>CM027388.1:8940753-9012082 GCA_015711505.1 Sylvilagus bachmani | reverse complement strand
CTCGCAGCCGAAAGGGTGCTCCCTCCCACAGGAATGAAAAAGAGGAAGAGGGCCAGGACCAGCAACCACGCTCGGACCACAGCACGGCTCCCCTCCCCGGGGGCCACTGGATGCGCCCAGTGGGGAGTCACAATATTCCCTTGTCACTCTCATGACACACGGTCACCTTTCTCACACGTCCCTTTGAAACAGAGAACACAGGGCTTTTTTTTTTTTTTCAATGATTATGTGTGGATGGTTATTCTGGCTACCAGATGGGGGGCACTTAATTTCTTCAAAGTCAGTCTTCACAGACCCATGGCAGTGGGCTGCCTCTCTCTCTCTCTCTCTCTCTCTCTCACACACACACACACACACACATACACACACATACACACACACACACACACAGAGTCCATCTGGAGTGTGACCAGCATTGTGCCAGCACTTCCAGGTCCTGTGGCATCCATACTCCCAAGCTGCCAACACGGTGGCCCTGAACTCAGAGCTGGCAAGACAGGGACACGACCGGGCTGGCTCTTGGGAACGGCACAACCAGCTCCAGCCAGTGCAGAGACCCAGCCCCTGAACTCCCGACCCAGCAGGGGCGCTGTGGGGCGCCATGCTTAGGGTGGCAGGCGAGAGAGCTGCGTGGAGTCTGCGGGTGCAGAATGGAGGGGCGGACGAGGTGGATGCACACCTGGCTGGGGGCGGGGGCGGGGCGCAGCCTTTGGAAGCAGTGGATTCTACGCCTACAGACGAGCGATGGCATTCACAGCTCCAGGCTGACGGCTGCCTCCAGCGAGGGTGACAGAAGCGCCTTTCGGGGTGAAGCTAGGGGACCCACAAGTACTCAGACCTCTCATCACATCTCAGGAAAAGCGATTCAGCCAGGCCTGCTGGGTGTCGCTGCTGCAAGCCACGCCTCCTGCACCCCCTCCTCCACACCCCCCCCACAGGGACAAGGCCGACATGTGGGAGCCCTGGGACTGCCCAAGCTGGGCTCCGGGGTCTGCATCTACCAGCGCGTGGCCCTGGGCAAGCTCCAGCCCCAGACTCAGACTGTGAGGACGATGTGACCTGTGCTGTGACCAGATCAAGGACGTGGCAGGCTCATCGCTCAAGCAGAGCTTGTGCCAGAACATTCCAGAGCAGGAAGGAAAACCCCACAGGTGTCCACAAGCCGCTGAATCAGGTGGGGGTGCGTGAAACAAACTGTAGGGACAAGCAAGTCCCAGTATGATCAGGAAAACCAAAGAACCGGCCGACAAAGCAAGGGGGGGCTGGCGTTAGGCACAGAGGGCTACGCCGCTGCCTGCGGCGCCGCATCCCAACCCGGCTCCCTGCTCACGCACCTGGGGAAGCAGCAGAGGGTGGCCCAGATGCTTGGGCCCCTGCACCCACGTGGGAGGCCCAGAGGAAGCTCCCGGCTCCTGGCCTTAGCCTGGTCCAGACCCTGCTGTTGTGGCCATGTAGGGAGTGAACCAGGGGACGGAAGACCCCCCTATCTCTCTCTCTCTTTCCCCGTCACTCTGCCTTTCAAATAAATAAGACGAATCTTTTAAAAAGCAGAAGGGAGGCGGGGAGTGAGTTATGCAGGAAGCGAGCGATTGAGGCTGGTGCTCTAGGGGCTCCGGGCGACACATCCCAGTACTCCCCATGGGAGTGGGAAAGACACTCCCGCAAAGCCACAAGAAGCAACCACCAGGACGGGTGTCCCTGGAGAGGGACGGGAAGCTCGGAGTAGGGGAGGGGAGAGGAAGGGAGCGCTCATAAAGAGACGACAGAAAGAAAGAAAGCGAGAGAGCGGCCTGCAGGGGACGCTGAGGGTGACGGGGCACAAACCGGGGGTGGGATTAACGCACCCCTCTGAGGCCCCCCACTTCCCCACTGCGCAGAGAAACGTTGCTTCCCCAATTCCACGTCTCAGCAGCCACACGGAGCCACGGAGCCCCCAGTGTGGCCATGCAATCCCGGCACGGAAGAGGCCGAAGTGGGTGGGTGGGTGGATGGATGGACGACAGTACGGCTGCTGAGCCCACCAGGTGACAGCCAGCCAGAGTGGATTTGCTTCAGATGACAAGAGCCACTAGAACAGCCACACGTGGCTCCACAGAGCTTGAAGCATGGTGAGTTTGCACTGAGCTGTGCGGTGAAGGGGTTAAAACACACATCAGCGTTCCGAGACAAAAAGAACAGCTCACTAATATTTCTACACCCATTCCACAGTGAAATGACTTGTTTTGGACAGGTTGAGTGAAATATGGTATTAAAAGGACTTTTGTGGCTGGCGCCGCGGCTCACTAGGCTAATCCTCCACCTTACGGTGCCGGCACACCAGGTTCTAGTCCCGGTCGGGGCGCCGGATTCTGTCCCGGTTGCCCCCCTTCCAGGCCAGCTCTCTGCTGTGGCCCGGGAGTGCAGTGGAGGATGGCCCAGGTGCTTGGGCCCTGCACCCCATGGGAGACCAGGAGAAGCACCTGGCACCTGGCTTCGGATCAGCGCGACGCGCGGGCCGCAGCACACCGGCTGCGGCAGCCTTTGGAGGGTGAACCAATGGCAAAGGAAGACCTTTCTCTCTGTCTCTCTGTCTCTCTCTCACTGTCCACTCTGCCTGTCAAAAATAAAAAAAAAAAATTAAAAAAGGACTTTTGCCTGTGTTTTTGAAAAGATGATGTAGTTAGCAGGAAACTTCTAGACGGGGCTCCCACTCTGTCCCCGCAGGAGCGCACTGTGGCAGAGTGTGGGCTCGCCAAGGCACGGGGTCTCGTCTTGCTTGTTCACGGCTCTTCCTCCGGTCACAGAACAAGCCCGGGGCGTGCAGGAGGTGCTTAATTAGCGTCTGCTGAGTGACCGAGTGGTTGGCATCGTAGCACCATAGATCTCCCTCCCCATGCCTTCAGCTTTTTGTGGCTTGTTGCCCACGGTCAACCCTGGTACAAAAATACTACATGGAAAATTCCAGAAATAAGCAAGTCATAAATCTCTAACCACATGCCATTCGGAGTCACGTGAAGAACTCTCAGGCCATCCCGTTCTGCCTGGGATGAGAGCCATCCCTCTGGTCCACGTAGCCATGCTGTGGTCCCCACCTGCCCGCCAGCAGCCATCTCGTTATAACACCGACTGCTGCAGTGACACAGTGCTGCGTCCAGGTCATTCTTATTTGGCCCCAAGGTGCTGGCTGTTTTATTACAGTATATTGCTTTATTATTGGTTATTGTTCACCTGTTAGCATGCCTAGTTTGTAGGTTAAACTTGATTATGGTCATGTATTCGTCTATAGGAAAAAGCATAGCCTCTGTAGAGTTTGGTGCTATCCGTGTATCAGTCGTCCGCTGAGGGGCTTAGAACACTACTTGGGGCTGGTGCTTCGGTGTAGAAGGCTAAGCCTCCACCTGTAGCACTGGCATCCCAAATGGGCACTGGTTCGAGTCTCAGCTATTCCTCTTCCAATCCAGCTCCTTGCTGATGGCCTGGGAAAGCAGTGGAAGATGGCACAAGTCCTTGGGCCCCTGCACCCATGTGGGAGACCTGGAGGAAGCTCCTGGCTCCTGGCTCCGGCCAGGTCGAGGCCTGGCTGTTATGGCCATTTGGGGAGTGAACCAGCAGATGGAAGACCTCTTTCTCTCTGTATCCCCCTCCCTCCCTCTCTCTCTGCAACTCTGCCTTTCAAATGAACAATAAAATAAATCATTTTTAAAGGGAGGGCTACTCTATAGAGGAAAACACACAGCCTGTGGAGTCTGCGGGACTTGGGTTTAATTCGTTTGCCCTCTGGGAAGGAAAGGGCCGCCTGCTTCCCCGGCCACTTCTGAGGTCCTAGCTTGGTGCAGGGCAGGTGCGCTTCTTGCCACAGCTGTCATCTGCTGTGGGAAGACTGGGGGGTGCGGGGAGGCCAGAGGCCTGGGCTGAAGGCCCGCGTGCATGAAAAGCCCAAGTCCGGTGCCACTCGGCGACCTGGAGCAGGTGCAGGGAGGTTGATCCCCAAACACAAGTGCCCATCCCCATCCATCCCACTGCCGGAGCTGTAGCCAGCGTCCCCTTTATGACAGCAGTGGCAGCTCGGAGAGGGAGACCGAGGGCCGGTGTCTGGCGTGACTGAGGGTCCGGGGCGACACATGGCGATGGCCCTGACTTAGGAATCCCCAGAGTGACAGGGCATGCTGTTCCATGGGCTCAGACTCCCCTCCAGAGAAGAAACCACTGCTGAAAAACCCATCTGTGCTCTGGATGCACAGCACAGGATCCCAGGGGACCCGGGCAGGGTGGGGGAGGAGTAGGGGAAGGGGCAGAGGGCCATGGTGACCCAAGCAGGGCTCTCCAGGGACACTCCGGGCCACTCATCAACACAGTGAAAATCTGCTAACCAGCTGCAGGTGCTCCCCTGGGAAGGGCTGTGGGCATCTCCGAGGGCCGCTGCGACAAATGATCACACGTGTTATGGCTTAAAGCAACATCAACTCGTCCCCCAAACAGTCCTGGAGCTTGGAAATCTACACTCAAGCTGTGGTCAGCACTGCCGTCCCTCTGGGGGCTTCAGGGGAGGATCCGTCTCCTTGTCTGCCCGGTCTGCATCCCTCGGCTTCCTCTCTCTTCAAAGTGCTTCTCCCCAGGCCCGCCCCTGGCTCCCGTCACCACGTCTCCCTCTCTGCCTCCAACCCACCTGCCTCTCCTATGGGTACTTGCGACCCGACATCATGCCCACCTGGCGAACCCAGGACAACCCCCGCAAAGACTCCTTTACCACGAAAAGGCACAGTCACAGGCTCTGGAGTTAGGGTACACATGTTTTGTTCTGGGGACAGGGGCAAGGGGCATGATTCAGCCTGCCCCAAGGGCCCTGAGCAACAAGCCGGTTCAATTTCATGGGCTCACTGACTTTCCTGGGACTGGCCCCTGGAATAAAATTCCCTACTCTGCTTTTTTTTTTTTTTTTAATTTATTTGACAGGTAGAGTTAAAGAGAGAGAGAGAGAGAGAGAGAGAGAGAGAAAGATCTTCCTTCTGTTGGTTCACTCCCCAAATGGCTGCTACAGCCAGAGCTATGCTGATCCGAAGCCAGGAGCCAGGTGCTTCCTCCCGGTCTCCCATGGGGTGCAGGGCCCAAGCACCTGGGCCATCCTCCACTGCACTCCCGGGCCACAGCAGAGAGCTGGACTGGAAGAGGAGCGGCCAGGACTAGAACCGGTGCCCATATGGGATGCCGCGCCGCAGGCGGAGGATTAGCCAAGTGAGCCACAGCGCAGGCCCCCCTACTCTGGTTTCTAACACATGGCTCTTGGAGCTTCAGGTGCAGACAGCAGACTGGGAGGACCGCACATTTTCCCAGAGGGTCTTCTTTTCCAAAGCTTGCATCGGACACTGCCTCTGAGCCTGGTGACAGCATTTACCCTCCAAGAACACGGTGCTGCCACGGTCCCCATGCCGCAGGTGCAGAAGCCAAGGCCACCAGGTTCCTTAACTTGCCCGGTCTCCTGTTAATAAGTAGCAGGGCGAGGCTGTGAACCATACAGCCTGGGTCCAGAGTCCACCTTCCCAGCCCTTGGAAAGTCCTGCCTCTACCTGCCCCAGCCATGCCTTAGAGAAGGAGGCTTGAACCCGCTCCACGCTGCACCATGAGCATCAAAAGCAGAGGTTTGCTGGTAATGTGGGCAGTGTGCGTTTGTGCCAGACCATCGGTAGCCAGGAGGGACACCAAGGTCTAAATTCACCTGACTTAGAAGGCAAAGGTCCAGGCGGAATGCGGAGCCCCAGCCTCTCCGCCAGCCTGGCTCAGCCCCTGCACTCTGGGCCTCACGGATTGCCTGAAGCCTGTCCCGCGTCCGAGGACTCTGCCCTCCCTGAGCTGCCACGGCACCGTGTCGGGGTCAAGACTCCACCCCCAAGCTTTGCTCAGCTTTTAAAGCAAATCAGCAGCAGGCTCCCTCGCTGCTCTCTTGTCCGCAATGCATGACGGCAGGGAGGACGAGGCCACCCGCTCCTAGCCAGCACTGTCCTCATTCGAGCCCAGATCCTGCCCCTGAGAGCCCCACAGAGGAGCCAGGATCCCCAGTGCATCATGGGTGCATCGTGGTGTTCCTCTTAGGACCCCTTCCGCGCAGGCCAGGAGCTATGCCAGCCTCACATCCACCCCTCAAGGTGTCCAGATCCGGAAGGTGCGCCCAGAACTGACCTGCAAGCATTCGGTGTGGAGGAATCATGGGAGCAAAGGCCCCGGGGCTGAGGGTTTGCCAGCGTCAGGACTCTCCCTGAGCCTGGACAGACAGTTACCATGACCATCACAGCAGCGGCTGCCATGTCCTGAGTGCACTCTCTGAGCTGGGGGGGGGGGGTGGGGGGGGTGGAGCCGCCAGGTGAGGGAGGGGGGCCTGGGAGGAAGGGAGGGTGGGTGGCCAGGAGCAAAGCTGAACTCTGGCTGCCATACCTCCCTGCAGCCGCCAGGCACGGGGGGACGTGGCAACAAACAGGCAGAGAGAACGCATGCCAGGTACCCACGGCTATGCCTGCTCTTTGCAAAGTTTTGACACCAAACAGGAAAAATCCCGAACAGCTAACATGAGGGACGAGTCTTGTTCCCAGGAAAAGGAGTCACTGCAGGAGCCTTCAACGAGGATGCTACTGTCTCTCCCAGGTGTGAAGCTACTCAAGATGTCGCACGAGTGCCTGGGGGTCTTGGGGGCCCCCAGAGGACGGCCCAGCTGCTCTGGGTTACCTGGATCAGATATATGCCTGCTTAGGATCCAGGTCCCATCCTTCTGGTTCTAAAACTGGGAGTGTCTGAGGCCAGCCAATGAGTTCCTATTTCCCAGTGGGTGGGGCCAGACCTAGCCAATCAGCTGGTTCTGCTTCTTAGAGGGTGTGTCTAGCCCCAGCCAATTGGTTCCTATTATTTTCCAGTGGGTGGGGCCAGACCTAGCCAATCAGTTCATCTTGTTTCCCAGACGGCAGGGCTTCACCCATCAGAACCCCAATTCCTTAGGAAGCACCAGATGCAGCCTGGAGCTGCCGGTGACCAGGGGTCAGGCTCCTGGCAGCCTGGCTGAGCACGAGGGGGCGTGCCCTGAGCCCAGGGACCCAGCTGCAGTGCCCGGTATTTCTATTTCAGTTGCATGAACCAAGAAAGACCCTCTTAGTAGTAAAGACAGTTGTGAAAATCACTTAAAAAAAAAAAAAAACAAACCAAACAAAACGTACCAGTTGTCCTCAAGCTGCTTGACCCAGGCTGCCTAGTGCTGAGCGAACAACGCTGGCGCCGCCCCCCCGCCTGGGTGTGGCCTTGGGCTTGGCCTGTGCACTCAGCTCACACACACCTGCAAAGCGCATGTCCTGGAGCCCTAGGCCCGAATCCCAGGGTTGCGGGATCTATGCGGGATCTCTCCTCTCTGGCCAGGACGCTGTGAGGCTGACGTTCAGGCTGCTTGCTAGGAGATGCCTGTGGCTGTGGCAGTGGCCGTGGAAGTGACCCGAGAACGACGCAGTCCCAGGGAGCTGAGCTGAAAATCCGTCCCCAGGCCACTGCTCTGGAGCTTGCCACCCACAGACGCTGTCATCGGTCGCCGGTCTGTTAGTGGGAACAGAGGGTGGACGAGCCAGGCTTGCCCCTGGAGTGTCATTGTCAAGGTTATAACACACATGTAGCAAACAGACAGACAAACAGGAGACAGGGGAGGGTGGGGGGAAGGCGATGCATGTGCAGGCATGTCGGGACAGGCTGACATGCGAGGGGACCCTGCCTGCCACACACCCAAGACGGGCCAAAGACAGACGGAAACACAGCGAGGCAATAAGGGGGGAGGGAGGACGGGCAGGAGGAGACGCAAACGGCCCAAAGCAGCGGAGAGCGAGCAGAAACAGAGGAGGCGTGGATGGGCACAGCGGCGGCGCAGGAGAAACTGGTCCTGTCCTGCAGGAGCTGGGGACAGAGGGGCGGCGCTGGGGGGCGGGGTGCCTTGCTGGACGGGGCAGATGAGTCAGGATCTGGGTGCTAGACTCCCACCCCAGAAGCTGCTGTCTCCGGCCCAAGAGCAGGGCCTTTGCTGAGTGGTGGCTGTCGGGGGCCGGGGGAGGGGGCACTGGTGGTCCAGAGTAGTCTGTGCACCTGAAAAGGCCAACAGCCTGGGGGGGGTCCCAGACACAGGCCTGCCCCCCAACACTCACTGCTGGGGCTCCCTAGGCACGGAGGGGAGGCAGGCTAGCAAGCAGGGCTGGGGGGGGGCACGCTCCAGGAGGGCTCCGCTGCCGCCGTGGGTGCAGGGCAACCTCCCCTGGACACGGACAGCAAAGGCCTCTTGGGTGGTCTCCCTGCCTCCAGCCTGCTCTGTCTACACTGCTCAGAGGGCTCTTCACAAAAGGCAAAGGTGCCCACCCCACCCTCGGGGAAGATCCCCCCCCCCCGGCCCCCGTCACCCCCAGGAGCAAGCCTTCAGAGTCCTGCTGCCTGGCCAGCACCCTCTTAGGCCTGAGCACCTTCTGTGCACGATCTCATCACATTCTCTCCCCGCCCCCGGCCTCCATAGAACCCCATTCTACATCCGGGCACAGTGGGCTTCTAGCAGCGTCTCTGGCCTCCACCTGCCAGTGGCCCGGGAAGCGTGTCCCCAGTTAGGGCCGCGAATCTTGCCCAGTGTTCTCTGGGAGGGCATAATAGCCCTGCTGAGAACTGCTAATGAACTCTACTAATGGCTTACGAAAGTTAAGAGTAGCACACTTAATAATTAATATTATTCAAGTTATCGGTATGTACCATCTCAGCAGGTGTGGCCAGTTTTACCTGCCCACGGATCTCAAATCCACCCACTTCCTGCCTCTGCTATCGCTGCCACCCTCGTCCAAGCCACCGTCACGTGGGCGACTACCTCCGTTTCCTACCGGGTGTCCTGGCTACTGCCCCGGGCCCAGCACATAGCAGCCCACCAGGTTTCTAAAACTGTCCATCCGTCTGTCACTCCTCTGCCCGGCTTCCAACTGCCCCCAGAATCAAACCCTAACCCCAGCTCTGCCATCTGGACCCTGGCTCTGCCCTCTCTGCCTTCTTCCAGCCCCTGGGCCCCCGCAGCTTGTCCTGGGATCAGCAGCCTCAGCTGCCTTGGGAGCTGCCTGGAAATGCAGCCGCTGGACCGCCCTGCAATTTCTCTGCATTGGGGGGGGGGGCTTTGCACCTATGAGTCTGGAAAGGGCTCTTCCAGCTCATGCCCCATTATCATTGGCTCCTACACACCTGTCACTTAAATGTCACTTCCCCATGGAGGTTTTCGAACCAACATCTGCAGTCACCCCATGCAACCCCATTTCTTGGCACCCTCCACAGCTGTGCTCACACCTGGCAATCATCTTGTTTGCTGATTTTATGTTTGTTTCTCTCCCCCACTCCCAATGGCCCATCCTAGAGGTCAGCTCAGCGGGGCCTGGTAGAGGACAGATGGTGCCAGGCACACAGAAAGCAGCAGTACTGGGGCTGGCATTGTGGCGGGGCGGGTAAAGCCGTCACCTGTGATGCTAGCATCCCACGTGGACACCAGTTCGAATCCTGGCTGCTCCTCTTCCGATCCAGCTCTCTGCTAATGGCCTGGGAAAGCAGTGGAGGTTGGACCAAGCGCTTGGGCTCCTGCACCCACATAGGAGGCCCAGATGGAGTTCTGACTCCTGGCTTCATTGTGGCCATTTGGGGAGTGAACCAGTGGATGGTAAATCAGTCTCTCTCCCTTTCTTTCCTTCTTTGCTATTCTTTCTTTCTTTTGAAAAGATTTCATTTATTTCTTTGAGAGGTAGAGTTACAGAGGGAGAGACAGAGAGGCCTTCCATCCGCTGGTTCACTCCCCAAATGGCCATAACAGCTGGGTCATCAAAGTTGGCGCATCGCTGAGAACAGACAGCAAGGGAAGCGCCGAGGGCCTGGCTGGCCGTGACCTTGCTACTGGGACTACAGCCTTGACCTCTGCACAATACCACCTTCTTACGTGTAAACCGATCAGCACAGCACGCACTTGAGGGATGCTCCACACTGGGAGAACGAGCCTACAAAGCAAAGACTTCTGCCTTGGGCAACAGTGAACCCTTCGCACGTTTCTTCACTAAGTGACATCTTTGAGTTGGGAATCTGTAAGCGAGGTCTGTGGGTCCACGTGCTCGCAGACTGCTGATGGGAACCGTCCGCCTGCACACAGGGGCGACGTGGATCGGGCCGCATCTCTGTGCCCTCTGTCGGGCTGGCCCGGCTCCAGCCTCACAGCCACCAGGCAAACCTCCCCTCCACCCCGCCCCCCGCCCCGGGATCTGCTGCTTTGCTCCACAGCACTTCCTGCCTGTCTGCCCCCAGCCTGCACTGCAAGCTGTACAGGAAGTCGCCTCCCTGGGTTTCGTCCTTTACGAAGAGAAGGGGGGTTGGGGGAGCCTCAACTTTGCAAATGAAGTGCCTAAAGCTCAGAGGGGTGAAGTAGAAGTCACACAGCGGATCAGAAAAGACCCTGGAACTCTGCAACTCAGCGTGGTGCTGGCACACCAAAGACCACGTGCGCTGACGCTCTCTGAGTGCTAATGCTGTGCCCTCGACTGTGCTAACACCTGGCCTGCTTGATCTCAACAGCCCCACCGGGGTGGGTGCCACGACTGTGCCCATTTTGCAGATGAGAAAACTGAGGCTCACAGAATGGCACACCCTCAAGGTCCCACAGCCAAGATAAGAGCAGAGATTTGACTCCAGAAGGGACACTCTCTGGCTTCCGCCACATGTTTTTAACTCACAAACTGGCCCCTGTGGAGTTTCGGGCAGGCAGCTGCACGCACGGTTTGATGGTTCACCCTTTATTGATGTTTTCAACCCAAAGGCAACAGAGCAGCTTGGAAAATCCACACTGTGGCTCTCAAGACACAGGCCAAAAAGAAAACAAACACAAACTAAGCAAACATAAGGGATGTTTTTTCACCTTGAGCCCAGCCTTGTCCGGCTCCTGCCACCACGCCGGCCTCTAACCTGCCCACAGCTCGCTCAGACACAGCCCGGCAGCCGACCCGGGGCTCCTGGCGTGGAGCAGAACGGGACGGCAGGAAGCGGCGCCTGGGAGCAAGGCTCTGAGGGTTTTACACGAGGGAATCCAGATCACTCGCAGGGGGTCTTCGGGTTCCCTGGACAGGGTTCAGGAAGGCTGTTTTGCAACACCTGCTGGGAGCCGGCCTGGCACTCCCTGGAGGGCAACCGGGAGCCCCGCCCAACAGGGTCACAGACACAGCAGGTGACAGGATGCCAGGCTCAACCTCACAAGACGGCCTCTACAGGCAGCAGCCGCCTCCACGTTACAGAGGAGGACCGGGAACGGCTTTGGGAGCACGGCCGGCCCTCCTGGAGCAGGGCGGGTCTCCTTCCCCTCTGTACTGCCCCACGACCTCCCCCCCCCCGCCCTGGAGCGGCAGGTGCACCGGGCCCTGTTCCTTCCAGCAGCGTGACCTTGGCGAGCGGGCTGGCCCTGGGCTGGCCCTGAGCCTCCGGCGTTTGCTCTGGAAATGAGGATAAAAGAGCACCTCGCCCACAGGGTTTAAATGAGGATTAATTTAGGTAATTGGGTTGGGCACCCCTAATCTGACCATCGGAAAGGCCAGACGCCCCAAAATTCCAAACTTCCTGAGCACTGCCAAGGCAGCCCGAGCAGAGACTCGCACACACCCCACCTCCCCGACAGGGTGCGCAGGACGCAGGTGCACTGAGAACACGGTAGGACATCACCCTCAGGCTCTCGGGAGAAACTGCCTAAGACGTGGGAATGAATTCGTGATGACGCTTGTGTCCCATCCTCAAAATATCTCATCATGTACGCGTACATGCAGATATCCCAAAATCTCACTGAACGCTTCCGTGGTCAACGTTCTGGGAGGGAGGAGGGAGGGCCATCTTCATCATCATACAGATGAAGGGCTGAGTTCAGAGAGGCTAAGTGACTCCCACAAGGATGCACAGCTAATCGCGGAGGTGAGACGCTGAGTAGGAACCTCACACTGCATCTTGTCCTAGGACTAAACACACACCCACAGGTGGGTTCAGCCGCCGCCTGAGACTCCTGCAACCATCCTGGAGCGCTGGTTCATGTCTCCGCTGCTCCACTTCCGATCCAGCTCCCTGCCAATGTGCCTGGGAGGCAGTGGAGGATGGCCCAGGTGCTTGGGTCCCTGCCACCCCACCGTGGGACACCTGGCTGGAACTCCTGGCTCCTGGCTTCAGCCTGGCCCAGCCCTGGCTGTTGTGGCCATTTGGAGAGTGAATCAGCAGATAGAAGATCTCCCTCTCTGTTACTCTGCCTTACAAATAAATGAATCAGAATTAAAAATAAATAAATAAACACACACTCCAAACCACCAGCGTGGTGTCTGTATCACACCAGCTCCTCCACAAAATAAGGCCTGAACCGTCACTCTCCGGAGGCAGCTGGGGGCAGAAGCCCAGTTCCACCTGATGCCCGGTGCCCACTGCAGGCAGTGAGGGCACCCCGCCCTCCGCCCCAGCACTGCAGGCCCTGGGCTGACCGCCACGCGGCCAGGATCTGCCTGCTAACTGAGGCTGCTTTGTCTCTGGCTTAGAGCTGGTCTCACGGATGGTCAGGAGACAGCCCTGGGGCCAGACTTGACCCAATTAGGCTTACGCTTTTGAAAAGAAAAAAAAAAAAGGAACCCACAGTTGAGTGCCTGGCATCTTCAAAGACTCAGTTGTCCGGGCCAGAAGAGGCTTCAGCAGTGAGAACCTGGCCGTGGCCAGCCTGGGCTGGGCAGACGCCTGGCAGCCCCGCCCCAGCCTGCTGGCTGTGAGTGGCCGGGGCTCTCTGCTCACGTTAACGAATGATTTGTCTGCAGCAACACGCACAGATCTCAGCACACAGCCGATGGGTTTTGACAACCGGATTTGTCCATGTAGCTACCGCCCGCATCAAGGTATAAACTGACCCTGGCCCCAGGAAAAGTCCTGAACGTGCGCCCCCTTCCCTCCACGCTCACCCCTGCTCTCTGCTGCTGTCGGTCTAGTTCAGGCCAGTGGCATCCTGCAGTCCGGGCTCCTGGGTTTGCCCCTGCTCACCCTGAGCAAGCTCCTTTGCTCCCTGTCTTCCCGAAGTTCACTGTGCGGTTAGCGGGCGGGGTGTCGGCCCGTTCACCTGCTGAAGAGGCTCTCCGGGCCGGCTCCCGGGGGCTGCCGAGAGGACATGCGCCCCTCTCCGCGAGGGCTGACACCTGCTCTTCTCTCCTTAAACACCCAGGGCCAGGACGGCCAGGCCACAGGAGGAAGCGCCTCCGCAGCCTCTGCCCCGGTGCAGGCGCCTCCCAGGCCCGGTGCGGATCCTCAGTCCGCCCCGTTGGAAGGCCTCTGTCTGGGTGAGCAGCCCCTGGAGGTGCCAAGCCCTGCTCTGGGTCACCGAGGACTCGGGCTTCCTAATGAATGGCTCTTGAGTCATCCCCCACTGGGATTCACATTCAGCTGCCGGAGCTGGGCTGGCTCCGGGTGGTTTGTTCTGACTAATGGTATCAGCTGCTCCTCCCAAGGCGAAACGCAGTGCGCTGGCTGCCAAGGCTTCCAACAGGTTTCAGGCCCCTTATCCTCCGGTCTACGGGCTGACTGTGCTGTTCAAACACACCCCTCCGCGTCCCCCCCCGGGACCCCAAGGGCACCAACACCAATCTGACAGAAGCAATAGAGCCAGGTGCTGACACAAATCCAGTGGCTCTGGGCTGTTTTACCTTTCTGAGCCTTAGTTTCTTCATCTGTCAAATGGGTTCGCTCCCCATACGACCAAATGATGCCGCTGTCTATGAGGTGTAGAAAGACAGGCCGTGCAGCAGATGGGGTTGGGAGGCGGAGGGAGCCAGCACCTGAGACCCTGCTGTTCAGTGGAGCACCCTTGTAGCCCCCGGCACTGGGGTTTGCTAAGGATCCAGACTCTCGGGCCCTACCAGGGATTCAGAGAACGGGGATCTGCCGCCCCGATGCTCCCTAAGCCGTGGAGCCCTCATCCCAGAGCAAGGACCCTGGAGAGGCCTGGGCAGGGGGCTGAGCAGAAGGGCTGGGGTGAGAGGGCCGAGAAGGGAGTTACAGCGGAGAGCCGCTGTGGGGTACAGGGATGAGCAGACCTGAAAGCTGGCTTCTCCCCGCCCGCCCCGCGGCTTATCCCTGGAAGCCCTTCCCAACCCTGCTCAGCTAGCCTTGAGCCCAGCCACACAGGCCTCCAGCCACGCGGGTCTCCAGCCACACGGGCCTTGCGTGGGCTCCTGGTCACTCAGCAGAGCGCTAACACCCGTGGCAAGGGAGGCGGCAGCTGGAGCAGTGCGAGGTCCCAGGCGGGAGTGCACGTGGCTGGGTCCAGCGCTGCGGGGGTGCCCAGCAGGGTCCCCCTCCTGGGACTGCGGGGGGGGGGATCAGGAGGCCAGGGGGAGGCGTACTCAGTGTGGGCGGGGTGTGCTCTCACGGTTATTACTAACCACCACCTTGCTACACCACCTCTGCAGCTTTGGGGAGGGAGCAGGTGGCTCCTGGTCAGCCCCCCTCGGTGGTCCTCCCTCCCTCTCTTCAGCCCCATCCGTCTCCTCCAGGACGCTCTGGGTGGGCCTCCTCACCCAGCTCTGTATGGCACACAGCGGGGTCCCCGGGCGGCCCCCACTCTGCAACCCAAAGGAGGGGGAGAGGGAAGCAAGCGACTCCCCCACCCCCAGGCTCGGTTTCCTCCTCTGTAAAGACAGGACCTGGGTGGGAGCTCTCTCAGCGCAGCACTGTGGGGCTCTGGGGACCCCAGGTAAGCCAGGTGGCCCGGGGCTGCCCGCAGTGAGCGCTCCGGAACCTGGGTGCTCTCTCCTCCTCCCCCTCCACCCCACCATGCCACCTGCTCCCTGGTCTCCAACTGGCAGCGGCCCTGGCCCCCGAGGTGGCCTTTGTGTCATGCAATAAGGAGGGGCACTGCTTCTGACAGCGTGAGGAACGGCACGCAGGACCTGAAAACCTGGGAACACTGGTGCCGTTGGTTTTGCCACAGTCACCACCGCTCCCTGCTGTCTCATGCCTCCCCTGCGGGCTCCTTGGAGGGTGTGTGCCTTCCCTGCCCAATTCCATACTCACTGGGTTTCCAGCTTCTCCCCAAAGCCAGGAATTCTCCCAGGGATTCTTCCTGGCCCCGCCCACCACCGCTCCCACTTCTGGTGGGTGGGGATGACGGCCAGCTTCTCTGAGCCCTCCCCAGCCCCAGGCCCAGCAACACCAAACCTCCAGCCTCCATGTCCGTCTCAACCTCAGAGGAGTCACTCAGGGCACTGAATTAAGTCCCAGCTCCTGGGGAGGGTCCCGACCAGCCCCCGTGCTGGGGTGCCGTGTGCAGGGCCCTGGGCTGGGCAGCGAGGACCCCAGGGCTCTCGGGGGAGGGAGACCAGAGCCCCGTCAGGGACGCAGACCCGCTCCGTCCTCCTTTTCCCCCATCTGGCCCTCCCTGCGCCTTCTCTCGGGGGCCTCTCGTCTCCTCTGGGCCCTGACAGCGCAGGCCACATGCCTCAGCCAACCGTCCCGGTCCCGGAGCCGCACGCCTGGGCTTCTTGTTGCCACCCCAGACTTCTCTGCGGCTCCCCTACCACTGAGCTCACAGGTCAGCTCATCTCTGTGGACTTCACGTATCCCTCACCTCCACGGATGTTTCCTGAGCAACTACTGGGTGCCCTGAACACGGAGTCAATGAGACAAAGGCCGGGTTGCTCTGAACTCCTGGGTGCTGACACCCAGGAGGGTCCCTGAGGTCCCCACTGAACACGGGGGGTGGGGGGGGATGACAGAAAGGCCTGCTCTCCTGGAGCTGCTCTTCAATGGAGAGACACACGAGCACGGCGAGACGGCCAGAGCAGTGTCGGAGCAGAGGACGGGGGCCGAGGGAGACCCCTCACAGACGGCAACGAGGTGGCAGCGCAGCAGATGTGGGGCGTGGGGGAGTTCCAGTCGTGCAAAGGCCCTGGGGCATAAATAAGTGGGACATGGGCAAGGCAGGGGGGCAGCAGGGAGCCCGTTAGGAGCTGACCGCCCGAGCCCAGGGTCAAGGCTGACAAGTGGATACGACCTTGTGGGTGGAATTGTACTTAGGACTGGAAGATGAGGGGATCAGGGGATTTTAGCCTCAGCAACTGAGCGGACGGGAGGGCCCTGTGACAGACTGAATGCTTGTGTGTACCCCAATTCACACGCGGAAACCCTAATCCTCCGTGTCACAGTATTAGAGGCGGGGCCGGGGAAGGCGGCAGGGGTTGGATGAGGTTGTGAAGGTGCGGCCTGGGCTCAGGGATCAGTGCCACTGAGCTTACTCACGCTCTCTCCACGCGTGCGCCAAGGAAAATCCACATGAGCACAGTGGGCAGGAGGCCGTGCGCGAGGCAGTATCCAGGCCCACCAGCCTCCAGGGCCGTGAGAAAACAGTTTCTGCTGTCTGCGTCCCCCCCGACCCCTTGCCCAGTCCATGGTACCTGTTTCGGGAGCCCCAGCAGACACTCCCCCCAATACAACAGCCAGGGGCCAGGAACTCCACCTGGGGCTCCTACGTGGGTGGCGGGAGCCCCAGTGCTTGGGGCCAGCACGTGCGCCTCCCCAGGTGCAGTAGCAGGAAGCAGAGCAGCCAGGTCTGTGGCCCGGATGCTGGTAGGAGACACAGGGCAGCGGTCCCACTCGGCGACCGGCCCCGCCCCCGCCTTTCATCAGAGATTGCCCACGCACGTTTGGCTCTGGGCCTCTGGCCAATGCTCCGAGCTGCTCCCGGATTTCTGACCACTAAAATCCTCCTTCCCTGCCCACGCCTTCCAGCTGAACGGCAAATCTCTGTTTTTACTACGGCCCTTGTGGGCGTTGGGAATAACAGCTTCTGCAAGGGCGCACGTGTGAGTGGCGTTAATGCTCCACTTACGAAACGCCTGGCCCGGACGCAGGGCCTGACTCGCCAAGGAGCAAGCGTTAGGAACGCCTGCCACCCCTCCCCCGAGAAATGCGGCTCCCGCTATGCTGCAGGCCACAGCCACGCAACCTGCACGGTCTGGCTTCCGGGGATCCGGCAGTGGAGCCACCGCCCCTCGGCAGCACTTCTACCGACATCTCTGCTGCCGCCCGTGGTCTCCCGTGATCCAGCTGCTGTCTAGGAATTCTGACACACGCGGAAGCTCGAGACCACTCGTGGGGGCCCGTACAAGCCATCCTCAGGGCGTGCGCTGGCCTCGTGGTACAGGTGCAGGCTAAGAGCTGGGATCCCTTCCTGGAGCGCCTGGGTTTGAGTCCCGGCTCTGCCCCCAATTCCAGATTCCTGCTTCATGCCGACCCTGGGAGGCTGCAGGGGATGGCTCCAGAGGAAGATCTGGGCTGAGTTCCCAGCTCTGACCTGGCCCAGCCCTGGCCCCTGTGGCCATCTGGAGAGTGAACCAGAGGGCGGAAGCTCCCTCTGTCTTTATCATTGTCTCTCAAATAATAACTTTTAAACAGCCTTTCTCCCTTAGCAGCAGCTCTGGGTAAAGACAGTGGTGACTGTGTGCCCACCCTTGGTGACGTAGCTGCCTAATGCCACTGAAATGCACACGTACACGTGGGAGCCACACACAGGTTACACCTCGTGTGAGTCCACTGATAGGAAACATCCAAAGGGAAGGAAGCTGATAAGGGTTTGCCAGCAACTGAAGGGAAAGAGGAGTGGGAAGTGACTGCTCACCGCGTACGGAGCTTCCACTTGGAGTGCTAGAACATTCCGGAACTAGCCAGAACTGTTGGTTGCCTACCACTGTGAATGTATATACTAGGTGCCACCAAATGGTTGTCTTTAAGATGGTTAATCTGGGGCCAGCGTTGTGACATCTCAGATAGAGCTACTGCCTCAGCACTGGCACCATGTGGGCACCTGTTCCTGCTCCAGCTGCTCCACTTCCGATCCAGCTCACTTCTAATGCACCTGGGAAAGCAGCAGAGCACGGCCCGAGTGCTGGGCCCTGCACCCATGGGGGAGACCCAGATGAAGCTCCTGGCTCCTGGCTCTGGCCCAGTCCCGGCTGTTGTGGCCATTTGGGGAGTGAAATCAGTGGATGGAAGATCTCTCTCTCTTTCTCTCTCAACTCTGCCTTTCAAATGAATCTTTAAAAAAAATGGTTCAGCTGCTGTTAGCTGCATTTCTGAGGCTTGACATCCTGCGTCTGCAAGTTGGCACTGACGGAGGCACCGTGTTGACGTCACCAGCACCGTGAAGGTGCCATCACGGTTGCCTGTTAATGAGTGTGGAACCCAGGCAGTCCGACTCCAGAACCCACGCTTTTCACCCCACACCAAGATGCCCAGGACACTGCATCATTGCTTTGTGTGGAGGACAGAAACCAGGCAGCAGCTGGAGCGGCCCGGCACCAACGCCCCCCAGCACTGTCAGAGGGCAGTGGAGGCCAGGGGCTCGGTTTGCTCACCGGCCGTCACCCCAGACCTCCTGAGATAGAGCCCCACGGGCGGCAGGTGTGGTCTGTGTGATGATGATAGGATCCATACAAGAAAACACACTGGGTGCTGACTAGCTCCTAAGTACCTTCCTTTTCACAGGCTGCTCATGGAATCCACACAAACCCTAAGATTATTCTCCCCATTTGGATAATTAAGTAATAGCCAAGGCTACTGAGGCCACAGGACCAGGACTTGAATAAACCTGTGGCTTTATGGATTTTTTAATGAGAGAGAGAAAGAGATAGAGAGATATCAAGATCAAGATATCAATCTTCCATGTGCTGATCCACTCCCCAAATACATGGGCCAAAGCCAGGAGCCAAAACCTCCATCCAGGTCTCCCACGTGGGTGGCAGGGGCCTGCGTACTTGGGCCATCACAGGCTGCCTTCCCGAGCGCAGTAGCAGGAAGCTGGATTGGAAGTGGAGCAGCCGGGACTCGAACCAGGAACCTGATACAGGATGCCAGTGTCACACACAGCCACTTAACCCACTGTGCCACAACGCTGCTCCCTAGGTCTGTCTGTCACTTTAATACAGATAATGCAATCTCTGTAGGAATTTTGGAACGTACAGGTCGGGGGGGGGGAGAGAATAAAAATCACTGGTAGTGCATTAGTGGTATCTCGGGAACATTGATCTTCAATGGTTATTCTTGTGTCTTTCCGCACAGACGTTCCGGGGTCAGGTCATCTTTCCAGGTCACACAAGGTCATCGCCATCGCCGCCGTTAGTGGCCCTGTGATGTCTTCCTGCCTGCCCACGCCATGGTCAGTGTCCAGGCCTTTATGTTGGGTGTTTGGGCTGTTTCTCCACCAGAAGATGCTTAAATTGGAAAATCCATTTTTTAAAAGGTTTATTTATTTGAAAGGTGGAGTTACAGAGAGGGAGAGGCAGAGGCAGAAGAGAGAGAGGTCTTCTGTCCTCTGGTTCACTCCCCAAATGGCCGTCATGGCCAGGGCTGGGCCAGACTGAAGCCAGGAGCCAGCAGCTTCTTCCAGGTCTCCCACATGGGTGCAGGGGCCCAAGGACTTGTGCCATCTTCCACTGCTTTCCCAGGCCATGGCAGAGAGCTGGATCAGAAGTGGAGCAGCCGGGACTCGAACCAGCGCCCGTATGGGATGCCGGCACTGCAGGCGACAGCGTTGCCCATTACACCACAGCGGCGGCCCCTGGGAAATGCATTTTACCAGGGTGCTGACACACAGCAATGCCTCCCCGACAAGGAGCAGCGCCGCGGGGCAGCCGGCAGCAAGGTGGCTGCCATGTACCCCGTCAGGTGTCAAACACGGAAGTTCTCACCAAAACACAAAGGCACGGCGGCCCTCCGGGGAGGAGGCCCGAGGCCCCGGGCCTGAGGCACATACCAGGTATTCGAGCCAACAGCCAGCCCTCCTGTCTCCCACCACGGGGAAAGCTTACAGCTACAGACTCCGGGTCAAATCCCAGCTCCACCTCTCACCAGCCGTGGGTCCCGATGACCGCCTCCCACGCCTGACAGTGGCGGAAGCCTGGGTCCCCGGATGACCCTGTGGGGCTGAGACCCTCCCTCTCCACCCCCTACACCACACTGCACGCCCAGTGTCCGACGTCCTCGCGATGTGGGGCTGTCTGCGCAGGAGCTAGCCTCAGTTTCCCCATCTGTCACAGAACCCCTTCCTGGAGCGATGGGAAAGCTTGGCGGTTCTTCCCCAAGCCCACCCCTCCTCCACGCAGTGACCCCAGCAGACGCAGCCCCCAAACCTCCCCTTCCGGGCCTTTCATCACCAACCGGATATATATGGCTCTGCCTCCCAGGATTCCCCTGAACTCTCCCAGAGCAGCCTGCAGCCTGCTCCCCTCCGGGAGGAGTCCCTGGGAACCGGCTCAGCCTGAGTGAGCGGCCCACAACTTCCTCGCGTGTGATGAGTCAGCGCAAACAGTCGGGTGGGGCCGAAGCACCCAGCACCGTCCTCTCTGCGCCCTTGGCCCCAGACAGCACCGGTAAATCCGCGGCCCCATCGGGGCCTTAAGGTTCCTTAAGAACTATACACAACCTGTGGTCACTCTCATGCCTGTGACGTGGGGGCGGGAGAAGTTGCCAATGAGGAGGAAGTGGGGGGTGTCAACTCCGCCCCTGCCCCCTCCCTCCCCCAGCAAGACTGAGCCTGCGGTCTTCAGCCCCCGGCATTCCAGTTCCAGGTGGGAGGGGAGGGGTTCTCGATATCCCATGAGGTCCCAGGGTAGCCATGGTGATGGTGGTAGGGACTGGCCCAAACCTTTTAAGTTTAGCCCATGATAAAGCCAGACACACACTCACCACGCATGCCCCATGACTTTACTCCTCGCTGTTTGCCCAAGGAAAATGAACACTAGGGGCTCTGGGCGGCGGGAGAGGCCCTGGGGGTGCGGGGCCACCGGACTGCTCACGGAGCCGTGTGGGGACGCTGGAGAGGGGGACTTTCGCTGTGCCTGCATCACCTGCGAGTAAAACTCGAGCTGGGAGCCGGGGTCTCAGACTCCTAACCTGGGAGGGAGGCCCGGGGCTCCAAGCCAGCACCAGGGACACAGCGGCCGATACTCCCCAAACCCCTTACGAGACTGGAGTGACCCACGTGGGACCCCCACCAAATGCACGGGATTACAAAACCGTTTCTCTTGTTATTATGCTTGATCATCGCCAAAGGGCTGAGAAGCGATTTTTCTCTTGTTAAAAACAACTGTTGGGGCCGGCGCTGTGGTGTAGCGGGTAAAGCTGCCGCCTGTGATGCTGGCATCCCATACAGGTGCAGGTTCAAGTCCCAGCTGCTCCATTTCCCATCCAGCTCCCAGCTAATGTGCCTGGGAAAGCAGTGGAAGATGGCCCAAGTCCCTTGCCCCCTGCACCCACATGGTAGACCCAGAAGAAACTCCAGGATCCTGGCTTTGGATTGGCCAAACTAGCAGATGGAAGATGTCTGTCTCTCCCTTTCCCTCTCTCTGTAACTCTGCCTTTCAAATAAATAAATAAATCATTCTTTAAAAAATCTAAAATATCTTAGAGGATAGTTTCTCTTAGAAAAATAAAAAAAAAAACGTTTTTTAAACACAAATTAGCAAACCTAGATTAGCAGAATAAACCCAACCACCTTTGACCCCAGCACCTCCAATCCGCACAGTGTCTCTGGCACCTCCAGAATTCCTTTGGTGTTGTGCAAACTAACACTTCTTTGTTTTGCAACAAAGAGGGGACATTATCGCAATAGGACTCGGGGTCTAATTTGTAAGCAGCTGATAAGCAATCTTTCAAATCACCGCTATGCATCTATCCCATACTTCTGAGCGGGCGGTGGGTGTTCCAGTACTCGGAGCCGTCCATCATTAGAACAGCCATCGCCCCCTGCAACACGTGCACTTGGCGTCTAATTTTCTTATTGTTCTGAATAATAACAGGGTGAAATGAACTCCTGACCCAGCCACGAGTTGTCCCCGCGGGATAAAACCGAGGCCTGAACTTGCTAAGCTTCAACAGTCTTGAGGTGTGTTCTGGAACATTCCTCCAGCTGCCGTTCCTCCCACGAGCCCGGGAAGGCACCCGCGTTCCTTCCCTAACTTGCAAACGTAAAACTACACACACTGCAGATTTCCTAGGCGAAGGCGGTCTGGCTGTAATCGGCACCTCTTCCCAGCAAGGGGCGGCCAGGTCTCATCCTCTGAGTCACGCAGGCATCAGGCTCACGTCGCCACTGGATTCCATTTCTGGACATGTGGGGCAGGCGGCTTTTCCCGGCTGCCTCGGAAAGCTCCCGGTTGTTTTCAGAAAATAATCCCCTAGCTGCCGTTTGCTGCAAACATCGCCCCAGTTTATCGTGCGAAGGGCAGAGTCTTTTAATCGGAGGAGCCTCGTTGGTCATTTTCTCCCCGTTAACGCTTTTCACTAAGCGTAGCTGTAACCATTTATGGGCTACGGTGCAGCATCCCAATACGATCGATACGATCAAATCCATGGACTCAGCATTCCCTTTTCTTGGACGCCTGGCGCCCTGGAGCTCTTCCTTCTGCTCACAAAATATCTCACAAGCTCTTGCGAGCTGCGGCCACCCCGCGGTGCCGGGCGGCACCAGGAACTTCACCCTGCAACGTGCTGTGTCACTCTCCATAACTTCTTTCCTGATCTTCCCTGCGCTGGGCAGGCTGGGACGCCTCCTGTCCCACGTGGGAGCCCCTGCTTCCTGTCCCCACTTCATCACTTCCAATCCAGCTCCCTGCCAATGCACGCCCCGGGAGGCAACAGACTATGGCTCAAGTACTTGGGTCCCCACCAACCACGTGGGAGACCAGGATTGGGTTCTGGGCTTCCTGGTTTTGGACTGGTCCAGCCTTGGCTGCTATGGGCATCTGGGGAGCGAACCAGTGGATGGAACATCTCTGTGTCTTTCTCTTTGCTTTTCCAATAAAATCTTTGTTTAAAAAATTTACCTTTTGGGGCCAGTGCCAGGGTGTAGTGAATAAAACCGCTGGCAGTGGCACCAGCATCCCATATAGGCGCCAGTTGGAGTCCCGGCTGCTCCACTTCCGACCCAGCTCTCTGCTATGGCCTGGGAAAGCAGTAGAAGGTGGCCCAAGTGCTGGGGGCCCCTGCACCCATGTGGGAGACCAGAAAGAAGTTTCTGCCTCCTGGTTTCAGATATGCTCAGTTTCAGCTGTTGCAGCCATCTAGGGAATGAACAGTGGATGGAAGACCTCTCTCTCTCTCTCTCTCTCTCTCTCTCTCTGCCTTTCAAATAAATAAATAAATAAATCTTTAAAATTTTTTTTCCTTTTACCAACATATTAAAAAAATCTCTTTCCAAAAAGGGCTGTAGTCTCTGCACAACGAAGAAATTTTGCAGAGAGCACCTTCCTCGAGAGAACAAGGTCCACCATCCCCCAGTGAGCCGTGCTGCTAGGCACACCTCAGCAGAGGCCCCCCCCCTCAATGCAGAGAACGCGAACAGGAGGAGGCACCGACAAACCCCACGTGGGGACGGTCTACGCAGCACTGACCAGTACTCCTCAAAGCTCTCAGGTCATGAAGTTCAAGGACAGACTGAGAAACCGCCAGAGACACGAAGCGACCAAGGAGGTTCAATAGCCGAGGCCATGCGGCGTCTCGGAATAGATCCTGAATCGCAAAAGTGACTGTGAGAACCGGTGGGATGCAAGTGAAATCTGTGTTTAGTTACAGCCATGCCGACCTCCGAGTCTGGGGGATGCAAGGGGCCTCACTACCCGTGGTCTCCGCATGCAGAGACTCAACCATCTGCGGATCCAAAAAACAAAACAAAACAAGTGCCTCAGGGTGAGTGTCTGGTGCAGCCGTGAAGGCATCTCTCGGGGTCGCCGGCATCTCTCAGGGTCGGCATCTCTTGGGGTTACCAGCATCTTCTAGGGTCACCGGCATCTCTCGGGGTCAGCATCTCTCAGGGTTGCTGGCATTTCCTGGGGTCACCAGCATCTCTCGGGGTCGCCAGCACCTCCTGGCGTCACCGGCCTCCCGCGCAGGAGCATCTGGATGTGGGGCCTGGCTCTGCTCCTGACCCCAGCCTTAACGCAGACCCCGAGAGGCAGCAGGTGGTGGCTCAAGGCACTAACCTCCTGCCATTCTCAGGGGAGACCCGGCTGAGTTCTGGGTTATCAGCTTTGGCCTGGTCCAGCCCTGGCTGTATCAGGCATTTGGGGAATGAACCAATGGCCAGGATCTTTTCCTCTTGTCTCTGTCTCTCTGGCTATCGAACAGACGAAAGCAAATCAAATCTCAAAGCTCCACTCACACAGGCTCTCGTTCTCACCACTATCCCCTAAACAACGCATCACAACTGTTTCCGTAGCATCCACGTCGTATTGGTAACAGCAGCCACCTAGAGATGACTTCAGTGCGCAGGGCGACGGCGTAGGTTCTGTGCAAATACCACACCGCCCTACAAGTGGAACTTGAACTTCAGATTTGGGTGTCCATGGGGGGTCCTCGGGGGTGATCCCCCACCAGGGCCCTGTGAGACGTTATCGTTAGGAGATGTCAGGTACGCCCCTCCAGGCTGTCTCTCAAATTTTCTATGAATCTGAAATTACCCCGAAGTAAAACGGCTCCCGTTTTAAACAGTCTGGAAGCGCTGCCTGACGCAGAACGGGTTTATTAAAGCAGTGACGGGGCAATGCTACACTCACACAATCACGGGCTGTTTCCCCTGGAGAGAATGCTAGCACTGAGACCACGGCGGTTTCAAAGCTTTTGAGCCGCCTGGGCAGGGAGCAGCTTGAGCAGGAAGAGCAGCGCCATCCGAGCTCCAGGCTGCGGGCGGGGGAGGTGGTGGAAGCGGCTCCTTGTGACTGGTGTGGGGTGCTGGGTGGGGGTGGGGGTGCCGCGCGGCGGTCCTGGGTCTGATTAACTGCTGACGCCAGCGGGGCTGTCTCCGGGGCCCTGGCAGCTAAGGAGCTTGGCCCACGCTTGCTGGTGCCAGCGGTGGGGAAGCAGCGGTCAGCTTGGCGAGTGACGCGGTGACGGTGACGGACTGGTCGGCCGGCCTGCTGCTCCCTAACTCACGGCCCCTTCCCTGCGGCCGGATCTGAGTTTCTCTTGGGCACTGGACGTACACCTGGCCTGCAGTGAGCACTCTGTGAACACTGGTTGGATAAATAACTGAATCTCGTTTCCAAACTGACTTTTTGTTTAATTGTGGTGGCATCCACGGGACATCAAATTTACCCGTCACCAACTCAGGTGCACAGTGCATCAGCACGAAGTGAATTCACAGCCACGGCCACCAGCCACCCAGAGGACACTTGGTGCCTTGCAAAACTCCCGAAACACGGCCCCCTCTCTCTTCCCTTCCCCCAGCCCCTGGCTCCCACCATTCTACTTCCTGTCTCCATGAACTTGACCTCACGTAAGTAGCATCACAGTAGACAGAGATGGCATTTTGCTTGTCCATTCCCCTGCCAGGCACTTGAGCCGAGTCCACACTTTCATTATTGTGAAGGACGCGCCCTCTTGAAGCCCCTGTCCCCAGTGCTTCTGAGCCCGGACCCACAGGGACACTCTGAATTCTATGGTAGTCCTATTTCAAATTTTTGAGGAACAGCCATGCTCAAAATAACTTTAAGGAGGAAATGTCATAAAAGGCTTTTCCCACCCCATCCTTCTCAATTTCCCAAGTTAGGATTGAGCCTCCTCCCTCCCAGTCCTGACTCCCTTATCACGGGTTACATTCTGGAACATTCCTGTCTCCCGCCGGGACGAGCGGCTCCAGCATGGGTTGAAGCTGCCTCTCTCCTGTTGACCACTGGCAGTGTTAATTCTACTGCATTTATGTCAAGCGACAGTGTCGGGGGGGGGGGACAAAGATTTCCCCCCTCCCATAGGAGAATTTGCATCTGTCACTCAAAAAACAAAACAGCGATTATCCCAAAGCAAAGACTGCACCCTCCAAAATGCAGCTGACACATCCGTGACAGCCAAGGCCTCCTATGGCACCTTGAGAGAGGAAAGCCCACTCTGCTTAGTTTCTTTTTTCTAATTACAGTCCCCCCATCAAATAGTAACAAGCCACGCCCACACCCTGACACACACAAGTCCACCTGGGAGAATCCGGGTCAGGGAAGCACACCCTCGGCCTCTCTCTCTGGGGACCACATGCCACGAGCAATTCACCGAGACTCAGTGCCACCTGGTTCTACCTGTTGACTACAGCAAACGGCAGAACCTTCTGGAAATAGAACCACACATCACGTGAGACCACAGTCACACGGAGCTCATGGTCTCTCAGAACTCGCCCACCGCGCTCAGCTCTCATCCCACTCTGCCTGGACTCAGGTGACCCGGGGCCGCCGCCCCCGACCTGGCCTCTCGGACCAGGACACCGGCCTGGTAAAAACTGCAGGGATAGGAAAAGAAAGATGAGGGAAAAAGGAAATGAGGCAGCGGGGCCTGGATGCTGGCACTGAGCAAATGAACCGATGTCTGGTGCACCGTGGCCGCGGGGCCAGGCTGCTGTCGCAGCCTCTGGGGCGCCACCAGGCACGTGTGCCCCAACGCTGGCTCCATCGTCCCACTGGGAGCAGGTGTCAAAGGCCAACAGAGACCCCGGCCAGTGCGCGGTCTGAGCGCCGCCTGCCCGCTGCAAAGACCCCGCGCCTAGCTCCTTCCTCCAGGAACCGAGGTGGCCAGGTGAACAGCAGCTGCCAACTTTCTGTTGTCCTTGTGCTTAAATCCCAGCGTTTTTAAGGGTGTCGTGTGCACCCCAACATCTAGAACGTGTGTAAGCAGAGCTGCACTCCTGACGGCCCCGCCTCCTACCACTCTGCTCTGACCCAGCAAACCCCACGCCCCCCCTTGGGTGCTCTGGGCTCAGTCCAAGGAATCCTAAGTTTCTCAGGGTCAGGTCGCAGCATAAAAACCAGTGGACCAGGGCAGTGCTGGTCAAAAATATATTTCATCTGGTGACTCAGTGCACACGCATGTCAAACAGATTATGGGGAGGTTTATTCAAGAATGCCTCCCCCGACAGCCTAGGCACTCCTACCTTCTAGCCTGCCTTCTCCCGCGGCTCCTTGTAAAAGCCCTTGGAAAACTACATAACTGATGTTCAAACCCACTAACAAGGGGCTGCCCGTAGTCTCGCAAAGTCAGCCTAGAAAATCCCCAAGGTTCTCCTTGCTTCCAGAACTACTGGGAGCGCTGACAAGGTACAGCATCGACCAAACCGTGATCCTGGCAGAGGACGGCAGACCCTGGCCCTGGAGATCCCTGGCCACATGGTGCGGTGTCAGCAGCCCCACCGACCACCTGACTCAGAAACAAATTCTCTGCGTGTGGTTGCCATGGAGACACCTGCTTCCCCCCCCCAGCCATTCAAACCCTGATTTTTCTAGGGATCCCCTCTTGCCACCTCAGGGAGACTTTGGGTGAGGGTGTGACGGTCGGTGGGGACAGGGGGCTGGGGGAAAACAAACACAGCAAAAAAAACTGGAAGAAACTGGGTTCTGCTTCCCTCTGTGTAACACCTGGGCCACGCTCGGGCCACATGGACACCTCACCCCTCGCAGGCCAAGGAATCCCGGTGAGAAGTTTGCAAACACAGCCCTTGCCTTGGATTGCAGATTTCAACAAGACCAGAAGGGAAAACTTGGATGTTTTCAATGCCAAGAAACACCCAATTCGAGGGGGATGGGTATGCAAATGATATGCTAATGAGCCTAATGTGAGAGTCACACATCATGTGATACCTCATGAATATGTAAATTACATGTCCATCATAGTCTGGGATATATATTACATATGTTATATAAATACTTTCATATAAGCATAAACACATGTCCAGGAACCCTTTTCTGAACACTCATAGTAACGCACAAAAATGGTCCCCTGGTGTCCCACGGCGCTGATCGGAAAGTCTGTTGTGACATTACGGGACTGTGGCCAGGGCAGTGACCTGGCTAAGCCAACCCTGGCTTCCTGAATACCTGCTGGCCAGCAGGTGAGAGAAGCACATGAGACTGGCAGGTGAGAGCTCGTGGGAAAAAGCTCGTCACGTGGGGCGAGGAGGTGGAAGATCGGGACAGGAGCCAGCAGAGCCGTTCTGAGCGCACCCACCGGGACCACCGTCACCGCCTAACGGCCTGGTCAGCATCCCGTGAGCTTTCCTCCCCCTCGTGCCTCTTCTGTAAGCCGGGGAAGGAAACCACGTTAGCCGTCTGTCCGTCTGTCTGTCTGTCCAGAGGCACGCTCCGAAGTCTGGGTAAGGGAGCACTGCGTAGCGCCATCGCCGGCTCTGAATGCACTTGGGGAAGGGCGCCCTCAGCCTCACCACCGCCAGCGTGCAGGATGGCGCAGGGGGCTCTTGGTGAAGGGGAAGGCTCTGCTTTGTCTTCCAAGAATCACCCTCCAACTCAACCCAGAATCCGGGCGCCTGGGTTCCAGCCTGGCTCGGAGCGCGGGCAGGGCTCTGCTTCCCTGGCCTCGGCCGCTCTGTTTGTAAAATGAGCAGATGGGACGCGCTGACGGCCCTGGTCCCCGCTGGCTCCAACACGCCGAGAGCTAAAGCTGCCAACCTCGGGGCTGGAGAGCCGCTAAGGCTGATCAATCCCAGGAGAGGGAGAACCAAGAGACGTTGGTCTGCCCAGCCCAAGAAAACAACACCGGACAGAGGGCGAGGCTCACCCCGCGGTGTGAGGGGAGGGTGGGGTGCAGCGTCAGCCCGGGGCTGCCAAGGGAGGTGCAGCTTCGCAGGCTCCCTCGGAGCGCTCGCTCTGGCCGCTGCGCCCAGGGGCAGGGCAACCTGGCTTGACCTCAGGAAAGCCAAACAGGGCGCTGCGTCTGCAGGGAGCAGGAGCTCCCAGCACGGGTGGCCACGGCACCAAGACACTGCCAGGTGAGGCTGCGGCCCCTGGCCAGGCTGGGCAGCTGCTGGCAGAGACCAGCCGACGAGAAAGCATCCAACCTGGACTCCACTAAGGCTTGGGACAAGTCTGCCATGAACGCGCTGGGCCGCCTGGGACAATGCAAAGGACCCTAGAGGGGGAGTCGAGGGGCCTGGGTGCCAGCTCCCAGTTCTGCTGCTGACCTGCTGTGTGGTGTTGGGCCAGTCCCTTGCCCTCTCTGAGCTCCTTTGCTCAAATGGGAAGGGCAGCGTTGATGACCTCAAGTTCCCTTTCGGAGACAGCCTAGGATCTTCTGCCGCTTCCAAGCGAAAGGAGACTAATGTGGAGAGAGACCAGGGATGCTGGCTGCAAGAAAGGGTCCCAAGGGACCTGAGCAGAGAGGACACAAGGGAAAACAAAGGGCAGCGGCCAGAGGCGGGCCCCCCACTGCCCGCCCCGACGGGAGGTTCCCAGCAGGCAGCACTCGTCACTCCTCCAGCCCTGCAATGAGCAGAACGGTGACCTGGTTCACTGGGAGCCCCAGGAGGCTGGCGGCCGGGGCGGACATCGGCAGGGGCCGGGCTGTGGGCTCTGCCTCCGGCTTTGCAGTCCCCCCCCCCCCCGCACAGACACCTCCAGGCCTCACAACACCTGCCTTGGGGAGCCACAAAGCCTCCATGGCAGGGGCTGGGCTGCCACCCCCGGCCAGGCCCTCACCACCTCCCTCCGGCAGCAGGCAGGGCCTCACACCAAATCCACGACCCACGACCCACGACGCTGCTCCTTGCCCAGTGGTCACGTGAGGAGGCCCCATCATCACCCAGGGCTTCCCCGCTCTCCATCCCCACTGGCCCCCGCAGCCCCCAGCCAGCCCCCCTCTAGCAGCCTGCTCAGAAACGCCAGCCAACTCCTCCGTGGGCAGAACTGGCATCTTAATCGGTAGGAGGCGCCAGGTCAGCACCTGTTGGGTGGTCTGAAGATGCACCCCCCGACCCCGCAGTCCAGGCCAGCTCAGCCCAGCCCCTCCTCTGCCCTTCCCTGCCCCCACCTCCCCAGCCCAGCTCAGCTCACATCCCCACATCTTAGCTGGGACAGCCCACCTGCCCCGCCCCCGTGCGCCCTGCCCCAGCGACTAACACGTGACACTCTCTCCTTCCCCAAACCTCCTCAGTGAGTTTCTTTCTTCTGTTCCCCACTGGGTCCTGCAGCACAGCCTACCATAGAGCACCTGCTCTGTGCCCTACCTTGCCTTAGGACGCCATCATGCCCGGGACCCAGCCCAAGCAACAGGATCAGAAAGGGGACCAGCCGAACCCCAGCAGCCCCGACTCCCTCCCTGGGCTGCCAGCCCCTCCCAGCCCAGGGCCCAGTCCCTGGGGCCCGAGGACACAGACTCACCACCGGTCCGGCCCCTCCCCTCCAAGGAGGTGTCTCTGGCAAGCCGGAAGGGACCCCCTCTAGGCCAGGGACTCACAGGTCCCAGGGCTGCCCAGTCCACAGCCAAGCCATCCTCCAGGTAACCCGATGCAAACAGAAACCAGAGCCTGCCCAGCTGGGCCACCAACCCTTCCACCTCACCTGGACAGGTCCCGTCCACCGTGCCCACACCCTGGCGGCCTGGAGGGACCCTGCCCAGGGTGCCAGGGCACCCAGCGCCGCTCCCAGGGAAACCATGGGGAGTGGGCGTCGACGGCGGGGAAAGAGCGCCCCTCAGAGAAGCTAGGGCAGGCGGCAGGTGCGCCCCGGGCTCCACTCTTCGCCAAGTCCCACGGCGCTGTTACTCCCATTTTACAGAAAAACCAAGGCGCAGGGGGGAAGCAAGCGAGTTTCCCCCGACTTCACTCACTCCCCGATTCTTCACCCTTTTGGTTTTCACACGTAAAACGCACAAGAATCTGGCCCCCACGCCCCCGCCCCGCCAAAGCCTCACTTTCCCAAAAGAGTGAGGGACGGGGAGGAGGGCGCGGGCGGACGGCCCCAGGCTGCCTTCCCGGGACCCAAATTCTCCCCTGCGCCCCGGCGCCCGCCCGGTCGCACCCCGAGGGGCGGAAGGCAGCCGTCCAGGCCGACAGGGGGCCCCCGCGGCCGGCCGCCAACCCCGCGCGTGCCCGGGCGGCGGCGGCGCCCCGCACCGGCCCCGCGCGGCGCGGGGCACGGAGGTCGGCCGCGGCAGGTGGGGCAGGGGGCGCCTCTGCGGGCGGCCCTCGGCTCCCCGCGGACGGAAGGCGAAGCGGCGTTAAGACTCACCGGGCGGCGGCGGCGGGTCCGGCTGCGGCTCAGCCGGGCGGCCCGGGGCTGGGGGCTCCGCGACCCCCGCCCCCCACCCCGGGCTGCCTCCTCCGGGAACGCGGCGAGCTCGCGCGGCTGGGGGGCTCCGGGGAGTCTGGATCGCGGCGGCGGAGAGGGCACCGGGATGGGGGCGCAGGAAGCGCGCGCGGCCTGGGAGTGCCGGAGAGCGGGAGAGAGGGAGGGACCGCGGGCGACGGAGGGCGGCGCCGGGCCGCAGCGGCCTCCAGCCCCGGGAGGCGCCGCCCACCCGTCGACCCTCCCTCCCCGGCCTCCGCGCCACCCCGCTGCCCGCAGCATGGGACCCAGGCCACGAAGGGCGGGCACCAGCGCCTCGAGTCCTCCGAGCGCGTGGGGCTGGGGCGCCGAGCCTGGGGCCGGCCCCCGCGGCGGGCGCGCAGAGCGAGTGGGCCTGGGCTGGGCAGGGATCCGAGCCCCGACACCCCCGCCCCCAGGGACCGGGGAACTGGGTGTATCGGGGGGCGCTAGAGTCTTGGGCCAGGAGTCCAGGGCATTTGTGGGTTTCGATCCTTGTGGGAGACGCCCCCCACTCCTTCCCACATGGGGCGTGGGTGCATCCGGCGGGACCCTCCCCTCTCCTCCTTCCCGCAGGGCTAGGGACGCCCGGCCAATGCGCAATGCTGGGGCTGGAGCCCTGCGGGGTGAGTGCCGCGCGCGGGTAGGGAAGGAGTCCGCTCGCGTCCTCGGCCCGGATACCCACCGACTCAGGGCAGGCCTGCGCGCCCCCCGGGTCGCACGCCGGAGCCTGGCCCGGGGTAGCTCGCTCAGGGATCCTGCGCCCGTGCACGGGACGGGGGTGCCCTGGCTCCCGCGTGTCCCCTCTGGGGCGCGCATTCTCAGCGACCCCCAGCCCGGCGGCCCCCAGGCTCTTGCAACAGTGAACCTGCCCTCGGGGCGGGCGCCTCTTACCTGCAGCTCCGCCCCTGGCCTGCGCGTTTGTCCGGGAACCGCCCGCTCTGGCGCCCGAACGAGCGTGGGCTGGTCTCAGCCGGATCTCACACACACACACACAAAGTGGATGCTAAACCCAGAGGGAAGAGCTGGCCCGCCTCCCCTGTCAACCCGAGCTGGTTTTGAGGTCCGAGACGGGTCAGGACGGGGGCGCGGTGCTGAGCGCGTGTCCCAGCGGCGAGGCCGAGGCCCGGGTGAGGGCGCTGAGGACCGAAGGCGCCTCCTCCTGGGGACCCGCCGCCGCCCAGGCGGAAACAACCCGGTGCGCACCTGCCAGTCAGCGGCAGTTCCGACCCAGGTCCCATTCCCGGCTCCACGTGGTGCCCGCGTGTGTGTCCCTAGGTGTCAGGGAGGGCGCTCGCCCCTGTGTGCTTCTTGAACAGTGCCAGTTCAGCGGAGCCCTTCCGGTGGGCAAAAAGGCAAACTTGGGGCTGTCTTGTGATTCAGGGGGTGGGGAGGGCGTTTGGGGAAAATGCGCCTGCCCACCAGCTGGGAGTGGGCTTGCCTCGACTTCCCCTAAACCTTCTCCTTAAATCCTGCCCAGAACCTGGGTGGTGGCATCGGTTATGCTTGCTTCCAGACCCCAGGAGGTGCCGGTCATTTTGGAATGTCTCACCTGGGCAGTGTCAGGATCTCCAGCCCAGAGCTGGGGTCTTCCACCTGCAAAGCCCCCTGTGTGCTTTGCCTGACCCCTGCAAAGTGCGGGATAAGCATGCTGTGGCTACGTGGAGCCCCCAGTACTAGCAGGTGGGGGACCGCGTCCTGGAGGCAGGGACCTGTGACCTCAGGCTCCCGTTTGAGGGCTGTGTGAATCCCTCCCAAAGTTTGGACAAGGAATTTGGGGGCCTTCCCAGGCTCCGTGGGAGTGACAGGAAGCTGGCATGGGCTCTCCGCTAAGGCCAGGAGCCTGGCTTTGATTGCGCTCTGAGAGGCCCGGGCTGGGCACCATCATCTCGGGAAGGCTGCCGCAGCTCCCTGGTACTTTTCCATGCCAGGATCCGAGCCGGACCCGCCCCACTCTGCCGCAAAGCCAACCGGGCAGGTCGTGTCTATCTCAGACAGCCGTCTGCTCGGTGTTCACCCTGGCGGAGCTGGGTAGAGGCTGCACAGAGTCAGGCAAAACTGAGATGCCGGCCAAGGCACCTGCTTCTCCTTATCACCTCCCCTCCTCAGCCCTCTCCCCTCTGGGGTCAGTTTCTCTGAGGCTTCCCAGGTTCCCCTTGTCCTGTTGAGGAGCCGGACTTAAGTTCCTGCCAACTTATCTCACTCCGTATGAGCTGACAAGGGCCTGGAAAAAGAGCCAAAGAAATGAGTCTCCAATGGTGGAGTTTCTATTCTGTTATCCTAATACGTGCTGGGGGAGAGGACGGTGACCTCATCCTGAGCTCTGTGGCTCAGGTGCACGGCATCCACTGTGTTATTTCATCTCTGTGACAGTCTTAAAAGGAGGAGTCTACCAGGCCAGTTTTTCAGGAGAGGCCGCTAAGACTTGGACGTTATGAACCTGGATCTGCTGGAGCCCCGCTTTGAGCTGAGGGCTCTGCAGGACGCTCGCTGTGATGCGCGTGCTTGGAGTCTCCGTGTGGTAGGCGGAAGAGTGACTGCCCCGAACTACTCACGCTCTGGTCCTCAGAACCTGACCCCTCGCGTGGCCAAGGCGGCTGGGCAGCTGGGGTCTAGCTGAGGATCTTAAGGTGTGGGGGGGTGCACGGATTGACCAGCCGGGCCCCACGTGGTGTGGTCGCAGGGGTTCTGATATGAAGGGGCGGGAGGGTCCGAGTCGGAGAAGGAGATGGGATGGGAGCAGAGGTCAGAACAATGTGATCGCCAAGTTGGGGCCATGAGCCAAGGAGTGGGGGCCGCCCCCGGGAGCGGGACCGGTGAGGAACAGGTTCCCGGCTGCCACGTCCAAAAAGCTCTGCAGGCCTCAGCCCCAGCCTAGCAAGGCCTGTTTTGGATGCTCGGGGCCTGCAGGGAGTGAGTTTGTGTGTGAGTCGTGCAGTTGAAGGTGATCTGTTACCGGAGTGACAGCGACTGTGCAGTGCTTGATTTCTGCTGCCTTTTCAGCTGACTGCACCGTGGGTTCCCACAGTTTCTGAATGTCCCGGCCATTTGTGAGCCGGGTGACCTTAGGCTGCTGTCTCGTCCTCTCTCTCTCTCTCTCTCTCTCTCTTTCTCTCCTTCCCTCCCCCCCCAAGATTTATTTACTTAAAAGGCAGAGAGAGAGAGAGCGCGCTTTCATTTGCTTGTTCACTTCCCAAGTGGCTGCACTGGCCAGGGCTGGGCCAGGCGGAAGACAGGAGCCTGGGACTCCATGCAGGTCTCCTGTGTGGGTAGCCGAGGCCCCAGCACTTGGCCATCTGCTGCTGCTTTCCCAGGCCATTAGCAGGGAGCCGGATTGGAAAAGGAAGAGCTAGGATTCGAACCAGCAGTCCGACGTGGGCTGGCAGCATTGCAAGCAGCGGCTCAACCCACTGCGCCACAGCGCTGGCGCTGTCTTGTCCTGTCTGAGCCTCGGTCTCCTCTTCTGTAGAAACAGCGATGCTAACAATCCCCGCCCTGCAGGGGAACCAGTGTGTGACTGTGGCTGTAAACGATGCGGTGCTGTCGGGCCGTGCATTCCCGGGGGCCCTGAGCCTGCGCAGCTCTGAAGGCCTGGCTTTCAGGAACAGGAGGAGCAACCCTGGCGTGTACTTGTACTTGATGTGGCTGAGTGAACAAGTCATTATTTAAAACACTAGAGTGGGGCGGTGTTGTGGCACAGCAGGTTAAGCCGCTGCCTGCGACACATTCAATATGAGCTCTGGTTCAAGACCCTGTTCCAACCCAGCTCCCTCCTTATGCACCTGGGAAAGCAGCAGATGATGGCCCAAGTATGTGGACCCCTGCCACCCACGTGGGAGACATGGATGAAGTTCAGGCTCCAGCCACTGTGGCTGTTTGGGGAGTGAACCAACAGATGGACAATCTCTTTCCCTCTCTCTGTAGCTCTGTCTTTCAAACAAATGAATATATATATATATATATTTTTAAAATGTATTTTTGGAACCAGCAATGTGGCATACTAGACGAAGCCTCCATCTGCAGCGTCAGCATCCCATATGGGCACCAGTTCGTGTCTTGGCTGCTCCTCTTCTGATCCAGCTCCCTGCTGGAGCCTGGGAAAGCAGTGGAAGATGGCCTAAGTTTTTGGACCCCTGCATCTGCATGGGAGACCTGGAAGAAGCTCCTGGCTCCTGGCTCCAGATTGGCTCAGCTGCTGTCATTGCAGCTATTTGGGGAGTGAAAAAATGGATGAAAGATCTCTCTCTCTTTCTCTCTCTATCTGCCTCTCAAATAAATAAATATTTAAAAATCCAGTTGTTTTTTTCCTTAAAGCTATTAGGTTGTCCCTGGTCGGTGACTAGATCCTGTGCCACGGACTCTGCAGCCGTCCCCGTGGGAGTGCAGCTGGGAAAACTCCCGGCAGGAATGCCGAAGGGCTCCCGCGTGTGCTCAGGGACACGTGCTTGAGGACTCGCTGCTGGTTATTTCTAATAGTGAAAAGGTGTTAGGAACCTCAGGGCCACCCCTCGCAGACGTGCGGAGTGGACAGTGTGGGCTCCCACCGGAATCCCAGGCAGTGCCGAGAAAGAGTGGAGTGGAGCTCTGTGTTGGAGAAGAATGTCCGAGGTGTGTCTCTGGCTGAGACAGGCCAGACCCTGCATTCCTGAATTGCACCTGCCTTTCAACATGCAGAAACCTATGCACAAGGCAGTGCACGGGCAGGCTCAAACCACACGGGCTGTCCTTCACAAACGTGTGTGTTTCTGTGGGTGGGCGGGTCATTATTGTTTGTTGGTAAAAGTGTGCTAAATTCATGATAATTTTTTGAGACAGCGGGAGCCACCTGCATGTCCTCCCGTAGTCTGCCGGCATCTCCCGCTGCACGCTCTGCGCTCTGTCCTCTGCCACTCTCCTTCCCGGCTTGGTTCTGAGCAGCGCACTCATTTTTAAACCCGCGAGGGGCTGAGCAAGGCCTCTGCCGCGTGACTCCTGCCGAAGTCGGCCGTCAGTCCCGTCTGCGTTGCTCGCAACCTGCCCTTGTCTGGAACGGTTCCCGTGGGTCAGCGGGGAAGGGTGCGTCCTGTTTCACCTGCAGCACCCTGGCCCAGCCTCTCTGAAATCCGAATCAGGTCCATGTGGCAGAGAAACTGCGATCTTGGGGGACAAAGCAACGTTGGATCGCCGGGCCGTTCGTTTGATGAAACGGGGCTCAGGGGCTCACCCCACTTCCTGAACAGTTTGACTCCAGCACATGTCCCTGCCTGAGCTCCTGGATCTGGGCCTACAGGACAAGCAGCCCCGAAGGACGGGAGCGAGGCCGTCACAACACTGGGAGACCCCTGAGCACAGAGAAACAGCGACTCTGTCTCCGTGTCACCCCGTGTCTGTGTCCCGGCTTCTAGAAGCTTCCCTTGCAGTTCGTCCCAGCCACCCCTGTGCTCTGTGCTCCTTGATGCAAAGTCAGCAGTGGGCGCAGATCCGAGCCCTGGCATCCAGAGCACAAGTCCCTTGTCTCGGGGTGGGCCCTTCTGATGGGCTCGGCCCCTTACTCACCGCTGCCTCGGGCTCTGCGCCCTGGCACGCCCCCTTCCTGTGGGTCTGTTCACCATCGTGACATCACCTTGCCCAGACGCTCCCTGGACACGTCCCTGGTACCTCCCTTGCCAGAGCTGGGTCACACAACCTAGCGACCAATGCTGGGATTGGTGTGGACCCTCTGGATACACCTGGAGTCACCCTGGGGGCCAGAGCAGATCCCAGCAGGCCCCCTCCAGGGCAGGGACCACGTAGGGCAGGTGCACGCAGAAGCAGGGAGGCCAGCGGCTGAGAGCGCAGGGGAGAGGAGTCACCTGGGTCGCTGCTGGCCGTCCCGGTCCTGCGTCCTGAGCAGTGTCCTGTCTTCCCCGACTTTGCTTTCTGGCCTAACCGTGTCTGATGAGTTTCCCTTCCTTCCAACACAAGGCCTCTAACAGAGCCCCTTTGCGGCATTGACAAGCACCCAGCAGCGGTGCTCAGGTGCCGACGCCCTGACCCTCTGCCCGTCACCTGACTGCCGAGAAGGCAGCAGCGGCCGGCGCAAGGCCCTGTGGGATTTGCCATCCGGGGAATCCAGTCCCCTCCTCACTGAGTCAGTGGCAACAAGTGTGACAACAGGGACACCCACACAGTGCTGACCACGCGCCAGGCACTGGCCACACGCGGCCCCAGGGCGGACTTGGGTAACAATCCTCATAACTGCCAGGTGGGCCGTCCCCCACTTTACAGATGAGGAAATGAGACAGGGAAAAGGCCTTGACCGAGGGCAGGCGGCCGGTGAGTGCTGGGGTCTGGGGTGAGCCCGGGCGTCTGGGCTCCCAGCTCTTTTCCTCCCTGGCTTTCGTGGGAGCCATGCCTGTGGTACCCTCAAGACGAGGCGCCTCGATCCAGCTTTGGGAGATGAGAGACAAAGCTGGGGGCAGAGGGGTGAGGGACCCCCAAAGGAGGAGCACGACAGGGGCCCCCACACCTCCCAGGCTCTGTCAGCCCAGTCAAGCTGCACGTGCCACTGGAGTGGGGCACTATCGAACAGTCTGATTGATTGATCGACTGATGTGAAGGGCAGAGGGACAGAGAAAGAGAGACAGAGATCTCCCAGCTGCTGGTTCCACTCCCCAGATGGCCACAATGGCCAGAGCCAGACCAGGTGGAAGCCAGGAGCCTGGAACTCCATCTGGGGCTCCTGCCACCTGCTGCCTCGCCAGGCGCATTAGCAGGGAGGTGAGTCAGAAATGAATCAGCCGAGGCCCAGACCAGCTCTCCGGTATGAAATGTCAGCGTCCCCAGCAGCAGGTTAAGCACGGTGGCAAGTGCGGAACCCCCTGTTTGCGATCTTGGTAAAAGGCCCCCCACACCCCGCTTTGCTATCCCAGGCAGTGCTCTTACATTGGAGGCCTCTGATCCAGCAGAAAAGCAGGGATTCTTTTTTTTTTTTTTTTTGTAAGATTTATTTATCTGAAAGGCAGAGGCATAGAAAGAGAGAGAGAGAGAGAGTCTTCCATCTGCTGGTTCACTCGCCAAATGGCTGCAACAGCTGGAGCTGGGCTGATCTGAAGCCAGGAGCCAGGGAGATGCTTCCAGGTCTCCCACGTGGGTGCAGGGCCCAAGGACTTGGGCCATCTTCTATTGCTTTCCCAGGCCATAGCAGAGAGCTGGATCAGAAGTGGAGCAGCGGGGACTTGAACCGGCGCCCATATGGGATGCAGGCACTGCAGGCGGAGGCTTTACATGCTATGCCACAGACCCAGCCCCAAGGTGTGTGTGGGGGGGGTCTTTTGAATTCCAAGAACCAAGGCTTGGGCTTGCAAGAGGCTGGGCTTCGGGTCTCCAGAGTAGAAGCCTGGCAGCTGTAGGCCTAGCATTGATGTCATCAGCCAAAGGTCTGGGAGATCAAAGCTCCGTTTGCCCCTGACCTGGAGGAGGCTAAGTGTCCTGGGCTGGGGGTCCAGGCAGAGGGGCAAAGGACAGGGCTGATGCTGATGGGGCCTGCAGGGAGGTGCGTGTGGCTCAAGGGCAGCCGCGCTGGTTTCCTGAGTGGGTGTGGGTTGGGGGCAGGCTCTGGAGAATGCCTGCTCCTCCCCCTGCAAGGCCCAGGAGCCTTGGGGCAGGGGTGTCCCCATGGAGTGATTGATGGAGGGCAGAGACATCAGGCGGAGGGCGGCCAGGCCCTGCCAACATCCCCCTCTGTGCCCAAGAGGAAGACAGAAGCCAAGGCAAGGGGGGCTGGGCACAGAGAGGCTTCCAGAAGGTGTCCTGTCCTGCCAACTGGAGCACAAAAACGAGGCCATCTCAGCAGGTGCCAGAGAGGACCCGCCTCTGCCCCTGGCCAGTGCCCAGGCCTTGGCCCTCCGCAAGCCGCCCTTCCCCCACCAGCACGTATAGACGCAGCCAGGGACCCTGCGTCATCATGGGGGAGTGTCCTCCACCCGGCAGAACGGGGACTTGACAGGCAAATGGAGCTGAAGTTGCCGTCCTCGCACACTCCGGGGCGTGGGTGGACAGTCCTCCTCCCTCCCCGCGGCTCCTCCAAGGGCTCTGCGTGTCCTGCTCTGCTCTCTTGCATGGATGTGCACCAGGCAAGGCGGTCACCGGGGTCCTCTGGGAACAAGACACGAGGCAGGGCACGGAGCAGGGTGACGCCCCCTGCTGTGAACACCTCTCCTCCCCTCCCCCGCAGAAGAGCCTCCCCGCGGTCACAGGGCAGAGCTGGGTCTTTGCACCTGCTTCATAATATCCCCATCAGCCCCTGGCTGGGCTCGCACCTGCGCTAACCTCGCCTGTGGGGCAGGTCCCCATGTCTGCTTGGGTGGAGGTTCAGCACTGTGTCGCGTGGCTGGGGAGCGATGGTCTTGGTCCATGGCTCTCAGATCTTTAAATCTGGTTTGCACCCAGGCTGGGTAAGACTCTGTGGTGGGGCCGTCCTGGGCATTGTAGGGTGCTGGGCAGTTACCCTGGCCTCCCTCCCTCCCTCCAAATGCCAGGAGCACCTCATTCCCCAGCTCTAACAACCTAAATGGCCCCAGACGTGGCCGCACGTCCCTGGGGAGGATCCTCCCCCCAGTTAAGGACCGCTGCTTTGCACACAGGGCCCCCGGGATAGTCTTCTGCCCTGCAGCGAGTGTAGACAGTCAAGTATGCAGCCTCTCGTACATTCAGAGACGTGGTGGCCAGGGGGTCAGAAGGCCTGGGCTCAGATTCCTGTTCTGCCTCTTCCCCTGTGTGAGTGACCTCGAGCCAGTCGGGGCCTCACTTTCCCCGTCTGTGTTTGGGATGATAAATGAGGAGAGAGATTTCACCTGCTTTGTTCACCGTGGCGTTCCCAGTACCTAGAATAGGGCGTGGCACGTAGTATATGCTCAACAAAAGTGTAGTGACTGTGCAAAGGGCTCCCTCCGGGGCTTCCACGGGGCTCAAATGAAAAGTCTGGGACAATGTCCATGACCAAGGGGCCGCAAAAAGTACTGCGCCCACCTCTGAACTCAGAACACAGCTGCCACTGGCTGCCATTTTCCAAGTCAAGCTTATAAACATAGGAATGTATAACAGCTCAAACTTGGATGCAACAGGAATATCTTTCGGAGGGCGAGTGGTTAAGCCACACCCACTTCATCTCCTTGTGACCCTACGGTCCCAAGCCAGCGATGCACCTGCTCCGACCATTCCCAGGGTACCGATGGCTGCGTCTGTTGGATGAGAGCTCTGGTGTTCTGGGGAGCGATGGTTTTTGTCTGCTCAGGCTCTTTAAGTCAGTTTTGCTCCCTCGGCACTACTGACAGACATCCTGGCTGAGTATCCATGCCAGCACACGCTACGGAGCTAAAAGAGGAACAGGCCACTGATGGGTGATTCAGAGGGAATCCTGCTGAGTGCAAGACAAAGCCAATCTCAAGAGGCTGCGGGGCCGACACTGTGGCATAGCAGGTAAAGCCACCACCTGCGGTGCCGGCATCCCATATGGAGGCTGGTTTGAGTCCCGGCTGCTCCACTTGTGATCCAGCTCTCTGCTATGGCCTGGGAAAGCAGTGGAAGATGGCCCAAGTCCTTGGGCCCCTGAACCCACCTGGAAGACCTGGAAGAAACTCCTGGCTCCTGGCTTCGGATCGGCACAGCTCCAGCCGTTGCAGCCATCTGGGGAGTGAACCAGCAGATGGAGGACCTCTCCCCCCACCCCCCGCCTCTCCTTCTCTCTCTGTGTAACTCTGACTTTCAAATAAATAAATAAATCTTAAAAAAAGAAGGCTGCCTACTCTGGCTCTGTTTGTAGAATCTTCTGGAAATAGCCGAATCATCACGCTACAGGCCCTTGCTTGGCTCTAGGATTGGTGAGGTCACAGTGGGGTAGCGCGAGGGGCTTGTGGTTCCCGTTACACAAATCCGCACGTGTGAATCAAGCTGTGTGGAAGCCCGCCCTCTGGCACACAAATGCACGCGCGGGAAGCAGAAAGCCTGAGCGAGCTCTGTGGCTGAACCGCGGTCAGCTCCCCGGCTGCCGTCCGGGAAGCATCCGACGTTACTGCTGGGGAAGCGTCCTTAGGAGCCTTTGTGAATATCTTGTTTCAGTTTCCTGTGGCTCAGTAATTATTCCAGCATAAATACTTTAACCTCCGTAGCACAGAAGTCCCCTTATCAGCGGTTTTCCTTTCCACGGTTTCAGTGACCCTGAAAATATTAAATGGAAAATTCCAGAAGCAAACAACACACAAGTTTTAAAGCGCACACTGCTCGGTGTAGAGGGATGAAATCTGCAGCCCAGGTGAGCGTCCGCTCCGTGTCCGTGGCGTGTGCGCTGCCCGCCCAGCCTTGTCGTGGCGCCCGTGTCCCAGGCCGTCTTCCCTCTGACCTGGCCTGTGTCACTCTCCCCACCTCCTCCTGTCATGTGGGCACAGGACTCACCCGTCTCCGCGGGAAGAAGCTTGAGAACAGGAAGGACACTGGTTCACGTGACTCGGTGCAGGTGTGCGTTAGAATTGTCCCATTTCCTAAGTAGCTTTTATTGTCTATCTCTCACTCTCCTGATTTTTAAATTAACTTTTCTCAAAGGGATGCATAGGAAAAGCGTAGGATGTCTAGAGTTCTGTCAATCCACAGTCTCTGGGGCCGGCACTGCGGTGTAGCAGGTAAAGTCGTCTCCTGCAGTGGCGGCATCCCATATGGCCATTGGTTTGAGACCCATCTGCTCCACTTCCAATCCAGCTCTCTGCTATGGCTTGGGAAAGCAGTAGAAGATGGCCCACGTCCTTGGGTCCCTGCACCCACGTGGGAAACATGGGAGAGGCTCCTGACTCCTGGCTTCGGATCGGTCCAACTCTGGCTGTTGCAGCCAATTGGGGAGTGAACCAGCGGATGGAAGACCTCTCTCTCTGCCTCTCCTTCTCTCTCTGTGTAACTCTGTCAAATAAATAAATAAATAAATCTTAAAAAAAAAACCCCACAGTCTCTGGCATCTGTGGGGGTCTTGGAAAGCACCGGATTTGAGTGGGGGGAGAACCTACTGCAAGTGAAGAAGAGCCCACGTGCGTCAGGGAGTGGGGGAAGGAGCGCACCAGGAGCAGCGCAGCGCAGAGAGAGTTAACTGCCCCGCGTCCCAGAGGACGCAGAGACACAGGAAATCAACAGTCTCCCTGCAGCCCAGCCTCATTCATCTTGGAGGCTCCATTCTGCCAGGTGGCACCGAGGTCGCCTCCCCCCTTGCTGGGATGACATCTATATTCTGAGGGCTGGGGGGGGGGAGGTCCCACGGTCCCCAGAGGGACACCTGCTCCCTGTTCCCCTGCTGACGGCTGGCCAGTTCAGTCCACGGTGAGCCATCCTCCGCCCCAACTCCCACAGCAGACTGGGCCCCGGGACCCCTGGCAGGACCACAGTTCAGCGCACCCTCCAGCGTGTTTTGTTTGGCCAACACAGGATTTATTTAAAAGATTTATTTATTTATCTAAGAGGCAGAGTTGCAGACAGAGAGAGGGAGACAGAGAGAGATCTCCCCTCCGCTGGTTCACTCCCTAAATGGCCGCAATGGCCAGAGCTGGGCTGATCTGAAGCTAGGAGCTTCTGGGTCTTCCATATGGGCGCAGGGACCCTAGCACCTGGGTCATCCTCCACTGCTTTCCCAGGCCATTGGCAGGGAGCTGGATTGGAAGAGGAGCAGCTGGGGCATGCACTGGCGCCCACAGGGGATGCAGGCACTGCAGGCAGAGGCTTAGCCCACTGCACCACAGTGCTGGCTCCTATGAGGGATTTTAAATCATGCGTGGCCAATATTTGCCACGGGCGCTTTCCCCTTCACCCCTAGTGGCTGCTTGCTTTGAGCGCACATCCCAGCGGGACTGTGAAGCAGCCTCGCCTTTAGCCCGAGGGCGCCTCCTCGGGGCTCCCCAACTGGATTCATCATTCACGAAAATCCAGCCCGGCCCCAGGACACTGACATCTCGGCAGCTCCCACTCCCCCCGACCGCTGCGATGCTTTGGGGTCCCTGGGGCTTGTTCCCGTCTGCCTGCGCCTGGCTGGGGTGCAGGGAGACTTCACGGGGCTGTCTCCAGCCCGCCTGCCTCTGGACCACGAGAGGCCATTCCTTCTGGGTCTGGCTGTCCCCTGGGGCTTCCCCGGGTTCCATGCAGGAAAGGGCCACGGGGGGCCACAGCACAGGCCCCGTCCTCCGTCTTCCTCGCTGTCAGGCTCTGCCGTTCTCCCACCCTGGCGACTTCTGTTTGGAGTCAGGAGGTCCAACGTCCCTTTGTCCCCAGGGCCAGCTCCATGCCCTGTGTGTCCGCTGCCCCAGGGCCTTGCGAGTCTCCTCTCCTACTAGCCTTTGACCTCCATGCAGTCTCCTTCCCTTCTTTCTGGGGGCAAGGGGCTAAGGCCGCCTGCATTTCAGGATCTTGGAGCAACACGCAAATCTGAGAACGCCAATCACGCCTATTTACTAAAAAAAAAAACTCCGCCTTCTCCTTGGCACCGCCCCGGGCCTGCTGGGGCCGAGCAAGCGCCTCGCAGGCACTGTGTCATTTCAGCCTTAAAGAGGACGTGAGGCTCAGGGCGCAGCTTCGCTGGTGCCTGGAGCTGACGGCGAGTGCGGGGCAGAGCTGAGGCTGCAGCCCAGGGCCTGGCCTTGTGGCTCTGGACCACGCACAGCCTCGTGACCTGGTTTCATGGCCACCTGCTCTGGCCTCTGAGCGCACGGCTCTGCAGGGCAGGGACAGCTGCATCCTGTACCTGAATGCAAGCAAAAGGCTGTTGGTGCAGCCGGTCCTAAACCCCGCCTGCCCGCCTGATGGGCAGGTGTGGGTCGATCTTTGACCCCAACCTGAGGGTCAAGACAGAACAGCCCGGAGAAGGCAGGGTCGGCTCCGAAGGAAGAAACAGGAGATTGAGTCGCAGCGCTGGCAAATCTGGTTAGGGGACGGGGAGCAGACACAGCCGTGCCCGCCTCGCACGCTGGCCCCGGCCGTTTCTCTGAAAATCCAGTTATAATCCAGAGCCCTGGGTGGGGGAATGGGGGGAGAGCCCTTTTCTGCTTGGCTCCCTGCAGAGCCTCCCCCAGCCACCCCGGCAAAGGCCGAGCCTGCTAGGCACGGGTTCCCTGACAGCTCTTGTCTCTAAGCCCGTGGCCACTGTGCCATCATGGTGGAAGGCAGGAGCCCTTGAGAAGCCGCCTTGTCTGGTCGGCCCTCTGCTCCGTGCAGGGCTTTGCTCGGAGTCTGGGTCACCCAGTGTCTATACAGCCAGCCCGGCTGGGAACTGGCTGAGCCGGAACAGCCCCTGGGCTGGGGGGCTGGGACGCCTGCCCTATTGTCTTTGGGTTTGCTTCCGGTGGCTTGGGACCTACAGGACAGGGCGTGGCTTAGACAGCACCCCTGGCAAGTGGCCTCCGGTTGGCCAGAAAGGGGAAAGTTTTTTTTTTTTAATTGAATGTCATTCAAAGTTTTAAAGTTGCGGGACTAGAGCTGTGGCATAGCAGGTAAAGCTGCTGCCTGTGACGCTGGCATCCCATGTGGGCGCCAGTTCGAGTCCCAGCTGCTCCGCTTCCAATCCAGCTCTCTGCTATGGCCTGGGAAAGCAGCGGAAGATGGCCTTAGTCCTTGGGCCCCTGCACCCATGTGGGAGACCCGGAGGAAACTCCTGGCTCCTGGCTTTGACCTTGCCCAGCGGAGGATTAACCCACTGCACCACAGCGCCGGCCCCCTCACTTGTCTTTTGGCTACTCGTGGGCACCATGCACAGCCCTGGGCTTCTATCTGGAGCTGTGTGAGGACGCGGTAGTCTAGCCTGGTGCTCAGGCACGTGGTGGTGCAGTGACTGCCTGTAGGGTTCAAATCCTGGCTCTGCCGCGTGCTACGCATGGCTCTGTGGGTGAGTCATTTAACCTTGTGGACAGCCTCAGCTGCTCATTTGTAGAATGGGCTGGTAATAATCAGTCCTGATGAAGTGGGTGTCTGGGGAGCCGCGAGAGCCGCGAGTGGCTCGTGACAAGTTCTTGCATCGTAAGACACCCTTGGAGCGGGCTTTGGGTTTAGACTTGAGGCTGTGGTCAGGATGCCTGTGTCCACATCCCAGTGCCTGGGTTTGCCTCCCAGCTGTGCCTGGGACTCCAGCCTCCTGCTCATGTGGGCCCTGCTTAGCCATGCGGAAGCCAGGGATGGAGCTCCTGGCTCCGGGCATCGGCCTGGCCCAGCTGCAGCTGTTGTCGGCATTTGGGGGATGAACCAGCAGATGGGAGCTCTCTCTCTCTCTCTCTCTCTCTCTCTCTGTGTGTGTGTGTGTGTCTCTTAAAAACAGAAAAAGAGTAAGAAGCAGAAGCTGCTGGTTCTGTTGTTCCGGGAGAAAAACTCCTAAGCTAAGTGGAACGGTGCTGAGTCGGGGGGGTTCAGGGTCCTGGGGTCGCTGCTCTGGAGTGCGATTGCTGGCTCAGCACCCCCCGCTTTAATGCCAAGGACCTGGTCCTGGTGGTTGGGTGGGGCAGGTGGGGGCGTGGGATTCACCCAGAGACGGGAGAGAGCGGGGTTTCCTGTGTGCCTCATCTGGAACATGGAAGACTGCAGGGGAGGCAGGCAAAGGGTGGAGGCGCGTGGGGTGCAGGCCTTGGGAGGGGTGGGCAGGTGGCGGTGGGCGGGGCTGGGGGCCCAGGCTGTCCTCGGCTAAGAGCAGCCCTGCCCTGAGTTCTGCAGGCCGCTTGGAAGGAGGAAGTCGGCGTGGGCTCTGAGTGAATGACCGGGCGGGTGGCCAGGGACGTGGGAACTGCGCCCCAGCCGTGGAAATCCCCTGAGGACAGCCGGCAGAGAGCACGCCCGTGCTGGGCCTCGCCCCTGGCTCCAGGCTTTCACAGTTTTTTTCTTCTTAAAATCAAGGCGTAATTTCTAGTCAGTGAGGTGCAAAAACCTTAGACGGACAGCTTGATGAATTTTTAAGCATAGCTGTGTGGTCACCACCCAGATGAAGATCTAGAACATTCCTAGGACCCACAGAAGCTTCCCTGTGGCCTCTCCCAGCCCAAACCCTCTAGAAGTAGCCTCGGTTCTCACCTTCATCTGCGTAAGGCTTTTGCCCGAGTCTGAAGCCTGGGTGAGCCAGGAGTGTGTGGCGTGTGTCCTGTGTCTGCGTCTCATTCAGCCCGGGTCTGGGAGGCCCACCGGGGTGCCGTGCACCGTGGCGTGGCTGCCCTTCAGCCTTCTTCATTGTTGCATAATATTCTACCGTGTGGCTATCCCACGATTTGGTCTCATCCTCCCTCCGAAAGACTTTAGGATCATTTTAGGACCACTTCTGGGGCTGCCGTGGCCACGTCTGTCTTTTGGAACCAAGGAGCACTGTTACCTTTTTACAAAATGATTGATTTTTATTGCTGTGAAAGGCGGGCAACAGAGAGACAGACAGAAAAAAAGATCTTTCATCCACTGGCTCACTCCCAGCAACTGCCAGGGCTGGGCCAGGCTGAAGCCGGGAGCCAGGAGCTCCATCCGGGTCTCCCAGGTGGGTGCAGGGGCCCAAGCACTCAGGCCGTCTTCTGCTGCTTTCTCAGGTCATTCACAGGGAGCTGGGTTGGAAGTGGAGCAGCCAGGACTTGAGCCTGTGCTCCCGTGTGGGTGGTGGCTTAACCTGCTGTGTGACCAGAGCAGCCCGAGGGGCACTGCTTCCCGTCACCAGGCAGGAATGCCGCTCCCGGGTCAGGAAGAGGGAACAGGGCTGCCTCCCTCGGCTGCAGGCTCCGGGCCGCAGGGCTGGGAGCCAGGGAGCAGAAAGGAAGTGAGGGGCACCACTCGCAGCAGCTGTGGCCAGAGGCAGCTGGAAATCCCCACTTGCCCGCAGCACCTCCCCTCAGGAAGTGAAGTCTGGGTGCTGCGCCTGCGCCAGGGATTCGCTGAGCCGGGGGAGAAGTTCCCCTTTCACGCCTGATGGTGCCTGCTGACGTCAGCGATGATCGCGTCCCGTCTTCCCGTGTTACACGGGGGAAGCCGAGGTCCAGTTGCCGGCCACACAGCTGGTGTTCTGGCCTCTGGGGCCTTCGTCCCTAAGTGGGAAGGGAGGAAGCACATTCGTTAATCCAGCCCAGTGATATTGTCCCCAACACCCAGGGGCTTCTAGTCGTTACTCTCTGGAACATTCCAGAAACCCGCACAAACAGCTCCTACGGCCAGGCCCTGGTGTGGGCTCTGGGCAGGCAGTAGGGGATCAACAAGGAGGGGCACGCAGACCAACAATGACTTAGAGTGCAGAGACCCTGGGCAGGAGCCTGCGGGGGAGCTTGGGGAGCACCAGGTAGGGGCGTGTAAGGGAGGGGAGACGGGTGAGGGTCCGGGGCAGCTGCAGGGCCGTGGAGGTTAACGAGGTGGGCTCGGGCTGACAAGACCCGACTGAGGTCTCTGGAGACCCCTGTGGCTGCTCTGTGGCGGATACACGGGGCCAAGGATGGCAGCAGAGCCCGTGGCCGAGGCCGTGACGGCAACCCTGTGACGGACGATGGGGCCTGGACCAGGCGGAGACGGGGGGAACCATCTGGTGATGTCTGCTCTGGGACCAGCGGGACTTCCTGGCGGGCTGACGTTGGCCCTGACACGTGACCGCTGCGAGGGCAAGGCAGGTGCGCTGTGTGCAAAGGCCCAGGGCTCAGGGCTCAGGGACGAGGCCGCCCTTGCTGTCCCAGGTCCCTCCCTCAGGTTCCCTGCACCAAGTCAGCCCTGGAAAAGGTGTCCTGGGGCCCAGCCCTGGAAAACAGTGTGTGTAAGTGTGTGTGTAGGTGTGTGCGTGTACAGGTGTCTGTGTGCAGGTGTGTGCAGGTGTGCGCATGCAGGTTTGTGTGTGTGCAGGTGTGTGTAAGTGTGTGTGCAGGTGTGTGTGTAAGTGTGTGCAGGTGTGCGCATGCAGGTTTGCGTGTGTGCAGGTATGCATTGTGCAGGTGTCTGTGTGCAGGTGTGTGTGTGTGCAGGTGTGTGGATGTCCAGATATGCATGGATATGAAGGTGTGTGCATGTGTATGTTCAGGTATTTGTGTGCAAGCAGGTGTATGTGTATGTGTGTCTGTGTGTGGTGTGTGCGTGTTCAGGCGTGTGTAGTGTGTGTGTTCAGGCATGTGCAGGTATGTGTGGTATGTGTGTGTGCAGGCATGTGCGTGTGTGTGGTGTGTGTGGGTGTGTGTGGGTGTGTGGTGTGCGTGTGCAGACATGTGTAGGTGTGTGGCGTGTGCATGTGCAGGCGTGTGCGGGTGTGTGTGTGTGCAGGCATGTGTGGGTGTGTGTGTGCGTGTGCAGGCGTGTGCGGGTGTATGTGGTGCGTGGTGTGTGTGCAGGTGTGTGGTGTGTGCAAGTGCAGCCATGTGCAGGTGTGTGGTGTGTGCGTGTGCAGGCGTGTGCAGGCATGTGGTGTGTGCGTGTGCAGGCGTGCGGGGGTGTGTGTGTGCGTGTGCAGGCGTGTGCGGGTGTGTGGTGTGCGTGTTCGGCTGAGTGTACGTGGAGCAGACGAGGCGCTGATTCTTCCTCACTGGCCCCTTTCCCCGCTCCTCCGTTTCTTTCTCCAGGAGACTGTTTTTACGATTTATTTGTTTATTTGAAAGAAGGCAGAGTTACAGAGAGAGGGAGAGCAGGAGAGCGAGTGAGAGAGCGAGAGAGGGAGGGAGAGAGGGAGAGAATAAGAGAGCGAGAGAGAGAGCAAGAGAGCGAGTGAGAGAGAGAGCGAGAGGGGGAGAGAGTGAGTGAGAGAGAGAATGAGAGAGCGAGAGAGAGAGCGAGAGAGGGAGAGAGCGAGCGAGCTCCTCCACTGCTGGTTCCCTCCCCAGACAGCTGTGCAGCTGGGGCTGGTCCAGGGGGAAGCCGGGGCCGGAGCCCCATCCGGGTCTGCACGGCGGGGGGCCCAAGCACCCGGGCCGCCTTTGGCTTCTTTCCCAGATGCAGAAGCCGGGATCTGCATACAGGATACCGGCGTCAGCGGCATCAGCTCACCCTGCTGCGCCCTGGCCGGCCCCTCCAGCTCGCCCTCGTCCAGGCCCGAAACCGCCCTGTGCTGCGTCGCGCGCCGGCCCTGCTCGCCTTCCTCCTTCAGCCCCTCGGACGTGCGGCCTCCTCTGCCTGTGGGTTGGCACTGCTCTACCGCTGGGTCTCCCGTCCGTCAGACGCCCCGGTTGCTCTATGCCTTCTTCACCCCACTGAGGACAACCTGCAGGGACTTCTTCACTTGCATCATTATTGCCGTAAGGTGCTCTTGCAGGGCACGAGCTGGCCTTGTTGCGGGCACTGCACAGCGTTGAGGGGAGCAGACAGGCATCTGGGGGAGACCCCACCCCCCGGGCAGTGCCCTGCCCCTCAGAGAGGCGTGGCTCTGTGCGTGGTGGAGGAGCCGACAGCGGTGCCTTCGTACAGACACACGGACTCACCTCCCGCTTCTGTTTCTCTGAGCCTGGATTGACACGGGGGGTCCGATGAAGCAGGCTCTGAGCCAGAGCACCTGCGGCCAGCTCCCGGTCCCTCCACTTACCTGTGCTAGGGCTGGGGATAACTCCTCAGCCTCTCTGCCTTGGCTTCCTCATCTGTAAAATGGGACTTCTGCCTGCTCCACTGAGCTGTGTCTTAAGTGAATTGGGAAGTAGAAGTAGGGATGCAGCTTGAACGGGACTCAGCACGCGGGCACCTGTGTGGGCATCAGCTGTGGCTTCTGCTATGGACCACGTGATAGATGCTCAATAGCCAGTGCCAAGGACCACGTGACACTGAGCGCCACGCCCCTTCCCAAGGCTGCTTCAGAGTTCACATCTTTCTGTGTAGGTGGCTTGTTTTTTCTTAAATATTTATTTGCTTATTTGAAAGGCACAGTTACGGAGAAAGAGTGAGAGACAGAGAGAAAAAGAGAGATCTTCCATCCACAATGGCCAGGGCTGGGCCACACAGAAGCCGGGAGCCAGGAGCTTCTTCCAGGTCTCCCAAGTGGCTGCAGGGGCCCAAGCACTCGGGCCATCTTCTGCTGCTTTCCCAGGCACAACTGCAGGGAGCTGGATGGGAAGTGGAGCAGCCGGGACTTGAACCTGCACTTGTTTTGGTTGCTGGCGCTGCAGGCAGCAGCTTAACCCGCTGTGCCACAGTAGTGGCCCTGAAGGCGGCTTTTAAAAAAATTTTATTTATTTATTCATTTTATTTGAAAGAATGATAGAGAAGGGAGAGATCTTCCAGCTGCTGGTTCATTCCCCAAATGTCTCCTCCTGCTGGGTCTGGGCAGGCAGAAGCCAGGAGCCTGGAGCTCCATCGAGGTCTCCCACACGGGTGGCAGGGACCCAGACTGGAGCCGTCATCAGCTGCCTTCCCGGTGCGTGAGCAGGAAGTGGACCAAAGGCAGAGAAGCCAGGGCTCGAACCAGCGCTGCAGTACGGATGCAGGCACTGTAGGCGGTGGCCAGCCCAGGGTGCTCCACGGTGTTCCTCCCTCCCCACAGGTGGCTGACTTTAGAGGACATTGTCTCCCTCCCTCCCTCCTCTTCCCTGTCCCTCCCTCCTCCTCTCCCTCCCTCCCTCCATCCTTCTCTCCCTCTCCACTTCCCTGTCTCCTTCCCTCCTCCCATCTTTTCTTGTTTATGCTAAAAAGTAGTCATTGTTTACCTGAAGTTCAGCTGTAACTGGGCGACCTCTATTCTATCTGATAACACCAAATACGCTGTCCCTTCTCTGACGCCCGGTGCGGTCACCCAAGCCAATTTTTAAAATATATATATTTATTTATTTGAAAGTCAGAATTACACACACACACACACACACACACACACACACGGGTGGGGGAGGTCGGTTTTGCATCTGCAGGTTCACTCCCCAATTGGCATCAACAGCTGGAGCTGAGCCAATCAAATACCAGGAGCCAGGAGCTTCCTCCAGGTCTCCCACGTGGGTGCAGGGGCCCGAGGACTTGGGCCATCTTCTGCTGCTTTCCCAGGCCACACCAGAGAACTGGATTGGAAGAGGAGCAGCCTGGACTTGAACCGGCGCCCACATGGGATGCCAGCTTCATAGGTGGCGGCTTAACCGCGCCGGCCCCCAACCCAGCCACCTTCTTTCCTGGGGGCTCCCGGCATGTCAGGCACTGTGCTGACATCTCACACACGTGACCTTGCGAGCTTTATTCAGATCTTAAATTTCTTTTCCCCCAAAAAGCCAGGTGCCCTCTTGGACATGGCTGCCGTCCCGTCAGCACCCCCTGTCCTGCCTGGGTCAGGCGTTAGGGGGCGTTGGCTGCGGGCCAGGTGGGCAGATGGAGGCCCTGACCCTTTCCCCTCCCACGGGGTGGGTCGCCCCCAGCTCCCGCTGCGTTGCCCTCGGAGCCCAGTTCCGCAGGCTCTGCTTCCAACTCAGACGCAGCCGCAGAGGGAGATGGACTCGTCCTGGTCTGTCTGCGACGTTGCTGGCTTCTGCACTGGAAAGACATGCCCCTCTGTGCTGGGCAAACCAGGACAGTCGGTGTCCCTAATCCCAGTTGACCCAGAAGGGTGCTCTGTCACGTGAGCCGAGCTCACTGGGGGAGGATGGACGTGGCCAGGCAGGGCACAGGCATCCGGGAACTCCCAATCAGGTAAAAAAAAAAAAAACACCCAGTTACTGGCGGTGCCTTGGGGCCAGGCCGGTGGCCAGCACGGGTGTGGTCCAAGAAAATGTGGAAGGGCGGCTGTCAGCTTCAAGTCCCAGAAAACCAATCTCGAATGATCTTAAGCAGGGGAGGGAACGCTGCGAAGTCTGGGGCTACACAGCTTCAGGAATGGCTGCATCCAGCAAGTGGATGGTAGCACCCGATGGCCACTCTCCAGCTCTCGTTTCTGTCTGCTTCATTCCATTCCGTCTCATTCTCAGGCAGCTCCTCTCTCTCTCTGTCTCTCTCTCTCTGTCTCTTTCTCTCTGTCTCTCTCTCCCCATTATGGCCCTGGCTACTCTCAGCTCTCCGTATCCCTGGGAGAAGGGAGTTCTCTCTCTGCCAAGAATCTCAATGTGTCTTGGAACTGACTCTCATTGGGTCACGTGAGGATGCTGAGGGCTCTCACTTAGAAACCATCAACCACACACCATGCCCCAGCCCAGTGCCTCTTCACTCTCCCCACAGCCCTGCCGAGGGCGATTGTCACCCCCATCTGATGGATGAAAAAACTGAGGCCTGAGAATTTAAGTCTGAGGTCCCACAGCTGAGAAGCGGCAGGTGGGGCTGGCTCCGGAGCTCGGGAACGGTCACCCTGCAGGGAGAGCCCCACCCCACCCAGCCTGCCCAGGGCCAGAGCAAGGCTCACTGCTTCTGGAGAGTCAGAAGGAAGGCGGCTGGCAGGACAAGGTCCTTCCGGCTCCGCCCCTGACGACTCCCTCCGGGCTGCCCGCACGCCCGCTGGCCCGCCGTGGGGTGTTCTGAAAGCCCTCTGTCCGGGGAGCCAGGGCCAGACAGCGCCCTCTCACTGCTTCCCAGCTGCCACGCCACCTGCCTCCGTCCTCAACACCTGGAGCCTCACCCTGGAGCTGTCCCTGCAAGGCGCCAGGGGCTGGGCCTGGGACAGGCTGGGTGAGCCCCTGGCCATGCCTGGCCCGCCACATTGCACGTGTTTCTTGCCCTCGGCGGGGTGGGTGGGGGGTGGGAAGCAAAAGATCTTTCTCCACCGGAGCCACCCTCTGGGGCAGAGAGGGGCAGCCTAGCACCTTTCTGGCCTGAGCAGGGCTGGGCTGGCAAAGAACGCGCTGCCTTGCCATCTAGTGGCGACAGGTGGTAGTGCGTGTGGACCATTCACGGTCTGTGTGGGAGTAGGTTGTCCTGGGGCTGCGGTCCCAAGTCCCTGGGTGTGCAGCAGAATCACCCTGGGGGAGGTTTTAAAAAATACTCACGCGTGAGACCCACCCCGAATCAGATCATCTGACCTGAGCAGCACAAGGTAAATGAACAAGCTGTGGGGCGTAGGATTTTCTTTCAATGTCGTTTGGCTTTATTGCTAGGAGCAGAGTGTCCAGGCTAAGGGAGGATGTAATATAGTGGTTAAAACCAGCTGGGTTGGGGTCCTACTGTGGCTACTGCTGGCTGTGTGATCTCTCTCTCTCTCTCTTAAGATTTATTTATTTGAAAGGCAGATTTTCAGATAGAGAGAGGGAGAGACAGAAAGAGGTCTTCCATTAGTTGGTTCACTCCCCAAGTGGTCACAACAGCCAGAGCCAGGCTGATCTGAAGCCAGGAGCCAGGAGCTTCTTCTGGGTCTCCCACATGGGTGCAGGGGTCCAGGCACTTGGGCCACCCTCTGCTGCTTTCCCAGGCACAATAGCAGGGAGCTGGATTAGAAGAGGAGCAGCTGGGACTTGAATCGGTGCCTAAGTGGGATGCTGGCACCGCAGGTGGAGGCTTAGCCCACTATGCCACAGCGCCGGGCCCTGGGTGACCTCTCTCAAGTTCTTCCTGCCTCTGTCAGACACCTGTGAGTCCGGGTTGGGGCAAGGACTCGGTGAGCTCACGCAGGAAGCACCCAGCACGGGGCCTGACCCTTGCAGGCGTGTGGGGACTGAACCAGTGGGTGGGAGTTCTCCCTGTCTGTTCCTCTCTCTCTCCAGCCAACGGACAAATGAAGAATTGAACAAATACCGGAAGAGCGAGGCTGACGGGCACAGAGGTCGGGAGGTAGAGTGGCGGGCGGTGCCCGTGGGGAAGCAGGTTTGAGTCACAGAGCTAAGGACGCGGTGGACGCCAGCAATGCTCCCGGCAGGTGCAGAAGGAGAACTGTCAGGCAGCTCACGGAGGCAGCATCGGGACCCCTTCCCGAGCGCCGCCCGGTGAGCGTTTGCTGTAGCGGCGGTGCAGACGGCATGTGTGTGCCCGGTACACACGTGAACACCTTCGTGTGCACTGGGGACAGAGAGCCCGTGTCTCAGGCCTGCGGTGTCACGAACGTGGCTGGCACTGTCAGGCCTGGGCCCCGTCTGCTAAGTCGATGAAGGCAGAAGTGGCCGTGGCCGTGGCCGTGGCCGTGGCCGTGGCGGGAGAGTCAGGGGGTCTCGGGGAGCCACCTGCTGCGGGACGTGCTTCAAGTGTGGGGACACTGGGTGGGGTTTTCCCCATGTGGACCAGACCCCAGGGGGCTCCCCTCCAGTGTAGGCCTCCACTGACCTGAACCCTGGCGTTTGCTGGGAATGTCACCCCGAAACCAGCGCGGCAGCTCCCCTGCCCTGTTGGTGTGTCTGCTGCACGTTTTCTGTCCACGGTGCCCACCCTGGAAGCCCTGGCCTGGTTTGGCTCATGGCTCCCATACAGGGCTGGCACAAGGTGGTCACCCAGCCGGGGTTTGTTGACTGAATAAGCGATGGAAAGTGACTTTGGTGAGACTGGCTGAAGTCGCTTTGAGGTGTGTGTCGCGCCCACTGCTGAGGCTCCTGGAAGAGCTTTTGAGCCAGGTGTCCTGGTGACATCTGAGCTGGCCGTCGTCGTGAGCTAGGACCAGAGCTGTCCCAGAGGAGGGCCTGGCCTGGACAGCCATGTGCAAATGCAGCCAGGAAACCGGAAGGGGGCGGTGTGCCTTGTGTTTCCGGGTGGCTGCCTGGCATGGGGGAGCCACAGGCAACTCCGTCCCTCGAAAGTGGGTTGGGCCTCTGACTGTGCAACCTCACAGGCTGCAGGGGAGGGGCGTGCCCAGCAGCAAGATGGGGCCGGTCAAGCCCACACACGAGACACCCACTGCAGAGTGAGCCTGGAGAGGGGGGCGGGCAGGCTCCAACGGCAAAGAATGGATGAGGAAACCGCGCGGCCGGCGGCTGCTTCCGGCTCTTGGTTGAACCAGGGCCCTGTACCGCGTACACCGCACAAGCATGGCGGGATACCCCAGGGTCAAAATACAGCACAGTGCGTTGGACAAGGAACTCAGAGTATTCCATCCTTCCAAGTCTGCGTGGTGCACATAGAGCGAGCTGGAAACCCAGGGGAAGGTTGTGTGTGTGTGTGCGTGTGCATGTGTGTGCATGTATGTACATGTGTGTGCATGTGTGTGTGTGCACAGGGATGTGCCATGCTGGAGCTCGCAGCCCCCTTGGTTGGGTCAAGCACTTACCGGAGACTCTTTGGGTCACACCATTGAAATCAAGTTCAAAGTGACACAAGCGGGTGGGGGAGGGGAGAGTGTAAGACCATGACAGTCCGACTTGCGTCCTCTCAAAATTCAGATGCTGAGGTGCTAGCCCCAGTACCCGAGGGCGCAGGAGGGGACTGTGACAATGTGTGGAAAATGGAATTGAATACGTCAATTTTGGGTGCAAGCCCAAATCCAGCTCTGTGCTTGGCTATGAGGGGTTTTCAGAGTTTGAAGTGCCTGGTGTTTGATCTGGTTACAACGTGGTCACTAGTGTGGGCTCAGTTCCAACTGGTGTCCTTTTTTTTTTTTTTTTTCTGACAGGCAGAGTTAGACAGTGAGAGAGAGAGAGACAGAGAGAAAGGTCTTCCTTCCGTTGGTCGCTATAGTCGGAGCTGCGCCGATCCGATGGCAGGAGCCAGGTGCTTCTCCTGGTCTCCCATGGGGTGCAGGGCCCAAGCACCTGGGCCATCCTCCACTGCACTCCCGGGCCGCAGCAGAGAGCTGGCCTGGAAGAGGGGCAACCGGGACAGAATCTGGCGCCCCAACCAGGACTAGAACCCGGTGTGCTGGCGCCGCAGGCGGAGGATTAGCCTGTTGAGCCAGGGCGCCGGCCCAGTTGGTGTCCTTCTAAGAGGAGAGAGGGACAGAGGCACACACCAAGTGGAGGCCACAGTGGGAGCCGGGGAGTGGGCGGCCACGCCCAGGCCAGGGAGAGGCCCGGGGAGCAGCCGGCCCAGCCCGCGCTATGGGTCCTGTATTGAAGCCCCCAGTCTGAGCTCCTTGGTGCTGACGGCCTAGCAACTCCGTAAACAGTGGGGCAATCGGGCATCCCTTGACGGAACTGCGTGGAAGGCAGGGCTGGCTCTGAGCAGAGCCTAGTGCTCCCTGCCCCGCCCTGCTCCATCACCAGGCTCTGGGTCGGCCCCATTTTCTCGGGCATCCCCCAGCGGCAGGAGGCCTGTGGCTCTGGGGCATGGCCAACAGCTCAGTCCCAGCAGGACAGCCAGCGCTCCCCTTCCGCCCGCAGCTCTGGGCGGCTCCACGGGTTCCGATCTCTCTCCTCTTGGCTCGGAGCCTGCTCCCAGGGCTGGGGCGGTGCGGCTGGGCTGGGTCCAGCCAGGAGCCTGTGTTCTCCTGCTGGCAGGGCTGGGGTGCTGGTGGCAACGCAGGGGTGGGGCTGTTGGGGGGCACTGTGGTCACCAACAGCTCTGCTCCCCAGGACGTCACGGGGTGGGGCCCAGTGGTCTTCCAAGGCTGTCAGAGAGGAGAGGTGGGCGTGGCAGAGACCCCGTCCCTTGCTGCGCTGGTGTGTCCGCCCCGTGGTCCCCACAAAACCCAGCCTGCGCGGTGCATGTGGGCGTGCGGAGTGGGCGGCAGGCGGAGTGTTGGGACAGAGTCCACACTTTTCCCCAGCCCGAGTCCAGCAGCCCGAGACTGACCCCAGCGCCCGGGAGGGGGAGCCCCGGCACAGAGGACAGTAGAGTGGTCTCCGTGCTGGCCGTCCCAAGTCCTGGACCTCTGGGCTGGGTGTCCCTGAATTCTCACTTCTGCTCCTGGTGCATCTTGAGCCACGGGGCAGCTGGGCCCCTGTTTCGTTCCCTTTCTGAGTAGCAGGTGGCTCCTGGCCCCTGGGTCTGGGTGGGGTGGGGGGAGATTTGTCAGAGCAGGTGCCTCCTGGGCTCACTAGAGCTTTCCTGGCTCCTGGGACCCCATTCTCTCAGCTCTCCACGGCTGCAATGCCTGCCTGTGCCATTGTCCCCTCAGGCTAGGAGGTCTGGGCAGGCTGACCCCCCACCCCTGCCCACCCTCACCCCCCACAGTGGGCTTGGGTGCCTATCTGAGGGAGCCAGAGCCATGAGACCCCAACCGAGACCTGGAATGACAGGTGTGGGGCTGTCCCTTGTGCAGCCGTCGCCCAGCGATGTCTGGTGGCTGTTTGCCAACAATGGGGGCTAGTCTGTCTGAGAACGACCTGAGGGGGAAGGGGACACGAATCCAAGAGATGGAGGAGGCTGGAGAGCCTGGGCATCCCGCCCCGGCCAGAGCCGGTCTTTGTCCTGGGCGATTCTTTCCGCAGCCAGTCGGCCCCTCCTGCGCCGTGAGCCAGCCTCTGCGCTGGGTCTGTCGCTGCTCACCGCGTACAGAAGTGCCACCTGCTCCAGAGACTTTCCCTTTCCATCTGGATTTCTCTAGAGCCTTGATTTTCCCTCTTTGGCCAAACTGTTCGCTTCCGGAGGGGAGGCTTGCCCCAGCGCGCTGTACCCAGCTCCCAGCACACGCCGTCAGCAGCGCTGGCTACGAACCGTCTCCGTCCCGACGCTGTCCCGGACGGGTGCTCTCGGCGAGCTACAGGAGCTGTGGGGGCTTGACGCGCCCCTAGAGCCCCCGAGGGGCAGGATCCCGAACTCGATTTCATTTTAATTAATTAATTAATCATTAAAAAACCCGCCTGTGGCTTGTGGCTGCCGTATTGGACAGTGTGACTTCTCAATGGCTAGTTTATTTATTTAGGAAGGCAGAGGGACACAGAGAGAGAGATATCAGTCATCTGTGGGTTACCTCCCCACACCCACCACAGTGGGGGCCGAGCCAGGCCAAACCCGGGAGGCAGGAAGCCCAGCTGGGTCCCCCATGTGGGGGGCAGGGACCCAAGTCCTTGAGCCACCACCTGCTGCCTCCCGGGGTGCGCATGAGCAGGAAGCTGGAGGGAAGCCAGGCACTAGGGTATGGGGTGCAGGTGCCCCCAAAGGCAGTTTAACCTGCTGTGCCATAACACCTGCCCCTCGGGGCCCTGTGGTGTCCTGTGGATTCTTTTAATTAATTCATTTATCTGTTCATTTATTTCACAGGCAAGGAGAAAGCACTGGCCGGTGTGAAGGGCGAAGTCCGTGAGAAGTCACATTCCCCACGGCCCCACACCTCCAGCCCCACGGCTGAGCTGAGAGGCCCATCGCAGTCACGGGGAGGCCGGGGGGTGGAGGGGGTGGGGGTGCTCAGTGCACAGGGCTACCCCAGGACGATTAATCAAACGCTGAGATGAACCAATCCATCTGTGCTCTATGGGGAGCCTTGTAGCCCCAGAGGGGGCGGGGCCTGGGAGAATGGCTTTAATGGGACTGAAGTTCAAGTTTGGTTCTGCCAGCCGGGAAGGCTTGAGGCAGCCCCTTCCTCTGTCTGTGCTGTCAGTGAGATGGAGTTAGTGACGGGCCCCTCGGGACGGTGCTACAGATGTCTGTACAAAGCCCCGGGCACACAGTGAGTGACTAGAAAAAACACGCAAGCAGAGTCTTAATTATCGTGGGAACGTGGCCCCTCTCCTCCGAGCCTTAGAGGGAGACTCAGAGAGGCCCGGCCGTGCCATGGCCCTGCGTTAGGCTCCGCCCTTCCTTTCCCGGAGATGCCCAGCACGGGGAAGCCGGGTCTTGCCCTTGGCTTTGGCAGAGCTGCACATAGGCCCGCTCTCTGCCCTCGGAGAGCAGCGGCCACAGCGGCGCTGAGAACGGGCACCTCCGGCTCGCTGTGGGGCCACGGAAGACACACCTGACACCTTCGTGGCTCCAAATCGGCCGTGTCCTGGCATCCCCGGCGCCGCCTCCTGTGCCCCTCACATCAGTCTGTGGCCACAAGACAGCAGAGGGAGAGAGGACCGTGCAGGCAGAAGGCAGGGCTTTGTGTCCAGTCGGACTGCGCGGGAAGTGTTAATTGCATTAGGGATGAGCGATGGATGGGGGCCAGGCTGGGGACCCTGTGGGTGAGCAGAGGCCCAGCAGAGGTGCTGCACCCCCGGGTCCCTCCCGAAATGAACCCCCTCCCTGCAACCCAGCCATGTCGGGCTCTTTCAGCCCCACCCCACTCGCTCTACCCCAGGGCCTTTACACCTGCCGTCTCGGCTGTCCGGAATCCTCCTCCCTCTCCTCTGAACTCCCCTCCGCCCAGGCCTCACCTTTCGTCTGCATTGAATTCCCACGGAAACCCTCTGAATACCAGCTACCTCTGCGATGGAGACTTGTCGCAGCCACGCCCACCGCTGCGGGACTCTGATTCATGGCCGTCTTCCACTGCCTGGAAGCTCTGAGAATGGCAGCTGGGTTTGGCTCGTCTGCACGGTGACGGCCTCAGCCGCTGGCTCGGGCTCTGGCTGCCTAGAGCGAGCTCCCCAGATCTCGGCAGAGTTCGCTGCTCAGAAGTGAACTAGTCACGCTCGCACGTGTGAAGTGCACCGCCCCGGGCCCTCACGTGTCGCCTGTCTCCTGTGCGTGACGCCAGGTCTGCTATGGCATCCCCAGTGGGGCTCGACAGAGGCAGACTTGGGGCCAGCCGCAGACGCTGGCTGTGCCAGGCCGGTCTCCTCCCCACCCGGTGCACGCTCAGCGATAAGCCAGCGCCGCAGGCTGGGTGCCGTCGCCGAGAACCACCAGGCCGCTTTGGGAAGCCACAGCGCCACCTGGGCCATTCGGACAGCTGGGTGGAGCCCCTAGCCCAGCCAGCCCCGTGTGGTCAGGGCTTTGCTAGGAAGGCCCATCTGCCTGCCTTTGACCCTGGGACCCGCCGACGTGCGGTCCCTGCACCAGGGGCACCTGGGAGCTTGTTGAAGATCCAGGGTCAGCACCTGACTTCGAAAGGCACCTCCCCCACCCCCAGTGATCAGCGTGCATGGGCAGGGACCCCCACCGCTGAGGGTCGGAAGAGGCCTGTGCCGGGGCTTCGGGGGGAGTGGCCCAGAGGGCCAAGGGCTCTCGGGGAGGGGAGGCCTCGTCAGGTGTGCCACTCATGACCGTGGGTTCCAGCGCAGGAGGCAGAGTCCCCACGAGGTGTGTGCCTGAGGAAGGGCATTTTGAGTGATGCTACCTGGTGAGGAGGGGGAGGGGGAGGGAAGGGAGGGGGAGGGAGAAGGGGAGGGAAGGGGGCCTCCAGTGTGGCACCGAGGCCAGGGTTGGGGAGCAAGCCCCTCATCCTGTCCGGTCTCCGACTCCACCTTTGAAATGGGTTCCTAACCTCCCCTCTGGACAAGGTTGCAAGATGAGCACACAATACACGCATGAACACACACATATGAACACACGAACAACCCACACACAAGCACACACATGAACACATACACGAACACACATGAACACATGAACACCCCCACACACACACACACCCACGAAGCTGTGCCTGGTGTTTATTGTTACAGTGTTAGCTTCTGGGAGGACATTCAGGAGAACTCATTTCCCGGGCAGCCACGACGCCCCCTGGTGGCCAGGGCTCAGAAAGCCGGCTCGGCGGCCGCCTGCTCCCAGAAGTAGCTGTCGCCTGCTGGGTTTCTCTTCCCTGCCACTCAACCTGCTGGGGGCCGGGAACGCAGAGGAGGAGCACCAGTGCCCTGCACAGATGAACTCTGATGGGGCAGGGCGCCAGGCCTGGGGGTGGCAGCTCTTCTCCCCACCGCAGAGGGTCCTGGGCTGGAGGGGGTCCCAGGTGGCCTTCAACGAGTACCGAAGTCATATCTTGCCACATCTCCCTGCTCTGCCACGACCCAGCCAGCCTTGTCCACGACCTCCCACCTGAGCCCCAGCTGTGTCCCCCCCCGCCCCGCCCTGGGCTGCCTGGACTGCGTCTCTGTCCCCATTACTTCCTCCGTCCAGGTGTGTGCGTGGTATCTCCCTGCCTCCTGCAGCCTGGAGTCAGATCATAGCAACACTGCAGAGAGAGGCCCTGTGTGGCCAAGGACAAGGGGTCTTTCGGAGCCTGCTGGGGGCAGAGGACCCTCTCTGGGGGAATCCCTCCCCCTGATTCTCCCTAACCCCTGGCGCCATCCACCTTGCCCCATCCCAGGGAGCAGCAACCATGGGCATAGCTACAGCAGCCGAAGCCGGGTGCCACGCCTCCCTTTATGAAGGGACCAGGACCACTACTCAGCCACGTGGACAGGACCGGGGCAGGCTTTGCCCATCGGCGACCAGAGTCTCTGTCAAGTCTCTTCCCAGCCCAGCCAGGAAGCAGGGCTGACCCTGACGGTTTGCCCAGCTGGCCAAGCTCCCCAGGCCTGCTCTAACGCGATGCACGTTTTGGGCAACAGCTGCTGCCAGTGGTCCCCGGCCAGCTGTCCGCTTGTCCATCTTGACCCCAACGGGACCCAGTCTGAGAACAAAGTAGGTGGCACCTGGGGGCAGGTGGCTCCAGCTGACCAGATACAGACGCAGACGGGGCTGACCATCGTGAAGATCCTGGCTTTGGGACCTCACCAAGGCCTTGTCGTGTGGCTGACGTCACCCTGGCTCGGGTCTGGGGCTGGTACGTGTCCCTGGGCGGCCACTTTGGAGGAAACGGCGATGTCTACCCGGGCACCCTCGAGGCCCCGGGTGTTGGGCAGGGAGCGAGACTGCGCTCACGTTAAGGGGAGCGAGCGAGCCATGGGCTTCAGCCCAGGAGGACAGGTTCAAGATCATCAGGGCCCAGTTTGTGCTTTTCCCATGAGGGGAAGCTTTCGGCCGGGCACGGCCCACCACAGCCGTGGGCGATCAAGCCTCCCCTGGAGTCCAGCGGAAACGGCCTCGAAGGAAGCCGAGCACCGGAGCTTCAGTGTGAGAACCGAGACGTAAGTCGAACCCCACGCGTCTGCTCCTTCTCCAGCCATCGTCTGCAAGGTCCCTTGGTCACCCACTCAAACTCAAGCACGGAGCCGACCTGGCTCCCAGGCTGGGCTCCTGAGGTCGCCCGCCTTCGGTTGCCCAGGGCTGGCGACGGCTCTTGGAGTGCGGGACGTGGAATGCCCCAGGTCCACTCTCCACACGGTGCTTGGACCACAGCAGCCTCGGTGAGGAGCAGTTCAGTGTCCGTCCCGTGCTGTCCGGGCGACATCAGACGTCCCCCCCACCCCACGGCCTTCCAGTCCCTTCCTGCTGTCTCCTGAGTGGTTACAAAAGTGTGTTACAGACATTAGCAAGTGTTAATCGGCACAACGACCCTGGGAGGGGCCCAGAAGTGTGGTAGATGAAGACGTTGAGGCACAGAGAGGTGAGGCCACCGGAAAGAAGCCACACAGCAAAACAGTGGCAGGATGAGACCACCAACACCCCCGGCTCTGTAGGATTTGTAGCTCGGTTAGGGTGTTGGGGCATGCACCTGCTTCAGGGGGGTTGACAACAAGCACTTCCCCATCCCGGGTTCCAAACCCACGGCCACACGTGGCACAGTCGCCCGTGGCCTTGTCACCACCATGCCTTTCACTCTGAGGACAGGATGTCTGCAGGCCTAGGGAGCACTGCTGCCAAGCCTCAGCGGAGCCAGCACTCCCACCCCGTGTGACACAGAGCTTGGACGGGGTGGGGAGGGAGGGACGGCCCCCTCAGTGACCTGAGCCCAAACCCAAGTTCTCGGGTGTAGGGAACTCGGCGGCAGCTGCTGAGACCTCGCTGCCGTCATCCCCTGTCACACACGCCGGCTCCGCCTGCGCCCAGCACCGGCAGGTGCACGGGCTCCGGGGGGACGGGGTGGAGTTCCCTCCTCCTAGGGGGCTGTTGGGGAAACCGTGAGCCTCTGGCCTCCTGAGCGACCCAGTTCAAGGCTCCGGGACACGTGGGCTGCTGGGTGGCTGACCGCTCAGGGCTGGAGCCTGCACACCTGGCTTCCGGAGGGGATGCCTCCCGGGACGGGTCCTCTGGGCCGGGCTCTGGTTAAGCAGGCCAGTCCGTGGCTGCCCAAGGCAGGCAGCCTGCATTGCCAGCTCTCTGAAGGCTGCTGGGATTTGCCCAGGAGTAGGGGGCCATCAGCAGCCAGGGTCGCTGTGTCCGGGGTGGGGCAGGCCTGGGCGTCTGCTGCTCCCTTCATGGGTCTCCCCACATGGCACCTGATGGAGTCCCTGGGTCCTCACACATTGGTGACCTCCAGGCCGTTGTAGCCTTCCAGACGGCATTGCTCGGGCCCGCCCTGGGGGTCATCATCCCCACAGTCTTCATTTTGAAGGGAGCCGTAGTCATCATGGAAGTCGGGGTCTTTGCTGCTAAAGCCCCTTCCTATCTTCCCGAGGGGCAGCTGAGGAGAGAGAGGGGGAGGATGAGGAGAGACGAGAACTGAACGTTTGCAGATCTGGGCTCTGTGGGCGCTGCAGTGCCAATTGCTGTGTGACCTGGAGCAGCCCACTAACCTCTCTGTGCTTGTTTTTTCTTTTTTTTTTTTTTAATTTTTTTTTTTTACAGCAGAGTGGACAGTGAGAGAGAGAGAGACAGACAGAGAGAAAGGTCTTCCTTTGCCGTTGGTTCACCCTCCAATGGCAGCCGATGCACCACGCTGATCTGATGGCAGGAGCCAGGTGCTTCTCCTGGTCTCCCATGCAGGTGCAGGGCCCAAGCACTTGGGCCATCCTCCACTGCATTCCCGGACCACAGCAGAGAGCTGACCTGGAAGAGGAGCAACCGGGACAGAATCCGGTGCCCTGACTGGGACTAGAACCCGGGGTGCCGGCGCCGCAAGGTGGAGGATTAACCTAGTGAGCCGCAGTGCCGGCCTTCTGTGCTTGTTTTTATCAGTGGCAACAGCCCTGCGCTCGAAGACACCGAGAGCGTTTCGTGTTCCCACCTGGAAGCACTCGCTTGGCTACCAGAGTGAGGCCAGACATCGTCTCTCTGATAATCCCTGCAGTCCCCTCCCTCCTCCCCCCCCCGCCCCAGCTGAGAGCAGGTGTGCTGGGGCACCTGTGAGAATGCTGAGCAGGAGCCCAGGCCGGGCCGAGCGCCCACGTCGGGGAGGAATGTTCTGGTAAGTGTGGGATCCGGGAACGCTCAGGCTGAAGTCTGGATCCTCGCTGTGCCACACCTCAGCTGTGTGATCTCGGACAGGCCGCCTCCCCTCTCTGAGCCTCAGCTTTCAGAGCTACAAAATGGGACTGTAAAGAGGAGGATTCCCATCTTCAAAGCCCACGGCCGGTGCTGGCACGCAGTAGGCAGCTGTCACCACACACAGTAGGCCCTCGCAGGCGTCGCTGTCTGATTGGGGCACCGCTCTGCTGGCAGGAGCCACACTAACGCTCCGCGATGACTTGCCGGGCTGTCTTTCTTTTTAGACCAGCGTTTCTCAACCTTTTCTGAATCATCCCACATTTTCAGACCCACATTTTCAGGCCGTGTTTCCCCTAGCAGGTGGCTCCAGCAGAACGCAGGTCCTTCCACGGGAGCATCTTCAGGGCAGAGGGAGCCGCTTAGTCCTGCCTACGCCACCGCCACTGCCAGCGCCTGGGACAGTGCCTGGGACTCAGTCAGCACCCAGACCGTGTTTGCTGAGCGAACGGAAGAACTGTCGCCTTCTCCAGCTCTGCCATCTGGGTCTGCACACTCTCGTTTAGGAACCTGCCCACTGGAGTCTCCGTGATCAGACCCCTTGCCTGTGTTTTTATACAGCTTTGCTGGGGTCACCAGAGGTTCGGCTCCCGCTTGCGGGACTGCAAAACCTCAGTGGGTGGTTCTCCGAACTGGGGGGCACCGCACCATCCGGGCATCGGGGCTGCAGGCAGGTGCACTGGCGCCTGAGACCGTCTGCCTTAGGGGCCTGGGGTGGGGTCCAGAATCTGCAACCCTGCCCCCCGCCCCAAGTGCTTCCGACACAAGCAGGAGAGACCCACAGTTCCAGCGACCCCACGGTGAGCCTTGGGGGGCGGGGAGGGGAGAGGGGCTTTGTCCCCGCCCGAAACGTCATGGAGGTCCTCGAAGGTGGCAGCCGGGACATCCTCCCTGCCACCCGGCTCCACCCACAGGCCCCCGCAGGAGCCCCGCAGGTGCAGCTGGGAGCCGGCACCCTGCCCGGGGCCACCAAGGCCCTGCCCGGGTGAACCGTGAGCCACTTACCCGGCCGGCCTTGTACTTGAGACCACTGTTTTCTTCCTTCCCTGCCCGGGTGATGCTGGGGGCCCTCCCGGGGGGCGTCCCGAAGCGCTCAGTTTCCCGGATTCCTGCGGAGCTGGGGAGAGGCCCGTTTAGTCAGCAGGGGGCCTCGGGCAGAGCCAGGCACCCCCACCCTCCCGCCGTGCCGAGGACTGCGAATGCTAAGAGCCACGGGGCCGCCTGTGGCCAGCACTGTGCTGGGCACTGTGAGTCTGGTCCCCATTGTGGGCCTGGACGTCGGGGTGCCCTCCCTGCCTTCCAGGTGAGGGAAGGGGGGCACAGGGGCACCGAGCAGTTTGCCCACGGTTACACCGCGGCACAGCCAAGATCCCGCTCCGAGCCCCCCAGCATGTGCAAGCTTCTTCAGGTCAGGGCAGCCGAGCAGGAGGGTCCCCACGTGTGGCTGAGCCCGTGTGCTCTGAGAAGCATCAGGCGGGTCCCCTGTCACCCCCTCCCCGCACTTGCGACGTGTCCCCCGCCGGAAGTTACCCCTCCCTCCCTTCTTTCTGGAAAAGCCTTGGGCCTGGTAGCATTTGGCTGTCGGCCTGTAGACGGAGTCCAGCCAGCTGTCGGTTTTTGTGAATCAAATTTGATTGGCGCTCAGCCATGCCCACTTGTTCACGCGCGGACATACGGTGGACACGCACAGCTGGGCCAGAAGCCGGCTCCAAGCTGAGTCCTGAGCATCGGCGCTGCCAGCTGCCCTCTCCCTCCTGTCCACCTCGGCCAAGCCACGTCTCCCACGGCCCCCGGCCTTTCTCTGACTGTTGCGGGGCCCAGCCCTGGCAGGGAGCCTTCAGCACCCCAGCCTACCTCAACCAACAAACGTGTGACACAGGAAGTCCCGCCTACAACTGTGGCTTTGCTGTCTGTGTCTCAGTCACCTGCCATCAAGGGCAATCCAAAGATAGTCAGTGGAAGATTCCAGAGATAAACAATTTCAAGTTCTAATTTGCATCTATTCCGAGTAGTGCCCGGGATGAGCCCTGGCCATTGTGGCCACTTGGGGAGTGAACAGTGGATGAAAGATCTCTCTCTCCCTCTCTTTCTCTCTCTCTCTCTCTCAGTCTCTCCTTTTTCTGCCGCTCTGCCTTTCAAATCAACCAAAGAAAGGTGGCCCTATTAGTTATTACTGTTATTAGTTATCGTGCCTAAATTATGACTTAGACTATCAGAGGCACGTGTGTGCAGGTAGAAGCGCCACATGGAATCTGCCGTTTCTGGCACCCACAGGGGGTCCCAGTGGGGAAGGGGACCCCTGCACTCCGGGGCTGTCTCCAGGCAGGTGTGGCTGAAGCCCGCATCTGTGGCTGCCTGGCTGAGTGCCCTTGAGCGAGTCACTTCCGTCCCCTAAAGCTCGGTTTCCGGTTTCCGTGTCTGCCCGACCGGGACCCAGCGGTGCCAACTTCACCAAGCTGCCTCAGGGAGCGCAGCAGGGCCCCGCTCGAGGGCTGGAGCGAGGACACAGGGGGACATTTGCAATGCATCCTGGGAATTGGCGCCGGCTGGCGGGTCAGCAGGGGTCCCCTGTGCAGGAGCTGGGAGCCACGCATGGTCTGGGTCACTGTGGAGATGGCCCAGTGCAGAGAAAGGAACCTGCTGATGGTTTGTGCACGGCTTCTGGGGGTGGGGTGGGAGGCGGTGAGCAGGAGACGGCGCCGGCTGACAGAAGGGCACACGGCCAGGAGCACGTGTGTCCCGGGGAGGCTCATGCCGGGTGGGGGGTCACGACTGTGCTCCCCACTCCTCCCAAATTTCCCAGTGGTGGGTGGGGGAGGGGGCAGCTCTCACTGTAGAAGCCACAGAAACCAGCAGCCAGCTTTGTCTGCTGTCTCTTGAAAGTGCATTAAAACCCAGATCACAAGACATCAGTGGTCAGACGTGCCTGGGTGAGCCCTGAGGTTTCTTCTGTTTTCATTGAACAAGAGACCGAAGTCCCCAGGGGGGAGGGGGCGTGTCTGGCCCAAAGATGCACAAGACACATGGTGGCCGGCGTGGACACTGAACGCGGGCTGTGTGGTGGAGATCTAGGGGGGCAGGGACAGCCGGCGTGGGCTCCACATGGGTGGCCTGGCTCCGTGCCCTTTAGCAGCTGGGTCCCCCGGGCTGGGTGCTCTGCAGAGTGGGGCTGACAAGGGACCTGTTCGCACGAGGCCGTCACGAGGACGCAGTGGCCGACACTAGACACAGCTTTGAGGACCTGGTTCGAGTCCTTACTCAACCACTCCCTGGCTGTCCTTGTGCAAGTGCGTTGCCTGGCTAGATCTCAGTCTCCTCATCTGTGCAATGGAGCCGAGGAGGCAGCTTTGGGCCTAACAAGTCGTTACCTGGAGAGAAGGGGCTGCCTGGGTGCCAGAGGATCGAGCACAGGGTGGTCCCTGCTGTACTCCACGACCTCCCCTTCCTGCGTGGCCATGGGGGCTGCAAACCCCATGTCAGCTCCTCCTTCGGGTTAAAACCCATGGAGACCCTGGGATCACCCAAACACAAGATCAAGGTCCTGGAGCCGGAATTGGTCATGAACTCTCTCGTGACTTAGACCTTGCCAAAGTGCTAAGTGGGAGGGGTGAGCTCTGTTTCGGGGAAGTCCTGGAGGATGAGGCACAGCAGGGGGTCCCTTGAGCCAGTGCAAGGCATCCTGGGAAGGGGAGGGCCTAGGGGCGCAGAGGTGTGGTTAGCTGCCCGGGTCTGGGGGCTGAGCAACAGGGATCACACAAGGACTTGCGAGGCCCAGGACTCCGGGGTGGTGTCTCGGGGGAGGGGAGGAGAGTGCTCGGGGGCCACATGCTGTGCCCTGGGCACCTGCCGGCTCCTGCACCCATGGGGGCACCCGGCCCTCTCCAAGACCTTGGAAAGCAGGAGGACTCCTTCCTACTGCACGATGAGAAAATCAAGCTCCGAGAGGGCAAGTTTCTTGCTAAAGTCACACAGCTGATGGCAGTGGGTGCCAGAATCCAGTGCCATGGACTGTGCTGTGTGCTGGGGTCCCGCACTGCACAGAGCAGGATCCAGATGCTAAGCCCAGCCTGTGCCGGCCCCTGGGCGCACATCCAAGGGCCTGTTCAGGGAAGGGGTGGGGCAGACTCTCACAGAACCACGGTCTCCTAGTGGGTGCCCCTGGCGCAGTGAGGGACCCGGGCGCATTCCGTCTCTGCCAATTGTCTGCCCCTGAGGAACGCAGGCTTGGGGAGGTGCGGACGTGGGGCAGGCCTCAGGGCCCCCAGTTTGTGCGTTTGAGGGCCGCGTCCACCTTCTCCACTGGGTGTTAAGGAGGGACCCAGAGCAAACTGAGAAGGGCAACGGCACGAGGCTGGCTCGGAAGGAAGTGGCCTGCTTCGCCGAGACGCTCCATGTCCATGTAGAAGTGGGGACAGGAGCTGCCCGTCTGTGCAGGGCGTCGTCGGGCAGGCTGCGTCCTGTCACCTCCCTGGATCTTCACACCAGTTGTGAGGTCGATGTGAATCGTATTCCCATAATACAGATGAGGAAACGGAGGCTGCCAGAGGCGAAGCCAGATGCTCGTGTTCAGCATGGAGCCGCACTTCAGCCATTGCTCTGTGGGGAAGGAACAGGGCTGCGGTGGCCTTGGGGTCATAATATTTGCTACTGGGCGCCTTACAAAGAGCCGGTTCCCGTGCCGATGGCTTTACCGGATTTCACCGCATCTTTCCGTCAACCCTCAGGTTGGCAGATACGGACTACAGTTCCATTGTGCAGATGGGGAAGGTGTGGCTCACAGAAGCTCAGCAACTTGCCCACGGTCACACAGCCAGGAATTGGTGCTGCGGGGTCTGATCCCAGCTTGCCTGGATGCAGAGAGCCGCAGGGACTTCTGGGTGGAGCATCTGGCTTTGCAGATATTGGTCCTCACGTGTAACAAAGGGAGTGGGAGGACCTCCCAGGGCCCCCGCAGCTGCAGCAGCTCACACGAGCGAGGGGAGGCCTGGAAGACACAAGTCCAGTGCTCTGCTCTGGCCGCAAGGAAGCTGCTGGCCCGGGGCGGGCTGTCCGGGTCCCCACCACAGAGGGCCATGGCCTGGCCGGGGGTGGCCTGCACAGGGTTTAGGAAGCTTTGCTGAGTGAAGGCAGATGGTGGCTAGGGCTGAGAAAGCTCTGATAAAACGCCAGGAAAGCTGGACTCTGCTGTGGATGCAGGGGTCAAGGTCATGGTTCTGAAGGTCAAGGGCCAGACTCCTTTCTGTTTGCGGGGGGGGGGGGGGGCGGCTCCTGGAGTGGGAAGGCGGAAGGCAGAGAGGATGAGGGCGGACAGCTCTTCTGTTCTTGGAAACAAAACGGGGACCCTTGGGGTCCATGAGGTCCAGGATGGGGAGCAGTGCTAAGGAGCGAGGGGCCACGGTTTTCTGCTGCTTCACAGGCCTGATGCTGACGAACCCCAGTGAGGAAGGTGGACTTGACGCTGCCAATGGACTTAGCATCCACAGGGCCATCACGACACTTCTGTCCCACGGTCTTCTCCCCCTGAGCTCTGATGCCCGGTCCTGCGAGGTCCTGTGAGGGACACAGGGCTGGCGGGGGGCAGCAGGAAGCCAGTGCAGATCAAAGCAGAGCCCGCGAGACATGCCAGAACCTTCTCCTCCTCGCCCTCCTGGCCACGGGCGTTGCCATGGTGATGGGAGGAGGCTGGAGAAGCTGACATCTTGTTGGGACCCACAAGTACGTGTGCTTCTCCTGGGGTCAACCTCGGCCACCTGTCTCCCCCGACCTCCTGCCCAGGGACCACGAACACACAGGGACCAGAATCTCCCAGGATGCTCTGAGGGACTTGCAGGGTCACAGCTGTGAGGGAGGGGACCTGGAGCTCGCCAGGCACCTGCAAGCTCCTGTCATGGTGGAAAGCCTTGGGCAAGGAGGTCTTGCAGGCTGGTGCTGCTTTTGTGGGTCACGGCACCTCTGTGCAGCCTCAGTTTTCTCATCCGTAAAATGGGGCAGTGCCCCCTTCTCACTCACCCCGCTGGAGTAAGGGGAGGTTCGAGTGGAAGGACACTCGGTGCTCTGGTGGCGATGTGATCTGTCAGCGACACACAGGGCTGCTCTTGCTGCTTCCCCCACGGTCCCCCAGCCTGGGGCCCACCCAGGGGTGGAGCCTGGCTTAGCCCCTGTTGCTTTCTCAATGGCCTGGGGCTGCTTCTCAAACCAGAACATTCCAGGACTCACCTTGGAGGGCCAGCTCCACTGCCTCGCCCCCTGCCTTGTCTACCTCTTTCAGGAGAGCTGAGGGCAGCCACAGAGAAGGAGGTGAGCCTCTGGCAGGACGGGAGCAGGGGACCCCTAGCCCCTAACCCCTCCCCGCCATGGGGCTGACCTGGGCCAGGTCCCAAGAGCTTGGTTAACACAAACGTCAATGTCAATGCCTCCCCAGCCTCTCCCTGGTGTTTTGCTTCCCTGGGGGCTTCTACAGGGACAGAGTGGGTCTCTGGCTGTCCCGAGAAGCCCATTAGTTCTGGGTCCCCTCAGTACCCCAGCTTTCGGTAGGATCTCCGCAAATGGCCCGGTGCTCTGAGATCGCACGTGGGGGCTGTGGCACCCGAGTGGTGCGTGCACGAGGAGAGGAAGCAGCGTCACAGATGGAGGTGGTAACGGAGCTGGGGCTGAGCCTGGGCCCAGGGCCGGCGCCACAGCCTCTCGGTCCCCAGCCGGCCAGCCTCAGCTTCACTGTGTGTCAGATGAGGAGCCCGGCCCAGGCTCATTTCCCTCCTCCTAGTTCATCATCAAACACAAGGCTGTGCCCTGTGTGCCGCAGCTGGGACCTTCCCGGTGCTCACCTGCTCGTCCCAGACAGCCCTGCACAGCCCTGCTCCCCTGTGGTGTCCGGGAGTAATCAGGGTGTGAACACCTGATCACACCGGCTCATGCCTGCTCACGTTTTGCTGCGGCTGCCTGTCTAGGGCTCTGGACACTTTGAGCCTTTTACAGATCCTGTGGCTGTGGCTGGGAAGTCAGGGAAGGTGTAGAATCAAAAGCCTTTGTCCTGAGCCAGCTGAGCCCCGGCTTTCTAACATTGGGATCCATGAGAACCCTTGGAGATGCTCAAAAAGCAGACTCCTGGGCCCTGCACAGGTCTGGGACCAGGGCTCGTGAACTTCGTAAGAGTCCCAGGGATTCTGCTACAGGCGGCTTTGGGCATCAGCCTGGTGGGGGCACAGGCAGGCCAGGGCAGCTGGATTCTGCCTCCGAAGCACCCCCAAGCCTCAGTTTCTCTACCTGCACGATGCAGGGCATGGCCCAGCGGCTCTCCCAGGCCCTGTGTGGTTTTTTTGGTGGTGGCGGCGGCGGGGGGGGGGGGGGGGGGGGGGGGG
>CM027388.1:8834139-8940653 GCA_015711505.1 Sylvilagus bachmani | reverse complement strand
GGAGACGGCCCCGGGGAAACGCAGGCCTGAGAGGGCTGCCTCAGGCAGGGATCCTCTTCGTAATCAGTGAGCCGCCCACAGTGGACAGCCTGGGACCCGCGGGCTGCCCTCGAGGCTTCTCCCAACCCTCTCCAAACTCTTCCCCAGAACTGGAGGTAGAGGGACCACTCCCAACTCATTCTAGGAGGTCAGCATCGCCCTGAGGCTGAAACCAGAAAACACATCACAAGGAAACTATAGAGCAACGGCCCTGGTCAACATAGGCATGAAAATCCTCAACAAAACTCCAGCAAAGCCGCTCCAGCGACCCACGCCCAGGGTTAGGCTCCGTGACCCAATGGGATTCACCCCGGGAAGGCAAGGTTGGTCCCACGGAGGGAAGGTGGCCAGCGTCACCCGCCGGGTTAGCAGAACTGAACGTGAACCTGGACTCTGCCGCTTATCAGCTGGGCGAACATGGCTGGAGCTTGGCCCTTTGACCAGATCTCTGTAAAGGCGGGGAGCGGTGCTGACCTCGCATTGTCAGGAAAGTGAAACATGCACACAACGAGTGGTCACCTACCCCTGAGTGTGTCGTCCTCCGGAGAGAATCCCCCAGGAGGGGACCCCGGGCATCCGTCCAGGTGTCCAGATGAGCAGGGGGCTGATGCGCTCTGCTCCCCTGGCATGAGCACCATTCGCATGCCGGGATCCGCACCCACACCTTGGGCCGTTAGCCCGCACGCTTTCGGATTTAACGCACGCTTTATTCGACACCTGCTTGCTCTTCTGTCCTTCTTTTCTCTGACCCCTCAGTCCAGAGCCTGCTGCTCCTCTGAGCCTCAGTTTCCCTATCTGGGATGCAGTGGGGACAGGAAAGCCTGGAGCCCCTGACCCGGAAGCCCCCACCACCCGCAGCCGGGGTGCCACCCGCACTCACTTGGCCGGGTGGAAGATGGCGCTCATCTCCTCCGCCAGATGTCTTCGCAGGATGTGTTTCCCGCTGGGGATGCCCAGGGCGGTGGCCATGGCCTCGGCGTTGAACGTGGGCTCCAGCACCAGCACGGCGCCGTGCACGCCGCTGTTGGTCAGGTTGTCCGCGTACTCCTGAGGGCAGGGACCAGAGGCTGGTGAGCCTGGGCGTGGGGCCTGCCAGCGGGGCTCTGTCCCCAACAGCAAGGGCTTGACCCTGCTTTCTGGGGTTCGCATCATCGTGAAAGGGGACCCCTCTTCACACACTCTTTTAGAGCCCTGAGGGCAGGCGCCTCAGGTCAGTGGCACAGCCCTGACCCCGGCTGGCAGCCCCCAGACAAGTGAGGAGTGGCAGCTGCGCCTGCTCACACCTGCTGCTCAGCAACCGTGGGATGGGTGTGGCGTCACGGGGGTCCTGGTGTGGGGGGTGAGGAGCTGGGGTGAGGGACAGACCAGGCATTATCCTGCCTTTAATTTGCATTCAGATGGGCACGGGATTTGCATATGCCCAGGAACCACCCCCGTTGTGCCCCGCCCCTCACCTTCAGGTCGATGTCTCGAACCCACTTGAGCACCCGCTGGTTGGTCCACACCACAGGGTCCGTGTTCTGCGTCTCACAGCGGGCCCGGCGCTCCTGGAGGGCCTGGATGGGGAGACAGGGGTCCAGGTTGGCGGCAAGAGGGACACACGGAGGTCACAGGCAGAGCGAGGGCCCCTGGTGCCCTGGGCAGGAGCCTCCGTGTGCCTAGGTGAGGAGTCCCAGCCGGGCCACCCACGGCTGCTTGAGCCACATCATCACGTGGTGCGGGCTCTCACTCTGGGAGGGGCAGTGAAGCTGCTTGGAGGGCGGCCTCCTGGCTCCGCCTCTGGCCTCCCACCCTCTGCGGCAGGTGCTCAGCGACTGTTGAGGCCTTCCCGTGTGGCCTTGGGGACTGAGTGTCACCCAGTGCGGGACACCCCCTGGCGCCCTGCAGGAGGGTCGGGCTACTGCCTGCTCATGGAGGCCACCATGGGGCTGCTTCCCGGACAAAGCTCCTACAGCGCATGTGGGCGCAGTCTCGCCAGGGCTCCCCGTCTGCTCCCCAGCCTGTCACCCCCTCCTCTCCACTGCCACGATCACCCACATCTGCCCCCTTTGTCAGCCCGGAGTCTGTGTCCTCATGTTCCCCGCTGTGTCCAGGCCCTGTAGGGCCCCAGTGGTGGGTGGGGTGCAGGACATGTGACAGGGGATGAAGGTTTGGGCAGCTCCTCTCCCCCTGACTCCGTTCTGCCATCACACCCGGAAAAACCAACTGTCTGGACCCAGCCCCACGGTGCCCAGCAGCCACATTGAACACGGGCTCCCTGATCCTCTCCCCAAACCTTGGAGAATCCATGGGGAGCTCATGGGGAGATGGCCTGGCTGGGCCCCGGGAGCTGCAGCTTGGCAGAGCTCAGCATCAGGGGGGCACTGAGAGTCCCGACTCTGCCACGCCCCCCAACTCCCTGCCCAGCGCCCACCCTCAGGGCGCCAGATCTCTGTCGCTGTGCAGGCGGCCCCTGCCCCTTTGTGTGTCCCCCCTCCCTTGTGTCGGCTGTGCCCCTGCAGTTCCTCCCCCGCTCTGGCTCTCAGCTTAGCTGACCCTGTCTCTGGAAGTTCTCCCCGACCCCTCCTGGAGGCGTCATCATCCGACCTCGGGTGGCCTCACTGGGACAGTTTCCCACAGTGCTACCGCCCCTGGTTCCTGTGGTCTCCCTGGCTAGAGTGAGCTCTTACAGAGTGAGGGTCTGCACTCGCCCTGAGCTGAGCACAGGCCTGCGCCAGGCCGACACGCAGCTGATGGAAGGAGGCAGGGGTGAATGGATGCATGCATGGATGGATGGATGGATGGATGGGTGGATGGGTGGATGGGTGGATGGATGGATGGGTGGGTGGATGGGTGGATGGATAGGTGGATGGATGAGTGGATGGGTGATTGGATGGATGGGTGGATGGGTGGACAGATGGATGGGTGCATGGGTGGATGGATGGGTGAGTGGGTGGGTGGGTAGATGGACAGATGGACAGATGGGCAGGCAGCTGGATGGACCTCCGGTAGATTCCAGGGGGAAGGAGGAGCCCCTCGCGCTGCCCCAGGCCCAGGGCTCACCTCCCGGCTGAAGTTCACTTGGTAGAGCAGCTCGATCCCCAGCAGGATGCTGACCTGGTGGAACTTCTTGGACACGTTCAGGTGCTTCTCCAGGTCCCGCTTCATCAGCGAGTTCAGCATGCGCCCGTCCACCAGGTGGTTTTGGAAGGCCTGGGAGTACTGGGACAGGCCGATGTCATTCAGCCAGGCCTTGGCCACCCAGTGATGGTCCAGGTCGGCCGCTTTGGATAAGCTGAGGAAGAGACACAGCGGGAGAGGGGCGCGGTGGGGAGAGGTGGCAGAGTGACGGGAGAAGGACATCCACAGGGTTGGGGAGGGGGACAAGAAAGCCACAGAGACAGACAGGGTGGCAGTGGAGGGGAGGACAGAGAGGAAGAGGGAGGTGGGGAAAGCACAGACGGGGACAGAGGCAGAGGGACAGGAGGGAGAGACAAAGAGCAGAAAGCAATCAAAAGGGAACAGAAAGAGAAGTGTCCGTGTCGGTGCCAGACGTGGTGACAGAGCAGCAGGAGCCGCCCCACTGGGGACCCGTCTGCCTGCCTCGGGCCATCCTCACTGCCAGGGGGCTCTGCAGGGTCCCTGAGACCCAGGAAGCCTGGCCTGACCCCTGTCATCGGTTGTCCTGTCGGTTCCCTCCCACTGCCCGCCTTCTGGCCTGGTTTTCTGGAGAAGCGTCCGTGTGATGGCCTCATCGGGCATCCACTCTCGTGTGCCAGGGACGTCCTGACACTCGGAGACACAGCGTGAGGAGGAGCCCCTCCCTCCCCACACAGGTGACCGTGCTCAGACTGCACAGACACACACAGCGGCGCCTCGTGGCATCTGAATGAAGCCTACTTCTTGCTTAGCTCTCTGTCTCTTGCTGCCACATCTCAGTCTTCTCTGTGGGTGTGCCATGGGTGCTTTGAGTGGGTCAAGGTGTGCACACACCTGCTGAGGGTGGCCCCCTGGCTGTCATTCCCCCGCCAGCCACACGGTGGCAGCCTTGCAGAAGGATGGAGACCCTGCAGCCACCCCTGGGCCACCTCCAGGTGAGCGAGAAGGGATGCGCAAGTGGGAGCCACTGGGACCAGGATGAGATCAGCGAGCGACAGGGACGCGGTGGGCTCCTGCTCCCCAGGGCAGCAGCCAGAGAGTTGATGGCGCTAACCTCTGTGCACGGCCCTAAATGGCTCCGCACAATGCCCCCTCTTTCTTCCAAGGATGGCGGCTGAGCAGCTCCCGGGCAGGGGGGCTCATCTTGGTCCACACGTGCCTCTCCCTGCACCAGGCTGTGTCCAGAGCTCTGGGCTTCTTCACAGTTCCTTCTGAGCGCCTGTTCCTCTCCCAGCTCCTAACTAGCGGCCCTCTCGGCGCCTGCTGGCTGTCTCGGGCATCCCCGCTCCCCAGGGTCCCGGCTGCTCCCCACCACCATCCGAGCTCCTCAGAGAGCCCTGTCCTCACCGCCCTGCCCCGGCGCTCCATCCCTGGCCCCTGTGTCCTCTCTCGCTCCCCTTCTCTCCTGTCCCCAGCGTGGGGGTTCTGCCACCACCTCTGACTCTGCCCCCACTTTCCAACCACTGCCCCTTATGAATCCATGCTCCCCACGGTTGCCAGTTGGCCCTCTCTCTATAGTCGTCCATCAGATCCTGTCACTCCCCGTGCAACACCCTCGCTGGCTTCCTTTCTCTGGATAAAACCCCAAGTCCCTGGAGGAACCACGTGACCCTGTGCACGCTGGCCCTCCCCTTCCCCTCTGCACTTTGTGGGTGGTGGGGAGTCATGGGGGGAGGGTGGCATTTCCCGGGACCCACTGAGCCCCGGCATCCTGCCCAGGCTCCCTGCAGGCCCGCTGTGGCTCAGCCCTTCTGCTCCCTGGGGTGTCGAACCCCAGCCCCCCAACCTGGCCTGAGTCCTCCCTGTACAATGCACATCAGAAATGGCTTTGCTGCTGGCTCAGCTTCTCCCTCCCCCCAGCCCTAGCCTATGAGGTCCCTCAGGACGGACAGGGGCCGCGTTCACAGCTTAACACTCGGCGCAGGGCTGTGTAGACAGCACGCACTGAACACTCGCTGGGAGAGAGGCTAAGGGCAGGGTGGGTTCCCAGCTCCACGCCGCCTGCTGCACGGCTCCTGCCTGCTCTCCACCCCACGCAGCCTCTCCACCCGGCTCCCACGGGCCATCTCTCCACCCCACGCAGCCTCTCCACCCGGCTCCCACGGGCCATCTCTCCACCCCACGCAGCCTCTCCACCCGGCTCCCACGGGCCATCTCTCCACCCCACGCAGCCTCTCCACCCGGCTCCCACGGCCGGCTCTCCACCCCATGCAGCCTTTCCACCTGGCTCACACCTGTACTCTGCCGAAACGTCTGAGTGCCAGAAGCCCTCTGGGATTTTGTGCTGGGCGGGGTTCCTGCTCCATGCCCAGTGCTCCCAGGAGTCCCCATGGGTGCACCTGCCAGCTGAGGCCCATTGCTGATCTTCCCAGCAGGAGTGTGAGCCCGTGGAGGGCAGGCCTGGGTTTGGCTTGTCTATGAACCCCCAGGGTGCCCACCACAGTTCACTTTATAACCAAACAGTGGGATGGTGCCGTGGCAGGGGCGCGGTGAGCTGAGCTTTGGTTCCAGTCCAGCCCTGGGGGCTCCTGATCTGGAACCTTCCGGTCATGACAAGCCCCCGTCCCGAATGAAAAACCCCAGGGCAGATGTCCTCTTGCCCGCCCAGGGCCAGCCCCAGCTTGTCACAGAGGGGCGTGGCCCAGGTCCAGCCTCAGGGCTCTCTTGCCGGGGCAGGAAGTGACTCTCTGATGCTGTCAGATGCTAGAGAGCTAGGCTGGACCCTGAGAGCAGGGGGGGTGGCCTCCTCTCCTGTCTGGACAGGGGTTGGCACAGTGGTGACCCCAGAACTGGGGTGGCGGCTGGGGGGGGGGCACCACGCTTAACCTCCTTGAGAGGCCCGTCTATAACCAGCAGCAGCATCTGTGGTCTACAGTTAATGCGTTCCTGCCCTTCTAGAATGTTCTCTTCATCACAGTTGTCCCCGGGCGGCTCGGTTGGGCCATACTTTCCCAGCTGTGGGTTTGAGCACTCGTCGGAGCCCAAGTGGCGTGAGGCGGTGCAGCTTGAACAGTAATTCAGACGCTTTAGACAAATCTGCCATCACCCCTCCTCGTGCTGGGGCCACACCAGAGCCTGGGAAGTGGATGTGGCCTGGGTTGCATTCAGCCCCGGAAACGGGAAGCTGTTGCCCTTAGCTGTGGGACGTTGCTCCCCAGAACTCAGTGTCCCCTTCTGTAAAATGGGACAATCGCACTTCCTTCGTGGAGTTGTGAGGCCCAAAAGGCCCCTTAGCACAGATCTGGGAGGCACCGAGAGCTCCCCAGTTCACAGCAGCAGGATGCACTGCTCTGAGTAAGAAGGTGGAGTGTGGGTGGTGGAGAGGCCAAGACTTGCACCCCGATGTCCTAGAGCGTGGCTCTGTGCATTGAGCTGGGGCACCTCACCTTTCGCATCTTTAAAATGGGGTGAGAACCTCTGTCTCCTGCACTGATGGTGTCACGGAGGCCGCCCAGGGGTGGGTGGGTTTTGCTGCCAGTATTTTGTAGATAAGGAGAACCACGCCCAGACAGGGCAACATTGCACCCAGGGACACACAGAGGTCAGGACTGGAAGTATTCTCGAAGGCTCCTGGGGTGGGGTGGACGGTCCCGGCGTGTGGCCGTGACAGCTTGTGTGTCTCCCCCCAGGACGGCATCAAGAGCTCTTCTTAGAGTCTCAGGGCAGCTATCATCTCTCAGAGCCTAAGAACCAGGCTCTAACTCAACCCCGCCCTTCACAGGTGGGAGACAGACTCCCAGACAGGGCACATGACACAAGGTGGCTCAGAACGGGGTCTCCGCTTCCCCCCCCGGGGGGGGTCTGACGCTGGGGCTCCCCGGCCCCCAGGACAGCCCTGCTCATGGCTCTCGGGGGCTTGCAAGCCCCGCGAACACTGGACTGACCCCGGACTCATGTTCCTGGAGGTCTCAGGCCACTGTTCTAGCCACAGTTAGGGACTCAGTATTCGTCCCCTTGAAATCGTCATGTTGAAGCCCTGACCCCAGTGTGATGGCACTGGGAGGTGGGGCCTGCGGGGGGCGGGGCGACTCAGGTGCCCGTATGAGAAGAGACGGCAGAGGGTTGGAGCTCCGTCTCTGTCTCTCCCTCTGCTATCTGAGGGCTCAGCTGGGAAGGGAGCCCTCATCCGCATCCTTGGACTTCAGCCTCCGCAGCTGTGAGGAGCGCATTTGGGCAGCGAGGGCCCAGTCCTGGTATTTTATGGCAGCCCGAGCACAGCAAGACGCCGGAGTGAGAGGTGCTGGGGCGGCGGCCGGGATGCCTCGCTGTTTTTCAGCCTGGGCCTGGGGTGGGGGAGCAGAGGGCTCACCTTGGGGCAGCTGGATGATAAGGGCTTTTAGGAGGGCTGGGGGGGTGGGCGTGCTGGTTAGGAAGTGGGAGGGGAGTGAGCTGCAGGAGGGACCGCCAGGAGAGACGCCCAGCAGGTGTGCCCGCCCCTCCTCCCTGTCCCTCAGCCCTGTGCCCTGCTGCTGAGACCCCATTGCTGTCCACGCTCCTGACCGGGTCTCCGGTCGGTATTTGCTGCACCCGTCATCATGCTGAGGACTCGCTCCCGCCCAAGGCGGATGTGGCTTCCTTGCTTCTAAACCAGCCTGATTCCCACCCCCTCCCTTAATCCACAGAACGGCTTCTGCAGATAACAGCCCACACCAGGTCCGATGAATGAACCGCACAGGGGGATGGGCGAGCGATTGTGCAGAAGCTGAGGGTCAGGTTCACAGAGCGCCTTCCTCCCCCCGCTGCACGCAGAGGCCCGGGCAGGTGGGCGTGGCGGCTCCCTCCCCTTCCTGGGAGCCATTTGGAGAATGAGCACCCCCCCCCCCATAGATTCTGCTCACAAGGGGTCAGTAGAGAGACTAGAGGAGGTAGGGTGAGGGGAGGTGGCCTGGCAGGGACCCACCCGAGGGACGGGACTCTGGTCCTTCCCGGGTGAGCTTAATAACAGGAGCCCCTCCCACCCAGCCTGCTCCTCCGTGGAAGATGTGGGCTCACGTGCGCCCAGGGTCTTCTCTGCCTGCGGCTGCTGCTCCCTGCTTTGCGCCGGCTTCCCTCACCCAGGAATGGTAAGAGCCGAGATGGAGGTGACCTGGGCGGGACGGACACTTTGGCCCAGTCTGCAGACCGGCTTGGGTTGGCTGCGTGAGGATGAGGTGCTCGGGGGGGTGGGGGGGGTGGGGGCTCATGTCTTCCCTGTGTGTCCATCTCACTATTGGGAGGGGGTGGGCTGGAGCAGGACAGGGGCCATCCTAGTCACGCCCAATGTCCCCTGCCCCTGGCCCAGCCCACAGCGCCCCGTTCACCTCTCCGTATGCCCTGGAGGCCTTGGGAGGACGCTGGGCACTTCCTGCCAGGGCCCGGCACGGTGGGCTCACCTCCTGCCCGCCTCCGCGTCCCGGTAATCCTCAATGGCCAGGCGAAGCTTGCGCCGGTGCAGGGAGCTGCACACGCCCAGGCCCAGCTCCAGGTCCTCATCACTCAGGCTCAGCAGCACCTGCTCCCGGGCGGGGGTGGGCGGAGACTGAGTGCTGGGAAGGGCCTCCCAGGCCCCGCCCCCACAGGGTCTGCACCCATGGGCTCCTCTCCCCTCGCCCTGCTCAGTTTCCAGACAGTCAGGGCATGTCCCTGAGCGTCTCCACAGCCCATCTGTGCCCCATGAGGTCAGGCGGAATCCCCGATCAGGCCGGAAGAGCCTGTCCCCACCCCAGCCAGGTAGGGGGCTGGCCCCATGTCTCAGGTGCTGCAGCGGCGGCCCAGAAGGGCTGTGAGCCTTGCTAGGACATAATGATGTTTTGGGAGCATCAGGGCCCGACCTCCCAGCTTGCGCCCAGGGTAGGGGTGAGGAGGGTGCAGGCTGGGGTGCGTGGGGGGCGTCCCACCGCGGCCGGAGCCACCTACCTTCCCACTCTTCACGTTCTCCGCACAGGCCTTGACGTACATGGGCATGGCCATGACCACCTCCAGCCAGGCCTGCACGGTGCCAGCCTTCCAGTGGGACATGGGCGTGGTCCTGACCAGCTCCACGTGCTGCAGCCGGTCCGTCTGCTCCTCGCCCTCCGACAGGCTGAGGCTCTGCCGCGTGGGGCTGCACTGGCTGTCCGAGTCTGCAACACACAAGCACACACGTGTGCTGGGGGAGGGGGGAGGCAGCCAGGGCAGGAGGGCAGGTGCAGGGGAGGCTGTGCCCGTGGCCGCAGGAGGAGCCCAGGGATGGCTTCCTGCCCCCATCATGCATCTCTGTTCTTCAAAGTCAAAATGGCTTCCTGTTTTCGTTTGCCGCCTCTCTCCCCATTGCAAAAGCAGTCTCTACCGCTTCTAAGGAAAAGAACCAACTTCTTCCAGGGAGGAACTGAAATATTGAATAATGTCGGCTCGAGACAGCGGCAAACACTCACGGCCACAAACGCTCAGCCCCACGCGCTCACATTCTGCACGCGCCCTGAAGCCGCTCTCTCCCTTAGGTGGCGGGGTGGCCGCCTCTCGGGAGCCCAGTACCTCCGGCTGCCCGGGGTTCCTCTAACGGGTGCCCTGTAATTTGCTCCACTTGCCTGCTACTGACACACCTGGGGGTCCTTTCCCACTTTTCCCCATGGTGAGCAGTGGAGCAGGAATCATCTTTGGGCTACCCGGCGATTTCTTAGCACGCGTGGAGCCCCAGTTCCATTTCCCATCTCCTGGAATGTGAGGTGGGTAGCGGCCCTCGCAAACAGGACACGGCCACCCCTCCTCCCCGTTTCCCACCCCTTCGCCTTCCAGGATCAACATCAACACCTGTGAACCTGCAGAGTTCAGTCAGTCTGCGCAGTCTCTCGAAAACAGAGTTAAATCAAACTGAATGGGCAAATTCCACTCCGCGAGAAACACCACGTGTTGCGCCATGAGCCTGATTGGAATGACCCAGCGGACACCGTGAGGTCTAAGTCATCCCAACGATGTCACAGATGCTTATGCACCGACACCGGGAGGGCACCTGGCTAGAACCACAGACAAGTGTGCCCAGCCACTGATTCTGGAGAACAGTGTTTCTCCTCGCTACACCTTCACCCAGCCTCAAAATCCCGGAATAGATATGTATCGTTTCATAAAGAAGAAATTGGAAAACTTAACGCTGGGAAGGTTGTAAGTGGTGAGCGTTTGGTGTTCAGCAGGGTGAGCGAGGTGCCATTGCTAAGAATCGGTCCCGGGAGAGTCTTTCTTTCTTTCTTTCTTTCTTTTTTTTTTTTGGTGTAGGAAAGCAGGCGCTGTCCATAGCCAAGTGAAAAGGGGCAGAACAGGAGGTCCAGTGTTGCCCCCACTAAAATTATACGCACATAAAACGTGTACAGCTCTGTGTCCATGAATACAAATAGTACAGATTCCCTATTGGATGGACCCATGGGAAAAGTCTGAAAAGGGCCAGGGGGTCAGGGTGCACGCGTGTGAATGTGTGTGGATGAGTGTGCAAGAGAATCTGAGCGTGCACGCTTTTGACTCCTGAGTTGTCTACATGGACTCTACAGGTGATGTAATCCTCATTGAAATGCTTGAGACCGGAAGTGTTTCACTTTTTTAAAATTTTGGAATATTTGCATATGCATAATTAGCTACCTTGCGGATGGACCCAAGTTTAAATATTAAATTCATTTGCATCCCATATCTTATACACAAAGCCAGAAGTAATCTTATGCAATATTTCTAACAGTTTTGCGAATGAAACAAAGTTTCACGATGTGGACTTTCCTAGCATGGCTGTGTTCAACAAGTTCCGGGCTTTGGAGGGACTGTGGAGTCTAGATCTTCAGATGAGGGTTTAGGTTTGAGACTGACAAAGCCAAGGCCAGAAATCTTACTGTGTCCAGTGACGAAGCTTTGCCCTTCCCAGCCTAAACTCTCGGAGGGGCCTCTGAAGGTGGCAGCACGGCTCGGGGGAACCACACACTCCCATCTCAGTCCGTCTCCCTGTGCCCCCCCCCGCCTGTGCCTCAGTCTCCCCATGCCCCCCCCGCCTGTGCCTCAGTCTCCCCGTGCCCCGCCCCACCTGTGCCTCAGTCTCCCCGTGCCCCGCCCCGCCTGTGCCTCAGTCTCCCCCTCTGTAGAGTGGAGACTTAGTGGCGGTGAGTGTACTGAGGCTGTCTGCGCCTGGACAGGCCCCTGCCCATGCTACTGCTTGTCCCTTCTTGGCTGGGTCACAGGTCTCATTGGGTTCTGGGGTGTGGCCGGCTGGAGCACAGGGCTGCCCTGTGCCTGGGAGAACCAGAGGGCAGCAGTAGCTGCCTCTGTATCCCAGGTTTCTCCCAGGCAGAGGGCTGCCCGGCCAGGGTCAGGGCCCAGTGCCCCCGTGCGCAGTCAGGCTCCCAGGGAACAGTGGCGCAGCCTGCTGGGGAGTCTTGCTGATGAGGTCCAGGCCTCCCCAGGCCTGGAGAGACCTGAGCAGCCCCTGGGCAGCTTCAGCTTGGCTGGCTTCCCCCTGTCTTCTTCTTGTCGCTGAGCCTGACCTCTGTGACATGCTTCTGAGATGAGAGGCGACGCAAGGTCAAATCAGAGCACTCAAACCCCAGACCTGAGGTCTTTGCCATGCATTTAGACCGGGCTTTGGAGTTGTACAGACCTCGGTCGTGGATTCTGCAGACTCCGTTTTTCCATCTACAGAATGGGTATAATGCTACTCTACCTCCTAGGTTGATCTGAATATTACTCAGTCTGAACGGGGAGCCACCGCAGGCCCTCAGTCAAGGGGGGCTCTTAGTGGGCATACAGGGCCCCTCCCCTGGGGCTTGGGCATTGTTTGGCCACTCAGAGAGAGAGAGAGGAGAACCTGCTGGGTAGAGAGAGACTCTAGGAACCACCTTGCTCATGCCCACAGGACTGTGGGAACTTAGCAGACAGAGGCACCACATTGCCCCACCTGCTTCCACACACGCACACACACACACACACATGTATGCACACACACATGTAGCACATGCAGACACCATGCTGTATTAGTGCTGGACCACTGAGCCTGGCTGTCGGGGTGTCACTAGTCACGAAAAGGCCGGAAGGGGCTGGCGCTGTGGCGCAGCAGGTTAAAGCCCTGGCCTAGAGGGCCGGCATCCCGTATGGGCGCCGGTTCAATTCCCAGTTGCTTCACTTCCCATCCAGCTCCCTGGTAATGCACCGGGGAAGGCAGCGGAAGATGGCCCGAGTCCTTAGGCTTTGCACCTGCACCCACGTGGGAGACCTTGGAGAAGTTTCTGGCTCCTGGCTTTGGCTTGGCACAGCCCTTGCCGTTGCAGCCATTTGAGGAGTGAACCAGCAGACGGAAGACCTCTCTCTCTCTCTCTCTCTCTTTCAGTAACCGTGTCTTTCAAGTACATAAATAATCTTTAAAAGAGACAGAAAGCCCATGTGTGGAGAGTCTGAGGTTGGCCGTGGATTACAAGGGACCTGGGCTTGGCTCCCAGGCCTGCTGGCTCCCAGCCAAGCGACCTTGGGAACGTGTTTTCAGTTCCTCACCTGTGCCATGGGGACAGCGACAACACCCAATCTTACGCCATGAAGAGATGGCGCGTGGGAGGCACTCAGGCCCCTGGCTGGTAGGCTGGGAACACTCAGAGATGGGTGGGCGCCCGTGTCCTCCTCAGGCTCATGTCACAGATGGCCCAGAGCTGCTCTGTCCACCATGATGGCTGCAGACCACGGTACCTCCTGGGCATGGCAATGTGGCTACCTCGATTTGCAAAACACCTTGGGCACAAAGCACTGGTTTTTAGCAGTACGAATACCAAAAAATGTATCCTGTCTCATTAGTAACTTTTGTATCTGGTAGGATCTAATTTTGACCACATAACAAAAATAGTACGGGCATGTTGGGTTAAATGAAATGTATTTGCCTTTTCTTTTTCAATGCGGTCACTGCAAGTTCCAAAAGTTGTGTTGCACGTGGCGCATGCGCGTTTCTGCTGGATGGAGCTGTTTTAGATGGAAGGAGATTTTGAGGATTTTTTATAAATGTTCCTTTTCTCATCCCACTTTCCCCTCTGGAGTGGAAGTTGAACTCTCTACTTCCTTGTTTTTGGTGCACTCGCTCACACGGCGTGGCCGCTGGGCCAGCAGCATCAGACACAGCTAGGATTGGTCAGACGTGAGCGTCCTGGGAGCCCTGGAGCAGCGGTGGGGGCGCAGGCCCAGCGCCCTCAGGGGTTCTGCTGCAGCTGTGGTTCTGGGAACCCTTGGAAACTTACTACACGTGTTTAATTAACCACCTAGGGTTGACTAATATGTGAATGTCCTGTCCTAAACAGTAAGAATTACATAAAACATACTAACTCTGATGGCGCTCATTGGTCTCCTGCTACCGTGTCCAGTGTCTGAGGCCTGTGTTTTTTTTTTTTTTAAACCACCAATGGGGCCAGCATTGTGGCACCGTGGGTTTAGTCACTCCCATCTGGGGAGTGAACCATGGATGGAAGACCTCTCTCTTTCTCTCTTTCTCTCTTTCTCTCTCCAACTCTGCCTTTCAAATAAGCAAATCTTAAAAAAATAGAATTGTAGTTTAGACATTATCAGCCTGATTATTCTCTATCAATGTAATCTTTTTAAAAAAAGATTTATTTTTTTGAAAGGCAGAGTTGCAGAGGCGGAGGGGGAGGGGTCCTCCATCCACTGGTTCCCTCCCCAAATGGCCTAAAGCTGGAGCTGTGCCAATCTAAAGCCAGGAGCAGGAGCTTCCTCTGGGTCTCCCACACAGGTGCAGAGGCCCAAGCACCTGGGCCATCCTCCACTGCTTTCCCAGGCCACAGCAGAGGGCTGGATCAGAAGTGGAGCAGCCAGGGCTCGAACCAGCTCCAACATGGAATGCCGGCGCTACAGGGGGCGGCGGCTTTACCTGCTATGCCACAGTGCCAACCCCTGTACTGATATATTCTTAAAATAATTTGCCTACATATTTACCAATTTCTTTGTTCATGATTTTTTTGTGTGTCCCAGACTTTCCTTCTGGAATAAATATGATTTGCAAATCCCTTTGGTTGAAAGCGCTTTGGAAATAAGTCCTTCAAACGCCTGTTGATTGGAAGAAGGCGTCTGTCACCTCGCTTCTTCCGAGGCTTTGCAGGGCAGTGTGATGCGGAGTGGTCTCCTTTGTGCACTGTGAAGAGCAGTCAGCTGCCAGTCTAATTGCTCTTTTGTTAGCGACATTTAAGCTTTCCTTTTGCTTTATTGTCTGCAGTTTCAAAACAACGTGGCCAGAGGTGGATTTCCCTCTGACTGATATAAATCGAGCTTCCTGGGTCTAGAGGTTCGTTTTCAGAATATTCTCAACTTCTCTTAACATACGACCTCTCCTCCCTTCTCGCTGTCTGGGAGCCAAGTCAGACGTGCGATGGATTTCCTAGCTCTCCTATTTTATGGTCTGGAGCTCTCCAATAGACATGTGACGATGGAAACGTGCTAGGGCTATGAGCCACACGTGGCCGTGGGCGTTCACATCGGGCCGGCGCACCTGGAGCCTGAGTTCCGGTTCTAACTCAAGTGCCCACGACAACACTTGCCTACCAGCTGGGGCGGCTCTAACTCCTGCTCTGTGTTTCTCATCTCCTTGTCTCTCCTGGTAACTTCCCTAGACCCATTTTCCATCTCTAGGATCGCCTCTTCTGCTGTTGAATCCAGGCACTCATGTATTCATTCAAAATGCCATCCACTGTGTTTATTTCTAGAGAGTTCTATTTGGTTCCTTTTCAAGTTTGCTTGGTCTTTGCATACAGTTTCTTGTTGACTTTTGTCTATGATTTCATCTTAGACTTTTTTTTTTAAAGATTCAGTTCTTTATTTGAAAGAGTTTACAGAGAGGGAGAGAAAGATCTTCCATGTGTGGTCACTCCCCAGGATGCTCACGTCTGACCAATCCTAGCTGTGTCTGATGCTGCTGGCCCAGCGGCCATGCCGTGTGAGCGAGTGCACCAAGCCAGGAGCTTCTTCCAGGTCCCCCATGAGGGTAGCAGGGGCCCAGACACTTGAGTCATCCTCCCTTGCTTTTCCCAGGCCGTCAGCAGGGAGCTGGATGGGAAGTGGAGCAGCCCGGACTCGAACCAGCCCACATGGGATACTAGCGTCACAGGCAGTGGCTTTACCTGCACCGCCACAACACTGGCCCCATCCTAGGTTCCTTTTAGTGTTTGATGAATTTTAAAAACTGCCAGTCATTGTTGATTCTGATAAATATTACATCAGCAAAGGCCCTGGAGCTCCCAATTTGCCGCCTGGTTTTGCTGACTCTCGCTCACGTTGAACTCATCTTTGGTCTCAACTTGTGGGAATCTTCAGGCCTACACGCTCTCCCCCCAGGAGAATACGCTTATTTCCTGTGGGTCCAGAGAGGAGGAGGCGAGGCAGGGGACCAGGGACCAGAGACCAGGGACCAGGGACCAGGGACCAGGGACCAGGGACTGCTTCCTTCCCATCTGAGCGACTTTGGCTGAGTGAAGTCCCTCCGTCTCTCGCATGGCTCCACGCCGACATCAGCGTCGGAGCCTGGGACAGCGCCACGTTTTGCAGTTGGGCGTCACTCATTGCCTGTGCTCTGGTGGTGTAACCAGGCACAGGATGATGTAACAGTCACAGGAGCCGGTCTGCAGCGTGATCAATGCAAGGCAGCCAAGTCCCACAGCGCATGGCTCCACTCTCATGAATTCTCGCCACCTGGTGTTCCCCAGGTGGCTTTCACTAAGCAGGAGGCTACCTTAGGCTTCAGGGCTACACTGTTTCCACCCAGGCCCCAGGAATGCTTGAACCCCTCTGTCCACTCTTCCTGGCAGCCAGAGCAGAGCAACCCAGCCGAGGCAGCGTCCATCTGGCCACCTGCAGGCGGGCTCTAGGACTGAGTGGCAATCTTGTGGCAAACTGAGCACCTGGATGGCAGGTTTTAGACCTCATCACAGCCACCCCTAAGGACTTGCTGCTCCTTCTGCATCCGCTGTGAGACCAGCCGCCTAGTAAGAACCCAGACCATCCTCACTTGTGGGTGGAGACCCCGAGGTCTGCTCTCATCCTCCTCTGTCGGTGGACTCAACTTTCCTCTACTCTCAAACTGTGTCCTTATTTTTTTGGTTCAGCACCAGGAACAGGGGCCCGAGCTTCCTGGAACAGTGACAGCTCACAGCTCTCTGTCTTATCTGTGTGAGGATACTCCAAAACGCTTATGGAAAATGGAATTAAAACACGCGTTTATTTCGGTGCACCATTTTTTTCAGATCCACGCCTATGAGGGGGAATCTTCAAAAAGCCTGCGGAACGTTCACATTACGGCAAAGCAAAGCGTGGATTTCAACATTTCTTTTGCACCAAAATAAACTTGGCTTTGCATTCCATTTCTCTGTGAACTTTTTCAAGTCCTCTTGTAGATGTCTTGGGGACTGCCCTCGATTTTTGTGAGGCTGGAGATGCATGGAAATGTCTGAGTTTAGCTGGGGTGGCTTTGCAGAGGGGGGCCCCTCAGCCTGTCCTTCTCTGCCACAGCTCCGGGTGACTGTCCCCCGGCCACAGTGCTGTCCCCTTGCTACTCTGCATGTTGGGCTGCCACAGCCGGGCAAGGCTCTGTCCCCCTGCACTGCCACGGTCTCTGAGGTCAGCAGCCACATCTCCCTGGTCTTCCTTACCCAGGCCAGGCACCCCATGATGCTCAGTGTTGTTAGTGATGGCAAAAGCCCGGCTTATGGGAACTGGACCAACCGCACCATTTTCTTCCCAGCCCAGCCCTTTCTGGTTCTATCTGGTTTTGTACCAATAGAGATGCAATCACGAAGCACCGGGCTATTCTCACGAGGAGGTTCAGGTTCTCGTGCTCTTGCCCAGGGCTAAAAGGGCAAAGGGCACACTTCCCACGGGAACCCAAGGCTCAGCGAGGTCACCTGACATTTGCAGCGAGTTCGTGTGGGGGCTGGGCCGCCGCCTACATCTCCCACCTCCGGCGGTAGGAAGAGCCTCTCCCTGTTCTCGGATACCTCGGCTTTGTTACTAGAGGTTATTGGCAGGCACGGGTAGAACTGGCAAGAGATGGGCGGGTGAGGGGGATGTGGAAACCTGCTCTCCGGGGCTGGGAGGTGGCTGGGGAGCGTGAGACACACACACATCGACAATGAGGCCACATCACCAAGACACGACTTCATGGGATCCAAGGACATCTGATGGCGACGGACTGGCCGAGGTGGACACCGGGGAGGACTGGTGCACACGTAACCCAGGGCTCTGTACTTCTGCCTGCCTGTCTTTGTGGACTGGTGAAGTTCTAGAATCAAGATGGAGCCACCAGGTCAACCCTAACAAAAATAGGGGCTGGCGTTGCGGTTAAACAGTGAGTTAAATCGCGGTTTGCAATGCCAACATCCCACATCAGAGCCCTTGATTCTGATCCAGCTCCCTGCTCATGTGCCTGGAAAAGCAGCGGAAGACGGACCAAGTGCGCGGGCCCCTGCACCCACGTGGGAGGCCGGATGGAGCTCCTGGCTCCTGGCTTTGGCCTGGAGTAGTCTTGGCCGTGGCAGCTATTGGGGAATGAATCACTGGATAGAAGCGCTCTCTCTCTCACACTTGCTCTGCCTTTCAAACAAGTAAATCAATCCAGGAGATTACGAAGGAAGGGCTCCCACACATGATCGCCCGATCGTAACTGTCACAAAACATTCCGCCCGAACCTCAGGCTGTACCAAGGCCACCACAACCGGACACAGAGGAACCCCCCAGGGACATCTGCCCGCTCCCGTGTGTTCAGCCTGGACTGGGGCCGCTCTTGTTCTCAGCCCTGTGTCCAAGGGTGGTTGCAAAATATCTTATTGATTCTGCCTTGTTTTGCTTTTAAAGCCCCCCCCCCCCACGCCTCAGTCTTTGGATACACCCATAGTGCACCTCGGCGCTGTGCTCTGTGGCCCCCGAGTCGATGCCCTCATTCCTTGGAGACTCTCTCGCTAATCGCTCTTCAGGTTGACAGGGTCGCCCACCAGACCCCGAACCACGGAGCTGCTGGGAAGAGCATGATGGTGGCCCCAGGCCAGAGTGAGCCCTGGGCTGGGATGATGGACGCAGTGCGGGCGACGCCCAGAGCTGATGGCCAGAAAGGCCCCCAGTGCCATTCGCTGTGTCTGGTAGAAGCTGCAGCTCTAGGCTCCTGAAACGGCCCGTCTTCCCCCTGCGCTGAGTTTGACATTTGTCACCTCAGGGGCTGGCAGGTGGGGGTCCCTGGGCCTGCATCCAGGGTCCAGTGAGAGCGAGGAAAGATGCCTGCCCTCTGCGAGTGGGGAGGAGCCACTGTGAGTCGGGCACCTGGGCCTCTTACCCGTGAGAGCCAGAACCCCAAGCCTATGGGGCTGGCGCTGTAGTGTAGTGGGTAAAATCGCAGGCGGCGGTCTTACCCGCTACACCAGCATCCCATATGGGGAGTCCCGGCTGCTCCACTTCTGTTCCAGCTCCCTGCTAATGCACCCGGGAAAAAGCAGCAGAAGATGGTGCAAATGCTTGGGCCCCTGTTGCCCCTGTGGGAGACCCGGGTGAAGCTCCTGGCTCCTGGCTTCAGCCTGGCCCAGCCCTGGCCGTCGTGGACATCTGGGGAGTGAAGGAGCAGAGTGACCTTCTCTCAGTAACTCTGACTTTCAGATAAATAAAATTTTCTTTAAAAAAAAATTCCCACCAGGAGTGAGGGCTGCCCCCTCCCCATGCAGGGCGGGGAGCAGGAGGGTCTCCCGGTCAAGTTCCTCTCCGCAGAGCCTCTGTGTTTCTAGACAAAGTTTTATTTATATATTTATCTGAGAGAGAGAGACTGCCTGTTGGTTCATTTCCCAACTATTCACAACAGCTAGGGTTGGGGCCCGGAGCTCCATCCGGGTCTCCCGCGTGGGTGGCAGGAACTCATACTTGAGCCGTCATCTGCTGCCTCCCCGGGCGCATTAGCAGGGAGCTGGATGGGAAGTGGAGCAGCTGGGACTCGAACCCATGCCTGTATGGGATTCTGGCAGCGTACGTGGTGGCTTAACCAGCTATACAATAATGTCAGTGACATGGAGAGAACATTTCTAACCCTGGTGCCCCAGGAGAGACGCCCCTGGCAGAGCTGTGGGAAGGACCTAGTGCTCTAACAATTAACAATGGTTTCTGGGGCCGGCGCCATGGCATAGTAGGTTAATTCTCCGCCTGCAGCGCTGGCATCCCATAGGGGCGCCGGTTCTAGTCCCAGCTGCTCCACTTCCAATCCAGCTCTCTGCTGTGGCCTGGGAAAGCAGTAGAAGATGGCCCAAGTGCTTGGGCTCTTGCACCCACATGGGAGACCCAGAAGAAGCTCCTGGCTCCTGGCTTCAGATAGGCACAGCTGCAGTCATTGCAGCCATTTGGGGGGTGAACCAATGGAAGGAAGACCCCTCTCTTTGTCTCTTCCTCTCACTGTCTGTAAATCTACCTCTCAAATAAAATCCTTAAAAAAAGAGAATGCTTCCTTATTTTACCATTTACTTTTCAGCCTCTGCCCAGCTGCTGGGCTGGGTGACATCCCCTGGACTTCAGAGGCTCCTGGTGATGCTCATGGCATCGGACAGGACGCCCCTGGCATCGACTTCCATGGGGTAAACCCACGGAACCAGATGATTTCACGGGAGCCTAGGCGGAAGCGATCATCATGAATGTGAGAGGCGTACTGGCTGCCCGAGCTGGGGATAGCGCCATGACAGGGGCTGCCCTGGAGGGGGTGGGGCCAGGTGTGTCCCTGCACCTGCTGGGGCTGCCACTGCTCCACCAAAGCCCCAACCTCAAACAGTGAAGCACGGTGGGGTCAGGCCAAGTTCAAAGTTCCCCTGCGAAGCTCTACCCTTTCAGAGTCTCTACTCGCTGTTGGATGCCCAGCTCTGCTCGGCTCTGCTGTCTCCCACCCTGAGAATTCAGCCACAGCCCCGAGCCCTGCCTCGCCCTCCACCCTCCATCCTCCTTGGGCCCAGAGTGATTTTTAAAAATTTTGTAATAGGAGACCAGGGAGCTCCTCTGCTCAAAATTCTGTGGCTCCCTGGCGCAGCTCAAGTTCCTGACCGTGACTGACAGGTTCGGGATGACCCAGCCCCACCCATCATGCCAGCCTCACCTGTGCCACCTGCATGTCCCGATGCTCCTAACTCCCCCACTGCACCTGCTGTTCTCTCCGCCTGCCTGGCGGTGGCCACAGCTCTCCTCTCTGCTTGACGAACTCCTAGGCAGCCTTCAAGACCCTGTTCCTATTTGTCCTTTTCAGGGAATCCTTCCCTCGTCATGTAAAAGGGTGGACCTGCCCTGACCCTACACACACACACACACACACACACACACGCTCAGACACATGCGCGCGCACACACACACACGCTCACAAAGCTCTTTAATTTCAGGCACTTTTCCTGCACGGTCCTTCTCACAGCCGCGAGTAACTAGAGCTTGCGTAATTCTTCGATGAAAGCCTGTGTCTCCCCTAGACTGAACACCACGTGGGCAGGAGCTGGGCGTGGTTTTGCTCGCGGGGTACCTCTCCTACCGAAGCAGCCTAAGTGCTCTCATGTTTTTAGAAAGCACACTATGTGGGAGCATTTGCTTGCTGGGGTCCGTGGTGGGGAGACTGTCCCTGCGGATGCCATGGCCACAGTCAGCTCGGAGCCCGTGGGAGACAGCTCCAGCCCACCGCTGCCTGGGACAGAATGAGCCCCTTAAGTGCTGGCTCTTGGGAGGGAGGCAGGCAGGGAGGGAGAGGTCTCTTTTCATCTCCTGCTAACCCAGCAGAGCTTCGTGGGGTGCCTTGAATGCGGGCAGCAGGGGGACGGGGGCCCTGTCACCACCCCACAGCACCCCAGCTCCAGCGCCAGGAGGACCCCGTGGAGGGCCCAGGCTAAAAACCTGAGCACTGGGGCCGGTGCTTTGGCAAAGTCAGTAAAGTTGTGGCCTATGACGCCAACATCCCATATGGGCTCCAGTTGGAGTCCCGGCTGCTCCACTTCTGATCCAGGCCCCTGCTAATGCACCTGGGAAAGCAGCAGAGGATGGCCCAAGTGCTTGGGCCCCTGCACCCATGTGGGAGGTCCAGAAGAAGCTCCTGGCTCCTGGCTCTGCCCCGGCCGTTGTGGCCATCTGGGGAATGAACTAGCAGATCTCTCTCTCTCTCTCTCTCTCACCCTCTCTGCAATTTTTTTTTCTATTTTAAAAAATATTTTATTTATTTATTTGAGAGGTAGAGTTACAGTGAGAGGGAGAGACAGAGAGAAAGGTCTTCCATCCACTGGTTCACTCCCCAGATGGCCACAACGGCAGAAGCTGCACCGATCCGAAGCCAGGAGCCAGGAGCTTCTTCCGGGTCTCCCACATGGGTGCAGGGGCCCAAGGACTTGGGCCATCTTCTACTGCTTTCCCAGGCCACAGTAGAGAGCTGGATCAGAAGAGGAGCAGCTGGAACTAGAACCGGCGCCCATATGGGATGCCAGCGCTGCAGGCAAAGGATTAACCCACTGCACCATGGTGCCGGCCCCAATTCTGACTTTTAAATAAATAAATTAATCAATCTTAACCCGCCCCCCACAGACCCACGTGCCTCCCTCCCGGCATGCTCTGAGCGGGACAGCCCGGCACAGCCATGCCTCGCCCCACAATCACGACTCTGTGCTGTTTCTGTGCCTTCATGTCAGGTCCTGCTGCATTGGCTGCGTGGCTGCACTGCCGTGGCTGCCAGCTGCCCCCAGCCCCCAGCAACCGCTCCTCCCTCAGCGCCTCCTCCCACTGCTGAGAATTTCCCAAGGGGCGGGGGACAAGTTTCCTGCAGGTGGCAGCTCCACCCTGCCCAGCTCTCTGTCCCCAGGGGGAAGCTTGGCAAGTGCTTCCTGATGCTGGGGACTCAGAGGAAGATGCTGAGAGGGGGCCTGGGGAGGGCAAACACGGTTAACCCAGGACAACCATTCACACTTGTAAAAATACGCACCCTCAGCTTCCCTCCCGCTAGGCTGTCCACTGCCGGAACAGCGCCTCCCCTGGGGAAGTCCCTCCTAGAGTCTGATTGACAACGAAGCCCATCTTTCCCAGCTGCCTGCCTCCCTGGGCACGCTCACCCGACCCTCTTTTCTGACCTCTTTTCCTGGTAAACTTCTGTCCCAGGGGCTGGGCGGGGGTGGGGGAGGGTGCCCTGGAAAGCAGAGCCCACGGGAAGCTGGAGTGGACCTCTGCGTGGGCAGCAAGCGCTCCTTGTCCACGGCCCGCGTGGGGCCCCTGCCAGCTGGGTGTGCTCAGCCTGGGGCCACCCTGGGAGCAGCGGGCGGCGGTGGGGGGAGAGGCCCCCAGCTGTGCCTGGGTCTCCTAGCTGGGATCCCAAACGCCTCTTGGGCATCACCGATGCCCGCCTGTCCCTCCCGTGTCTTTAGGGGCCTGGGGACGTCTCAGAGCCTTCCGCCTGAGCCTCCCTGAGCCCCGGGGCCTTGTGACAGGGCTGGGTGCATCCTGTCCCTTTGCTCACAGGGCCAGGGGCCCCAGACCTGAGCCTATGGCCCCGGGCGCCACTGGGAGTCCCCGCCTTGCATGAGGTCCTCTTAGCCGGGGAGGGCAAACCACCCACCCTCGGCCAAGGCGCGTTGACTGTTCCCAGGGCGCCCCCGAACCGTGATAGCAGGAGGCGCCGGGGTCACAGCACGAGGCTTCCTGGAGCCCACAAGTTATCAGAGCTGCAGCACGGGGCGAGGATCCCGGGGCGCGGCTGCCCCTTGTGTTAACGGCTCCCCGTCAGCCCCCCTGCAGCTCCGGACACTGGGAACTGGGAGAACCGAGCCCTATCCTAACAGCCGATCGCTTCAGCGTCTTCCATCGAATCTGCCCGAGCAGTGGCTCTGCACAACAGTCTGTGCGGCCCCATTCCTGTCCTGGTCCCCTCTCTCATGTCTCCTCGGGCTCTGAATGTCACCTCTGGGAGCCCCAGCGTCCTCGCCTGTAAAGTGGAGACGGTCACACAGAGCCTGTGACTTGGGGGAGGGTGACCTAGCTGCACGCTCAGCTCTCAGTCCTAAGCTTAGCATAAAGGAACTGTTCTGTTAGTGTTTGCAGAACGACTTAATGAGCGCATGTTTGGTGCCAGCACACGCCTGGTCCAGTAGGTACTCCATAAACATCAGCAAATCATATACCGCTCTCTCCCAGTTCTGTCCCGTTCTCCCTGAAGCCAGTCCTTGTCCTCAGTTCTCTGACACCCCCTCCACATCCTGGGCCTCCAGGTTGACCACGTCTGGGAAATACGGGGTCACCTGTGCCTTCATCAGAAACCCTACCGACCCCCGGCAGAGCCCAGGAAGAACGCCTGAGTCTCGGCTACAGGCGCCCTGACCCCGGCCCGGAGTCTCCCTGCTCGCCCTGAACCACGGGCTGGGGGAGGGGCCTGGAGGTCTCAAGATCCTGTGATGACTCAAGGCTTCCGAGGGCAGCCCTGGGTGAGACCCCCATTCCCCTCCTCCACGGCTGCTCCCAGATTCCCGCAAGCCTGGGGGCACTGCTCTGGGCTCCGAAACAAGTGCTGTCCCCTTGTCCCCTGCCGCCCTGGCCCAGGGACCCTGCAGACAAGGGCAAGTCCACGGCCATCGGAGCTGAGTGAGCCCGCAGCGGGAATCCAGCCCGCGGGTGGCAGAGCCTTGGCCTGGAGACAAAGCGGGGCCACGACCGTAGACACGCAGATGGGAAAATTAAATATTTTCTCCATTGCATAACTTGTCAGAGCCTTGATAAGCAAGGCGTGTTCTCAGACGTCCATGGAACAGACATGAGGCCGCGTGGCCAAGGCTTGCTGACCAGAGACTGTTTTTCCCACTTTTTTAAACAGGTTTTATTTTATTTATTTGAAAGGCAGAGAGAGAGAGAGAGAGAGAGAGAGAGAGAGAGAGATCTTCCATCCACTGGTTCACTCCCCAAATGACTGCAACAGCCAGAGCTGGGCCAGTCCAAAGCAGGAGCCAGGAGCTTCGTCACCCACGTGGGTGCCCAAGGACTTGAGCTATTTTCTGCTGCTTTCCCAAGTGCATTAGCTGGGAGCTGGACCGGAAGTGGAGAAGCCGGGACCCGCACTGGTGCCCATTTGGGATGCTGGCACTGCAGGTGGTGGCTTAACCCACTGTGCCACAGCACCAGCACCCAGAAAAAAATTTCCCCAACTGGACCTTAGGGTCTGGGGCAACTCGAGGCCTGGGAGTGGGGAGCCCTGGGCCCCAGAACGGCTCAGATGCTGCCGCTTGGTAAAGCGAGTCCCTGCCGTGCGCAACGTGGGGGAGTGGGCCAGAGGCCACCGAGAGCTCTCTCGGCTCCAAACTTGATTCCTCCGGGTCTACACGCGGGCTGGGCCGGCAGCTGGGGCAGGTGGCTGAACTTACCTGGGCCCGGTCTCAGCTGCGTCAGGGGCCTGTGCTGCCCAGAGGCTGTGACGAGGCCACCGTCGCCATCAGCAATACCCTCCTGTCTCACGTGCCTCCCTCCCTGAGCTGAGCCTCATCCACGGCTCAGTTCACCTCAGTCTTGCAGCTCACCCGGGACGCCGTCAGCCCCACTGAGGCACAGCAGGGTAAGCAAGGGGCTGGGGGCCCCCAGGCGGCAAGCGTCAGGACCGAGGTGAAAACCCAGGGAGTCTGCCCAGAATCTACCCTCTCAACCCATTACAAACTGGAGAGGGCCGTGTCGGGGGCGATGCGGGGCCACACCGTTTCAGTGGCTCATCTCAGGGTGTGTGGTCCCCCAGGCAGGGTCTCTGACTTTGCTTTGCAGACTCGCAGAGGCTTGGGGGCCCCACTTTTTTACTCTTCCAGGGTGAAGGAGGGGCCTGCATGCCTCCCACTTATGGAGGGCTGTAGGCGGGAAGCCTGGGGCCCCTGTGGGGGAGTGATTCATCCACAGGCACCCACCCCTCCTCCCATCCTGGATGCCCTCGGAAGGGGCCCGAGGGGGTGTCACACTCCCCTGATGCCAGATCCTGCAAATTAAATTGCATCTAAAAGCTAAATAAACCGGAATTGGGGGGGCTGGTGCTGTGGTGCTGGCTGGAGTCCTAGGTGCTCCACTTCCGATCCAGCTCCCTGTTAATGCGCCTGGGAAAGCAGTGGAGGGTGAGCCAAGTCCCTGGGCCCTGCACCCAGATGGGAGACCCGGAAGAAGCTCCTGGCTCCTGGCTTCAGCCTGGCCCAGCCCTGGCCTTTGTAGCCACTCGGGGAGTGAAGCAGCAGATGGAAGACCTCTCTCTCTCTCTCTCTCTCTCTCTCTCTCTGTAACTCCAAAATAAACAAAATAAACCTTAAAAAATTAGAGGTCACACAGGGAGTCTGAGCGAGCAGGGAGCCGGGCATCCAGAGCCAGGCTTTAAGGTCCTGACTGTAGGGTGGGGGGCGGGGGCCACAGTCTGGGCGGAGTTTCACGCCCCAGGCTCCTGTTTCGGGTGGGTTTGCTCCGGATTTTGGGTTCAACATCTGGTGTCCGTGGGGTGCCACAGACTCCAGGTCAAGGTCGCAGGGCCACCCAGGGCTTGGCAAAGTCTCAGTTGGCCGTGGGTCGGGAGGAGTCTGAGATGGGGGACACCACGCTCAGAACGTGGACTTGCCCGGGTGCAGCTCCCGTCCTCACCTCCTGCCCCGTGCGCCTGCAGGGAACACAGGGAACCCCTCCTAGTGGGGGGCAGCGGGCTTCTGAGGCCGGCTCTACCCTCCCTGCTCTCTGCTCAGCCCGGTCCCTCGCCGAGGGTCTGGCTCGGGTCCCTCCTTCACTGGGGGAGCCCATGGCGGTCCTAGCATGCGGCAAGTGTGGATCACAGAACATGGACAAGATGCCGCCACCCTCAGTCTGCCCCACGTCCCCTGGGCCCTCGCTGACCCCCGGGCCCCGGCCCTCAGCAGGAGCGAGACAGGGCCTGGGAATCTGCATCCTGAGAACCCAGCGTGCAGGTTTGCCAGCTATGGATCCGCCCGTGGGTTTCAAGCCTCCTCTTTTTCTCTCACTGGCTCGCTGTCCGTCATGGGCCCCTTCAAGTGGACGCCCACGTGGCAGCTCATGTGTAACGGACAGGAGCGTCCCCCCCCCCCCCCCAGCCAGGGACACAGTTTGCAAACCTCCTATTTATTCCAATCTCTTCCCCTTTGGGGCCGAGGAACCAAGTCCCAGAGAGCGTCCTGCTCAGGGCTCGGCCCCTTCCACTCAGCGAGGCTTTCTCTCAGGGGCGACCCCAGCACTGCGTAGCAAAGCTGCCAAGGACGCACACTTGAAAGCCAGACTACTGGAGTCGAAGCTGTTCACTGTGTGCCTCTGGGCAAGAGCCACGCCTCTCTGTGCCTCGGTCTGCCCACCTGTACAATGGACGCGTTGTTGGAAGGATGACAGGAGTGACCACTGGGAAAGAGAACAGTGCCTGGCACAAAGGGAACGCTAAGGGACACGCACAGCCCGCTGCCAGCCCAGGCTGGCCCTGGCCCTGCACACACCCCTCCCCGGGCTGGGCCCTCGGTCTGACGTCCCCACATGTCTCCTGGGAGCCCAGAGAAGACATAAGCCATCAGGGCCGGTAGCGTCCAGGGGCAAAGGCCTTGGGCTGTCCCTGCCCCACGCATGGGAGCCCAGCTCCTCCTCCACAACCGCACTGGACCTGAACTTGGACCTTGGGGCCCGGCGCTCACAGAACCTGGCAGCTGGAGGGACTGCAGTTCTCACGGCTCAGGGCCCCGACCTCAAGCCCGGGGGCACGTTTTGATGGTGTCATCTCTGGGCTCAAGACAGCACAGCCTTCCCTAACAAAACCCACAGGTTACAAACCCCAGAGAACACCAGCATGGAGCCAGTCCTGCCCAGTCTTCCAAACACTCAACGCTTGCTCTGAGCCTACGAGGAGGGCAGGACTGCTACGCCCATTTTGTGGATGAGAATACTGAGGCTCATGGAACAGCCTGCTTGGAATCAGCTGCAAGGCCATGCCAGGAGGCAACGATGCAGGCATAATGTGGACCCCCGGTGGGCTACAAGGGACCTCTAGAGGGGGCCATGTGACTTCCCAAAGGCAGGTCTTGCCTCAGAGGATTCTGGGAGCATGGCATACCACGTCACATGTTCCCTGATTACCTGCTACTTCTCAGTAATCTGCTAAGAAAGCAGACAGGGATTTACAAAACCCGGCGCCCAGCAATGCAAGGGAGCCACAGACCGTGTTGTGAGGGCTCTGGCTCAGAGCGTGGCTGTCAGGTGCTTCTGCTCTGCTGCCCCCCCTCCCAGCTCCACTTGGGAGTTTTCTGGGCCTGGGTGGGGGGAAGGCTGATGGGAAATAAGTCACAAGAGTAAGGCAGACGGAGGACATGCCAGGGGCCACTGGTGGACCCAGCTGCAGTACCAAACACTTCCTCTAGGGGGCGAGTGCACCTGCCCGCTCCCAGCCCGGCACCAACTCTGCAGCCAGACTCCCAAGGAGGACGCCCACTCCACTGTGACCCTGGATACATTCAGTCTCTGTTTTCTCATCCCAACACAGGCTGCTGGGGGAGTTAACCAAGTTAATACATGGAGAGTGTGTAGCATGGAGCCCAGCCTGGCGTTAAATGCTTACTAAATGTTAAGTATTATTATTGTTGTTACTGTTATTAGTTAGCACGGGTGAGCACACAAAAGGACCACAGAACAGTCGGGTAGGTTGTGCACTGCACAACACAGGGTACCATTCTTGAGGTAGTCTGGAGAATGCCACCTTCTAGAATAATGCAGTGCACAACCTGTGCGGTGGGGGCCTGGCCCTGGACACACCTGGGTAGCCCTAATTTCCAACTAACAGGTACCACTTGGAGATGGACCATTTGGAGCAAGGTCTCCTGTATTTTAGCCAAGGAGGTCCTGTGGTTTGGGGTGGACCTGCAAAGATTTGAACACAGTGTGCATGGGCCTTGGAGCCTGGCAGGTGGTAGGCAGGAAGGCTAGGAGGCTGGCCAAGCCCCTCCTCTCTGGGCCAAAGTCTCTCCCCACCCCCACTGCTGGCCACCATGTGTCCAGTGTGAGGAGCTGGGTTAGTTTCTAGGCATCTGCCGACTCCCATTGATTGGCAGTGGCTTTGTAAAGTGAGAAATCAGGAGCCACTTTGGGATGGGTGGGAAGGGCTCTTGGATTGATTAGTGATGTCTACACAGGGCCAGGGAGAGGGGGCAGTGTCATGTGTGTTGACACAGCTGCCCTCCAAGGATCAGCCCAGGGGGTCTCAGTCCCTGCTGCTCCTTAGAATCACTGGAGGCATCAAAACCCCAGGCCTCATCGTGGGGCCCCACAGTGCAGTCTCCCCAAGGAAGGCCTGGATGGTGCACCCGGGGGACTCTCCCAGGGCCCGGAAAAGCCTGGCCCCCCACAGCTTCCACCAAGGAAGCCCCGTGGCTCCCTCGCTGTCTCTCTTACGCCACTCAGCCTGCAGGGAGCGGGGAGGGGAAAGCGACACGCCCCAAAGTGACAGGCTCCACCTGTGGGTGTCGGGAGGGGGCCCTGGGGGGAGGAGGAAGCAGACGAAAGCTGACGGGGCCGCTGAGCTCCGAAGGCAGGTGCCAGGTGCGGAGGGGTGCGTGAGGCCCCCAGGGCAGCCCTGCATGGCAGCAGCTCCTCCAAATCAGAGACGTCTGGGGGGGCCTCCCCGGGCCCAGAAGCCGGCCAGCTTTCCTCCGCCCCTCGTGCCACCGCCCCGGGCCCCAGCCCTGGCACTGCAGGGAGCAGGCCACGCCGGGCTGCGCCTCCCAGCGGGCACGGTCTCCCGCCCGGAGCAACAGAGAAGCAATCAAATCACATAGAATTCGATCATATTTTAAAATAAGCTTTATTTAGATTTTTTTTTAATATTTTATATTTGCATCCATGCCTTCAAGAGGGACCTTTCTCCGGGGGAAAGGTTCGCTTCATCTAATGTTACCCATAACTCATTCGCTATTTGATGCAGTTCTCTTAAATAAATCATCCTTAGTGACTCTGAGAATTATCTCCTAATTTACAAAAACCGAAATGAAAAGGAACTACGGGGTCATTACCGGGAGTGGCTGCGATCTGATTTGTGCGCCGGTAAAAGGGGGAGGGAGGGATGAAAATCAACTGAAAAATAAAAGTCAAGGGGAAGAAAAGCGTTTTCTAGAACGGCTCTCGGTAGGGAAGGTGCCCGCTCGGCTGGGATCACACAGAGGCCACCCTGGGGCCCCCGCCTGCTCCGTGTGTTCCGACTTGGCAGCAAAGGTCCCACCCGTTTCCCCAGGGAGGCTCCGTGAGCGCTGCAGGGGCGCCTGGAGTGGGGCTGGGCGGTCAGTGGTTAGGGGTAGCAGCACGGGGTCCGCAGGGCGGGGCAGGGCAGGGGCGCGTTAGGCTTTGCGAGGCCCTGGCTGAGAAGTTGGCGTGTTCCCTCTCACCTGGCGCCAGGGTGTACACGGCTCCCTGGCCGACACGGTTCCCCCAACGGGCGTGTTCCCACCAGCGTTCCCCGCCCGCCTGGGGACAGCGGACTCCGGGTGTGACGCGTGGGCGGGCAGGGCCCCTAGAGAGTCCAAATGTGGCCCAAGGGACAAGCCAGAGTGGGAGCTGCGTCCCCAACACCCAGGGACACCTGCCAGGCCTGGGTGCAGAATAAACCGGGGGGGGGGTGCTGCTCCAGGTCCCCTGGGGAAGCAGCTCAGGCCGGGGGGTCCTGGGGTAGCACCTGGAGAGGGGTGGGCTGTCCTGCCCCGGCTTTTCACTGTCTCAAGAGGCAGAGCCGGGTGGGGCGTGCCGTGTATGCCAGGCAAATAAACGCATACAGAGAGAGGCCGTGAGAAGGGGCAGGTCCCTTTCGTGCAGGGGCGGGAGAGCAGGGGAGACCGGGGGAGAGAGAGACACACACAGAGAGAGCAAGCTGAGAAAGCCAACGGCCCCAGGCGGCCGCCTAAGCCGCACCCGGCAAGGCAGACAGACAGACAGACATGTCGGCAGAAACCCCGCCTCCCGCCCCACCCCGTGGAAAAATATACATTCCGTTATGTACGTAATAATTTAGATAGAATAAGTTTTCTGCATCTGTGCAAATAAATTAAACAGAACAGGTTTTTTTTTTTTTTTTTCTTTTTCCATAGAGACAAACGGCCACGCAATGTAAAAACTGGCAGGCGTCAGTGGCGGCCCGGCTGACCTCTCCCGGGGCAGAGACCCCGGGGCGGGCCCGCAGGTGCACGGACCCCGGGGCAGAGACCCGCCCACGCTCGGCCAGCCGCGCTCCGGGACGCGACCCTCGCGGTATTTACAAATACTCAGCAGTCTTTCAAGTTCCCACATTTCATCATACGGAGGAGAAAGGGGGGGACGTGGAGACAGCGAACGGAACAAAAACGGGAGGGGACTGAAGGACCCGGACATTGAGAACACAAACGGGGAACCGGGTTAACAACACAGCGGTGTGGCTCCGGAGACAGGGACGGCGTCACACACGGCGCGCGCTATGTACATCCGTGACAGAGGGTGCACCCACGCCCGGCCACACGCGCACGCCCACGCTCGCACGCACGCACGCACGGCCCGGCGCACCGGCCCAGGGCGCCGGCCATCACCAGTCCGCGTCCTCCTCTATGTAATAATCGGGGGCGGTACCATCAAAGAGGCCGGGGTCGAGGGACTTCCGCTGCTTCCCTCTGGCGAAGACGCGGGAGATGGAGCCGAATCCCATCTTCTCTTTCTTCTTCTTCCGCTTTTGGTCTTCAAGATCCTCTAGTGACTGTGCGAGCGGCAGCCGGGGCCCGGGTGGGGGAGAAGCAGGCAGTTAGCTGGGCACAGGGCAGTGCGCAGGCCAGGGGCCCCCCACCCCCAAAGCAGGACCCGCCCGCCGGAGGTCAGCTCTGGGCGCGGGGCTGGCCATGCCTGCTGCACCCTAGGGTAGCAGGGGCAGACCCGGGCAGGGGGCGGGGCCGGCCACGCCCAGCTGTCTCCTGTGATGTGGGCGTGGCTATGATGAGAGCTGCCCTGTCTTCCTACTGGGTGAATGGGGGTTCGGGGGTCGGGATTCAGAGTCTGCAGGAGAGCTGTGCAGACCTGGGGTGCTCCCTGCCAAGGGGTGGGGGGCTTAGACCATACTCACAGCTCCCAAACCCTTGAGCGCCCCTTTGGTTTCAAGCCCCACCCTGCGCTTGCTGGGTCAGAATCTACAGGGCCAAGGGCCTGGGAATCTGCATGTGGGCTCTCTTGCCTGGTGGGACCCGGATGTAGGCGGGCAGCACACAGACCAGCAGGGGGCAACCCCTAGAAGAGACCGATGGCCCCTGCTTTCTTCCCCACGGCCCCTCCTCACTCTTACGATGGAACGTTGAAAATGCTATAAATGTGTAAAAAACAAAATGCCCTGGAATAATAATGATGACTTCAAAACCTTGGGTGCCGGGGAAGACACGGGCCAGGACAGCAGGACACACGGGTGCGCTTAGTAGATCCACGTGTCCGGCAGAGGTGACCCCACGAGAGGAGCTGAGCCCAGCTCAGGCACCCAGCCACGCCCCTTCCCACCCGGGGAGCCCCAGGGATGGCCGTGGGGAGGACCGGGGCCGCGTGGCCGGGGCAGGCTCACCTACCTGTACAATAGGGTTGTGCAGGTTCTTCTGAACGGGGCCGGGACTGTCGCCCTGAAGCCAAAGGAGAAAAGGAGGATGAGACAGCAGAGACACGACACGTGAGGATGGGGGTGGCCACCGCGGCGGAAGCCAGCCATCCCCCAGGGCGCCCCCCTGCCTCTGCCGTGGGGAGCCCGCCCCCATCTCCCGACTCAGACACTCCCAGGGGACTTGCTGAGGGACCTGGGGCTCATTAAGGTGCTGCCTGCACCAGGGGTCCTGGACAGAGGCTGGGGTGGGGGGCTGTCCCGCCTGCTCTGGCCTCCCGGCACGCTCCGACCGACAGACTAGCCCTCCAAGGCCTGGGCTCCTGTTAGACCTGCAGGGTGTGATCTTGGTGCGTTTCATAAAGACACTCTTGTGCAGAAATCACAGTGACCAAGAATCCGGAGAGACACACTCGGGAGGCTGTGCAGGCTCCAACCGCCCCTGCGACCAGCACCAGGGCAGCCTCTCTGATTAACGCGGTGTTCAGGCACAGGAGCGGCGCCTGGAGTCAGCATCACAGAGCTCCTTAAAGCGGAGCCCGCACCAAGACAGATTCCAGGGCTCCTTCCTGGCGGGGGTCCAGGGCAGCTACAGCCTCAGCCCCAGGCCCGAGCCCTGGGGCGGCTCAGGGGACCCACACGCAGGCTCTGTCTGCCTGGGAGAATCACACAGGCCTGGAGACGCAGGACATCGCCGCTGTGTTGCCAGTCCTGTCCCAGGCGGGTGGCAAGGGGACCCTGAGCGGCCTGTGGGCACACGACAGCCTTCACTACATCCCGGCATCAGTCGGCCCTGCCTGGAGGCAGATGGCCTGGGTCACGGAAGTCATTCCGAGGGAGACTCCTGGTGGTGGTTTCTGGAATTGCTGGCATAATGCCCATAGAGAAACAGCGATGCCCATAGAGAAACAGCGATGTCCATCAGCCTTCTCCACACCTCTGCTCTAAATGAGTGCCCAGGGTGGGGCAGGATGAGGTGGCCCTAGCTTAGGCTGTGCTGCTGTTGCTGGGCCAGGCCAAATGCCGGAGGACAGAGGGTTACCTGGAATTAATTTCAGGCTCTTCCTGGCTTACCTGTGTGGATATAAAGGGGTTGAGGGAGGGAGGAAATGTAGCAAAAGGCAGTTCAGTCTTTACTCTCATCTCGAGTTTGCAAACAGAATGGATTCTGCAGCAGCTAAGATAGTTCACCCTGGGGCTGGGGCTGTGGCATACTGGGTAAAGCCTCCACCTGCAACATCAGCATCCCATACGGGCACTGGTTCAAGTCCTGGCTGCTCCACTTCCAATCTAGCTCCCTGCTAGTGCATCTGGGAAAGCAGCAGAAGATGGCCCAAGTCCTTGGGCTTCTGCACCCATGTGGGAGACCCAGATGAAGCTCCTGGCTCCAGCCTCACCCAGCCCTGGCCATCACGGCCATTTGGGGAGTGAACCAGCAGATGGAAGATCTCTGGCTTTCAAATAAATAAAGTAATTCTTTTTAAAAATAGACAGCTCTCCTCTGGGTAGGGCCACCTTTGCCAAGTTCGCGGGTAAGAGAAGGAGACAAGTTGGCCACTGACACGCGTGTGTGTGTGTGTGTGTGTGTGTGCGCGCGCGCATGCGTGGACCACTGGCTCGGTGAAGCACCTCTTAGCCAAGTGTCCAGTGAGCTTGGAAATCAACGCGCAGGAACTGCATCTCTGGCAGCAGCTGTGTGCCAAGGCCAAGTAGGGGAAAGGCTGGGCCTGGGGCTTCGGTAGCCCAGGGACTTTCAGAGAGCTGGTTCTGCATGACGGCTGCCCCGGGCCCACCATGAGCTGACAAGATACGGGCCTGAGGAAGGTGTTCTCGCCTGGGGAGCACTGCTGGCTCCCCATCTAACTCCACAGTGGTCCCTCAGGACCCAAGTGCGGTTGTCAAAGGCCCCCTAGGGCCCCTCGCCCCCCCTGCCTCGTCTTGGTGCTGAGTCAAGGTCGCCTTGGTTACGAGGATTCTCTCCTGGAGACAAGAACATGGTTTCCAGGGAGCCCCAGTTGGAAGACAACACTGGGCACTGATCAGGCCTCTGGAGTGCGGGTGACCCTCTCCCGACCTGCTGCGGGCTGGACACGGCCCCGGGGTCAGCAAATCCCCCTGCCCACGGCACCAGGCCGAGGCGGCTCCTGGACGTACTGTAGCCTGGGCGCTTCTGTGAGCACTTTTTATCGTTACTAGGGACTGAAAAACACCGTGTCCGTCCCGATCCCTCACACGTGGGCAAGTTAGCGCTGTTTAGAAGTTGGTTTGGGGCCAGTGCTGTTACAGACTGGCTCATCAGTAAGTTCCAGCAGGGGGTCTTGACGTCAGCCAGGCTCCGCTAGGTCTGTTGGCCGACATCTTCCCGTCATTTCCTTTTCTCTCCATTGCCCCCCCGGTCACTAAGGCAGCTGTGCATCTGTAGGCTTCAGCCTGTGGTGTCTCTGTCGTCATGCAGGGGCCCCCTCTCCACGACCGATGGTGTCATGGGACAAAACTGCCAAAGGGGCCCCGCCCCTGACGCGGGGCGTGTCAGGACGCACTCCCTCCCCAGCAGGGCCCCGGAGCACGGGGGGTTTGGGCGCCGTGTGCAGGTATCCTACGAGGGTTCACGTGTTGGAACCTCGGTCCCCGAGTGGCGATGGTCAGGGCTGGTGGGAGCCTGCAGAGGTGGAGCAGGTGGGAGGTCAGTGGGGGTGCCGCCAAAGGGCAGCGAGCAGAGAGCAAGGCCGGCCATGCCCACTGCCGTGCGCATGCTCTGGCCAGGACGGCCTCGGCCGGGGGTGGGGGTGACACAGCCGGGCCAGCCCCGCTGAGCCAGCCACCTGCTGCTTGGGATGGCAGCCTCTGGAACTGTGAGCTCAGGAAACCTCTTTTCCCGCCTGCCCGGCCGGTCAGCTACCCTTCCGTGGCTCAGGACACGAGCCTCTTGGTAGCTGGTGCCAGGGACACCATCACCAAGTGTCGATTAAATGAGCAAACAAACTGAAAACCAACTCAACGGGACGCCTCTCCAGGCCAATGCATGTGAGGCCACTGGACACTCAAAAAACCCGAAATCCTGATTCCACCCTGGATGGAGGACCGAGGGCTGCCTGGAGAGGGTGGTGGTGGCGAGGCCCTGAGCGCCGAGGGCCGCCGGCTGGGAGGAGAAGCCACCGTCCCCGACAGGGCCCAGTCACAAGGAGCAATCGGGCCGCATCTCTCCCCAATCCACGGCCGCTCGCCATGGGCAAGAACGGAGCAGGACTGCCTCCGCCACAGTGCTCCCTGGGTGGGCGAGAGGAAAGAGCAGGTGCATCCCGGCCGCTGCCCGCCCCGCCCTGCGGCGTCCGACCCCGCTGCTGCTGGCCTTACGTTGCAGAGGGAGTGCGTCCGGTGTCGCGGGGAGTTGATGTCGCTGGGCGTGGATGACCGGTCACCCTCGGCGGCGGAGGCGTCGGAGATGACGGAGGGCTGCCGGGAGTGGCAGGGGCTCACCCTGACCGCTGGAAAGCGGGGACAGCCGGTGAGCGGGGGCCGCAGGGGCCTCCTGGCCTGCACAGCCTCGCGGGGGTCCCGCCCGCCGCCCCCCCACGGCTCGATAAGGACGCTGCGCATAGGGAAGGGGAGAGACATGCCCAGCGCTCCTCCCCTCTGTGCAGCCCTGGCAGGGAGACCCTCCCTCAGCCTCTGGGCCCGGCGAAGGCCCCTCCTCACTTAACACTTGTAGGCACCACGCAGCTCTGCTCCCCTGCACACTGCCTGCACCTGGAACTGCCCCGCCCTCCGCCGGAGACAGGACACCCAGCCCCGCCCCCTCCCCAGCAGCCACCGCTGTCTCTCACCTGCCAGACCACGCCAGCTCCCGGGGCCCCTGGCGGGACACCCACCCTCCCTTTCCCTCCGAGGTCCGCGTGCCATGGCCCCGCCCAGCAGGCAGCCTCAGCCCAGTGACGTGGCCCTCGTCATTGTCACCGCTCTCAGGTCACATGGGGCCTCCTGACCCCCTCCTACCCCCACCTTGGCCCCCGCTGCCCACCCGGGGTGGGGCTCCCTGCCTTCCCCGGCCACCAGCTCGCCCTCCTCTGACTTCCTCTGTAGCGCTAGCACGGATGGAGGGGACGAGCTTGACAAGGAAAGTCCCCACTACCAGTGGCCACACGGTCTGTTGGATGGCGTAGGTGGCTGGGAGGACACTGGTCTGAAGTCATTTCCAATCTGGGTGAGCACGCACCACAGGCTGGTGGCTGTGAGGACGCCCCTCGGCCCCTTTGAGGCAGGCTTGTCACCCGGGAAACGGGGCGGTGTGCACAAGCCTAGTGCAATGCCGGGACGGGACAGGTGGGAGGGGCTGTGACAAACGCTACAGCGAGGACAGGGCGGGGCAAATGCCACGATGGGGAGTGTGGAGGTCACGGGGGACTGAGCTGCGGAGAGAGGAGAGAAGGCTTCCTGGAGGGGGCGGTGTCTGATGGGCATAGGTGAGGCAGGTACTGCCGAAGAGGAGGGGCCTGGAGGATGGATGCGTCAGCTTGTCCGTGCCTTCCCAGCTCCACAGGGGAGGGGACCTGCGGCTGCCCTGTGATTCAGAAACTGCCCCAAGCCCCGACTGCTCTCACACGGCACCTCTGCCACGCAGCCGCCCGAGTCTGCACCAGGAGCCAGGAGCTCTGGCTGCACACCTGCTCTGAGACTGGGCAGGTGGCAGTCTCCCTGGGTCTCAGGCTCTGCGTCCCCCAGGCTTGTCCCAGGAAAGTCACCTCCCCTCGGGCCAGAGGCCAAGGGGGCCGCTGCTCCCTTTGCGTGGGAAAGGGGGACAGGGGATCTGCTTGCTGCCAGGGATCTGATAGCCCTGGGTCATGGAGGATGACAATGGTGAGGATGATGAGAGTGGCCGCTGCTACTCCCCCCGGCCCCAGCGCAGACACACTCAGTGTGCCCCGCACATGCCCCCTGCACACGGTAAGGAACTAAGGACCGTGGGCAAGGGCACAGGTCATGTCGCCAGTAAGCAGCCGGGCCAGGATCGGACCCCAGCAGTCTGTGCGTTCCCACCCACCTGCATCCCCGACAGGCAAGACCAGCACCCGCGGCTCCTCCCTCGCCGGCCGCCAGTCCCCTGGAGGCCAGGGCTGGCTCATCTGCTGGCTCCAAGGGCCAGCTCTGCCCACGCCCACTGCCGATGCGGGTGAGGAAGGCCCAAGGGTCAGGGTCCCCAGGGGCACAGCGGCTGCTGCCAGCTGCCTCTCCCCAGCCTGCACCGGCCACACAAGGGGAGATGCAGAGAAGGGAGCCAGGCGCCCTGCAGATGTGCGAGGGCCAGTGAGGAGTCCAGAGCTGTTACCATGGGCAGCCGACCTCCGTCAAGGCCTGCATCAAACAGCCCTGACAGTGCCTGCCTCTCCTGTGTTTCCTGTGGTCAGCTGAGCTGTCAATCCAGGAGCTCTGTGGCCTTCCCTGCCAATGAATGCCCCATGTGACCCAGACTGGCCAATCAGGAAACCTGCTCCTCCCCTAGCCATAGTGATTGGTTCCAAGTGGGCAGGTGACCCAGCGTGGCCAATCAGAGTCATTCTTTAGGACTGGCTATGGATACATGGGGGAGGGATGATTTCTCTTTCCAAGATGTTTGAGCCGTAAAGGCTTTTAAATTCTGGAACGGGGGCGGCCGCTGCGGCATAGCAGGTAAAGACGCCGTGGACATTGGTTCAAGTCCCGGCTGCTCCACTTCCTTTCTAGCCCCCTGCTAATGTGCCTGGGAAGGCAGCAGATGATGGGCCAAGTGCTTGGGCCCCTGCGCCCACGTGGGAGACCCAGAAGAAGCGCCTGGCCCTGCCCCAGCTGTTGTGGCCATTTGGGGAGTGACCCAGCGACAGATCTCTCTCTGGAACTGGAACTGCGGGGGCCTGTTTTGCTGCAGGAAGACACGGCCTGAAGATGAGGCCACACAGAGGCAGGCACAATCGGAGACAGAGAGGCCCAGCTGTGGGCTGACCTTCCGGATCCAGCTGTGCCTGAAGTCCATCTCTTAGACGGATCGGTCGCAAGTGCCCGCCCGCAGGCTCTGCCCCACCCCCACCCGGGCCTCCGGGAGCCAGGACTCACCTTGGCGGTCTGCAGGGTGCGGGGGGTGGGAGTGGTACAGTGTCTGCTGGCTCTGCCGGATGGCTGCGGTCAGCGGGAGGTCAGCCTGCACCACCCACTCCTGGTTGCCGTTGAGCACCGTCTCACCCGGCATGGCGAGGGAATGCCGCTTGGGGACGTCCTTGGTCAGGGTGGCTAAGGACTGCTTGGCCTGGAGAGAGAGCCGGCGGCGTGACCCAGGGCATCTGGTGGCTGTGGCTCGGCACCGCCCACCGCCACAGTGGGGAGGCCCTGACTCCCCGCCCCGCCCTGCTGGTTGGTCCCCAGGCCAAGCACCTGGGGGTTCACTTTGGGGTCACCCCTCAGTTCCCACCGAGAGCAACGTGACAGCAGTGATGCAGAGAGAAAGGGGCGCCCTGACGGCTGGCTCTGCCTGCTGTGGACACTGATACGGCGAAGCCGACGTCACATCTCTCCTGGTTCTGGAACTTTCCAGACCTTGCCCCCAGCCCTGTGCGCTTCCTGGCAGAGAAGTGGACAGCCCTGGCCTGAAGCCTCAGGCACCCTCCCCACACTGAGCGGCTCCGATCTGCAGCAGGTCCCTGCTTCCTCCGAGCCTCAGTTTCTCCATGTGCACCACGAAACGCCTTTACCCAGAGACGCTCAGGGGCCCCCCCGGCTCACGCATCCTCGGAGCCTGTGAGACCAGTGCCCTCCCATCCCAGCCCCCAGGAGCTCAGGTTCGTCCGCAGATGGAGGCTGAGCTGATGGTGTCGGCCAGGCACCCCAAACCAGGCAGCCCTGTCCCCTCTGGCTTAGCAAACACTTAGCCGTATTCCACTGCCCTCACGTGCTCCCTCAAGTAGCGAGAATGGGGTCGTCTGCTCAGAGAGGTTAAGCGACTGCTCCATGAATGCACAGCATCCAAGTTGCCTGAGAACTCAGTGTGGTTTCTATCCAACCCCCCCTCCCAGGGGCCTGGAAGCCAGCACGAGAGAGGTGGGCTGAGCCATGAGCCACAGACCACGGGGCTGAGCCACGGAACTGAGTCCACGGCAGCCTTGGCCTCAGCCCATTTCTCAGCCTGACACCGCGCCTTCCCGCTGCACCCGAAGGCCCCGTCTTCCCTCCAGGGCGCCCTCTGCTGTCTGCAACCCCAGAGCCCAGGGCACAGCCAGGGAAGGCGCCTCCCCCATTTTGTCCTCATCAGTCCTGCAGCGGGGGAGCTGGGCCAGCCGAGCACCTGCAGCCCTGGCTGTGAGAGCCTGAGGGTGTAGGCCGTGCAGTCAGGGGGCGCCCCAACAGGACGGGGGCTCTAAGGGAATCCCACGGCCTCCGAGCCCGGGGAAGATCTGGCTCGGGCCTGCGTTACAGCAAACCTGTCACCCTGAGCTGTGCCCGCCGCAAGCCCACACCCCCGCAGAGGGTCTGATGCCTGCCAGGAGGAGGCGGCAAAAGCTTGAGTCCTGTCGCCGTAACACACGGGGGTTGACCAAGGCAAGGTCTGCCCATGCACAGGGCACTGGGCGGCCTCGGGGGACAACCCTTCCCTGGTTTGCAACGTGGACGCTTCTGCCCATGGGAAGCCCCCTGGGGCAGGACCCCTGTGGCCAGAGTGTCCACCACTAGGGGTCAGCATTGGACAGGGAGAGGCCCGAGCTCCCGACCTGCCCTGGGGGTCTCCTGGAACAGGTGACCTTAGGAAACTTCGGTGTCACAGTGCGCCTGGTCCAGGCACCGGGTGGGCGGGGTACTCCCCTGGATTTATCTCCCTGAAATCCAGAGGAGGAGCCTCAGGGGCCTACACAGTTACCCCTCTATAGAGTGACGAGCTGAGGCCCAGAGGGGGCGAGTGTCCTGCCCGGGGTCACACAGCAAGCACGTGATGGGGGCTGCACCCCCGCCGCGAGCCAGCCCCAGACTCTGGGGCCTCCAGGGCCCACAAAGGCCTCTCACATCCCGGGAGGCCCAGGCACACCCTCCTGCCGGCCACCAGCCCTGTGCAGCCCCAGCTCCTGTGTGAGGCCCTCCTGGCCACTCTCTGAGGCTCTCCCCAGCCAGCCAGTGGGGCGACGGCGGGGACGCCGACCCCAATGCTGCACTATGACGCGTCATGGGCTCTGTAGCCAGCAGGGGCCCAAGCAGAGCCGCATCCTGGGGCCCCGGCCCGGCCTCTCCCGCCAGCTCGCTGGCCCTCGGCCCACGGCGCACGGCAGGAGTGAGGCGTGTTCTCCCCTAGAGGACAGAAGATAGACACTTGTGCTTCATACATTTGACACATGACAAAAAAGCCCATTTTGGGTGCTATGACCACCCTGGGACAGCTGGTGCGAGTCCTGTGGTGTTTTTGTTCCCAAGTATTTAAATAAATAAATATATGTAGTGGGGCCGGCGCTGTGGCGTAGCAGCTAAAGCTGCCGCCTGCAGCACCAGCATCCCACATGGGCGCCGGTTCGAGTCCCGGCTGCTCCACTTCCGATCCAGCTCTCTGCTGTGGCCTGGGAAAGCAGTGGAGGAGGGCCCAGGCCCTGCCCCCAGCCCCTCGGGTGCCCAGGCCAGTGCCCTGCGGCCCCGCCCCCAGCCCCTGGGAACTCTGGGGTGCCCAGGCCAGCGCCCCGCCCCCAGCCCCTCGGGTGCCCAGGCCAGCGCCCCGCGCCCCGCCCCACGCTCACCATGGCCAGCTCGGCCTCCAGCTCCTTCATGCGGTTGTCCTTGAGGTCGAGCTGGGAGCGCAGCGCTGCGGCGTGGTCCGTGGCCTCCTTGGCCTGGCGCCGCAGCTCCCACTTCTCCCGCTCCAGCAGGTCCTTCTCCTTGGCCAGCGCTCGGACCGCCTCCTCGCTCTCCTGCAGGCGGGCGGGGACACAGGCGCGGCGTCACCACCAGGGGGCGGGGACGAGCCTGGGACCGCGTGAAGGCCTCTGGCAAGGTGGCCAGGAGCACCGGCCCTGGGTTCGAATCCTGGAGACGGGGCCTGAGACCAGCCCTGAGAAGCTGCGTGGTAATGGTCTTTTCAGTGAATGAATGAGTGAATGAATGAGTGAGCAAAAATGGATGCCGACTGAGTGCTGCGCAAGGACCGCGTGGCGTCCTGGGAGGGAGACGATGAATGCAGCTCTGTGGCTCCAGGCTGCCACGGGGCTGCGGGGTGAGCCGCGAGCTTCCCACAGCGGCGGGGACAGCGGCGAGCAAGCGCTCGCGACTCCCGCCCCGGCCAGCCGCTGTGCCCCAGTCTCTGCTACTCGTCCCCCTGGGACCATCGAGAGGGGCCACCACCTGTCCCGGAGCCTGACTCCAGAGGCCCCAGAGGGAATCCACGCGGCCCTGGTCTGCAGGGATGGCCGCGATCACCACTGCCTCAGTTTCCCCGTGGACCCTGGGTGCTACCGTGGGGGCAGCCAGCAGGTGCTTGCTTTTTGACTCAGGTCCCTGCTCAAATGTCTCCTCCTCCGAGAAGCCTTCCCAGATCACCCAGGTAAGAGGGCAGCCCTGGGCCCTCTCCGCCCCACGTCTCTTACTCAGCCGACGCGCCATCACACCATCAGCAGACACAAAAGCAGACAAGGAGCCCAGCTCTCACGGAACTTTCTCTGAGAACCTGCACTGGCGTGGGACTGGGGCAAGGGGCGCCCCGAGAGCCAGCAGGTGTGCGAGGCGCCGCTCAGGGACCAGCCCAGCTTCAGGAGGAAGACCCAAGAGGGCCCTCAGGGTGGGTTTCCGCGTCCGCATCTGTGCCTGCTGTCTGGGGCGCCCTCGGCCTCTGGCCGGGGGGGGAGGGGGAGGGGGGTCCTCAGGAGCTTGCAAGGCCCCGCCCCCTCCCCGGATGAGAGTCAAGGCAGCCAGGAGCGGCTGGGCGGGTGCACAAGGTTTCAGCTGCATTCTTACATGTAAACCTCACAATCACACGGGCGGCAGGGACTAGGATTACTGCCATTTCACAGCTGAGCAAAGTGAGGCCCGGAGAGAGAAAATAACTCCCCAGCCCCACAGAGCCCTCCTTTGCTGATAACCCACGGCAGGGCTCTGCAGGGCTGAGTGCAGTGCCCAAGGGCACACACCTGGGAGCCGGCCAGACCCCTGAGTCACCACCATCCTGACTGAGCTGTCCGTCCCCGTCTGTCTGCCCAGGAGACAAGGGGACCCCAACCGGCAGTGAAGCCTGTGGCCCCCGGTGCCTAGGCCTGGACACACACACCGGGGGCCTGAAGCCCTCCGGGTGCTGGGATCCAGAGGCGGCCCCCGCGCGCACGGGGCTGAGGGCGAGGGGCTGGGGCAGGCAGCGCCACCTTGCGGTGTTGCTCGTAGTTGCGGATGAAGTCCCGCAGCTGCTCCTCGCGGCTCTCCAGCGTGGCATACAGCTGCTGCATCTGGCTCAGCAGGTCCGTCTTCTCGCCCTTCAAGCGCTTCCGGTCGGCTTTCATGGCTGGGGACGGGAGAGAGGGGCAGTCAGTCCCTGAGTCGCAGCGGGCTGCTGGAGACGCCCACGAGGGGCCCCAAGGCCATGGCCACTGTCACGGGTGAGAAACCCGAGCTCCCACGGCCCCTCTCCCGGCTCAGGTCTTGGGGCCAAGCAGGCAGCCAGGCCATGCAGAGGGCGGGGGAGGCTCGGGGGCAGGAGGACCCCGGGTCGCAGGCGGCTAGACCTGTGCAGCAGCTCAGATCACCAGGGCCCCGTGCCAGTGTGGGGTGTGGGGGCGGGGCTCGGCTGGGCTATTTCGGGTCCTGCCACCAGCTGGGGTAGCCTCAGTCCCAGCGGCCTCAGGGGAAGGAAAGCCGGCTTTGAAGCAGTCCCTGGGCAGGAGGCAACCTGCAGGAGAGGCCGGCCCAGCGGCGCTGGTGTGGAAACTTCCCGGTGCACACTCGCTCCGGCTGCTGGCCACACACTGGGAGAGCGGCGGGCTGTGGGTTTTGACCTCCTATCTTACAGAGGAGGACACAAGGCCGGCCGGCCAGTCAGCAGCACAGCTGGGGTGAGCTGGTGCCGACTTGGTCCTGGTTGTTTGCACAGCAGTGGGTGCGAAACAGGTGGGAAGTGCCGTGGAGTCCCGGGAGTGGGTCCTGGGGCTGTGGCTTCCCAGGGAGCCCCGCATGGGGACAGGGCCGCCATGGAGCCCGTGGCATGGAATCCCATGGGAGTTTCCACCTCTGCCCTCCAGCTGGCCAGGGAATCGCACCTCTGCCCTTTGGTTGGAAATAAACCCTGTGGGCTCCGATTTCTTCATGAGGCTGATGGGGCGAGACTCCAAACTCCAGCCTCTGCCCGGGGCACCTGGAGGTTCTGGGAGGGGCATCCCCACACCTGGCACTTCTGGGCCTGTCTGACTTTGCACATGAACTCGAGGGCACGACGGACAGCCCCTCGTCTGTGTGCAGCATGCTGACTGCCTCTCCCATCGGACTAGGGGCCTCCCTGTGAGCAAGGCTGGACCTCTGCCTTCAGATCAGAGCTGGAGCTGCCCCTTGCGGTCCAGTTAAGCACCTACTACACACCAGGCTCTGTGCCTGCTGCAGTGAGAACGGGAATGAGCTGACACCCATCCCTTACTTTGGGTGGGTGGTAATCCAACGGAGGAGGCCAACCCCCCATAATCGGGGCTGAAACCACCCACCCTCCAAGAGAACCCCAATGCTGTATGTGTGTCCAGTGAAAATACTCAATTTCCCAGGTGCCCTTGCAGCGAGAGGGGCACACACCACAGCGCTGACCATGGTGATGGACGCAGACGCGACTGTTCCCTCCCTGAGCCTGTGAGGACGAGGACGGAAGCTAGGAGCTAAGGCTGGGAGCCGGGGCGTGTGAGTCTCGCCAGGCACCGGCAGGGCTGGGATTCTCGGAACAGAACACGCAAACCCCAGCGTGCGCAGAGTTTCTGGGGACATGCAGCCCAGCGTCCGCCAAACTGTCCCCAGGGCCAGCCTGTGACAGGTGCCGTCACCTCCATGCGGAAGCCCTCACTTCCTGGCTGCTTCCCACCAGCAGGATTCCTTGGGGGTCCTTGCTCTGCCTGACTCCTGTGGGCCCTGAAAACCCGAGAGCTGAATTCCTGGGAATGAGCAACTGGAACGATGCGGGGCCGGCACTGCCTGCCCGCAGCCGCGCCATCTGTTCCCGGCACAGCCCATCTGTGGGTGCCACCTGAGGCCCACACAGGAGGCTCGGCCAGAGGAGCAGCCTGGGAGCGCCTGGGGACCCCTGGGCTGGAGCGGGGTGGGAAAGTGGGCCTGTGCTTTCCCCGTCAAAGCCCACAGCAGGTGCAGCCTCCCCCCCCCCCCCATCAGATAAGGAGCCCCCGGCGGTGGATGCTCACAGTGTAACTCAGCACAGACCAAGAGAGCGGCCCCAAACACCGCCAGGAAATACTGTGACGTCCACACGCGCAGTGTGGGGCAGCATGGCGGACCTGCTCCATCCTTCCCACGCCACAGCTGTGTCTCTCGGGGAGCCACCTTCTGACTCGGCAGCTGGGCCGCTCACTGCCCGCTCAGTCCCCAGGTCAGGCCCCGCAGGAGGCCAGCCAGCTCTGGGCACGCGGGGACTCATGGGAAAGGATTCGTCTCTCCGGCTCAGAGGAGGCCACGTGCCTGCCTGGGACGGGGCTGTGGCTGGGGGCAGCCCCACACTGTGGGCACTTCCCGTGGACGTCACCATTTTTAAGCTCGGAGGTGGGTCATTCCCCAGCAGGCCACTTGCTCCTCTCCAAGCCCCGCCCTGACTTCTTGGTGGGCGGGGCCCCGAGAGAGGAGAGAGGAGAGGGCCCTGGAGCTCCTGGCTCTGGCCAATGCTACATGGAGGGCCGGGGTGGGCGCCAGTCGGCGTCCAGGGATCTGACTTCCTCCCCCCAGTTCTGAGCTCATGGGCACGGAGCCTCAGCTCTCCCAGCTGCGATGCCCAGCGGGGACACTTAGCAAACCAAGCACTCTATGGCCTCTTCATCCTCACCACTGCCCGACAAGGTCACTGTCACCTCTGTCAGGGAACTTGGCCCCGCAGTAAGTGGCACAGCTCAGGGCTGCTCTGCTGCCTCCCAGGTTGCCAGCCCCAGGCCACGCCTCCCAGCACACTGGCGACCCCACACTGCCCTCGTCTGCTCACTAAGGACCTTGCACCTCTGGGCGGGGCTGTGCCCATTTTATGGAGGGAGAAACTGAGGTTGTCAGGGTTAACTTACTCACCAAGAGCCACGTGGCCACAGCGGCGGAGCCAGGACTTACACTGAGGGTGGCCGACGCCGACCCGCACCCCACCCCGCCCCCATAGTCCTTTCACCTCTGCTGTTAGAAAAGCGTAACCTTGTCAACAGCACGGCCGCTGCCTCTGTCCACAAGCCAGCGGACGGCGCACACGCTGATGCCGGAAGCCATTTCTGTGGCTTTTCGTGGTTTCCATCAAAAGCGGTCTGCACTTCGTACCCCGTTACTGCTCCGAGCTGTCGGCAGGGTCTCCAACGCCAGGAGCCCTGGTCAGAACTTCCCGCCTCGGCAGACGCCGGCCACCGAGGGTCAGAGGGGAGAGAGGTGGCCGCAGAGTGAGGCGGACAGCAGCCCGGGATGTGAGCCCGGCCGCTGCCATCAGGGCCCCCTTTCTCTGCTACTCTGTGTTCCTGACTCCGGCTGGGCAGGCAGGGGCCCCAGGGCGACATCTGTGGGCTCTGACAAACACCGGGCAAACGTGAGGCCCTCAGGGCTCTTCCAGCTCAACTGCCCGTTACAGCAGGAACCTGCCGAGTTTAACTCAGCCTCAGTATCCTATCAGTAAAATGGGAGGGGACGGAAGGTAGCACCCCTTCCATCTCGTAGAGACAGGCCGTCTGGGGCTGAGTGAGCTGCGGGGTGGGGTGCAGACCAGGAGCGCTTGGGGAGAAGCAAGCCCCAGAAAGACCCAGCTCAGAGGCAGGGAGCCGGGGATCCCGGGCCCATCAGCTCATTAGCTGGGCGGCCCGAGACACCACTGGCACCTCTGTGAGCGGCCGTTCTCACCTGCGTGAGGTCGCCTCGCCCTCGCCAGGTGTGGTGCCACATGACACAGCACAGAGCTTGGCTGAATACAGCAGGTGCTCATTAAATGCTGCCTTCTCTTCCTGTCCTGCAATGCCCTACACCTTCCAGGTCAGCGTGCTCAGGCCCCACGAGGCCCCGGGCAAGGCGGCTTGGCGGGACGGAGGTGCTGTTTCTGGGCAGAGTGCCTGGGGGAAGAGACCCAAGTGGGGAGGCAGAAGGGCACCCCCGGGGGCAGTGTGTTCAGGGCCCGCAGACTGGGGGCCCCGGTGGCAGCGGACACCAGTGGCCTTGGGCTTTTCCTGCTTGAGAAACGAGCAGGTGAGTCCAGACGCGGGTAGAGTTCAGTCGCCTTTATCAAGGGTAGGAAGGCTGCTTCCTGGGCAGGCAGAGCCACTGGTGAGAGAGCCGTCCCCGGAGCCAGGCCTGCTCGGGGCAGCTCTGCTCATGGACATCAATCCCTTTCTTCTCACTGTCCACACAGCCAGCGGGGAGCAGGCCTGGCACCTGGCACCAGAGCCCAGCATTGGACGCTCAGGCCCACGATCTTCCCAGAGGTCCCTCAGAGCCTCTCCACGTGCACCCTGGACAGCAGGTCGGCTGACCTTTCCAACTCCTTGCCCAAGGCAGCGAAAGCAAACACCGGGACTAGGTCCTAATCTTCCAGTCCTGAGGCCATGGCAGACATTACTAATCCAACAGGGAACCTGGGTGGATTAGTGATGTCTGCCATGGCACGGGAGGGAAGCTCTGCCCTGGACAGTGGGGTGACTGATGAGAGCCAGCATGTTGAAGATGACAAGGTGACCCTTGTCTGTGTCAATGTTGTGCCAACCATCATCACACTCCAGGGACCCAAGGTCAAGACAGGGAGAAGCACTTCTCTCAGCTGGTGGGACACCAGCTCATTCACCCCACAGACAGCGGCCGCAAAGAACTCTGGCCTGCAAGGTACAGGCAACAAAGCAGGTTTTATGTCCCTCAGTGGGTCAAAGGTCAGGGATCAAGTCCTGGGTTTGCCGACATGTTTCCGTGTCCACCCCAACCAGTCCCTGGGGGAGCCGGAGAGCTGGCCTGCCCTGCTCTCTACTGGGTCCCCTTGCGTCTGGAACAGCTCATAGCACATAGCAAGTGCTCAGGCCATCGCGCAGGACTGGCTAACGCACATGTGAGCTAAGACCAAGGTGGGCTGCCTGGGGGAGGGGGCACCTGTGCTGGAGGGGCAGGGAGCATTCAGCCTGGGAGCAGGACCAGCCACACTGACGTCCCCTGGGCCTCCTGATGGGGCTCTGGGAGCTGACCACTGGGGCTCTTGTCCAACTGCCGTGGGAAATGGAACTGTGGACGCAGCCGGGCGGGACCTCAGAGGACTCAAGCGGCCCCAGCTCCTGCTGCCCCAGGGCTGACCCCAGACGCCGTGCCTCCCACAGTGCCCGGGAGCGGGTGCTCCTGCTCTCCTGCGGGACGGCTCTGCCATCAGCGAGGCCATGGCTGTGGTGGCCTCCCTCCCTCTGGAAACGGAGGTCTCTCCCTCTTTCCAGCAGCCCCATGAGAGGCGGGGGGCATTCCCTGCAGTGGGCTCGTGCCCGCCGCTGGGCGTTCCAGGAGCCACGGGGACCTGCGACTCTCGCTCACATGTTTAACAGAAGCAGCTACCCTTGGCCCCGTCTCCCCGTCCAGCTCCCATCCCACGTCTGCTCTGCACTGGGGAGCAGAGAGCTCAGGAGCCCAGTGCCCATCACAGCCGTCCGTCCCTTCCTGGACCCACCCACCGACACCCTCGGCACCCCGCGGCCTCACCGGAGGAGCTCCCCCGGGCTCCAGGGCCCTCGCTCCCGAGTCTCCCGTCCTCCGGCTCTTCCCCATGGCCTCCTTCCTGAGTGCTGCCCGCCTGCAGCAGCTTCCGTGCCTGGACCTCCTCCTGACGCCATCACGGAGCCTCACGCTGTCAACCCAACCCTGGCCGCCTGTCCCCACCCCCCAGGGCCTGGACTTTGCTCCTGACTCAGAGCCGAGGGCTGGGGGCATGCAGTAAGCATCTCGGAGCGGCCATGGCCACGGTCACAGCCATGAGGACGTCCTCACCCAGCCCCCAACGGCCTGCTCTTCTCGGTCCCTGCCTTGCCGAAGCTCTGGCCCCGACGTCTGGAATCTTCCTTGACCCCATTCTCTGGAACCCCACACCCGGTTCATTGGTGGGCCCTGCCACCTGTCCCTTCTCACATCCGGGCCCCCTCACCCCTGGTCACCACCGCCCCTGAAGTCGGGCATGGTCCCCTAGGTGAGGCTGGAACTGCTGCTCCGTGCTTGTCTGCAGGTGAGCACCAAAGCCTCGCAGAGCCCACGCGGGCCCACATGAGCCCTCCCACCACTGCCCCCAGGCTGCACTGAGCTCATGCCCCTGCCCCGCTTCTGCAGGGCCGCCCTGGCCTCCTTGCTGGTCACAAGGACGTGTTCCTCCCCAGGGCCTTGCATGGTCATGCCCTCTGCCTGGAACACCCCTCCGAACCCCGACCCCCGGCAGCCTGCTCCTCCCCTCCCCTGGTCCCACCCCATCTCCCTGGCTCAGCCTGTCTCCCCAGTCCATCTCCGTTTCCCCAGTCCAGCTCCATCTCCCTGGCTCAGCCTGTCTCCCTAGTCCATCTCCGTCTCCCCAGTCCAGCTCCATCTCCCTGGCCCAGCCCCGTCTCCCTGGTCCAGCCCCGTCTCCCTGGCCCAGCCTCGTCTTTGTCTAGGCATTGTCTGTGTGGAAACAGTCGTTTGAGTCTCTCTCCCGAACTCGGAATCCCAGGCAGCTTCTGCCTACATTTGCACGCCCACACCTTCTGCCGCTCTCAGCTGCACGGGTGCTCACGGTCCCGCCCCACAGCGCTCTGCACCAGCGGCTGGGATGCAGACCAACAACTCAGGCCCCATCACCCTCCCAGACCAGCCTGGAAGCCCCTGGCGGCGGGGCCTGGGCCTCAGCGGGCATCGTGCACAGCCGGCAGCAGGTGCCTCGGGGGTGGGGGCAGGAGGCTCTGTGCTCACAACTCCAAACACGCACGCCGCCCTGCCTGACGCTCCAGCTCAGGGGTGCCGGGCCACTACACCAGGGAGGCGCCGGCAACGCCACACCCCCCTTCCAGAGAATTCTGAACTTTAGATTCATGTCCCTGATGTCTCGGGCAGCTCTGGATTGTTCGGCTTTGGCCGGTCATCGTGAGTCTGCACTTGCTGACGGCGAGATGAACAGGAGTCCGTGGAAGGTGGAGGAGACGGGTCCACACTCTGCAGACTGAGACCTGGGTACAAAGCCTGGCTCCACCATTCCATAGCTGTGTGCCTTTGGGGAAGTCCCTTCACCTCTCTGTGCCTTTTTTCCTCACGTGTAAAACAGGGATAAGCATTTCTGCCTCATCTTGCTGCTGTGAGCACAGAAAACCAAGGCTCTGCAGTGCACCTGCCGGTGACCACCAGGCTGAGAGACAGGCAGGGCCGCCGTGGACGGCGTGGCCCAGGCAGGGCCTTGAGAAGGATTCAGCCCCACGCCAGGGTCCCAGCAGAGGTTGGGAGGCGGCCTTGGAGCCTGGGCAGCGCTGAGAGGCGGGCGGGGATGCAGGACCACGACCGGCCACCTGGAGCGCCTTGGCCTTGGCCATGGATGCTCAGTAGACAGGACTCGCGGCTGGGACATGTCTTCTGCAGGTGAGGGCGAGGCCAGGCCCCAGGGGTCAGCAGGGGTCAGCACAGGGCGCAGGGAGCCGGGGGGCCTTGCAGGCTGCTCCTGGTCCTCACTGTGTCCTCACCCACCCCACGTGCTAGCCCCCGCAGGAGCTCAGAGCTCAGCCTCAAGCCCGGCCAGGCCCTGCTTCCTGCCCCTCCCCGAGCACTGGTGGGAGGGAAACATGAGGTGGGGGGGGTTGTTTTGCAGGCTCCGAAGGGGAGTCCAGGAAAAGTCTTCCTTCCTCCAAAGCCCCACTGAAAATAGCAGTGGGGGACGCGACCGGAACACCGACATTCCCCGGACGGGAGCGGGCAGGGGTTTCTGGAAATGCAGCGTCCGCAGGCGGCCCGCCCCACGCAAGGAAAGCTATTTTTAAAGGTCCATGTTGGTGTGTAAGGCCATTGTCAGGCAAGGCGGGGACGCCGGCTCAGTCCCCAGAGAGGAGGCGCAGCAGGTTCATTCCGGGAACCCCCCACCCCCCACCCTCCCTGGGAGGAAGTCAGGACACCAGGTGCTCACCTGCAGGCTGTGTGGCCTCCGGAACTCACACACCCTCTCTGAGCCTGGTGGTATACACCTGGGGACTGTCTCACCACCCTGCCTCCTCACAGACCCAGCAGGCAGGTTCAAGGTCAGATGCAAGCAGTGACCTGGTAGCTGCAGTCAGTCTCTTCCTGGGCAAGCTCAGAAGAGAGCAGAGAGGCTGCAGGGAACAGGGCTCATGGGGGAGGCGCAGGAGCCAGACCCCCGGGCTCCGGCCCTGGCTCCACCACTCGCTCGCTGTGCGGCCCAAGGCAAGCCACATCCTGCCGGCCTCTGCCTCTTCAGGGGGAGGAGGAGTTCCTACCTGGGTACAGGAGGGCACCTCCAAAAGTCAGTGGAAAATGGCAACCAAGGCTAACTTTCTTTTGGTGCAAAGTAATTTTGAAATCTGCCATCTTCCACCTTCTGGTTCATTCCCCCAAATGCCTGCAACAGTTGGGGCTGGGCCAGGTCAAAGCCAGGAGCCGGGAACTGGATCTGGCTCTCCGGTGTGGGTGGCAGAGACTCAGTCCTGGGACCATCACCCGCTGCCTCCTAGGGTGCCCGGCAGCAGGCAGCTGGATCAGAAGGGGAAGAGCCGGATGCAAACCAGGCCCTGTGACGTGGGATGCGGGTGCCCAGGCGGCGACGCGAGTCTCCGTGCCAAATGCCCGCCTCCACGCGCAGCTTCTTCTTGGCGTGCATTTAATGAACTCTCTGAAGACCACATGCATCCGGGGATTTCAAGCATTCTTTTGCATCAACATAGAACTTTGGTCTGATGGCCAGGCCTCTGATGTCCACCTACACCCGAACACGCATGACAGCTTGGCATGTAAAAGCTCCACACTGGAAACCCGCAGGAGAGCAGCCACACCGTCCGCAGCTCCTGCCCACGGCGGCCGATTTGATCTGGTGAGGCTGAGCGAGTCACAGCCACCCCCGAGGTGCGGGTGCCCCACAGACAGCGTGGGGCTCCCTGAGCTGGAGCATGGGAGCACGTGCTGGACACCGGGCTCTCAGACGGCGCGCACAGGGGCAGCGTCTGCATCCCACAGCCGGCGAGAGGAGCTGTGCTCCAGAGGGGCACGGGGGCAAGCGGGAAGGAGAGAGGGTCTGTTCCCTGATCGAGGTCGCACGGCTGGGGTCAGGCTGTGAAAACTCACCCAGACGTGAACTTGGGCTTCAAGTTCCATGCACAGCTTCCGAAATGGGCTTTAAAAGCAGCGGCCCCTGCCTGGTTTGCTCTGTGCAAGGCCCTCAGTGCCACGTCCAGCGTGTGGGCACAACAAACCCCAGCACCCTCACCTCCCAGGCTGAATGGACGTGTGGAGACAGCTCTGTAGTCTGTGGCCACCTGAGAGTGGGATGACCGCTGGGGGCTGTGGTGGGCGGCCCGCCTGTGGCAGTGCAGGCAGAGTGAACTCCACTGCAGGTGTTAGTGTTAAAGCCAGCCACAGGGGCCACGGCTGTGTCTTCACCAGAGCCAGCCCCACATCGGCTTTCGTAGCCACGAAACCCACATCCTGCTCTTCATCTGGTGCCTAGGAGACCCCGGGCTGCTTCCCGACTTGGCATAGGAAGCAAGGTTCGTGATGGACCCCTTACAGCCTCAGCCGTCACAAGTTACCGTTTTTCATCTTTGCGATCCTGCCTTTGACTTCCCCTTCTTCCAAGGAGGCCCCATGATTGCACCGACAGAGCTGGGGCAGCAAGAGCCCCATTTCCTCATTTTTTCCCTCTGTCAGCCGCTGAACAGTGGAGACCCCAGCCGGGCAGGGGTCTGGGGCCGCCTGAAGCTGTCCCTTTACCTGGAGGGGCGTGCGTGTACGATGGCCAAGACTGGAAGGCCAGCAACTCAGACCTGTATGACTATTTAGCCCGCCTTGCTCAGATAATGATTACACACTCACATGTTCATGAGTACAATTAGATGAAAGGTTTGCCAAGCCTGTCACTAACTACACTTTCAGGACTGAGAGACTCGCACGGCAGAATCGCGCGTGGGAGCAGGTGCACGCTCCGAGGCTCAGTGGGCTTCGGCTGTCCTATGGGAAGAAAGCTCAAAGGCTGGCCCAGAAAGCGAGCTCTCAGACTGGGGGAGTAAAGTGGGAAGACGGGGGTGGCGGTGGGGACACGGAAGGTGAGAGCTTGAACACCTCCACGGGCGGGAAGCTCACCACGCCCAGGAGAGCCGGGTTCTGCTCTCACGACCACGTCCAGGAGCCAGGCTCACAGGGTGACCCTGCGGTCTCCCCAGAGCCCCGAGGACTTCACTTCCGTCACATGACAGGAGTGAGGCCACGGCATCTGCAAAGTTTGTTCGTTTTAAGGATTCACTCTCCAAATGGTTGCCGCAGCCAGGGCTCGGCCAGGTGAGAGCCAGCAGCCAGGATCCCCATCCAGATCTCCCACGTGCGTGGCAGAGACCCAAGCACTTGGGCCACCTTCCCAGGAGCGAAGGGAGGGAGCAGCCGGCACATGAACTTGGCGTTTGATCTGGGATGCTGGTGGCAGCTTAACCTGCTGTGCCACGAGCCAGCCCCTGGGAAAGTTGTTTTAAAACAATAAATTGGGGAGGCAGGCACTGTGGTGTAGTGGGTGAAGCCGCCATCTACAATGCCAGCGTCCTGAAGGGGAGCCTGTTTGAGCTGCTCCACTTCCCATCCAGCTCCCTGCTAATGCACCTGGGAAAGCGGTGGAAGATGGCCCAAGTCCTTGGGACGCTGCACCCATGTGGGAGACCTGGACAGAGCTCCAGCCTCCTTGGCTTCAGCCTGGCCCCACTCTAGCCACTGCAGCCATTTGGGGAGTGAACCAGTAGATGGAAGGTCTCTCTCTCTCTCTCCTCCCCATAGGTAAAACACATCTTTAAAAGCAAAATAAAAAGCTGCAGTGAACTGGGCAGGGCATGAGGAGCAGCAGTTGGGACGCTGGTCGAGATGCCCGCCCCCGACAGGGGGTTTTGAGTTTGGGTCCCAACTCCTCTCCTGACTCCAGCTTCCTGCTAACGCTCACCCTTCCCGCTCTGAACCTAAAGACGCCCCTTGACCTTCACCCAGGGGCCACGCACACAACAGAACAGTCCAGCTTCCATGGGCCTCACGGCCAGCTCAGGGACACAGGCCCAGACCCAAGCAGATCAGGGGCTCATCAATTCTCCCTGCCATTCACTCACTCAGGAAACTTTACCACCCACCCTAGGCCTGGTGCTACCTTAGCGCAGAAACAAAGACACCTAAAGCCTTTAAAACAACCAAGGAGTGAGCAGAGGCCACGAATCCGGAGGACGCAGGGTGGGGCTGGGGAACGGGGGCAGATGGAGACCCAGGAAGGCGGCCCCAAGCCTCAGCATCGGGCCCCCTCCCGGGTGCAGATTGGGGGGGGCTGGCCCTCCACCCCCTCAGGGCGGGGCTCCTGCCAGCCCCTGGAGGTGCAGAGGAGAAGCCCCCTCAAAGGCCAGTCAGGAGCGCTGGGTTCCAGGGAGACCACGAGCACGTGAGCTCTGTGCCTCTGCACCTGTGAGTGGGCACGGACGCAGCCTCTGGGCTCCATGCACTGGGCGGGTTCCAGGCCCCGGGGCTTGGTGTTCTCATCAGCAAAATGGGACCGAACCGCCCATCTGTCTCCAAGCAGCAGGCCAGCCTGAGCCTGCTCCGTGCGTCAGTCAACGTCTCACGCTTGCTCAGTGCCCTGGCTGGCTCAGCGAACCCATCAGCGTGCTTATCTGAGTTTTCTGAATAGGGGAACCTTTGACGCGTCAAATTCTCTGCTTTAATGATTTATTTAGTTATTTGAAAGGAATAGTGAGAGAGAGAGAGAAAGAGAGAGACAGAGAGAGAAAGGTCTTCCATATGCTGGTTCATTCCCCAAATGTCTACAACAGCCAGGGATGGGCCAGGCCAAAGCCAGGAGCCTGGCACTCCATCCGGGTCTCCCATGCGGCTGGCAGAAACCCAAGCACTCAGGCCACCTTCTGCTGCCTCCCAGACGCAGGGTGGGAAGCCAGATCCCAAGCAGAGCAGCTGGGACTTGACCAGGCACCCTGATAGGGGATGCGGGTGTTCGGGCACGAGCTTAACCTGCTACACCACAGCGTCCACCCCCAGACCGTAACAAGGGCACTGTTGGAAGCATCTCCCAATGACCTGGGCTTCTAACACCCAGCGGAGGAGCTAACTCGTTCCTGCGACAGCAGGGAAAGATGGGCAAAGGGCGTCAGGGCTTCCCGGGGCTTCCCGACACCACGCCACAGGCAGCCACGCGGGAGGCGACACAAGTCTCTACAGAAGGACCCCAGCCGGGACAATGAGACCCCTCCAGGTCTCCACTCGTGCTGATGCCACACCCACAGGCTCCCGACCTCAGCACAGCAAGGCGGCCACACAGCCCGGGCCTCCCGAGTCGGGGGACCCAACATCTCCCCCAAAGGAGTCTCAGGAAAAGTAAGTAACTCTCTCAGTCTGGCTCTGCCCCGGCCTCCAGGTCAGCGGCGGGGGACGCCCGGCCCGCGAGCCGTACGAGGGCCGCAAAGTCTGGGTCTGGCCCTGCCAAGGCCATCACACGGGCGCTCAAGTCAGCGCGGCTATGGCAGGCTCCTTCTCAAGTGGCTCAGTTTGCGCCAAATGGCCCCGGGCAGGAAGGACACTGCCCACCCCCGCTCTAGACCAGAGGACACAGGACACACGGACGCTGTCAGCACACTCCAGGCCTTGGCGGCTCTCCAGGACAGCTCCTTCGAGAAAAATACCGACACCAAGAAGAATTTCCAGACGGAAGGAGACTGCAAGGGACATCTGCCTGTCACACGGTGTGGCTGTCACTGGGCTCGTGCCTCCCACGGCTACACAGTGCAGGGACCCGTGAGCCAGCGGGAAAGCGAGTCACAGACGGGCTGATCTGAGCTTGGTTGTCAGCGGGACAACAGTTTGGAGTCCGGGTTTCTTGCCTTTTTGAAAACATTTATTTACTGATTTGAAGGGCAGAGTGACAGAGCCAGTGGTACCTTCTCTCCGCTGGTTCGCTCCTCAAAAGGCCTCAATGGCCAGGGCTGGGCCAGTCTGAAGCCAGGAGCCAGTGGCTCTGTCCCGCGGTCTCAGGTGGGTACAGGGGCCTAGCACTTGGGCCATCCTCCGCTGCTTTCCCAGGTGCATCGGCAGGCAGCCGGATGGGAAGCGGAGCAGCCGCGCTCAGGTGGGATGCCGGCGGTAGGCTTCCCCGGCTGCTCCACCACAGCGGCGCCAAGGTTAGGTCTCTTGAAAAGAATACTTATCTTTTGGAGATAGAGCATGGAAAATGGAATGACTAGATTAGTTTATTTGGGACCAAACAGTCGGAAATGCACGCACCGAGGGGCTTCAGCGATCCACGGAGGCTGCGCATCCCGAGAAAGCTACGCCTGGAGTTCAACACGTTTTGCCCCAAATAAACTGAACTTTCACTCCCATTTTCTCATGGACTTCGTGAAGTCCCCTTGTCCCCTAAAAGATTCACAGAGGACAAGAGGCATCTGTGATTTGCTCCAAAATAAGGTGGAGAGAGGACAGAGGATGTGGGGGGCAGGACCGGCCATGGGGTGGTGGACACGGGGCCAGGGCATGAGTACCCAGGATGCCCTCCGGGATTCTACTGACTTCTGCGTGACTGAAGGTGTGCACTGGGAAATACTGCCATGGGACACGGGCGGGGCAGCCGGTGCTTTGGCCCAGAGCTGGTTCTGCGGACTTCCCCCGCCCTGTGCAGGTGGAGCCTGCAGCCCCCCTCCCCCGCCTCAGCCAGCTTTTCCCAGGAGGCCTGTGCACTGAGGCCTGGCCTGCCCGCGAGCTCAGAGTCCTTCTCATCGTGCCCGGGCTCATCCGAGCTGGGCAGAAAGGCCCCGCCGTGCCGGCCCGGGCAAGCGCTGCTCGCGTGCCAAGGCGCCCACACTGTGGCTCCGGCTCTTCCTGCTCCTGGCCCGGGGAGGGGCTTGCTGTGCCCTGGAGAGCGGGGATGGCCAGGGGCCTGGGTTCTCCACCCGCGTGATGTCACCTCGCTCCTCCACTCAGGGTTCTGGGTGTGGAGGGAGAGCGGCTGCAGCCAGCACGAACAGGCACAGTCCCCTCGCATGCACCCCACCCTGGGCTCCGGCAGGAAGCCGTCCCTACCCAAAGGGCCCCGGGGTCGGGCGGGCTGCGGCTGGAGGGAGGGGCCCTGCGGGTCCTGGGGGAGGCTGCTGACTCGGCGCAGGATTTATTTACTTCTGCAGGAGAGAACCACACTTGACCTCTTGAAGGAAACAAAAGTGAAGAGTTCCCTGCCGGATCGTGGCGGGGAATAACAGGAACTGACCAGCAGCAGCCCCGACGGACCACGCCGCGTGGCTTCTCCGTGTCCCCGGCCATCACCCTCCCTGGGCTCCGGCCCTGCAGGGACCACCGAGGACCCAGGCTGACTCTCAGCACGGCAGCAGCGCCTCACACAGACCCTGAACTTGGAAGGCAGACGGGACGAGGGAGAAGGCGGCTTGGGCTTAGAGCTGGATCCCAGGGCTACAAACTCTGGGACATCCAGGGCAGGTCATGTGACCTCTGACCTTTGACCCTGCCTATGCACAGGGTGGTTTTAAGGAGTGCATGAAATGACCTCCATGTAGCAAACAAAGTGCTCTGCAGATGTGGGGGGGGCCTTGCCACTCCCCAGCACTGAGAACTCACTCGTCCACATCCAGCCTAGCAAGGACCAATGTGCCCATTTCACAGATGGGCAAAGGGAGGCTTGGGGGCAAAATGACTCGTCCTTGGGCACACAGTGAGTGGGAGCCCAGGCCTCCTCCCAGACTTGCCGGGGTCTATGTAGCCCAACAGGAGCCACCATAACCCCTGAGTCTCACCAGCTTGGGAAAGCCCCTTCCTCGGGGCATTCACGACCCACAGCTGGGCCCAGCACTGCCAGGCGAGGTGTGGCCCGTGGGTGCTGGGAGTGAGTACTGCTAAGCGGGTGGAGGCAGGGATCCACTTTCCCAGGCCACACCTCAGGGCCCTCCAAGCTCCGGGATCCACTTAGGGCTCCTGGGAGAAAGTTACTTTACTGGGAAGGAAGGCGAGGAGGCTGCTTGGCTGGCCACCCATGGCCGAGACTGGGCCATGGCAGGGCTCCCTACCCATGCCACCTGCGGGGGACCGGAGCCCTCTGCCCTGAACGGGCGGGGTGAATCTATCAGGGAGGGACTCGTTATGTAAATGCAAGCAGCAATCAGGTCGTGAACAAGCAGCTGCCTGCTGCAGGTGTGCCCGCTCTTCCCCAAGTCTCCCCGCCGTGGAATTAGCCACGTCCACATCGGCTGTGAAGCCAGGCAGCGAGCCACCCACCCGGCCGGGGTTGCAGTGCCGGTTCTGGGTTCAAATCCTGACGCTGCAGCTGGACTGGGGATAATCACGCACATCACGGTTTGTGCTACGGGCCAGGCTGTCCCAGGCCCCCTGCAGGTGTCAGCTCACCTACCTCCCACAGGAGCAGGCGGTGCCGCTGTCCCTTCCATCGCATAGTTACGGGAGCCAGGCGCTGCCTGTGCACGGCCAGGCTGGGGAGCACCCCTGAGGCTGGTTCCCCGCCCCCGCCCAGCCCCACCGCCGCTGGTCTCGCTCCTGAGGCTGCCCTCAAAGCTGCCGAGGAAGTACGGCATCAAGATCAGTCCCTGAACCTGCAGCCCCTCTTCCCTCCTCAGCACAGGGTCCCGGCCACCAGGCCACATGTCCTACTTATGTCTCCGGTTTATCGTTTGCTTTGACAACTGCCGTGTGCCTGGTGCCTGGAACAGATGCTGGAACAGAGCAGGTGCTCAGGAACTATCTGTATAATAAACGAGTGGCCCATCAGCCCTCAGCGCTCTCAAGCTCTGGCTACAGCGACCCCTTGGGCAGTCAGCCCTGTACAGGGGTGAAACAGGGGAGGGGGAAGGAAGGGAGGAGCCCCACCTTCCACAAGGAGCTGAACCCACAATCAGGTCCGAACTCAGCAAGCAGCTATGGTGTGAAGGCACCTCCTATGGCAGACCGGGCTCCTCCCTCCCTCCCTCCGGCCTTGCTGAGCCTCCCAGAGTCTGAGACCCCGCTCGAGCCCCGGGTCTGGCTCCCGCAAGATGGGGACGCAGAGGTGTTTGGCTGACTCCGGAGGGCTTGGCCTTTGCTTTGTACCCACGAGGGTTCAGTGGGACCCCAGGCTGGCCCCAGGTGGGTCTGGCAGAGCACCCTGACACCCCAGCCCAGGGGCCCAGGGCTCAAGGCTCAGACCCCGCCTGAGTTCTGATGGTCACTCCCGCAGCCTGGACATCTGCCCAGGGCCCAGCTGTGTGGCAAAGAACCGGGAAACACACAGGGAGGTGCCACCAGGGTCCCCTGGGGCGTGAGCCGCACCACAGAGGGGACAGGACAGGGGACGGTGGCCACCTTGCCCCTGGAGGGCCAACACTGAGCCTGCAGGTTACAATTCAAGGGCGGGAAGGTGTCGGCCAGACCCTGGGAGGTCTGGGGCCCAGATAAAGTCTGACAAGGGGCAGGGGGAGCCCCGCTGGGGACACCCCCAGCACGGGCAGCTGGTCCTGTGTGTGCACCACCACCACCAACCCCGGGCGCCGCCAGGAGTCAGCTGCGTTCCTAGGGGCCTGGCCCATGCCCAGCAACCCGCAGAGGCAAAGTCTCAGGAACAGATGAGAAACGTGCTATGGCCCAGTAACGCCAGTGAGGACCGAGCAGCCCAGCGCACCTGCCAGGCCCGCGGCTCGAGCCTGGGCACCGCCTGTGCCTGGGCATGAGCTCCTGGGTTGTGTTTGTTCCCCATTCTCTGCCCAACTGAGACGAAGCAGCGAGGCCTCAAGGGAGTGGCCTGGGGTCATTGCTGCCCTGCATCCTCTGCTCAGAGAAGCAATCGCCTTTAACAACGGCGCTAATGAAAACTGGATCCCCAGGGCCTGGCTCGCGCCCTGCAATGCGTGTGTTCTAAGGGCCAGGACTCTCACTTTGGTGAACCCTGGGCACCGGTGGGTGCTATCATTCCACCCATTTCACAGATGAGGAAACTGAGGCACAGGATCTGAGTGACTTGCCCAAGGTCACGCAGCCTAAGAATGCTGGAGGCATTTAGACCCCCAGGAATGGTGCCCGGGGCCATAGAGGGCAATGCCAGCAGCACCTGTGCCCCCAAGTTTAGTGCCCCCAGAGACTGATTTTGAAAACAGACCATCCCGTCTCCTCAAAGATGGTGAACAAAGTCAGCACACACTGGCCAGCCGTCTGGCCCCACGCCGGGATTCACACGCAGCTTCCGATCTGACTCTCAAAGCATCGGAGAGTAAACTCCCTGTCCCCGTTCACAGGGCGGGGCCCCAGTGCTGAAGGGCAAGGTCACATGTCTGAGGTCCGAGTTGCAAGCGGGCAGCAGAGCTGAGACGAGGTGATGGCTGTGGGCTCTGGAATGTTCCGTGCAGACCCCCTGGCCTCTGCAGTGCCCAGCCACTGACCCAGGGGGACCCCTGGGAGGAAGAACCCAAAGGCGCTGAAATTCAAGGGGCATCCGTGTCAGAGCTGATGAAACACGGACGTCCCCTGCGGGGTCTCAAGCGGCCGTGTGCTGTTCTCACGATCCGCATCCCGCTGTGGGTGAAGGGGTACAGGCGGAGCCGAGTAAGAGTCGTGCACTCACACAGGCGCCGGGGCTGGCATCTGAGCTCCCAGGTCCGCCCGCCCAGCTGTGGCCCGGACCTCAATATGCCCGGCTCCTCCCACCCCAACTAGAGCGTGACAGATTCAGAAGAAACATCCCTTAAAGGGAGACAAGCAGTTAAAGAACAGGGCGGGCTGCTTCCCCCAGCAGCCCCGGGGCCTGTGCCGACCACCCACTAGCCGATGCCAGCAGCCAAGGTGGAAGACAGGAGGTGGGGCACCCCACACGCCCCTCCCGGAGCCGAGCAGGCATGTGCGCGTGCCCGTGCGTGTGTGTGCACACGGTGTGCACAGCCTGAGTGGCACCTGGGGCAGGGGGTGACTCTGTGCTCTGTGACACACCTGGAGACCGGGATCCCACTGTGAGGGCTGGGCTGGGGGTCTGAGATGGGGTGAGGAGCGGGCCACGCCCATGGGAAAGAATCTCCCCGCCCTCTGCCCAGCCCCCTGGTGCCCAGAGCCGGAGTAGAGAGGCTGCTGCCTGACCCCCCCGCCGGGCCGTCCTCAGGAGGCGCCATCGCTGGGCCAGACCCGTGTGGACGAGCCAGTCTCCGTTCTGTTGATTGACTTCTGCTTCATTTTTTTAAAGGCATTTACCGAGGCAGAAACGGCACAGACTGACCTGCGCATGACTCCGCGGGTGCTCAGCGGCACGTGGAAGCCATAAAGGCACTCAGGGCCCTTGCCACCATTTGCAGGTGGCCTGAGCGTCCCCCAGGGTCCCTGTTCTCAGTGGGACGCAGGGGGACTGGGGAGGGGGAGGGGCCGGTGGCGTCCTTAGCTCCCTGGGGGCCGTCCTTGAAGGGATGGAGGGCGCTCTCAGGGACCCGGCTACATCAGCTAGAGCGAGCTGGCCCTGCCTGCCCCAGCCTGCCGCCTCCCCACACCCCATCCCCTGTGCGCAGCTGGGTCCCGCGCCCTGCCTCAAAACAGGGAGCGACACTAAACCATCCTGTGCCGAGCAGCCCGCCTTGGGTGTTCCATTACAGTGCCAGAAACCAGACAGCAGCGGCAGCCCTGGGGCGCAAGTGGACTTGACCTACACCCCAAGCACACGGTCCCAGCGCCTCTGCGGCCAGAACGGCAGAGATGGAACAGCCGAGACCGCGTGCTCGCGTGTGGCACGTGCACAACTCCACCTCCAACACGCACTCGCCACCCCTGGGCCAGGAGAGCTGACACGGGCGGTGTGAACCGTGCAGCCCTGTGCCTCCCTCAGCCCTCTGTGCCCCTCAGGTCCGGGGAGGAGTGAAGAGCTAACAGCCAGCTGACCACAAGGACGATGCTGACTTGTCTGACCCGGGAGACTTGCGCTTTAGGAAGCTGACTCCAGTCTCTCAGAGAACAACTGGTCAACCCAGGCTGTGCCCCTGCTGGACTCAAAGCCAGGGTCCTGACCTCAGTGCTGCCCCCTAGAGGGCACGAGCAACTCAGAGCCGCAGAGCCGCAGGCGTGGGGGGGGGCGGGGTTCTTGCTGCTGGGTGCAGCCCGGCTGGTGCCACTGCAATTGCCCAGTGGCTGGGATCAGCAGCCTGTCCCTTGTCATCGGGCGTGGACAGCCTGGGCTCTCCACCCACAGATCTCATTCCTGGTGCCCTGCCTCCCTGCTACCCAGCACCTGGCATGGGAAATGCTCCAGGCTGTCCGCGACGGTGTTCCAACCCCAGATGTGCCACTGGCAGCTCCACTGGGGGCCTCTCCCAGGGGCTGTGAGGTGGGCAGACCACTTCCAGAGGCCTGGTGGATGGGGTTAGGGTTCCCGCATGCAGGACCCAGTGGGGAGCTGCCAGGAAAGCCACCTGCCACCCTCAGCCACCCACCCCTGGACAGAGGGATGCTTGTCCCTCCTCCGGCGGGAAAACCCGCCTATGCCAGAGGCCAGGAGCCGCTATCGGTTGAAGGAGTGCATGTCCGAGAGCGGGGGCAGGGAGCCCGTCCCGCTGACCCACTGCCTGGCGGCTCCATTTATGGGGCAGGGCGTGCCATGCGCCAGGCTTCCTGCCAAGTCCAGGGACAGGGCTGCTGCTCTTCCCCTTGGCAGTGGGTGGAGGCCCGGAGGCAGCAGACACTTGGGAGACTTGACCTGCAAACTGCACCTGCAGCTCCCCTGGGTTTGGGGATGCCGGGACATGAACCCAAGGGCGCTGGTGTCAACTCACGCCCAGTGAGAGGGTGGTGCTGGCCACACACGGGGCCGGCCGGCAGCTGCACATTCTCAGGAAGTCTTGCTGGTCGTTATAGGAGGAAAGACGGGTCCTTGACAGATGGGCAGCTGGGGGCTCTCGGGTGAACGGTGCGCTCCACTGGTCCCTTCCGCCACCCCTCCCGGCCCCTCCAGGGAGTCCCTGGGGCCCACTGGGAATGAGGTGCGCCAGGAAGGGCGGGCATGTGGGGCTGTGCTTAGGGTCCTGTGCTGTCAATAAAACCAACACAGTGTCTGACCTCAGAGTTCTGGGGTCGCCAGTCTGAAGGGTGTCACAGAGCCAGCCTCGGGTGTCCCTGGGCTGGGCTCCAGCAGAAAACCTATTTTCTTGCCTTTTTTGGCCTCTTTGGGCACCTGTACCCCTTGGCTTGCGGCCCCTTCCTCCACCTTCACCTGCTAAACTCTCGCTGACCATCACCTGCCTGTCCCCCTCTTCCAAGGACCCCTGGGACTACACCGGCCTCCCCTGGACCACCCAAGGTCACCGCCCTGTCTCAAGATCCTCATCCCATCTGTGAAGTCCTCAGCCATACGAAGTCCCACGTTCAGGGTCCCAGGATTGCAACATGGACGGCTTTGGGGGTGCCCACCGGCTGGACTGCTGTGCCCACCACGCCAGTGCCCCAGGCACAAAGAATTTCAATCAGGCAGGGTAGACTGAAGGCGCTGGCATCCCGCAGGAGGGAGGCGACAATCCAGGGCCACGCGCCCCCACGCCTCCGGTCCAGGCTGCACCCCCAGGCTCGTTCCTCGAAGAGCAGAATTGCTTTTAAGTTCTAAAAATACCTCCTGGCTGCTAAACAAACACCGGGGCTCTTGTGAAATGCGGCAATAACATGAAAGGCCTGGCAAGGGGCGCCCGGACTCTGATGTGCGAGCGGCTGGGGCGGCCACAGTTGTTACCCAAGTCCTTGAGGAACTCAAGGCCAAGGTCAGGCTCTGGCCAGGGGCCAACGCCTGCAGCTGAAGGCACAGGCCGGGAGGAAGCAAACACTGGCCCGGCACCCAGAGGAGGGGCCTCCGCCTCTGCCCTGGCCTCATCCTCCACACAGCCCTGCGATGTCCACTGTGGCGCTCAGACAGGTGGGGTCACTCACCCGGGGCAGCCCAGCACCCCAGCATTCCAGCCAGGTCTCCCTGCCTCCAAGGCCAAACTACCACCAGGTTCAGCAGGTGCACCTGTCACACCCTCGTGGGCTGCGGCTCTCAGCCAGGTGGCCAGGTGGCTGACAGTGGGAGCCCCTGGGCCTAAGGGCCTGAGTCCGGATGCAGCCTCCCCCAGGCCCTGGGCCTTAGTTTCCCCGCTTGTCTCATGGGGCAGAGTTAATGGAGGTGCCACACCCAGAGGAAGCCGAGTTTCCTGCCCACCCCAATGCCCCCCAGCCTCCACCCCATTCCTGTGCCCCCTCCCCTGGTGGGCTCGCTCTGGTTTCTTCCGAGTAGAGGGGAGCAGCACCCTCTCCTGTCTCTGGGTCCCCACCCTGCAGACCAACCCCTAACCCAGGCAGGACAATCTCTGCAGCATATTTTTACAAAACCATGAGAGCCACCAGCCCGGGAGCACCCACCTGCCTCCCCGCTCCCACTGAGCTCTCGGGGGCAGGTCCCAGGCATGTCATGGAACTCAAAGACTAATCTTACACAAAGAAACGGTGACCACTTGAGGTGATGGGTACGCTCATCATTACCCAACGTATACACGCATCAGAACATGCTGCACCCGGCAAGTGCAATTCCTTGTCTGTCGATCAGAAAAGAAAAAGGTTGCAGAATGTCCAGGGCTGTCCTCACTCCTGGGCACAGACCCACCTACCACTTCCTGTCTGCCTCTTCCCTAACCACATCCACTGGGAGCCTGGCTCACTGCCAGCTAATAACTTGCTGCGCACGTGGCCTGTCCAGGGCCCTGTCCCCCACACCCCACCTGCGTTATCTCAGCAATGACCTTGAGGGTTAGAAGGGACCACACCCATTTACAGACGGGGAAGCTGGGACCGAGTGAGGTTGAGTGACAGCCAAGGCCATGCAACCTGCCAGTGATTAAGCTGGGCTCACTTCTGCCAGGTGCTCGGGTCCGGAGCAGCCCAGCCCCTGGCCCGCCCCTCACAGGGGTGTCCATGTACGCCCCCCCACCTTCTAGCGCAGTTCTCCCGAGACCCCGTGCCGATCCCGGAGTGTGCTGGGGACATGTCTGCCAGTGCAAGGGGCTCTGAAAATGACACGCGTGTGCCAGAGCCGGGCTGAACGGGGGGTGGGGGTGGCACAGGGCTGCGCTCCCGGGGGAGAGTCCCCTGGCCTCTCTGAACAGGTGATGTGTGGGCCAAGGCTATGAGGGTGAGGAGGGGCCCAGCGGCTGGGAAAGAGTGTTCCAGGCCCAGGGGCAGCAAAGCGCAAAGAAACCCGGGGGAGCCAGTGGCCTCGGGTGTTCGGGGAACTGAAGGGGAAAGGACAGTGACGGAGCCCGTCAGGGAGAGGACTGGCGGTGATCATCACCGGGATGCAGGCAGAGGCACCGCCCCCCTGCGCCCGCACTGAGGCCCCTGGGTGCCGGGAGGGGCGAGGCCGCGCAGCCAGCACGCCCTTCGGGAGATCGGCCCTCCCTCCAGGGACTGGGAGAGGCCGGTGGTGAGGGAGGGCTGGCCCTGGGCCCTGCACACAGGATGCCAGAGACAAGCAGATGACAGGGGGCCAGGCACACCCGGCTCCTGGTCACACCCCTCGGGCAGCAGGGAGCAATCGGTACACCCGCTGGTGGGTGCTGGTGACAGAAACCCGGGGCCCTGAGACTTCTGCCCAGCCCGTGGCTGGTGTGCCTGGGGACCCTGGTCTTTCTCCGAGTCGCAGAGGGGAGCTGGGCCCCTCTTTCATCCCCTGGTACTCCCAGGGCACCTGCTCTGGGCCAGGCCCTGTACCAGGTGTGATGATCTGATAATGAGGAAGCCACAGTCTAGCCAGCAGTGACGCATGGGAGGCGGCCACACCCCCAGCATGTTACAATCATGTGTCAACCACTGCGCTTGTCATACTGGAAAGATGACAGAGCAAGGCCCCCCAGGGAGCCCCCAAAACAGCTCTGGACACAGGTAGGGAGACCCAGGAGCCATGCCCCAGAGGCTGAGTTCTGCTAACAGAGGGTGCTGGGGCTGGACACGCCCACCTCTCAGGTCTGTGGCGCAGAGCAGGAACTGTCCACGCAGTAGCTGGCAGCTGACAGTGGACCCGGGCAGCTCGGGCCCAGGCAAGGAGCTGTCTACACTGGGGACGTCTCCAGCTTTCACCCGGTGAACATTGATTCCAAACGGAGTCAGCCTCGTGCTCGGGTGCCGGGGAATCTTCTCGGCACTCCACCAGCGTCAGAGCCGGAAACACCGGCAGATGCAAACCGCGATGGCTACCCCCGAGGTGCCCAAAGGCTCCGGCTGGGCTCCCGTGGAGGGCACTTCGGAAGAGGGAAGCAAGCTGAGGACAGGACGGCTGTGCAGGGAGCAGCTCCCAGCCAGCTCTGCAGGCGCTGTTCCTGGTCTCTTCCTGAGAGCAGAGCAGCCCTGAGCCCCTGGCCTAAGGGAACGGAGACCCCGAGCAGGGGGGCCAGGCCAGACTCTGCAGGGAGCCCCGGGGAACACGGCAGGAAGGCACCCGAGGGCACTGCCCAGGCTCAGGCCTCACTTCCGGGACACACAACTGTCCTCTGGGGCCTCCCCTCCTGTCGGGCTCTGCCCGGTCTCAGAAGCCACCCTCCCTGGGGCACAGGCCTAAGGGCCATCTCCCCTCGACCCACAGGCGCACCCAGCCATGCCAGCCATCTCCCCTCCCCGCGCCTGGACGGACTGCCGGCCCCCACTCCCTCCCACCCCACCCTTCAAGCCTTGCCCTGAGGAGGGTCCCTCGGCTGTTCCAAGACACCTTGCTTCCCCTTCCCCCATAAGCCCCATCCCCACCGACCCCCGGCTGGGCCAGGCCTGGGGCCAGGAACTCACTCTGGGTCTCCCATGTGGGCGACAGGGACCCGACTGCTTTAGCCATCACCTGCTGCCTCCCGGGGTCTGCGTTAGCAGGATGCTGCAGCCAAGAGCGGAGTCAGGGACTGAACGCCCAGGGACTCCAACACAGGTGTCTCAAATGCACGAAGAAGCACCCACCCCAGATCTGCTCTTGTTAAGTCCAAAGACACAAACCCACAAGCCCAGCCCAGCAGCACCGGGGGAATGGCCGCTGGCTTTCGGGCCTCCAAGGGCGGCTTTCGATGTGGACCCCAGATCCTCACTGGGCGACAAGGGAGGCTGCACCTGTTGTGTCTGCAGCATTCCTCTGCGCCGGCAGCATGGGCAGGCTCGGCGCTCACAGCGGGGGACGGCTGGGACTCCAGGCTCTCCGGGCACAGAGGATGGCCCGCACAACCCCTGCAGGGGACCTGGTTCCTGGAGGACACAGACCGGGCAGCCTCCCTCAGAGCCTCCTCCCCCTTCCGCCCTCAGGAGCTCATGCGGGGCAGCTACTCCTCAAACACGCATTGCGGGCAGGAGGAAGAACCTTCTAGGTACCGGGGACTCTGCCGTGGATAAACACCGTGCAGTCTGTGCACAGCCCAACCACGCAGACGGCTGCATCTGGGAGGCCACTGAGGGGGTGACACGTCTGCCCTGAGTCAGGCCATCAGAGGAAGTCCCGGGGGTCCTGTCGGGAAAAGGCTTGGCTTGTGCTGTTCCACTGTTGGAGGGGTGGTTCTTGGGGGTCTCCCACCTCCTCCAGGAAGTTGGGGGCTCAGAGCACCCATGAATCCTAGCAGGAGCTGAGGCCAAAGCACGCGGGACCAGGCTCTGGCTGCTTGGGGCACCTTTTATTCGAAGGGCCCCAGGCCTGGCCTGACCCCTCCAGCCGGCGATCAGGTGCACCTGGGTGTGTCCAGCCAGGTTCACGGCTCCCCAAATGGAGGGACACGGGACCTGGAGCTGTCACAAACGAGAGGCTGGCAGGCTCCACGGGAAGGGCATCCCAGCCACCCGGGAGGCTTCCTGCCTTCATCTTCAGGCGGTGGGCTCTGGGGGCGTGGCTGTGTTTCAACCCACCGCTCCCCCTTCTAAGGACGTCACTCAGACTGGGTCCCTGCTCCAGAGAGAGCTCAGCTTTCACTCTGCTTGCCAGGCCCCTTCCACAGGAGGTCACATCTGGGGGTCCCGGGGGTTAGGACTCCAACCTGTGAGAGTCCGGGGACACGGCGGAGCCCGCGGCACCCAGGCAGACGCTGACCTTGGGCACGGCCGGCACTCGTCTGCCCCCAAGAGTCGAGTGGTCAACATTCAGGGGCCACGTGGTTTCTGCAACCTTAGAAACACCAGCACGCTTAGAAACGCTCGTGGAGAGTAGAACCAAAGGCGAGTTTGTTTTAACGCAAAATGTTTTTGAAATCTACGCGCCCTTCTTTCCTAATACACAGACCCCCTGGCCTCCTGGAAGGTCCCACATATGTGAGCATTTGTTCTGGGAGGTACCAGAACATACTTAGCGTTCAGTCCTGCTGGGAGTCCCTGGGGTGCACACCAATGGGCCTCACTTGGCTCCAGGACAGTCTTATTCTACAAAAAACCCCAGGTGGTCAGCCAGGCTTGGCCTGCTCTTGGGGGCCACGCATGGACTTTAGAATGTACAGGCCGCATCTGGATTGACAGTGGCCTGGCTGTGAGCAGGTTCAGTGTTTCTGGCTGCAGGAGTTTCACCTGTACAGCAGGGGGCAGCACCCATCCCGGGCTGGGCCATCAGGTGAGGGACAGTGCGCTGATCTCCAGCCCACATTAATGGTCCCACATTCCTTCCTGCCTCCTCTGGCTCCAATGCCAAGGTCCCTCTGCAGCGGGTCCCATCTACCCACAATTCTCACACCTTCTGGGGGAGACAGACAAGGAGGGGGTGCATACTCCCCACCCCTGTCTAAGCACGATCTTAGTGGCTCTTCACAGCCCTCTCACCAGGCAGCTTTGAATTCTATCCCCACTTTGCAGACAAACTGAGTCTCAGAGGGGCTGAGGGACAGGCCCAGGATCCCGTGGATGCGATGAACTAGGGTGAGGATCTGAACTCAGAGCCCGGGGTGTCAACCTCTACAAGCTACTGCTTCCGCCAGTGACCAGAGAAGGGCAAGTGATGACACAGACCAGCGACAGTCCATTTGGTCAAGTCCCGAGACGAATACTCTGACTCTCTGAGAAACGCTAACCCGCGCACCTGTGGGCCGGTCGTCTCAGGATCACTCGCTGCTGCAGGTGCCACATGGAATCGTGATTGCCCCAGCACCTGGGGACGGGCCTCTGTGAACCCCTGCTGAAGGGTTCACACACAGTGCGGCAGACGGAAGGTGAACCCCAACTACCAGCACAGGACCCCCCCCCCTCCCCGCCTCAACAAGGAGCCCAGGCAGAGACAGGTGGTCTTGCAGGCCACGAGACAAGCGCACCCAGATCTGCCAGGCCTGGGAGGCCCCTGGAGGCTGGGAGCTGCCACCAAGTCTGTCCCTGGTGCCCTTCCGTTTGCCCTGTGGCCTGGCCCAACCCCCCTGTCCCCACTGCTGAGCTTCGCGTCTGACCAGGCCAAGGGTGACCCTTGGGAACTCGGCTCTCAGCTGGGTGAGAGCCCCCACCCCAGCGTAAGAACAGAGACAGGCTGGACGGCCCTGGGGACCCGCGGGCACCACGTCCTGCCTGCTGAACCGAGCCCGCATTCCTGGGTTTCTGGCATGCAGAAGGCACAGCCAGGATCGCCACTCTGAGAGCAGCCTGTTCTTAGCCTAAGAGCAGCCGCCCTGCCTTTAATTACAACTCCCTCCGGCGGGGCTGGGCGGGGAGCCCTCCTCCCTTCTGTCAGTCGGGGTCTCGCTCAGGCTGAGCAGCAGGACGGGGAAGGAAAACAGAGATCCCGAGGGGACTCCACCTCTGCCTGGGAACGTGCCCTGGCCGGCTGCCTGCAGGGGAGGGGAGCACTCTGCAGGCCCCCGGGGACGCGGGGAGGTGGAGGAAGAGACGGCTGGGATGGAGCAGCTGGGCCGAGGTGGGGCCGAGGCCAGAGACACGGGGGAACGGGCTCTGCTTGTTGGCCCTACTTCCTCTTTCGGGACAGTGTCCCCACCTGCCTCCCTCGCCTCCCTCCTCCGGCCCAGGCCTTCCAGCTCAGGGTGGGTTTCCCTGTGTCCACACTATACCCTGGGCCATCTTCCCAAAGCCGCAACCCTCCCTGCCTAGAGCGCACCATGGCTCCCTGGGACCATCAGGTTGCAGCCTGCCCCACCCGCCCCGGGGGCTCAAGCTGGACTCCTGCATGCTGTCTGTCCCCTCTCCTCTTTCCATCTAACCTGCCAGCGAGTCTGGTGGGCTCTCTGGTTCTCTGCCACCGGTCCTGCAGGACTGCTTGACGGCCTCCCCACTTCCACCCGACTCCATGCTACAGATCTCATGGGGTCGCTTCCCCGCGCCTGACATAAAACCCACACTCCTCACTCCCCCCCCGCCAACAGATCTCAGGGCCCCACGAGGCACCGCCCTTCCTCCGGCGTCCAAGTCCCCCCCCATCCTTTGCTGCCAGATACATGGGCTACCCCTGACCCTGTGTCGCCGGCCCTTGGCAGGCTCCTCCCCATCAGCCGTAGGTTCAGAGTTCAAGGTCCCATCCTGGAGACGCCTCCGATGGCCGCCATGTGTGACACACCCTCTCCTCCACACCTCCCACTCCCACGTGGGTCCTCTGTGGCCTGGGCCACGGGTTCCTCCCTTCCTTGCCTGTTGACAGATTTACAATCTTGCCTGGGCTGGGAGGAGGCTGCTGAGCCTGCTCTTCTCACCACGATCTGACCCCCCAGCCCTGGCCGGGTCTGCGGCAGGGGTCAACAGCTATTTCTGGAATGCGTGACTGTATTCCTGACACCCGACCGAGGACCTGCTACTGTGAATCTGATTAAACCGCATGGAGAGAAACAGCTGCCGCCACTCACTGCTCATTGGAGACCTACTCATTAATCCGAGGACCCGGAGCAATCCCCTGGGAAGGCGGCCAGCCGGGTCACCAGAGCCCTCCGCCCCCAACCAACCCCTTCACTCAGATTCTGAGTTGAGCTCTGTTTTCCGAAAGCGACACAGGTTGCCGAGGTCCTGAGTCGCACTCCAGGATGGATGGGACTCCTGTGGGAGCCCCACACCAGCCACAGGAGGCTCTCACACCCCTGTGGCAGCCTTGGCGCGGGCCAGCACCGCACAGACCAGCGAATGGCGTGGAACGCACCAGCCAAGAACAGCAGTGGCTTAGCAATGCCGGAGAGTTACTGCTTTTACATTAAAATAGTCATATGGAGAAGGACGATCATGGGCACGAGGGTCCTATTGGCAAACAAGGACCCATGTCTGCTCCCCACGCCTGGCCGCTGCAGGGAGCCTGTGGGTGAAGCTATGAAAAAGCGAAGTCAGACAAGCACCCGGGCCCCAGGCGGCCCCGAGGGCACCGGGTTCTCCATGGCCACTGCTGACGTCACAAGGTCCATGATTGTCTCTGTAGCGGTCTCCACGTCCTGACTTCTCGCTCTCCCTCCATCCCCTCGTCTCCTGAGCCTCTCAGGGTGTGGCAGTGTTTGAGGAGTCCAAGCCAGCCCCCATCTCGATCAAGCCAACTAACCCGCACGGGAGTGGAGTACCCGGAGGCTCACGACGCCAGGCCGCCTGTGCCTCCGTCCTTCCACACCTACGAACTGCATCTCATCTCTTCCCAGCTGTTACTCATCTGCTTCTCCCGTGGTTCTGCTGGACATTCAACTGTCCCATCTTGGCCAGCAGGAGCCTCAGGCTGCCGGCGCCAAGGTCTTTAAGTCCTGTCTGTCTTTGAAACCATCTTTGCCTCCTGCAAGGTCAAGGTGTTCTAGCCCCACTGGGCAACTTCCCACTGCCCCACACCTGGCTCCCCAACTCGTCCAAGGAGCCCTGGTGCCCTTCATGGGGCACAGCCTCGAGAAACAGCGCAGTGCGGGCCCCAGGGATGTGCATTCTGCTGGGGCGAGGGGGAGTCGCTGCTTCTAGCATTTTCCATCATTAGCGCTTGGCAACCATACGTGCAGTTGCTGCTCCTCCAACTCCACCAAACAGGGACCAAACCTAGCTGGAAAAAGTTATGTGCCGTTATTCCCTAAACGAGAGGGGTGACAACTACTTCCATAGTGTTTACGTCGTATTACGTGCGTATAACCTAGAGATGATTTAAGAGGAGGACGTATGCAGATTCTATGCAAATACCATGCCTTTTCCCAGAAGGGACTTGGACATCCCCAGATCTGGGTAGCTGCAGGGGTCCTGGATCCAAGCCCCTGTGGATTCGGAGGGACCACGGCATAGAGGTACCCTCCGGGGGCACCCTGATGCCCCCATCTCCAGTCCCACACGTGCCCCCATTCTACACGGTCGGCGAGCACCCTGGCACCTGACAGCGTCCGTTTCCTCCCCGGCTCTACTGTAACAACAAGAGAATTCCAGACTGATGACTCCCAGGGCGCTGGCCACAGCGTGCTGGATAAACTGCCAGACCTGCTTCCTGTCCTGCTAGACCTCAGAACGTGTCTACAACACACAGAGAACACAGCAGCTCGCTTCGTGTTTGAGAACCGCTGTCCTCCAGGCGATCCCTGGAAGTAGGACTGCGGAGTCCAGGGTGAACGCCCTCGTGATCTTGCTGGTGTAACTGGACTTGGCCCCGCCGGGGTCCCCCCACGACGCAGGTCCACCCACGAGAGTGAGCGTGTTCCCCCTTGGTGGCACTCGCCCGTGAGCCAGGCAGGTACATGCTTTTGGAATTCTGCCAACCTGCAGGTGCGCGACGGTACCTGAGTTGGCTTCATTTGCAGCCTCAACAACCGCTAATCTGCAGTGCCCACGTCCCTGAGGGCAGGTGTGGGCTCATCTTGAGAGTGCTGAGCCTCCCAGCCGGGGTGGGGGACACGGCCTCACTGCCCACCCACCCAACTTGATCCAGCCCTGGGGGAAAGTGCTGTCAGCATCCCTGGGACCTCAGAACCATGCCCTTCTCATTTCAGGGATACACCAGCTCCCCGCTGTCTTCAGCAGGCAAAAAGCCATGTCTGGCCTTTGGCTCCGAGTCAGAGGCCAGGGGTATGGGCAGGGGAGGGGCTGCCGTTACCAACAGGGACCTCTGCTGTCTGGGTCGGCGCCTGCACTTCCCACGTCGGGCTCTTGGGCCACAGAGAGGCATCCTTAGAGATTCAGGCCGTGGGAAGATGTGACAGTGCCCTGACATCGCTGGGTACCAGTGTCTGGCTGTCCCCAGGGGGGAGTCACAGCGCTGACTCCGAGTGGATGCGTAGGGAGTCCCTGCCCCAACCCTCCCAGCTCAAGCATTTAAGGGCCTGGAGGAACGCCAGGTGTTCGGTCTCCATGGCATGATGGTTAGGAGTGTGGGAACTTGGGCTGGGATGGGCTGGGGCGCTGACCCTGGGGCTCCCCCGCTTGCCACTGCTGTCTGGTATGAGTTCCTTCCAGCGCTGAGTCTCGGCTGAGTCGGAGTGGTACCAGGAGCCACCGCCAGACCTGCCGTGTGGAGCGAGTGCAGCTTTGTGCGCAGAGCCTGTGCGCGCAGCAGGTGCTGAGCGAACGCCGACTTCATACACACGGGGCAGCAGGCTGGCCAGGCGAAGCTCCTCCTCACAGGGGTTTGCTTCCCCTGTCACACTTTCCAAGTGAGAAAGGACCCTGCAGCGGGCACGCCCCGCGTGGGGGCATGCCGCAGAACCCGGTGGAAATGTTAGGTGGGGAGTCACAAACTTGCCTGTGCGGGTGAGAGGGGCATGAGAAAATCAAAGCACCTGCAGAGGAGCCCCTCGGAAGCAGCCCAGGATTCACACTGCAGAGTCCGGCCCAGACCCAGCTAACTTTCCAGGTGGCCTCAGCCCTCCCCCCTCAGGGAAATCCTCTTTTCTCAGCACCAAATGGGTTGCCTGGCCTGGTAACACCAAGCAGTGAAACCTTTCTATCCTTTCTCCAAGGCAGCACCCTAGGGGAGGTGCCTCTGCCCGGCCAGGTGGGCTCCCCAGTCTGACAGCACTGAGCAGCGACCTGGGGAGGAACTGCACCTAATTCACACTCAGCGGACCCCCTGTCCTGGAGGAGAAGGAGGGGAGGAGAAACGGTGGACTGGACGCCTCTCCCTCCTAAGCCCAGTCTGAGTACAGACTGCACGCTCAGCTCTCGGCTCCCCCCTGAGCCGCCCGCCTGGCCTGCCAGGTGCATTCTCTCCATTAAACCACGGAGCCTTGCTTTGCCCGGTCTGAGCGCCTGGGCGCTCTCTCCGATGCTGTCTGGAGAGGTGCCCATCTGTTCTGATGGCTGCCTCGCTATCAAACCTTGCTACCTTGCTGACCACTGCTCTCTTGCTTGAATTTTTTCTTGCATGAAGACAAGAACACATCCCACCCATCGCTGCTAATGGAAAGACACTGCTGCAACTGTTTCATCCTGAAATTCTTAGGATGAGATCAAGAGACGATTGCTCCACCTGCCCAGTCACACCAAAGATGCCGTGCCTCGCACCCAGGGCTGCTATGGACAGCTACACAACCTGTGTATCAGCCAAATGGGCCCGGAGGGTGAGCTAGGCGAGAGCTGAAATGCAGGTGGATTTGGCGTGTGTCACGCTATGCGGGCTGCAGCCAGCTGGGGGAGCAGGCACCTGTCTGCTCTCCTGGCAAACCTTGCAACGGAGCTGCAACCCGCAGAAAAGGAGTCACGTGCAACTGCCACTGTCTCAGCAGCAGGCTCAGGGCCAGGGGGTCTGCGCTCAGTGGGAAGAGGGCGCCTTCTCCACATCCGTCGACAGGGGAGAGCCCTCTTCTAATTTGCACACAGACTCCCGACAGGGTGGTGGGTGCTCCATTAATATCTGAAACCAGGCATCTGCAACACAGGGTGGCCTGTGCGCTATGATCTAAGGTCTTTCATGCACAGAACTGGGCTGCCAGGTCATCAAGATTCCACTTAAAATCCACAACTCCGGCTGGTGTGGAGGTGTAGCGGGTAGAGCCTCCACCCGTAGCACCTGCATCCCACATGGGCACCGAATGGAGTCCCTGGCTGCTCCACTTCCGATCCAGCTCCCTGCTAATGCACCTGGGAAAGCAGCAGCAGGTGGCCCCAGTGCTTGGGCCCCTGCACCCATGTGGGAGCCCGGGAAGAAGCTCCTGGCTTCAGCCTGGCCCAGCCCTGGCCATTGAATCCATTTGGAGAATGAACCAATGAATGAAGATCTCTCTCTGTGTGTGTCTCTCCTCCTCTAACTCTTTCAAATAAATAAATAAATGTTCAAAAATTTCAATTGTTTCAGGAACAGAGACAGAAAAAGCAAAGCCCCCCCACCCCCCACCCCCAAGCATTGTGGCTCCTAGCTGGGCTGGGACAGTCACGTCCCCCAGAGCGCCAGGCCTCCTGCTCCAGGCCGTGTTCTATCCCAGTATCTCGGGGGCCCCCTGCACTGCTCCCTTGGGGAACCTGACCCCATAACCACGGTGCCCACTGCAGACCTGGGGGCTGGGATGAGTGGAGGTGGTTGCTTGGATACGCCCCCTCGATTGCTAAGGTTTCCATGGGCTAGAATGCAGGAGTCTCCTCCAGCCACCCCCTCCCTCTCCCACTTCCCACGTCTTCCTCTGGAGCCACCGTCCGAAAGCATCGCTCCTCCCAAGTCAGCCGAAGGCGAGCTCCAGGATTGAACAGTCCCGCTCCGCTTCCACGCCCTCCTGTCTATCACAGCTCGGGATGGCTTCCGAGACAGCCTGTGCCTCTCCTCCTCTCTGTCATGGTCAAGATCATGTCTTGCTTGCCTCATCAATTACAACGCCGGGCGGGCGGGTGGGCTCGGAGCAGGCAGACCAGCCCGGAGCAGAGCAGAGGGTGCGTGTCTGGGCACAGGCATCAGGTGCTCCTCCTGTGTGCAGGGGGCCTGCACACATCACGAGCGTCCAGCCTCCACGCCGTCCCGACCCGAAACACCTGCCTGACCTCATCGCCGAGTGCTAGCAAGGCGAGAGATGCGTCTGTCTGGACAGTCCCAGGTGGCTCCTCTTGGTCTACTCCCTTGCAAAACTCTGAGTCTCAGCAACAAATCCTGCGGAGACTCTAAGCTTAGCAAAAGCATCAAACAGCATGGTTGCAGTGGACAGTTAGGAGCTACACAAGGTCTTCAAAGAGTTCATGGGAATGTGCATTATGAAAAAAGCTGTGCATGAACATCAAAATCCTTTATAGGCAGTGTCCACAGGTCCCACAGGGCCCAGGGACCCCGCGTCTGAGTGCAAGCCCTCACTCGGCTGCTTGCCGGCCCGAGGGCCTGGCGAGCCCTCACCTCTGTCCAGGCCTCTTGCCCCGGCCTGGCTGGCTGCTGGGCGGCCAGACAGAGGCAGACCCCTTGAGATCTGGCCACCAGGCACACTCGGCTTCACTGAACAGGGAGCAGCCCCTGCCCCGGGAGCCCAGTTGCCGAGTGCCAGGCGGTGTGGGCTCCTGGTGGGAGGAGGAGTTACTACCACCCGCGGCATCCAGCTGAGCCCTAAGGAGCTGCACCGACCAAGATATGCACCTGCTGGCCTCTCCCTGGCGCTGGGCCGGGGCCAGGGCTGTTGGGCTCGCACACGTGTGCCACAGCCCTAGGTTGCTGGAGATGCTTTGCTTTCGCAATGTGCACTGCCACAGGGCCGCCTGGTTCTGGACTTCCCCGGACCAGAGCTCCTGGGCGAGCAGCCTGTCAGGGGTGCTGGGGCTGGAAGGTCAGTGGACAGAGGCCGCGGGCCGGAGGACGGCCGGGTCCCCGTCCTCTCTGAGCCCCGGTGAGAGGCAGGCGTGCCTCCTTCCACGTCTCCGGCGAGCTGGCAGCGTTTAGCAGCTGTCCAGCTTCCTCGAAGGGTGGGCGAGAGGGGCGAGAGGGCAAGGGTCTCCCCACCGGGGCATCCTCTCCCCGGCGTTTTGAGTCGTGCAACAGAGTGGCCAGACCACTGCAATAGGTGCTCCCAAGAACACGCAGCCCAGTGCTCCCATGAGGTCTGTGGAGGCTGGAGGCGCCCTCAGCTGTAGGCTTCAGACTCCTGACTGCCCGTTCCACTGTGTCCACAGCATCTGCCCGCAAGCCACGCCCACCCCCAAGAGCCACGGCACGAGTGAGTCACCACGTGGACAACTGCTAACCACTCTACCCACCGCGGCTATGGACTATGCCGGCTCGCCAGGCAGGTCCCAGAGCCAGGTACAGCTTTCCTGGCTTAAATCCCACCTCCCCAGGCCAGGCGCTGGGCCCCCCAGCTCCCACGACAGAGTACCTGGGCTGCACACCTGGCACACTCTGGGAGGCGGCAGTGACATTGCAAGTTCTTTGGTCCCTGCCACCCACATGGGACACGTGGCTTGATCCTGGTTCCCGGCATTGGCCTGGCCCAGCCCTGACTATCGTGGACGCCTGGTGATGTCAACCAGCAGAGGGACGCTCACTCTCTCTCAGATAAATAAAACTTAAAAAAGCCAAATTCCACCTTCTGCTCTGTCGGTCAGTACCTGGGCCTCAATGTTCTCATCTGAAAAGTGGGAATAAGTCACAGGGATGTATGGGATTTATAGTCTGTGCATGCCCGGGCTATACAATATTCCACAAATATATAAAAACTCGATTCACGACCCATGCATTAATTATAAATATTATTTTTAAAATACCAGACTTGGGGAGTCGATGCATTTCAACCCCAGTCTGTACTTAGCTGCAGTTCCCTGCCCCAGGCTGAAGTAGAAGGCGCCACTCTAAATCAGGCCAAGTTTTTAACTCAGTGCCTAAAAACGCCTCTCGTGCCTCCAGGCACTGGGGCCTGTGCAGCTAGCCCGGCTCCTGGCAGCATCTGCCTCAGCCACTGGCCAGTCCATGCGGGCGGAGCTGTTTAAAAGCTGGGCTGGAGCCCAGGCCACAGCACAGCCAGGGCCGGCCTCACTGGTCTCCCTCGTTCCTGGAACGCAAGCCCGGGCGTCCTGGGTGCTGGGTCCTCTTGACAGGACATCAATCTGCAGACTCTGGAACGTCCAGCCTGACCCAGGGGCCTTTGTCCACCCGGGCCTGGAGCCGCTTTGGGACCTGCAAAGGCCAGTGTGCACGTGATGTGGCCTGTGGGGCGAGACGGTCTCCAGGACAGCTGTGCACCTTTTAAGAGCGTCTATAAACTGGAAGTGACGTGCCTTCACCTGCTTGACCTTGGCACTCTCTCCGTGGGAGCTCTGGGCTCCAGGTCAGACCACCACCACCTCCACGCTGCAGGGCCTCAGGTGGGCTCGTGGCTGTTGGTCCCACCGAGCCCATCATATCATCAAGGTGCCAGAGACAGGAGTGAAGCCACCTTGGATCACCTCGGGGAACAGCAGTGAGGGGTGCCCGCCGACACCAGGCGAGATGGAAGAGCTGCCCGGCCGAGCCCGGCCACCCCTGACACACGTGGTCTCCTTGGGTCAGTGCTCAGCCACGCTTGGCTGCCACCGCAGAGGCCACCTCTGACCGTAACCTGCCTCCCAGGCTCACGCCAAGGCCCTCCTGGGACGGAGGCCACCTGGGTTTCCTTTCTGTGCTGTGGTTTCAAGGTCATGTCCTGACCCCGGCATGAAAAGGTGGGCGCCACGCCTACCCCGTCACAGAGGCTGCGGCACCACCGGGAGAGCGGGGGGTCTCTCTGAGCCCGCCTGAGCAGGGAGCTGGGAGTAACAGACAGCCAGGCTCACGATCACTGCCTCGGCTCGCACCTGAACCTCAGCCTGGGCTGCCCCTGAGGGTGCTGGCATTCCCTGGGGCTGGCATGTGGCCACTCGGCTGCGGACAGAGAGTGGACAGGGCGAGAGGGGGCAGGGGAAGGCCCCTGGCCCATGTGGCCGCGAGAACGCTGGGAGCCTTTACTCCCGGAGCCAGCTTACAGAGCAAAGGCTGGGGCCAAACCCACAAACCCCGGGTCTTGGGGGCTCTGACTCAGTCCTCTCTGCTGCTGTGACGACCCAGAGCCAAGTCTTGGGGTTCCACTGCACAAGAGGGTGCAGACCGTGGACCACGACGCACTGCATTTCCCAGTAGCTGAGAGAGAGGACTCAATGCTCCCAGCGAAGCAACCATCAGTGTCTAAGCTGACGGCACGCTGAGGGCCCTGGCTGCGTCATCACACGGGGCACGGGTGCACGGACCCCGCTCCTATGTCCATGTACCACGGCAATGAAAAATGTGAACAGCCTATTGCCTTGAAAGCAAACTTTCGGGGGACTCACTCAATCTACAGTCCCAGGCGTCACCTCTCCTCCTCTGCACCGTGCTGCTAACAGGGCTGGCTCTGGGTGGGGAGCTGTAACCCACGAACATTCAGACTTACGACCTTGTAGCTCCAGAGGTCAGAAGTCTCACTGGGCTGAAACTGGGTGTAGACAGGGCCCCGTTTCTTCCTGAGGCTTCAAGGGAGAATCCGTCTCCTTGGCTTCTCTGCTCCCGGAGGCTGCCCACACCCCTGGCATGCAGCCCCTTCCTCCATCCTCACAGCCAGCCACAGTGGGCGGCGTCCTCCCTGGGGGTTACCCTGGCCGCTGCTTCTGTCACCCTGGTTCCTCCTCTGACTCTTCCACCTCCTCTTCCGCTTTAAGGACCCGGGTGACTGCACTGGGCCCGTAGGACAACCCAGGCTAATGCCACTCAACCCTAAGTCCCCTGTGCCACTGCCACCTGCCCCACCCACTCACAGGTGCCAGCAAGGAGGCAGCCAGCTACAGGTCCCGAGCCCATCGGGCAGGGACGCTGGCTCAGAAAGTGTGCCACAGGACACAGAGCCTGAGCCAGGAAGCAGAGGCAGAGTGGCCAGCAGGGGCCTGGGGGAGGGCTGAGCACAGTGCAGCGGCTCTGGGTGGGGGAGGGGGCCGCCACTGCCTGGAACACGGGGAAGGAGCACGAGAGAATCCCTGTGCTGCGGGGACAGAGACAGGGCCCGCCTGGGACGCTCACTGCTCGGGCCATCCACTCCTTCCCTGGGGGACACGGGGCCCGCCTGGAGCACTCTGCCCTGGGGGACACGGGGCCTGCCTGGAGCACTCTGCCCTGGGGGACACAGGGCCCGCCTGGAGCACTCTGCCCTGGGGGTCAGGGTCACAGGGCCGACCTGGGATGCTCACTGCTGGGGCCGTCCACTCCTGCCTTGAACCTCTGGCTGCTGAGCTCGAGGCTGTGGCCCTGAAGGGTCACCACGGTCACCTCCCGCTGTCCCCTACGGCAAAGCCGGGACGCCAGGCGTGCCTTCCCAGCCCCGAGGTGCTGCTCTCCTGGCAGCGTCGGGTTCCGCCCTCTCTTCCATGGGTGACTGAGGCCTCCCGGGGTTCACAGGGCAGGTGAATGGAGTCGAAACTCTGGGGGGGGGGGGGGATGCGCACCAAAGGGCTGGCGGCCACCGCGGCCACCGCCGGTACCACCCAAGGGGCCCCGAGGAAAACCGGCTTTGCACGGAGACCATGATGCTATTTCTTTGCCTTTTGGACCGCAGCAGTGGTCGACGTCGGTACAAAAGCAATGGTGGACAAAATGCTGGTGTCTGCAGAAATCACGCCAGCGCATCGAGCCGTGCGCTTGCCACTAGGTTCTGTCCGCCACACGCGCACGGGGAACGGCAACAACGGAAGGGCAGTGTTACTGAGAAACACCCTTGGGGCCAGCACCGTGCCGCAGCAGGGTAAGACACCCCTTGCAAGGCCGGCATCCTATAGGCGAGTGCTGGCTCACATCCCGGCTTCTCTGCTTCCGGCCTGGGGGAAGCCTGCGGGTTGGGACGCCCGAATCCCACCACTGGAGTGCTCGGTCGAACCAGCTGAGCTCATTCACGATTCCAGCTCAAGTGCCTGGGTCCCTGCCACCCCTCGAGGAGACCCGGATGCAGTCCCGGGTTCTTGGATTCGGCCCGGCCCAGCCCTGGCTGTTGCAGGCATTTGGAGAGGGAACCAGAGAGTGCTCACTCTCTCTCTCTCTCTCGAACAATTAATTAACCAATTAACAAAACCAAACTTCCGCATAGTGAGTTTTAATTTGATATCAACATCCCCAAGGGTGCGATCGGGCAGCGACCAGGCTGTTCCTCTTTCCAGCTGCGCATCTGCGTGGGCCAGAGTCCCCCCCAAGGCCGCGGATCACAAAACAGGACGCAGGGAGGGAGCAGGCGGCCACCGCTCTGACGCAGAGACTGCACGGAGATGGCGGCCACGCGCGCGCTCCTCTGGGAAAACAGTTACTGTCCACAGAGAACTAGGCCTCCTTCCGCCAGCATGGGGAGCTGCTGCTGTTTTAAGTACATTGTGGAAGACTCAGGCCTTTTCTCCCCGTTTTGATTTCTAACATGGTGAATACAGACAGATTAAACCACAGAGGCAGACGCTCGCTGGGGTCCTCAATTTTGTAAGGACGCAAAGCGGCCCGGCGGCCGAAAGTCTGAGACAGGCTCGCTGGACGGGGCGCAGCCACGACCTGGACTGCAGAACAGGGCAAAATGTCCAATGACAGGAAAGTGGCTAAAAATCACGGCACCTCCACGTCGTTAAAATTATGTTCCCAAAGAGTATTTACTGTTACGGGCACATTCAACACGATGTTAAGAGATTAACAGAGGAGAGAAGCCAGTTTTCATGAGCATCATTTCTGCGATGCCTTACTTCTCGGGGAAACATGAAACGGAGGCGGCCGGCGAGGATCCGCAGGCCCCAGAGAGCTACCAGCCAGGCTCCGAGCTCCCCACGTGGGATTTCGGGGTCTGCCTGACTTGCTCATCCTGACGCCCACCAGAATGTGCTGAGGCTCCAGGGGCCTGGGCCACCCCTACCGGGATCAGGTGACCAACGTCTCCAAGCAGATCTGAGAATGGCTGCAGAACCCCTCCTGTCTGAGGATCACCACACACCTGTGCCGGGGTCCTAGGCAGGGGCACTTCTCATTTAACCCTCACAACAACCCCACGCAGCAGCTGCCATCATGAACCCTAATTATGGGAAAAGAAGTTTGGTTTCTTTACCCTTAGCAAAGGAACTGTGGTTCGGCGCAGCCAAGGAATCTGCCAAAGGCCACACAGCGGGGACGTAGCACACCTGCGCCAGCCCAGCCCTGACGTCACAGCCCACCGTCCCACGAGTGACCGGGCTGAGACGGCGTCTCATGGCCAGCCCGACTCCATCCCCGGTGACCACAGCGGAGGGGAGCTGAGCCGTCTGGTGCAGCAGGAAAGCGTGTCTGTGTTGCCCGGCGCTGTGTCCGAGCTGAGCTGCCTGCCGGCCCTGAACCTCACGCAAGGTCCCCACGGGTGACAGGGCCCACGGCTCCGCCCAGGACCAGGGCGTGGGGCTGGGGAAGCGCGGGCCCGGGGCGGGTGCTCAGCCAAGCTCCCCCTGGGCACGGCCCGGTCCTTGGCGCCTTAGTTACTCTCCTCCGCGAGTGCAGCCCCATGAGGTGCATCTCTTGTCTCTTGGGGGGGCGGGCTTTGGTGACAGACAGGAACTCACAGCCCAGAGTCAGAAGGATTCCCGTACAGTCGGGCAGTTCCCTCCCGCCCACGGTCCGCTTTCCGTGGTTCCTGTTATTTATGGCCAACTGCAATGCACGGATATTGAATGGAAAATTCCAGAAACAGACAACTCATAAATTTTAAATAACTTCTACAATAGTATATGGTTGTCATCATTCTATTTTTATGATGGGTTATTGCCGTTAGCCTCTTACTGGGCCTAAGTTATGAATGAAACGCTGCGTTCAGGAAAAGGCACGGGATGAGGACAGAGTGGAGCAGGCGCTGCCGCTTCAGCTACGTGCGGCCCTGAGCCTCGCGGGCACCAAGGAGAAAGACGCAGGACAGCAGGACCTGCGCCCTCTCCTTGGCTTCTCGCAAGCTCCTATGGCATCTGCACTACTGTCCCATGACTCGGATGAGCAAACTGAGGTCTGGAGAGGCAAGGCTGCTGTGTCCAAAGAGCAGGGGGCAAAGGAGCCTCCACGGTCCCCTGCCTTTTCCTCCGTGCCCAAGAGCAGCGGGGAGAGGGTTTTCTCCTCTTGACGGGGACAGCGGGGCAAACATGGGTCCGTTTTTTGTCTGGCTGAGGACCTGGAAGGCTGGCTTCTCGCGTCCCTGGCACACATGCAGGGGAAGGCAGCTGCTTCCTGTGCCAGGCTCGACGTGGCCCCGAGCCAGCGCAGCTCCGTGAGACCCAGGCTCCGACCTTCTCCCGGGAGACCCCGAGAAGGGGCCGGGTCTCTGGACGACGCCCGAGTGAGCGCGGCTCAGCCACGTCTATCTAGACCCCCGGACAGCTGCGCGAAGAAAAAGCAGGTGCTGGACAGGACTCCCCAGGCTCGGCCCCGGCGCGCACCACTGCCCGCGCCCAGAGCCCGGTCTCAGCGAGGCCACCGGAAACACCACCCCCAACAGCACAGGGCTGCCACCCGCCTCGGGCGCCCACGCGTGGCTGCAGAGATCTCTGAGAAAGGCTACTGAGCGCTCTGGGTCTCGGCACACCCCCCGCGACCAACGCCCGGCTTCCTGGGGCGCACTGGCTGGGCCCCTCTGGACAGGGCACCCTGCCCCCACACAGCGGATCTCTGGACCTCCTGGATCCTCCCTGTCAGAGCCAAGACGGCGCCCAGCCCCCTGCAGCCAGGCAAGGCCACGTGGTGGAGCCGGTGCCGCGGGAACTCTCGGGGCCGACGGGGTGGCTCTGTCCCCAGCTCTCACGGACGCAGAGGAGGGGAGAGGCCTGCCCTGTGGAGCCGCTCACCGGGAGCGGGCGGGGGCAGATACAGGCTCCCCAGCCACGCTGTTTGGGGCCCCTTGGGGACAGCAGCTTGGATCCGCCCAACTACGAACCTGCTGGGCTTCAGACATCATTCAGAAGGAATCATTCGTCGCTCTAGGATCAGCAGGGTGAAAGCAGTGTGCGAGGTTTCTGTGCCTTTTTCCCCAAGAGAATCAAAGCTGAGTGCAGGCGAACCAGGCTGAGCACGTGGCCCCCTGGCTTCCTCCTGCCTCGAACAGTTCTTGGCCAGAGTGGTCGTGGGGCCACGGTCTGTCTCACCAAGGGACCGCGCGGGCACCCACACCATGTTGTTTTCCAACTCTTGCCTCCGGGCACTGGATGCCAGACTTCCTGGGGGGAGGGGGCTGCCCTGTGCCAGGCACCACGGTGAGTGAGAGTGACATGGGACCAAGGAGTCACGAGCAGAGACACCGGCGCATCACACTGCCCCACGGATACAGCCCAGGAGTGCCAGGAGACAGAGGGACCTAGCTGCCGGCGCAGCATCCTGGTCCAGCACCGATGCCCACCTGCTGTTCACACCGCCATGGCCGACTCACAGCAGTCACATGGAAGGAGAGCTGCTCCCAGGGGACAGGGCCGCCTCAGCTGGAGCAGGTGCCGGGAGACCCAAGTCCATCCACAGACCCCCACCAAATCACCACTGCCAAGCGGAGCCCCGGGCGGAAGGCCGGTGCTGACTCATCACTCAGCCTGCTGACTCATCACGCAGCCTGCTGACTCATCACCCATCTTGCTGACTCATCATGCAGCCTGCTGACTCATCACACATCTTGCTGACTCAATACTCAGCCTGCTGACTCATCACACAGCCTGCTGACTCATCACACAGCCCGCTGACTCATCACTCACCCTGCAAGGCTTCTTTGGCTCTAGCCAGCTCCTGCTCCTTCTGGGCCAGCTGGACCCTGAGCTCGGTGGCCGAGAGGACCTCGGAGGCCCTGCCGCCCTGGGACTCCTCCAGGTCCTTGGCCAGCATGTCCTTCATCTGCCGGAGAAGGTGGACTTCCTCCTGGAGCCGGGACACTTCTTCTCGCAGCAGCCCTGTGGGAGACAGGCACACGGTTAGAGGGCAGGGGCGCTGGCTGCTGCTCACCCACTTCCAGGCTCGCCATCAGAGCCTTCCCTGGCTGCGTGCATGGAAAGACCCCCGCCCCCAACTCCAGCCACCACCAAGTTCTTCCTAAGAGCTCCGCCCAGGTGCACTGCTAACCCCCCCCCCCCCGCCACACTCTCAGGGTCCCCCTGCCGATGTCACTGCTCGGACAGTGTCCACCTGATGGCCGGCAGGCCAAGGAGTCTGGATTCCCACCACGAGCCAGCAGCCAGCCGAGTTAAGCTTGACAGGCGTGAGCTCAGGTGACGCCCCAGGACCCTCCGGGACTCGGACCCTCACAGCCCTGTTTACAGATTAGGACAGGGAGGTTCGGAGAACTGAACTCCAGCGGGCCAGAAAGTAGTTGACAGCAGAGGCAGAACTTGAACCCACAGCTCACAGCACATAGCCCGCAAGCCCCGAGGCCAGGCGTCCACACCTGACCATCCTGGAGAGTGGAGCCCGAGGGAGGTGACAACAGTGATGCTGTGGGCAGCACTCAGACCTGCCCCCGCCCCCTCCGGGATGGAGCAGGGCGAACACGGAGTGCCTTGGGGAAGTCCCCGCTGGCCCGCAGGGGAGGTATCCTGGGCCTGTCACGCCCAGAGGCCGCTGCTCCAGGGACAACCACAAACACAGCGCCAGAGAGGAGGGTGGCCTGGGCAACCTTCGAGCAGGAGGCGGGATGCTGTCTACACCTCCGCCCTGCCCGCTCCTAGGAGAGCAGACCCCATCCCCTGCAGCTCGGAGACCACCGGAGGGCCTCCTGGAACACACACCCAGGCGGGTCCAGGCTCTGGCCTCTGCCCACGCCCAGTTCCCTCCCCAGCCCACCCTGAGCCCTGGTTTTGCCACGCCACGCACTCTCCAGGGGCAGGGCCCCGGGGGTGCCTCTGCCCGGAACGCCCACCCGGCTCCTCCTCTAGACGCCCCACCTGCCTGCACAGTGCTCCCCACTGTATGGGAAATGCGGGCGGCGGGAGCAAGCGCAGCGCACTTGGCCCTGTGCCCCCGGCCCCTCCTCCCTCCGTCTCACTCAGTCCTCGGCTCTGTGCCACAGCAGAGGACCACGAGGGCCAGGTCCCCACGCCCACGGCGGCGCCTGCCACCAGCTGCCCTCGACTGAGCGGCCACGGCTCCCCGACTCGGGCTGGGCCGCCGGGCGGCTCCCTCTCCATGCCCACCGGCCCCGCCGTCTAATCTAACAAGGGCACAGGGTGGGGGATGGGGAAGGCAGGGGCAGCTCTGTCCACACTGGACATGCGTGGTGACAGCAGCCAGGCTCCCTGCAGCCGAGAGTAGCACATCCTCCCGGGAGACTGGGGTACAGTCCTGGCAGGAGAGGGTCCCAGAAGGGGCGTGGCTGGCACGGCACTGGGGCTGCACGGCCTCAGGCCAGGCAAGTGACAGTGAGCAAGTCCCTCCACGGCCAAGCCTCAGACCCCCGGGCTGGAAAGCGGGCGTGACGCCATGCGGTGGCGGGGCACCAAGGCCATCCAGGAGGGCGCCCTCCTCTGCCCATCAGCAAGGCAGCCGGGACCGCTTCCAGCACCTCGTCCTCCCTAGGGCCCCCTGGGGGACCCTCTGGCCTCGAGGCTGAGCCAGGCAAGGCCAGGTCCAGGGGGTCGGGGCACCACTCACCCACTGGGGGCCTGGAGGGACGGAAGTGAGGAGTCCTGCCCGCACCCTCGTCCACCTGCCACCTCCTCTTCTGAGGCCCCAGTCCAGGCCCCCACCCGGCCCGGGGCACGCACTGACTGCTGGGTCCCCTCGGACACCTCCTCTGGGCCCCGACCCCTTTCAGTTCCCTGAGGCACCAGACTCTACCCCATCAGGGCCCGTGCAGTGCCGTCGCCTCCGGGGCAGCGCCCGCCCTTCCTCGCACGGCCCTTGCAGCCTGACGGCCTCAGCCTGTGGAGAGGCGGGTACCCTCCCAGCCAGCTGTGCCAGCAGTCGGGCCACCCGAGCCCAGCCCCTTCCGGCACGGCAGGCTCCCGGGGAGCAGCGCCCGGGCCTCCGTCCTGCACCTGCACTGTCGCACGCACGCACCGCCCGGCCTCACGTGCTCAGATGATGCTCCACGCATGCTCGGGGACACCTGCGAGTGGATCGATCCACCCAACACACGCTGGCGGGCGCCGGGCCCCTGCCAGCTGCCACTCCAGGCATGGGGGCTTCTGGGGGCTTCCGGGGGAGTGCCGCAGACAGGCCTCGCCCCCGGCCCGGTGAAACCCAGACCCCTCTGCGCCACCTATCGGAAAGACCCCCAAGCCCTGAGCCTGGGAGGCAGGGCGTGTGCGGGGCAGCGCCAAGCTGCTCTCCATTGCTGGACGCAGGGGCAGGGGGGCTCAGCCACAGCCAGGCCCCCTGAGCCACATGTCAAAGCAGATGAGCTCCGGGGCTCCCCTCCCTCGCCTGCATTCCAGACAAACATGGCGGGCCGTCCCCACCCCAGCCTATGCAGGGGCTCCCGCGGGGGAGAAGGGAGCTGCTCTGGCCTTAAGAACCTGCAGAGAGGGGAGGTGCACGAGGCGGGCTGACCATGGAGGGGCTGCCGCGGGGAGCACGAAAGGCAGCGTGAGGTCAGGGGGCTGCGAGGTGGCCCCGAGCCTCCAGCACGTGGGCAGTGCTCGGAGCAGGAGCAAGCTGGAGAGGCCTGATTCTAAAAGGCCTCAGCCCGGCCAGAGCTGTGGCACAGTGGGCTAAGCCTCCACCTGTGCCACCGGCATCCCACATGAGCGCCAGTTCGAGTCCTGGCTGCTCCTCTTCCGATCCAGCTCTCTGCTGTGGCCTGGGAAAGCAGTGGAAGATGGTCCAGGTCCTTGGGTTCCTGCACCCATGTGGGGGATCTGAATGGGGCTCCTGGCTTTGTCCTGTCCCCAGCTCCGGCAGAGGCGGCCACTTGGGGAGTGAACCAGCAGACGGAAGACCTCTCTGTCTCTCCCTCTCACTGTCTGTAACTCTACCTCTCAGATAAATAAAATATTTTAAAGATTTATTTGAAATTCAGAGTTACACAGAGAGAAAAGGAGAGGCAGAGAGAGAGAGAGAGAGAGAGAGAGAGAGAGAGAGAGAGGTCTTCCATCCGCTGGTCCACTCCCCAATCGGCCGCAACAGCTGGAGCTGTGCCGATCCGAAGCCAGGAGCCAGGAGCTTCTTCCAGGTCTCCCACGCGGGTGCAGGGCCCGTCTTCCACTGCTTTCCTCGATGCGGAGTTAAACTTGAACGTCCGATGGCCAGCGGTCACTTAGGGGATGAGTGTGTCCTGAACGTGGCGTGGGAGACACTTACACTGAAAACTGACTCATTCCTGGTGGATTGGTCTGAAATTGGAATTTATTCCATAAACCACTCCCTGCAGGATTCTGGAACGAGGCAATCCGGAGGTGGGGGGTGGGGTTGGGGCTCAGTCTTCTTGCCTTGAACTTGGAGGTGGGCAGAGAGGAAGGCGGGGCTCGTGCACAGGCCCTCCCTGGACAACAGTGGCAAAGGCAGGCTTTTTCCCCCACGCACCTTCCTAACAGGTGGACCTGACACCCAGGCCGTGTACCCCTCCCCCACAGCAGGATCTGAGCAAAACACGGGAGCCGTGTGGGCAGGGCGCCAGGCGCGGCACCTGCGGGAGCCAAATCCTAGGAGGCCGGGCCAGAAAGCCGCTTCTACAGAGAGAGAGGGCCGTCCCCGAGCCCCCGAGCTTCCGCGCCGCACCTGCCCCGGGGTGGGGGTGGGGGCCCTGATCACCGGGCACAGGCCCTTCCAGGAGCAGACACAATCCCAGCTCTGCAGTCACAGGAAGCCCGAGGACGCTCCCACACCCAAGGCAGGTGCATTTGCTCCCTGGGCCTCAGCCGCCTCACCTGTGAAATGGAGGCAAGGAGCATAAACCACAACAAGCAGCAACAACCACGCGCAGAACACCACGTGGACGCCCAGCAGGCTGACCACCGCGCAGTCGGCAGAACCAGGAAGCCCTGAGCTTCTGCCTTGCTGTGTGACCTCGGGCGAGCCGCTGTCCCTCTCTGGGCCTTCAGGCTAGTGTCCTTGGAGGCACCCACTCTTGACGACCCTGGACGAATGTGTCTTTCCTCCACGGGGGACAGAGGCCCAGCACCCCAGCCTACAGCTGCCCCGCCCAGGACAGCAGCCACTGAGCGCCAATCAATTAAAATGAAATAAGATGAACTCGGTCGTCCGCTGCACCAGCCAGATTTCAAATGCACACCCGTGGCTGGGGGTGAGGGTGCGGGCACCCGCAGGGACGGCCGGCAGCCAGGTGCCCACAGGGTGCTCCCGGTCCCTGCGGGCGCCCACGGCGACAGGAGACGGAGGAGGGTCGGGATTCGGATGCACCTGTCGCAGCGTGGCCTTGGGGGCCATGGGCAAAGTGGGGGAGCTGCCGAGGAGGGAGGCTGCTCCTGGAGACACAGCCCTGGCCCCGGGCCAAGGACAAAAGCAGCGGAGCTCAGCTGTGCACTTCCCACCCACGCCGGGCGCCGAAGCTCCCCGAGGTCTCCGGGAGCCAGAGGTGAGCGTTGTCCGGGAGACGCGGCTCTCCCGCCCCAGGGCAGCTGCCAGTTGCCTCCGGTGCTGCCCTGGGGCCGCTGTGCGACAGGCAGTGGGGCCCCCAGAGGCCCCCGGCTGCTTCTTCACCGAGGGCGAGGGGTGGCCGCGCACCCACCCGAGGAAGGGTGTCCACGGGAGGGCGACGCCGTCTGGGTAGGCCCCGCCTTTCTGCAGGCCACTGCTTACTGTTTGTAAGAACACGCTCTCTCAGAGTGTGACTGACTTCCCAGCCTCCTGGCCTCCAGGGTTGCCCACATGACTTAGTCCTGGACAGTGAGGCACAGAAAGGTCCCTGAAGAGACCTGTCCTTTCAGACAAAAGGGCTTGGCCCTCTCCCCATCTTCTTGTCTGGAGAGGGGACTCAATGGCTGGAGCAGCAGCAGATACCTTGTCATAAGGAGGCAACTTAAGCTCCGAAGGCTCTTGGTCTGGGTGTAGAACTCTGGCCTCCCTCAGCTGAGGCCCAAAGAGTGATCAGATGACAATCATGCATTATGATGCAACCAACAGTGATACTACCATCAGGTTATAATGCAGCAATGGCGCCCTTGCTATCACGCCGGGGGCACACACTGTAGGCTGCACACACATTCTTCACGTCTTCAGGATTGCCCCGTGAAGCGGACGCCATCATTCTCACCCCCAGTGCACGGGTGAGGAAGCTGAGGCAGAGAGGAGTGAAGGGGCTTGGCCAAGGTCACAGAGAGTGAAGAGCAGGGCCAGAACATGAACCCAGGCAGCCTAGCTCCAGCGCCCGCCGTCCGCGTCTACACCCCACAGGCACGTGGTGACCCTGCCGCGTACTGCACATCGCAGGATGTGTCTGCACAGACGGGGCGGGCTGCAGCATCACCAGGCGACAGCACGCCCCAGGGCACGCGGCCCCCTGTCACCAAGGCCCTGGGTGACACACAGGTCGCGTGACCCGGCAGAGCCCAGGCCCTAACCAGGCTGGGGCGGGGCTGGAGGCGGGGCTGGGGGATGGCAGCGGCGGGAGACACGCCCCCTCCCCAGGGGGAGGAGCTGCTCCAGTTGCCTGCCGGGAGCCGGGTCCCAGGGAAAGGCGTGGCTGTGGAGTCGGCCTGGCCGTGGGCACCGGCCCCCCCTCCCCCCCGCACCTGCACACACAGGTCAGGCAGGTTTGGAAGGGGCCAGCGGCTCAGCTGCTCCATTCCCGGCTGCTGGCCCCGTGGACGAGTGACCGCTCCTCCCAGTCTGCAGGCGGGGCCGAGGCCTGGCTCCCAGGCCTTTGGTAAACATTAAACAAGGAAACGTCTCAGTGGAAACCGAGGGCTCCACAGGGGGTCAGACGCGGCTCCTCCTGGCCATGACCGTGGAGCTCTGAGGAGTGGATGCCGGGCGCCCCAGGAGGAGGGGGACCTGGGCACGGCCTTGGGGAGGGTTGAAGCAGAGCCCCCTGCCCAGGGCCGAGCGGGCGGGGTCTTCCTCAGGGGTCTTCCCTCGGGGGTCTCTGCCTGCCCTGATCGGCAGTTCTCCCGGCTCCTAGGGGACACCCCCGTATCTCACAAAGAAACTGAGCCACGGAGTCAAACCCAGGCGCGCGGCTGCCAGGCCAGTGCCTGCAGTCACCAAGCCACGCCCCTCGTCCAGTGCGGACAGCAGCCACATCGCAGGTGCACCCCGAGGCAGACCTACGCGCCCAGCCGGGGGCAGAGCCCGCCCAGCTTCCAGGGCCGTCACCATGACGACCTGCGCCCTGGCCTGACTTCCCAGCTGGAGCCCCTCCACTGCAGCCCCAGCTCCTAAGGGCCCCAACTCCGCAAGGCCCCTCCCGATGGATGTGGACACGCTAGCTCGCCGCCTGTGCGCAGAGACAGCGCCCTGGGGAGTGCAGCCGCCAGGGCTCACCACCACCGGCCACCCCTGGGGCCCAGTCCAGGCTCCCTGCTGGCTCCTGCCTCGCACGGCTCCGCCCCTGACCTGAGCCCCGGCCCCTGCCATGGAGACGCGCCCAGGAGGGCGGCCCGGCAGCAGCGGGCAGCGGCTGGGGCTACACTGGCTGCAGATGTCCTGTTCTCTGGCCTGCCCCAGCCCTGGGGGTGGCAGGAGGTGACCCAGCGTCCCCAGTCCCCTCTGGAAGAACAAAGCCCTCTCGGGGGCGGGGCACTGATTTCCAGTCCCTACTGCGGGGGCGCGGGAGCCACAGGGTGGGCTTGGCTTTCCCTGGTAGTTCACAGAATTCCCCTCCTTTGGGCACTGTGGAAGCCGCTCCCCAAACAGACCCAACAGCCAGAGCCTCCTGGGTCTGGGGGCCCCAGGCTGCCACGTTGATCCCCTCCCTCCACCTTCTACCTCCCGCACCCCTCACCAAGCACGGGCCGGTGCGGGCACCAGCAGTGGAGACGGGACCCGCCCTGGCAGGGGGCGTCACGGCCCCAGAGCGGAGGACCCCGGGAAGCCGAGGATGGCAAACCCGCAGCACAGGGGGCCCCAACAGCAGGCCAATCTGACGCGAGGACGGGCGCTGTGGGCCAGGGGGAGGCTTGGGCCTCCCCTTAGTGGCTGATGCGGAGACAATCCCTCAGCAGGTACTCCCAGCACCGGGAGGAAGGGGGCGCTCCAGAGACCCCCGGGGCTGGGAGAGGCAGGCACCTGCCTGCCCCCAGTGGAGCCGGGTCCCTGATGGGCAGCAGCAGAGGGTCAGCCCCACAGCCCAGCCCCCCGGGCCTCCCGAGTGCCTGCCTGGGCAGGAGACCGGCCAGCTGGGGGTCGGAGGCAGGAGCTGTGGCAAGTCTGGCAAGGCTGGTGGGGCGACAGGGGCGCCCCGGCACCTCCTCCCCCAGGAATGAGGAGAGTCACAGCACGGCTGTCACGACGAGCGTCCTCCCGCCTGGTCTTTCCCAGGTTGCTCATGGCATGGAGCGGTCGGTTCTGCCTGATTGACATCGGTGCTCCCTCCCTCCGGGCAGCCCTCACCATCAGCTCGGTGGTTCAAGGACAGACACGTGATTTCAATGTGTCAATCAAAGCACTGAATGTCCTACCCTCCAAGTCAGCCCAACCAGGTGCTCACTTTACTGACAGTCTTGAGCTGTGAAGACAGAGCCTGGAGCTGCTGCAGCCTCCTTGGCACCATGAGGGGAGCACCAATGGGACAAATGCAGGATGCAGGTGATATCTGGCTAACACCAGGCCTGAAGACGGGACCTGACCTTGGCCTTTCTCTCTACCATGAGCCCACACGTCCCCTTCTGTGTCTAAGCTGGTTTGAGTTCCCTTCTCTGTCCCTTGCGCGTGGAAGAGTCCTGCTAAGAGCTGTCGGGACCGTCTCCCGGGTGCCCTGCACCCCACACTGCTCGCAGACTCTGGATGAGCAGAACCGGATGAGAGCCTCCCCTCCCACAGAGCAGGGCGCACCTGCCACGGTGTCCAGTGCCCGCCTCCCCACAGCGGCTCCCGGCCAAGTCTGAGCTGCTCCTGCCCCACCCAGCCCCTCCCCTCTTCTCCCACTGGGGGGGGTGGTTCAGGCACTAACCAGGGTGGCCGAGGGCTCCAGCTCCTGCGGGAGTCCCACAGGCCCGTGCTCCGCCCACTTTGCAGAGGCAGTGATGGAGGCTGGGGCGGGGGGGGGGGGGCTTCCTCGTTCAAGGTCACAGAGCTGCTGCAGGTGGTACAGTCAGAACCTGACTCAGAAGTCTGGCTGGCACACAGCTTGTGTCCCTCCAACTAAGCCCCGGCCCGACGCTCATTTCCTGAACCAACACCAGGACACAGTGGCTGGCCAGTCAGCCCAGCGTGGAGCCTGCACCTGTCTTTGAACTGGGGCGTCCTGGGCTTCTGCTAAGAACGGCCGGCCGGGTCGCCTCCCCTCGGCTCCGGCAACAACTCTCTCTCTCCCTCCCTCCCTCCCTCCCTCCCTCCCTCCGCAAGGCCAGGTTCCTACAGGGAGGGAGGTAACCGGAGAGGGCCAGTGCTACCTCCACCCCTCCTCCCTCCGCTCCGCCCTCCAGGAAAAAAAACCAAACCATGAAAACAAAGGCGGCCACAGCCACTGACTCCAGACACAACCCTCCACACAGTACACGCGCACGCAAAACCAGGGGCACTGGCGTGACCTTTTAACCCCGCCCCTAGCCTGAGTCAGCAGCGCGACGCCCTGTGCCTGCTTCCTCCTCCACCCGGGACCGGGGTTCACATCCACAGGGCGGAGCTGCCGGTTCCGCCCAGCGGAGAGCAGCTTCTCCCGGGTCCAGCTCCAGGTGGGGACCAGGAGAACGGGCACGTCTCCCATTTCCCAGACCGACACACTGAGGTCCCGCGGAAGCTCGGGAACCCACAGCCTTGGCTGTGAGGCTGCTGGCTGTCACGGACGGCCAGTCTTGACACCCATTCCGGGTTAGACGGGTCTCAGTGTGTACAGCCTGCCCCGCCCCCACTCCCCACAGGGACAAGGGGGCGACCTGAGCCCAGCTGACCCCGCACGTCCCATCCCGCAGGGGCAGTGAGTCTGCTGCTGCCTGGGAAGGGGCGACAGCGCGTGGGCATCATTGCTGTCTCAGGCCCCCTCTCTCTGCCCTTCCCTTGGTCACCGCAAAGTGACAGCAAGGACTGACACACGGTGGTGCGGAACTGGACGAGCTGGTTCAGCTGCCCGCTGTCCCGGGGTGGCTGCTCCCCCCTGCAGGCCTCTGCACCTCCCAGGGCTGCTGTGTGGCCTACATCACAGAGACCACCCTAGGACCCTCAGACCCCATGACGGCAGGGGATACAGGGGATACTGGCTCCTGGGTGGGTGGCTCAGAGGCCCCCATAACTGACCACTGCTGTCTCAGCAGCCCAGCCGGAAGCTGCTCCAGGAAGAAATCAAACACGCACTGCCAGCTCGAAATGTTTCCTTATGAAAACTGGCCTACATTGTTTAGCAACAAAGTCGCTAATGAGCTGGTTCGAGGCTCCCGCCCCGGGCTGGGGAGGCGGGGCTTGGCGCCACCTGGGATTCTTCCAAGGGGCACCAGGACCACATCCTGGTGTCCCCAAGTGAAACCGGATCCTCCCGCTGGAAACCAGGCCTCCCGTGAGTGGGGGCAGCAGGGAGGGCCCTTCTGGTGCGGGGCCTTTTCCCACATTCCAGGGCACCCCAGGTTCCAGCCAATCAAGTTAATTGAAAAATGACCTTGGGCTGAGAAAGCGCAGGCCCAGGCTGGGGAGGACCGGCTGCAGGAAACGCCAGGGCGCTGGTCGGCCTGCAGCTGCACCCCGCGTGCCAGGGACCCCCCAGGCACCCCGGGCTGGGCACACATCCTCTGCAGCCCCAGGCGGCCTCCGGGGGCTGTGTTATTCCTGCCTGACAGACGAGGAAACTGAGGCACAAAAACTAAGAAGGCTGCGTGGGCCAGGCTCACGTGGGCGGCCAGGCGCCTCCCCGTGGACTCTCCCAGGATGCACTTCAGCACCAATCCCAGTCTTAACAACTGTAGCTACTGGGGAGGCCCAGCGGCCAGCAAGCCCGACCTCGACAGGACAAGCCTCGGAGGGCAGGGCCGCGCGGGGCACCGCCACTCTCAGGTTCCTTGTGCGACGGCGGGGTGGGGAATATGAGAGCGGCCTGGGCTGGCCCGTCCTCCTGCAAGGGCCAGGAGCCCAGGGCCAGGGTGCTGACGCAGGGAGCCTGGCCACCCGCTGGTCCCTCCCCCGGCCCGGGCCCACCCCGCTGTCCAGCCTCAGCTCGGCCTCTGTGGGCCGCCCCATCTGTTCAAGGTCCCAGGTCCAGGGCGGCAGGTCCTGCGTGCAGGGGCCGCAGCCGTCCTGGCTTCTGCGTGGGAGGCCGCCAGGACTGCCTGGGCTCGGGGCCCAGCCACGCACCCCCACCCCAGCACGCAGGGTCCCGGGGATTCTGGATGCTCCTGATCCAAGCTCCCTGGGAGATGGCGGGCTGGGCATCTTGTTACTGAGTGGTCTCCAGCCTGGGGCTGAGAACGCCGCCTGTGTCATCCCGATGGTGACCCCGGCACAGGCGCCCCTTCCTCCCAGTCTGGCCTTTGACCCCCTGTCACAAACAGACGCTGGCTTTCTCCAGGTGACAGAGAAAGGCAGGCACGAGGCTCTCATTCCTGCACCTTCCCACAGGAAACCCTGTGGGTCGCCACCAGCATATCACAGCCATCGCTGGCTGCCTGCTTCCCCGGCAGTGAGCCGCCTCTTGGGAGAGCAGAGGAGAAAAGTATGCGAAAAATGTAAACTGAAAAAAAAAACCCAGGGCTCTCCGCCCTGCCCCCACCCTGCACATAGCTCACACCCGGTGCGGTGTGGCAGAACCATGGCCACGGAAGCTGGCCGGGGAGGACGGGGCTGGACAGAATCCGCACCTGCTCCCAGGCTGCCCGCCTCCGACAGTCCCAGCGGACGGCATCCTTCCAGGTCCTCCTGGACCTGCCCCCCGCAGGAGGAGCCAGGATCAGGGTCGGACCTGGCTAACGGGAGGATCGGAGTGAGCAGAGGCGCCGGGGACCAACAGTCGGCAGCCAGTCGCAGGCCTCTCCAGAATCCGCAGGTTTCCTACCCATAAATCCGCCTCCTCCTGTCCCTCTCTCTGCAGCTGGGCTTCCGGGTCTCTGCTCTTCCCTCTCCCCATTCCACAGACTTCAAACCACCCCAGGGCACTTCCCACAGTTCATGGAAGATGCAGTTAGAGGGAAGTTTTTGGGTGCGAAACAAGGTTCCAATCCAGGCACACAAGGGCCTTGAGAAAGTTCACGGAGAATGTGTACCATGAACAAGCGGGGCTCCCGCCGATCGCAAAGCAACAGAAGATACGGCAGCCGAAGAAGCGAGCGTCCCGATCGGGGCAGGTGTCTGCGCTGTCACAGCGTGGGACGAGAAGAGGCCCTGTGTCCTGTGCACTCGCTGCCACGCTGTAGACGCTGATTCTGCACCGGCCAAGCCTGGACCCTGCTGTACACTGGAATCACAAGCTGGTCACCAGCTACCAGCCAGGCCCGCGAGGCCACCCCACCTCCCCAGGGGGACCGCCCAGGGCTGCCCAAAGCCCAGCACCCCCCAAAAAAAAACCAATGCGGGGCCGGCGCTGTGGCGTAGCAGGTGAAGACCCCTCCCACAAAGTCCGCGTGCCTGCCTTCGTGTCCCAGCTACTCCACTTCTGTTCCCGCTCCCCACTACTATGCCTGGGAAGGCGGTGGGATATGGCCTCATGTGTGTAAGCCCCTGTCACCCAAATAGAGACCCAGATGGAATGCCAGGCTCCTGACTTCGGCCTGGCCCCGCCCTGATGTTGTGGTCCTTTGGGGAGTGAACCAGCAGGTGGAAGATCTCCCTGTGTTTCTTCCTCTCTCTCTGAACCTCTGCCTTTCAAATCAATAAGTAAACCTTAAAACAAGCGAACAAAACAAGACAAGCTTTGGTTAGTCTCCAGCCCTGATGCATGGGACAAAAAAGCCCAACCCCAGGAAGCCACGGGCTCCGGTCCTGCCGTGGACGCGTGGGTACCCGGGCAGGACCCACGGGTTTTCAGCTGAGAGCCCTCGGCCGTGCACAGCCAGCCACCCAGCAGAACCCTGGGGCCCCGGCAACCCTCCGGCTGCGGATCCTCGGAGAAGGCTACGCACCCCTGCGTTAGCAGTTGTTAGCAGTTCCTCCGCGGGCACACCTGCAAGAGCTCATCTTGCGGAAGTTGGGGGCAGGCCGGGACACGCCCCCGCAACGCCCCTCGGGCTGGCCTGGGCTGGGGAGGCAGGTGAAGCCTTCCCAGGTGGGGGAAGCGCAGTCTCCACTGCAGCTGGTGGCGCTGAAGGCTTCGTTTTCTCCCTCCCTGCCCCTCCTCTTGGTTGCCTGCAAACATCCGGGGGCCCCTCCTTGCCAAGAGGTGGCTGGACGGCCATGGACGCTGCTCATGGACCCCGGAGGAGGTGAACTGATGGTCTTTGGGCTCTTTTGGTCCGAGGATCGGGGTGCAGGTGGGCAGCAGAGGGGCGTGCTGTCTCATTGCATGCCCCACCTGGCTCAGGTGCGCCACCTGCCCAGACAACATTCCACAGCCACTCCCGCCGGCCTCTCTCCCTACCTGCTGTCCCCAGGGTCCTGCTGGGTCCTCTGCACAAACACCAAGCTGCAGACATTCCTCCCATGCTGTGTGGGCAAGATTCTGGCTCCAGTAATTCATCCGTCCTCCCCAAGGGCTCCCGGAGGGACGGAGAGGGCTAAGTGTGGTCAAACGGTGCCAAGCAAGGCAGGAGGGCCTGTCCTCCCGCCCACCCAGAACCCTCCACACGGCCTGGCTGCAGGAGGGATGCTGGGGCGCTGTCCAGGGAGGCACTGGGGCCCATGGGCCCAGCGCCCGTGCTGTCCAGGAAGCAGATTCAATGTGTAAGACCCTCAAGCAGTAGGGCACAGGCCAACAGGCAGATGCCACCCTGGGAGCCATACTGGGCTCCACACCGCGGTGAACAGACACTTAAAACTCACAAAACCTCGTGGGGGCTGCCGGGGAGGACGTGCATGTCCAACCCCCACCGGCGATCACGCTCAGAGGAACAAGGCAATCACGCATCTTCCCTGCCTGGGGGCAAGGATCCCAAGTTCCCAAGATCCCAGAGTTCCCGACTCTCCCACAGCCTGGAAGGAGGCAGCTCTCTGCGGACCAGGGCCCTGTCCACCCTTCCAGGTGCAGCCGATGGGACCAGGGCCCTGCCCACCCTTCTAGGTGCAGCCGGTGGGACCAGGACGGGCACCTGATCCACGGTCTGCCGAGCCACCGCTCAGCCAGGGAACCAGGCAGTCTGAGCCGCAGGGCCACAGGGCGAGGCAGGACTGGGGGAAGGCTCCTGCCTTCCTGAAGCTGGGAGGGGTGACTGCCCCAAGGCCAACCCAGGCTCCCTGGGACTCTGGGTTCACCGGCAGCCTGGGCTCCCCCTGTGTGGACCTCCTGTTCTCTCTGCTGGCACAGAGCCTGTCACAAACACAGCAAGCTCAGGCACGGTCAAGGCTCTGGACTTCCCACAGTCAGAAGCGTGTGTGTGTGTGTGTGTGTGTGTGTGTGTGTAGACCCCACCCTGCCCCACCCACCCTAAGACAGGCACCTCCTGTACTGCCAGGGCCAGTGCCGACCCCTTAATAAGCACGACTTTGTAGCCTGCAGCCCAGCATCCCCCATGCAGCATTTCAGACAGCTCCCTAGGAAGTCCCTCCTGTGCGGTACACCGGCCCTGCAGGTGGCTACCATCGTTCCATTGTACAGGTGGGGACACTGAGGCCCACGGAGGGGCAGCTGCCTGCCCAGGGGTCTCCAGCGTGGGCTTCCTGTGGCACACGAGGCTTTGGCGAGCTGCTGCCAGCCACCACCCTGATGGCAGATGCTCGCTCCCAGCCGCCCTGACCCTCCCCTCCCGCTGATACTGACCCTACCCTTGACTGCCCTGGGCATCTCCCCAGTGAGCCTCCTGTCACTCCAGCCCCCATCCGGGTACAGAACTAACACAAGAGATGTGTGCCGGGCATGGTGCATGTATTACTTCATTTAGTCTCTACAAACCTATACTGGGTAGGGACAACACCCCCCACTCACAGATAAGGGAAGTGAGGTTAGAAGGCTTAAGGAGCTTGCTCACGGCTCCCTCCCTTCCCCCAACCAACACTGATCTGCACCCAGGCCATCTGGCTCTGTGACCCTGAGCACACGGTACAGGGCCTCCCTGTCCCCACTTTCAGAGCCCTGAGCCTGTGCACCTCCTTTAACTCAGCGACAGGAGCTCGCTCCTCCAACGGGTACCCAGCACAGCCCACCCGGCCCCGGCCCTTGTGCCAAATTCCTATCCTCCCGGGCTGCCCGCTCCTGTCTCTGCTCTTGACTGCCTGCTGGGTACAAGCTCGAGTCACCTCTGGTCATCTCCCAGGCCAATGGCCACGCTCCAGGCACCAAAAGACGGGACTCTGATGGGGAGGCCACGAGGAGCCAGCTGTGGCCGCTGGCCTCAGTGTGCCTGGCAGTGCCAGGAGGCTGGCCACGGGCACCTCGCTGCGCGCATCTGCGCAGGTCCCGGAGTGAGCAGGCACGCTGGGCTCACAATCGGGAAGCTGATGGATCCTTCTCCCGGCCACCAGGGCAGGAGTGATACAGCAGAAGACTCTGGGAGCTGGGAGCTGGCAGCTGTCCTACTGGTCCCTGAAGACAGACGAAGGGAAAGAGAAGGAACAAGAGAACAGAAAGTGGAGCAACCCCCCCAGGATTGAGAATGGGGGGTGGGGCTCCACAGCTGGAGAGCCCCTTCCCAGACAGTCTCTCCTCCTCTGCCCTCGGGCTCCACGCAGATCCCTGGAGGGGTCTTTAGGCTCAGCGGCTACAAACACCCCAGGAAGACAACTCAGAACAGCCACGGCATGCCGGGTTTCAGTCCCAGGGAAGAGGCACCTGGGAGCGTGCGCCCCTCCCCCACACCCCACCAGGTGGCCTGCACAGCTTTGCTCTAGAGGAATCTAAGAAACCCTGGGGATGCAGGATGGGGGAGGAGTGGCTCTGGGACCCCGGGTGCTAGAAGGGCAGACCCTACAGGGACAGAGCCTGCTTGGATGAGGGTGAGCAGGGGTCACCAGGGGTGGGCGGGGCATTACTGTGGGACGGGCGCAGCTGGTCCCGGGTGATGACAGTTCTGGAAATGGACATGGATGTATTCAAGGGCGAAATGGTAACTTTCATGTTGCTAACAATTTGCCACAATAAAAAGACAGTGCTGGGTCCTGGTTGAACCCTAGACCTACTGAATCAATCTCTGGGGGTGGGGGGCCTGGAATCTGCATGTGAGCCCACTGAGCTCAGGGTCCAGGTGTGGCAGGGGGCCCCAGGCAGGCCCCTCCCCCATCACATAGCCCTGGGCTTTCCACCCCTGAGGGGATGAAGTCAATCACTGCTCTCCTGTGCAAGGCGATGCCGGGCAAGAGGCCAGGAGGAAGCCCAGTGAAGCCACTCTGCCGAACGCCCCAGTGGCCAAGGGCACATCCTCAGGGGTCCCTGGGGGACAGGGTAGGTGGGGACCCGGTCGGGAGCCCCGCCCCCTCCCCCTGCCCTGCAGCTTTGGGGCCCAAGTCTTGAGAATGCGGGTGGGTCAGTGCACAGGAGTTTGGCCTCCTGGCCCAAAGCATGGCTCCTCCTGGGTGCTCCCAGATAAAGCGGTGTTAACCGAGTGGAAGGCACCAAACGCTGGGGTGGCCCGCGCAGCGGCACCGCAGCTGCTCTCATCACAGGACAGTCTTGTGAGCTCGCGAGACGGAGGAGCGAGGGCATGCGCCTCTTCCTGCGGGATCCTGGGAAGAATAGAAACGGAGAGACCTAACTGGATGTCCACCTCCCCTACATCAGCATCACAGCTGTGGGTGTGCCCAGGACGCCGCTGACACTCGTGCTGGGATGCAGTGGCCAAAGGCAGTGCGTGGTGTCTAAAATTAGCCAGGGTCTAGGAAGGCAAAAGGCTGAGCTCCTCAAAGTCGGCTCACAGGAACCTCTGTGCCCAAATCGCCCAGAGCACTGGCACACACACAGATTCCTGGGTGGGGGAGCCTGAGGATCTGCATAGGAGCCAGCAGGCCAGGCTACGGTGACCCCCAAAGGAATGGGGAAGAGGATCCTGGGTAAAATCTCCCGGCACTGCCAAGACCCTCGTGAGCCTTCTGTCGGTTTTCATATCCAAGCCTGCACGCACCCCACGTGGCATCTTAGAGCAGGCTCCCTTCCCTGCCCCTGGCCTTAGGTTCTCAGACTGCAGACAGAGTGGGGGCCCCCTGCCCACTGAGCGTTCCCTCCTAAGGATCTGGAGCTCTGTGTTCCCAAACGGCCAGCATAGGGTCGCTTAGCACCTGCCAGTTGGCCTTTTGGGTTCTGACTGGACCACATGGTCAGTGTGGGGTTTCCTGGGCCCCCAAGGCTCCCACACCCACCCACCTCTGGCTCTGGGAGACCAACGTGCCTCCCTCCCAGCACCTCAACCTCAGCCCTGGGCCCTGGCAGCCCTGGGGAGGGGAGCCTAGGACAGCCACGGAGGACAGCTGCACACCCTCTCTGAATCTCAGTGTCCCGCCTGCAGGGTGGGGAGAAAGCTGGCTGCCTCGCAAGAGACGGGGGTATCAACAGGAACACACAGCCAAGCACTTGGCTCCCGAGCGCTCGTCATTAACAGGGCCCAAGGGAACTGAGATGAATCCCGCCCCCCGCCCAGCACATGGGACTCTACAGTCCAGAGCGCCGTGGCAACACCGTGCCACAGACGGAGGCGGAAGCCCGCCGGGGACCGCACAGGTTGTTTCCACTCCTCCCCGAGCCCCCGGGGACAGCTCTCTGGAGCGGCACTCAATGCCTGTGATAAAGTCACAGCCCAAACCAGAGGAGCCTGAGCCAGCCTCCGAATCCAGGCAACCACAAAAGGCAGAGCCGTTGGCACCCGCAGGGCAGCCGCCAGGTGCCAGGTGGTGGTGGGTGTTCCTGGGCACTGGCCCCCAAATTCAGCACGGAGACCGAGGACTGTCACCACCCGGAACCCACCGCTCCCCCGGTCCCGAGCCCGGGGTCAAGGGTCAGACCTCAGGAAGGACCTGCCTACCTGTGGCCCCCTCCTGGCCAGGAATTGCTTCCAAACTTGGGGCTGATGCGCGAATGCCATCGGGCAAGGGCTCCGAGGAACAGCCACGATCGGTCACGCCCTCTAAGTAGCCTCTCCTGAAGGCGTTCAAACAGCAGACGAGCGAAAGCCTGAAGTCCCCATCTTCGTGGAGGCCACCACAAGAGGTGCTGAGGGGCTGGGCCTCGTGAGACGGCGGCAGAGCTGACCCGGACCCTCCCGGGCAGGCGCTCATCTGCAGCACCCAGCACCCAGCGCACTGACGGAGCACAGGTGCACGAACATAACTGCACACCTCAGACCCAGGGCCGGCCTCTCCGGAGAGTTCCGGCCCTGGTGACTCGCGGCAAATACGGCGGCCGGCCGGCGCTAACGAAGGCTCTGCTGGGGCTGGAATCTGTCTACATGCAAATGAGTCCGATCCTCCAGGCCTGCCAAGCGGCTGTGTTTGGGTGACACAGGCTAACTCCAGGACGACGGACGCTGTCTTCCCTGAGCCACACGCGGTGCAGCTCTTGAGATGACTCAGAGCATAGCTAGCTCCTCCTCCTCCAGGGCGGCCACGGGGCCTGGCCGGGCCCCCCAGCCAACTCAGAGACCAGAAAGGAGGCTGACGTCATCACAGAGACCCCCGACAACTCAAGAAGACCAAAGAGGCAGCCGGCGTCCTCCAGGGTCACCTGTCGCTCAAAGCCTGGTGTCTCCAACCTCGAACGCACATGCACGCACTTGGAGGTACTCGGGACTCCCTCCTCTCCCCCTCGGGAGGCAGGATGCGAACCGCACAGACTCCGGTCCAACCTCCAACGACTCTGACGTCGGCCGCAGAACGGTTAGCTGAGGCTCGGAAGTTCCATAACTTGCAGGCGGGCTCGCGGCTCGTAAGCGGCAGAGATGGAGATTCCAACGGGGTGTGCCTGACTGCAAAGCTGGTGCCTTGTACCCGCGACGGGATGCCACCTGCCAGCCCAGCATCCGTTTCCTAACAGCGCGGAGGCAGCTGGGTCTGAGTGAGACCTCTGTCTGGCCCACCCTGCTGGCTGAAGGACGCTCACGGGAATGCACCCATGGGTCCCTGGGCCCTCGTCCAAGCGCATCGCTCATTCCACTCTGCAGAGCTGGGATCTCGGCTCCACCCCCGCGGAAGCCCCTTCCAAGAGCTGACTTCCTGCTGAAACCCCTCACCAGCAGAGACAAGCGAATGCTTGGGCTGCTCACAACACAGAATGTCAAGGTCAGGACAGACCACGTCTGCAGAAAACGTCAAGGGGAAAACAGGCCTGAAACTTGAGGTGGGGTCTGCTTGGTGAAGAGCAGTCCAAGGTCTTGCAATAGCTGGCTGAGGTCCACAGTCAGCGAGAGGTTTCTGGCTGCGAGACCCAGTGACCGTGAACTTGAGCAAGTCCCTCCATTGTGCCTAGCCCCAGCTAGCTGCCCCAGCCGTGGGTGGGATCAGCCACTCGCCTCCCCTGGCTTGTGGCAGGGCCGACTTGAGACGGAGAAGAAGCAGCCCTGCTCAGTTATCCCCATGCCGGCCTCCCGAGGGTGCAGAGCCAGGAGCCAGCGCACAGACACACACGCGCTCTGTCCCCCGCACCCCGCCTCCCGGGTTTTATATAAAAGGCTCTAAGAACCCCAGGGACAGTGACATAATAAATAATACGCAGGGAGAGGTGCGTGACTCTTGACAGAGGGCTAGGAGAAAAGCTTCCTGGGCCACAGCTACTGCACCCAGTTCAGAGGCTTCAGCTGCGTCAGACCGGCGCTCTGTCTACAAGGTACTCATTTCCTGCTACTTTTTAAAAAATGACTTAGTTCCCGTTAGCTGGTGGGCAACACCTCCTTGCCCTAGAGACTCAGCAGCCACACACCTTACTGCTCCCCACCGCCCTACCAGCACCTGCCCCCACCTTCTGACCCCTAACAGCACTCACCGTCCCCGGACATAGCCAGTGCACATCTGCCTACTGGGAATCTCCTCCCACAGAACACAAACTCCATGGAAACCAGCGCCACGGTTGTCTGTTTACTGCTGTGTCCCTGACGGCTACGACACTGCCCGGCCCGGAGTAGGTGCCCAAAAAATGTGAGTGAATGACAGACTGATTGGAAGAACTCATTGCCCCCAGTTTCAGAGCCGCGGTGGGCCCTGGTTCCCTCCGGGGGCGTTCTGGAGCGAGCTGCCCATCAAACAGAGTCACTCCCTCTGTGTCAACCAGGAAGCCGCGTGGTAAAGAATGCCAAGGTCAAGCAGAATCGAGGCAGAAGCTGCGCGGAGTGTCTGCAGCAGCATCCGACATTTGCACTGCTGCTCCAGCCCCTGGGTCACCCACCTGCCGAGCTGTCACCATCCCGGGCCCATCACCCTGCTGCTCCCAGGACCCCTCCCTGGGCAGTCTCAGGGTGTCCCGGTTCGCATCCCGCCAAGCGAGCGTCCTTTCTCTTCCCCAAAGGGCCGGGTTCCAGAGTCGCCGGTCCAACTGGGCGCCTCTGGCTGAGTACCACATTGAGCTGAGACTCTAAAATCAGTCACCTCGCGGTCAGGCCGAAATGTTTACTTCAGCAATAATCTCAGCTTGTGGTTCTAAGCCAGAGCGTTCTCATTTCCTTCCCAGAACAAAAGCCCTCCTAACAGCAAAGGTTCCGAGAACCGTTTCCGGGACGGGCTGTCCCCGACATCCGACCCACGCGGAAGCTGAGAATCCCAGACAGGGAGCAGGCATTCGGCGGAGCCTAACGGTCCCACGCTGGAATGCTTGTGCCCGATTCCTGGCCCCAGCTCCCGGCCAAACGCACAGCCCGGGAGGCAGCAGGTGACGGCTCCAGTCATTGGTGTTCCTGGCCCGGCCCAGCCCATGGCGGGCATTTGGGGCAGCGAACCAGCAGATGAGAGTTTGTCCTGTCTCTTTCTTTGCCTCTCATAAAAAGAGACAGCGAAGAGTGAAGTGTAGTGGGGTGGAGGTGGAAAAAACCACAAACTTCCGGTTTTAGCCACCGGTTTGATTCTGTCTCAGGCCAGGGGAACCACCCGAAAATCGGCACAGACCTCCGATCCCCCTGCCTCGCATAGGGAGACACCACAGGGTAACCGCCACCCCCAGACCTGAGCACGGGGCGTTCTGCAGCTGCACCCAGTCATCCCGTCATCATCATCAGGGTACTGTTGTTATGAACACACAAATGGAGTCTGCAGGTCGCAAAGTAAACAGCCCTGGCTGCACGTGTTTACATAATAACAACTTCCACTGACATCAGGCTCCGCCCCCACCTAAGCCCTTCACAGACAAGAGGCATCACCACACGGAGATGGGCAGGTCCCATCCTGACCTCGAGGGAAGCTGCATCCAGCCACTCTGCCCCCTGGGAGGGAGCCCAGGACAAATGTCCATCAAGTACCCACCTAGATCTCCACTCGTCACTAAGATTATTTCCACTGTAGAGATGGGTAAACTGAGTCCCCAAGGAGGATGCGACATGCCCAGGCCCTCCCCAGCTGCTGACTCTGCAACTGTCCTGCACTCTAACCATTCGTACAAGTTTGGGAGAGGGCGGCCACCGTGCACGGCTGGATGGGACCCTGCCCTGACCCAGAGCTGGTGGCCTTCCGTTTCCCAGGGAGACCACTGCAAGCAACTCAAGAATCAGGGGGCTCTGGGCTGGCTGTTTCTCACAGGAAAGAAATAATTGCTAGGTAAAAAAGCCCATGTGCACCCCAGCTGGCGAGCCTGCCGCCTGGGACCCGGAGTCCTGGGCCAGGGCCAGGGCCAGCAGGACACAGGCTGCAGGTCCAGTGCTGGGCTCCGACAGGCGTGGGGGCCAGGGCAAGCAGCCCGGCCCGGGGGCTTTGCTGTCCGAGATGACACAGCCTCCCCCCAACTCCATGGAACTAACCCCAACATCCCAAGTAGCCAGGACGAACAGCCCACCACTGGCGCCCCTCCCCCCGTTTTTCTGGGAGAAGTACTCAGAACTTCAAAGGAACGTGACAGTCACTCGCGTTTGCGCCCCAGGATCTCACCCAAACAGGTTTGCACCCGCGCGCCCGCCGGGGACATTTAACCCCGCGGCGCCGCCCCCCGCCTCCGCGGGGCGAGAGCGCCGCGCGTGTCCCTAGGATTGCATCGGCTCTTCGCGCAGGGCTCCGGGCTCCAAGCTCCGGCCCCCCCCCCCCCCCCCCCGGCACACGCAAGCCACCGGCTTCTCCTCCGAGGGGCAGCGCAGACGCACGGGCGCCGTCCCAGCCTTGCGCCCCGAGCTGAGCGCAGGCGTGGCCGTGCCGCCCCCCGCCCCGCAGAGCCCCGAGACCCCCGCCCCGCGCGGCTCCCCGCCATCCCCCGCCCGCGGCTCCGCGCGCCGCCAGAACTTTGCCACCGGCGGCTTCGTGATCCCGGCCCCGAGCGCCCCCGCGCGCCCGGCCCCGGAGCCTCCACTCCCCGGCCCAGCGCGCACCTACCCCGTTGGCCGCAGGCGCCATCGGCTCCCGGAGAGGACGCCCCGGCGCGGGGCCCATCGCCGGGCCCCACCGCGTCCGCGCACCGCTCACAGGCTGCGGGCCCCGGGGCGCGCGCCGGCCCGGCCCCCGCCCCACAGCAGGGCGCCGGCTCGCCCTGCGCCGCCAGCTGGCGGACGCGCTCCCAGGAGCCCGCGTCGGCCGCCCGCATGCCGCGTGCCCGGGGGGCGCTGCCCGCGGCGGCGCGGGGGGCTCCCACGGCGGGCGGGGGCTCACAGCCGCGGGGGCCGCCGCCGCATCGGGGCGCAGCAGAACGCCGTCCGCGTCGCCGGCGCCGCTGCCCGCGCGCGCAGGACCAGGGCTCTCGGTGCGGCCGGACGCGGGCCGTCCGCTGCCGCCGCGCGCGAGGAATTCGGCCGCCGAGCCTCTCACGTGGGAACGACTCCGGGCCCCGCGGCTCCTCCTCCCGCTGCTTCCGGGCTGGCGAGGGGCGGCCGCTCGCCCCGCCCCTGCCCCGCCCACGCCCCGCCCACGCCCCGCCCCTGGCTCTCCGCCGCTGCCCCGCCCGCTCCGGAGGATCGCGAAGCGCCGGTCCCGGTGCCTGGTGCCTCCTCGCGGGGTCATGGCTGGGAAAACAGCGGTCGCCAGAGCCGGAAGTGCAGGCACCCGAGCCCTGGCCGAGGGCTGAAGCTCCCCAGACCCGGCCGGGAGCGGGTGGCCGCCCCGGGCCCAGGCCGCCGCTCGTGGTGGCTGTGACCCTAAGCCTTGGGGCGAGCGGAGCGCCGCGCGCTAGTGAGGCTGCGAGCGGGGCCCTGCAGACCCTGCGGCTTCGCCTCCTTCCCCCAGCCTCAGTGTCCTCGCCCTGCCCCTCCTCAGTGATGCTTGGAGCCCCCACGACGGCAGCCACGTGCAGGTGCGGCCCGGACCCCCGGGAGTGGGCGGCGGAGATGGGGGAGAGGCCTGAGGTCCGGGGCGACTCTGCCCACCTGCGGTGCTCCGGCTCAGGGAGTGTGCTCGGAGCCCCCCCCCCGGAGTGTGCAACTCGGAGCCCCCCCCCCGGGA
>CM027388.1:8764789-8834039 GCA_015711505.1 Sylvilagus bachmani | reverse complement strand
AGACAAGCTGTGAAACCAGACTGTCTCCCCAGGTCTAAACCTCCCCTCCTCATTGTCCCGCCCCGGGCAAGGAGCCCTGCCTTTCTGTGGCCACAGTGGCCTAGCCACCAATGGCCATGGCCTTGTCAGCTTCCAACGATGCACACAGACACACAGGCACTCATATATACACACACAGACACACAGGCACTCACGTATACACACACAGACACACCGGCACTCACGTATACACACACAGACACACACACAGACACACAGGCACTCACGTATACACACACAGACACACAGGCACTCACATATACACACACAGACACACAGGCACTCACGTATACACACACAGGCACACCGGCACTCACATATACACACACAGACACACAGGCATACGCACACGCACACACGCGCCTCCTGCCCACCTTCCCAGGGACTGGGGCTGCCTCTGGCTCCGGCCTCTGACTCCCTGGAAGCCCTGACTTCCTGGTGGAGGGCAGAGGGCCAGGCCAGACCCTGGTGGTGCTCCCAGCTGGCCGGCAGGTGAGAGACGCACACTGCTTCGGAGGAAGGCCCGTGACCCTGCTCCGGGCGATGGGAGAGGCTGGGACTCCCCCACTTGCACCTGTGCTGCAGTGACCGGCAGAGCGATGGGGGCGTCCTGACTCCCCGTCACGGAGCTGGGACCTCAGAACAGTGCAGTCCAGGGTCTCCACCTGAGACCCCTGGGGACCCACGCAAGGACGTGGACAAGGGGGTTGTTAGGTGGAACCTGAGTTTGAAATGTTGGCAACACTCGGGAACGTAAGAAGAAGGAAAAGGAGGAGGAGGAAGAGCCACAAAGTAAACGCTTCTGGAAGTTTCTGCGCATCCCATATTCCAGGACCGCCTTCCTCGGCCCCTCTGCGACCTCTCCAAAGGCCCCTGCTGATCCAGGCTGGTGCCCGAGCCCACGGCCTTGGGGGAGTTCTGCTGTTCTTACTCAGCAGAGTTCGTCCCTGGCTCGCTCTCTCGCTCTCTCGCTCTCTCTCTCTTCCCTACACTGAGGTCAGGACTTCCGATACCAGCTGGCTCCACCTTCCCCAGCTTTCTGGGCAGATTCTACCCAAAGCCTGACTCCAGAGGGTTTGACCTGTGCAGTCACACGGGGCCCTGTGCTCAGAAGGACCCTGCGCTTGGGTTATGCTGTGCCGTCATTGCCTGGAAATTCTTCTTGTTTATTTATTTGTTTGTTTGGAACCAGGACCGTGCCCTTCACATTGCCTGGGGACCTGCAAACTATGTAGCTAGGCCTGCTCCCAGAAGACCCCTGGGAACCGATTCAGCTCGCTGGGTCCTTTCCCTGGGCGTACGTGCCCAGTCTCTGCAGGGCGGCAGGAGAGGATTTGGGAATCAGGAGAGGCAGCGGGAAGTGTCCTCATTCAGTCCTCCCCACGGCTTATTCTGAAGAGTAGAGGCATCGCAGGAGTTCAGGGCGGGCGGGGGTGGGTGGTGACGGGCAGTTCAGGCGGGGGCGGGGAGGCTGCTGAGGTTCTGGCCTCTGGAGGCAGACAGCATCCCCCTGACCCTGACCTCAGCCTGCCACACAGAAAACACAAAGGAGGCTGGAGGCCGGGGCACAGGGGCCAGCGCCCCTCTGCTCCCAGGAGAGCATCCGTCAGCTCGCGGGAGAAGACGACAAGATGCATTTGCCTGCAGGAACAAAGACCAGAGACGTCGCAATAGGAGCTCCCAGCCTGTCTGGCAGCTGCCTGAGCCCACTGGAATTGTTTGGGTTTTTTTCCCCCCTGGGCTGTGCCTTTAACCCGTGCGGAAGACACATGACTGAGCCCTTCGGGCCAGCATGTGACTGCCCGGCTCCGAATGCCTTGAGCAGAGCTGGGGCGGGAGTCTTGGTTCTGAAGACCCCGTGACCCCCTGTGAACTCCTGGGCAAGACTTCCCGGGGCGGTCTAGAGACCTCAACCGCAACGCAAGGCCCCCCGCTGCCCCCAGCATGCGTGTGGCCACGGAAAAGCGCCTTCCTGTGTCTGCACAGCTAAAGGTGCCCTGCTGGGTGGGTTGAGTCCTCCCAGGGGGTCTGGGTGGGAACTTCTGTTTCACTTTGGCTGTTGGATTTGCTGGCAAGGCAGCAGGAGGGAGGCTCCAAGAAACAGGGGGTGTCTTGGGGAACTCCCTTCAAAGCAGGAAGGCTGGGGCAGGCGCTAGGGCATGGCCACTGAAGCCACCGCTTTGGGTGCCCAGAGGGAGCAGGTGCATGCGCAGGGTGGGCGGCACGGCCTCCTGGCAACCTAACCCTGGGGAAGGCACCTGTCACGGTTTCCCTGCTCTGTTCCCACCAGGTCCCCGGCACACTTGAGGCTGGGTTAAGTGAGCAAATGACTTCACTCCTGGCAGCCTCAGCTTGTCCTTCTGTGATGTGGAAGTGACCACGGCCCCTTCCTGTCCGGTTGGGGTGGGAGAGCCTGGCATGGAGTGAACCCTCAAAAACCGGGCTGCAGGGACTTCTCGGGGGAGGCCAGGGTGACCCGTCTGTGGCTCCTGGCAAAGGAGAGCACTTCCTGCTAGCTCCATAGAAACCTGCAGTGCTCGGACTGCTCCTGGGGACCCCAAAGCGACTTCCGGGCCCTTGGGCAGAGCCCGGGCTGCTTCTGCAGCCGGGACCCCAGCAGGCTCAGTGCTGACTCCTCTCCCCCCCCCCCCAGTAGGACTCTGGGGCGCAGGTGCAGCACGCAGGATTAGAGTGGGATTTGCCTCCCCAGCTACTTAGACCTTTGTCCTCAGGGTAGGTCCATCCTGCCATCTGGCCAGGCCAGGCTGGACACTTTTGTGGGCCTGTCACTGGCTTGCCGGGCCCCTTTGACACTCTTCCCGGGAACCCCAGTGGCCTGGCAGAGATCCTGAGCCCCTCCAGGGATTTCAAAAGGGCCTTGCCTCAGGCAGGAGCTTAGCCCAGGCCTGGAGCCGAGCAGGGCAGTTAGCATTCTCCCAGAGCGCAGCTGGCCTCTGCGCCCTGCCTGCTGTAGTCTGGACCCCACGTCACATTCTTTAAGGCAACAAAAGGATCAAGTTCTTTCCTTATCCAGGGACCATCTCGCCCTTGTCCTCCAAGCCTCTGTCTTGGGGACTTCACTTCAAAGCAGGGAGGTTGGGGCCGGCATAGCACAGCTGGTTAAGCCACCGCTCGGGACGCCCAGAGCCCATGTTGGAGTGCTGGTTCGAGTCCCTGCTACTCTACTTTTGATCCAGCTTCCTGCCAACGCTGTTGGGAGACGTCAGGTGATGACCCAAGGACTCGGGCCCCCGCCACCCACATGAGAGACCCAGATAGAATTTCTGTCCTGGTTTCAGCCAGGCCCAGTTCCAGCTACTGCAGGATTTGGGGAGTGAACTAATAGATGGAAGATCTCTCTTTCTCTCTCACTCTGCTTTTGTCATAAAATAAGTCTTAATTGAAAAGAAGGGCGGTTTTGGCATCAGAAAGTTACGACGTTCTAACGTACTCAAAACAAAAGCAATAACAGAAAAAAATACTACAACGTATAATAATAACGTGGGCTGACATTGAGACAGCAGGTGCCATGGGCCAGACACTGTCGTAGGAGCCCAAATCCTCCAGACAGGGCTGAGAGAGAAGTGTGCCACTGTTATACAGAGAGGCCAAGTCTCCTACCCACAGTCACACAGCCTGTGAGTCACAGAGGCAGGGGCCACACCCATGGGGCCCAGTGACAGCCGTGATGCCCCCCCAGCAGCAGGCGTGGTTGGCCGGGCACCCCATCACCCCAAGATGGTGCTCTGTGCCCCTTCAACCCTGCACACCACCCTAGCCCCAACATCCCAGGTGAGAAGACGGAGGTGCAGGGAGCCCAAATGACGACGCTGGAAAATGCTGGGGTGGGGATCTGGCTCTCGGGGGAGTGGGTGTGCTCTGGCCAGCTGCATCCCACTCTGGACTGCTGGGAATGCCCTCCGTGGGCAGTGGTGGAAAGGTCACTGCTTGGGCCAGCCTGAAGATGGAACTCAGGAACTCTGCCGCCCCTGGTGTCCAACAGCGGAACTTCACCTTCCGGGGAGAATCGGGCTCCGAATGGCTCTGCTGTGTTCACAGCTACAGTGGTGGGCCTGGTGTCTCCACTTCCCGGGGGGGGGGGGGTGGGGGGGTGGGGGGGGGGTGATCCGAGACCGGAGTGGGGGAGGCGTGTCCTGAGCGCTGTCGCCTCGGTGCCAGGCCCTTAGATGAATCGGAGCGCAGGCACAGGGCCGTAATTGGAGGGGGTTATTCATAATATCAGATAACCTGCCTCACACATGTTGCCCAGGCAGACTGTAAATACTGTGATTATGCGCACGGAGCGGTTCAGCATGTTGTCCCAGGTCACGCAGGTCGTAGAAGCTGGGTTCAAACACAGGTGGCTGGGGCTCCAGAGCCTGTCTATGCACTACTATGGCGTGAGCACCATAATCATCATTATTAGTATTCTTCCCCCAGTATTTTAACCAAGTCTGCCTTTGCATATTCATCCGCTGACTCAACACACACTGGCTGTGCCCCAGCCATGCCCCAGAGCTCAGCACCTGCGGTGTGCCCGCGCGCACGTGGAGCCAGGAGGACCCAGGGCCGCGCCTGCTCTCTGCTCAGCTGCTCCCCGCAGGCCCGCACCCCTCTCCCCCTCCCCCTCCCTACTTCCAGGCGGGGCAGGGCACAGAGTGGCTCCTGCCAGGGTGCCCACGGGGAAGCTGATGAAGCTGGTGGGCTGTGGTGATGCCGAGGGTCTGGGGGCGCAGCTCTCCACGACTGCCGAGCTGGGACAAGGCTGGCCACCCCCGTGCCTGTCTCTCTAGGTGTAAGAGGGGGCTGAGGCTGCCTGCCCACCCCCCAGGATTGCTCTGGGTGGAAAGCCCACGGAAGCGTGGAGCGCCGGGCCCACGGATGACAGGCCCGTCCTTTGCCCGCTGGTCCTTTCACTCGGTCGGTTTGCCCTTGGTCTCCTCCAGGAGCCCCATATCTGGTGGGGGAAGCAGGGGGAGAGCAGACCCCCGAGTGTGGGGCGCTCATGGTCCAAGTGGCCGTTCAAGTGAGAAAGGACATGCACTAGCACATGGCGACTTGGGTCCCCACTCCCGGAGCAGGGGCGCCTGTCACCCTGTCACCCTGCCACCGGCACTGTGCTGAGCCTCTGCCACTCACCGCCCCAGGAGACAAAATGACCCCAAGGCCTGCCTGCTTCCGGATTCCTGCCAGGTGAGTGATGGAGCCTTGAGACGCCGGCCTGGCGGGTTCCCTGGAGGCTCATAGTGCTCCCCGGTGGCCAGGGCGAGTTGGAGGCTGTGCCATCAGGCGTGGGCTTTTCACGGGAAACCTGGTTGCCTCCTGCAGGGGGGGCTCAGGTGCCCCACACCGGGGTGGGTTCTGTTGTTGGAGGACGGGGCTGGCTTTTCTCTTCTGAGAGGCTTAGACACTTGTCCGGGGACACACAGCAAGTCCAGGGATCAGGAGGACTGACGCTGCGCGTGGGGAGGTGCAGGGTCTCACCGTCCCCAGCCCTTCAGGAGGCGGGGCTGGGGAAGCCGAGGACCAGGCAGGGTCGCGGTGCAGGGTGGAGGTGGGGCGCGCGCAGGGTCGGGGGGGCGTCACAGTTATGTAATGCCCCTCCTCCGCCCCGACGGCCCAACACTCCGGGGCCCTCTGGGGCCAGGAGGCCATCTGTCCACACATGCGCACGGCTGCTTTCTCTGCAGTCACCGGCTGTGCCCCTCTGCCCACCAGGACCCAGGCACAGCAGCCGGAGCCACTCCCGGCTTCCAAGACCCTAAAGGCAGAGCGCGAATGGCCTTCGTCACCACCCACCCCTCCACGGCACAGGCAGACCGGGGCGTCCAGGGCAGCGGGGGCCCCAGGGAGGTGGGGATGGGTCTGCGTGGGTCCAGGCCAGGGAGCGAGGCAGCCGGCAGGCACTAACTCAGTCCCCAGGGGCCCAATCAGAACTGCTCCTGCGTTCTTTTCCCACGACTGTCCTTTGGGTATTTTTGGAACCTGCTCCGGGAGGCAGATTCGTTGGAGGGAGGCCGGGCACCTGCCCCCTGACGGGCCCCTTCGCAAGCAAGCGGAAATGTGTTCTCGTCTTTACCCTTGACCTTTGAGAGTGGAATGTGTCTCTGCCCTCGGCGCAGCGGAGGCCGTGCGTGGGGACTCCTGGGGTGAAGAACAAGCCCACAGCGCCTGGAACATGCCGTGCACTCGTGCGCATGCTCTGTCCTCGCGCCCCGCGTTAACCTCCGCGAGCCCTGCTCTGGCTCCAGCCCCTTCCCGATTCGTCCAAGAAAAGCATCTCGCATCTGAGTCCATAGCAACAGCTCGGGGCTGCGTCAGCACCACAAGCCCTCGGGGCGCTGTCTCCTGTGATTCTCCACCGCCCTATCTGAGGCGGTTGCTAATCTCATACCCATTTTAAAGCTGAGTATACTGAGGTTAAGAGCAAGGCAAGCAAAGGTTGTGAACTGGTGGCCCTAAGGGCTTCATCTGGCCTTGAATGTTCGTTTCCTAGAACTCTATTTAAAAAAAGCTTTCTAAAAGCTGGTTGCTAACTTTTTTTTTTTTTTTAAGATTACATTTATTTATTTGAAAGGCAGAGTTACAGAGAGAGAGAGAGAGAGAGAGAGAGAGAGAAACATCTTTCATCCACTGATTCACTCCCCAAATGGCCTCAATGGCTGGGGCTGGGCCAGGTTGAAGCCAGGAGCCAGCAGCCTCACTTGAGTCTCCCATATGGGTGCGGGGGCCCGAGGACTTGAGCCATCCTCCGCTGTCCCAGGCAGGCATGCATGTTAGCAGGGAGCTGAATTGGAAGTGGAGCACCTGGGACACAAACTGGCACTCACATGGGATGCCAGAGTCGCAGGCAGTGGCTCCACCCCCTGTGCCACAACGCTGGCCCCTGCCAACATTTTTATACTATGCCAATAGACATCCCGGGTTCAGATCTTCAGATGTTTTTGTGGTCCAGCCGTCTGCCCATCTGCCCGTCTGTCCAGGGCATGTTGCCAGTGTGCCCTCCTGGGAGCCCCCTCTGTGGCGGGCAGGAAGGAGCCCTGGGCAGGGAGTCAGATGTGGGTGTTCTGTGGCTGGGTGACCTGCGGGGACACTCCCTCTCCCCCTGGCCCTCACCTATAGAATTAGGGGTGTGGCTTAAAGATGGCCACGCCCCTTTCCTTCCTATTGGTCTCACCAAGGCTCCTGGCAGCTGCAGAGCCCCCTGGAAACAGGCAGGCTTGTCCACCAGAACTGTCCTGTGGCCCCAGGGCTGGCCGGCAGGGGGACTGCCCCGTCCCACTGATCCAGAGTTTTGCCGTTGGCACCAGCAGGAGGCCAAGCGACGGGGTGGGGGGGGGTGGGGGGGGTGTCAGCCTTGAAGCAGCCTCTGGTCCCTAATAATCTAATTGCCTGGAGCATGACCCAAGCTCTACTCAGAAATGAAAAATGCCAGAGCAGGGAGGTGGAGCCGGCTCGTCCCTGTCCGGGTCAGCCTGGGGTAAAGAGTGTCTGCCGGGCACTGGGCAAGCCAGCCAGGACTCAGTGCCACCAAGCAGTCCCAGGGACACGGAGAGCTGTGCTCAGCCTCCCCATCTTCCCTGATGAGTCCTCCACAGCCCAGAGAGGGGCAGCGACTGTCCAAGGCCACACAGCAAGTCAGCGTCAGAGCTGGACAAGACTCCATCTTCTTGACCTGCCTCCTGGGGGGACTTCCCATGCTCTCGCTCTCTCTCCCTTTGGGAATTTAGATCCCGCCCACTTCTTGGCACTGGACTTCAGAAGCGGGTGGAGGTGGCCACGTGGGCACAGGCTGTCTGCCCAGTTCGGAGGCCTGGCCCGGACAGGGCTTGTCCAGGGTGCCAGGGACACAAACCCCTGGGAGGCGCGGGCTCGGGGCTGCTGCGGGGGCTGCCGGCAAGGTGGCAGAGCTGGCAGCCGGAAGCCCGCGCTGGGCTCACCCATACGTGTTGTTTTTCCCGCAGTGGTTTTAACAATGCGCGTGAGCTGCCAGCATGGGAGAGTCAGACCTCACATCAAAGTCAGCATTTCTGGCATCTAATGGGAAAAATAAAAAGACCTCAAGAGCTAACAGGAGCTGGGCCACACCTTCTGCCCTGCAGCGACTGGCAGGGGCAGGGGCGTTGACCATGCCCGGCCTTCCCTCGCTTGTACTGGTTTATTTGGAATGCAGAGAGAGAGAGAGGAGAGAGAGCGAGCGAGCGCACTGGCTTACTCCACAAACGCCCACAACAGCCAGGGCTGAGCCAAGCCCAAGCCGGGAGCCTGGCACTCCACCCAGGTCGCCCACGCGGGTGGCAAGCACTCACTACTTCAGGGGTCACCTGCTGCCTCCCGGGGCGCACATGAGCTAGAAGCTGGGAGCAGGGATGCAGCCGGGACTTGAACGCAGCCCTCCGAGACGGGACACGGGGGTCCCGAGCTCTGGCGTAACTTCCTGTCCCCGTTCCTCTTGCTTTTGTGCCCACCCCTCCCTCAGACAGCCTCCCCGTGGCTAAAGCCACAGCCTCTCCCATCCCGGTCCTCGTGAGATAAGTGCCAGCTCCCAGTGGTTCTCAACCAAAGGGCAGTTCCCGCCCAGGGGACCCCGGGCCATGGTGTGGGGACAGTGTGGTTGGGACAGCTGGGGAGGCCGGGTGCTGTTGGCACCCCAGTGGATGGGACAAGGGTCTTGGCTCAGCTTCTGAGAGTTCACAGGACAGCCGCACAGCGGGGGCTTCCTCAGTGCTGGCCCTGCGGATGGAGTCCCCCGGGGTGACTGAGAAGGACTCGGGTAGCCTCTCGATGGCACTCCTGGGAAAGTAGACAGCGGGGTGGACACTCAGGATGACGGTCAAGGAGGACTGGGGCGGGGGGGAGCCACAGCCAGTCTGGGCAGCCCCAGGCCTCAGCAATGCTCTGGGCGCCAGGGTCTGAATGGCTGGAATAAGGCCAGGGTTGGGCATGCATGCACCATGCATTTATTAAGCACCAACTGCATACAAAGTGGCATGAAGTGTGGTGGGAGAAAGTGAGGATGTGGACGACGTAGCCCTGGGCCAGAGGTGACCATCAGAGAAGGGGTCCTGGGGATATAGAGGGGTCTCATTAGGCAAAGAGCGTTGCAGTCTCCCGAGCAGAGACGGGAGGCAGTCCGGCCTGTGACAGGCGCAACCCAGAACGGCGGAGATGGTGAGCAAGGCCATCTGGACAGGGCACAAGATGCAGTAGCAGTGACAGTGTCACAGGCACCCACGGAGACCAGATGCCATCGGCAGGTGGGAGGAACCTGCGGAGGCAGAGGGCCTGCGACCGCGGGAGAGGGATGCCGACGGGGGAGGTGCCTGCACTGCGCCAGCACAGCCAGCACCCAGAAGCTACGCAATGCAGTCCTAGCCCAGCCTGGCCCAGCAAAGACCTACTTGGCACCGGCGAAAGCCGGGGCAGGGGGCGGGGGAGGGCATCGAGAAACAGCTGAGCAGGTGCCCCCCAACATGCCTCTCTGGAGCCCCTGGCCACCCCCTCAGGCTCTTCAATATCTCAGGACGCGACTGGCGATGTGGAATAGCAGGTAAAGCCGCTGCCTGTGGTGCCAGCATCCCTTCTGGACACCGGTTCGAGTCTTGGCTGCTCTGCTTCCCATCCAGCTCTCTGCTGTGGCCTGGGAAAGCAGTAGAAGATGGCCTAAGTCCTTGGGCCCCTGCACCTGCATGGGAGACCTGGAAGAAGCTCCTGGCTCCTGGCTGCGGATCAGCCCAGCTCTGGCTGTGGCAGCCAACTGGGGAGTGAACCAGCGGATGGAAGACCTCTGTCTCTCTCTCTCTCTCTGCCTCTCCTCTCTCTCTATGTAACTTCGACTTTCAAATAAATACATAAATCTTTAAAAATGTCTCAGGACGCTGTGCCCGGCTGGAGCATCCTTGTCGCCGTCTCATTTGAGCCCTTACTCTTTCCCCTTCCACTCCAGCTCAGAGGACACGGCTCCCGGAAGCAGGTGAGGGCAGGCCCGGGCAGAAACCTCACGACGCCCTCGTCTTTGTGCCCAGAGCATTTCATTTTCCTTCTCTGCCTTCCTTCCTCCACTCCCCCACCCCGCTCCTTCTTTGAGGTTTATTTTTATTTATTTAAAAGGCAGAGTTACAAAGAGAGAAGAGAGGAAGAGACAGATTTTCCATTTGCTGGTTCACTCCCCAGATGGCCACGACTCCAGGAGCTGGGTCAGGCCAAAGCCAGGAGCCTGGAACTCTATCCAGGTCTCCCGTGTGGTTGCCATTGGGTAGGAGTGGAGCAGCTGGGACTCAGACTGGCCCCTCGGAGGTGACGCAGGTGCCACGGTCTGCGACCTAACCCTCTGTGCTGCTGAATCGTTCACCGTTCACGTTCAGGTTCACTGGGCACTGGGCAGCAAGCTGAGCCCACGTGCTGGACGGCCTGTGCTTGTTTCTAACGTGGGTTAGTGGGCTCTGGACGATGTGCCGGGTGTGGGCTGCGGGGGCTCGTCTCCAATGAGGGGAGGCTGGGTCATGCCCAGGTGCCCGCGAGACAAGCCAGCCGGAGTCTCTCTTCCCACCTTGCTTTTCCTACGCCGCAGAGAAGAGCCACCCTGGGGACCAAGAAGGAAGAGGTCCCTATCCCAGACGCTGGGAAATAACTCAGTTTGCACCTGCTGGAGGGACCTGAGCCTCGGCCTCTCCAGCAGGGGACGCGACAGGCAGCACGAAGACTGGCTGGACTGCTGCCCGAGGAGCTGACAGGGACAGCCCGGGGGACCACCGCCCCGGGGCAGGTGTCTCTGCTGTGGGAGCTGCTTCACAGAGCCGTGCCCATGGCCAAAGCTCAGCATTACGGCACTTGCTTGGCACCCACCTGGTACCAGGTTTTCAGTTGTGTTTCCTTCCTCCAATCCCCAATGCAGACGCTGTTGGGGGAGGGGGATGTGCTAAGCCCCTTTCGTGAATGAGGAAGAATGAGGCACCTGTGGGGAGGCCACGCAACGAGGAAGCTGAGGTCGGGACTTGGTTCTGACAGCTCAAAAGCAAGCCTCTAACAATCCTGTGATGCTGCCAAACGAGCCCCGCTAACCACCCAACTACCCGACCAGGTGACCAGTCAGCCTCCAGCCAGCTTGCTCAGGAGGAGCCCGGGGCAGGCTCTTTCCCTAGCTGTGTGACCTTTAGCAGTTTACTTAACATTGCCCGGGCTTCATTTGCCCTATCTGTAAAATGGAACAATAATGCCTCCCTCTCCCTGCTAAGTGAGTGAACGCATGCCTGCTGCAGAATTAGCATTCAGTACACCGTACGTCTCCATGTCAGAGGAGGGGGACTGTGAGTGTTCAGACTCAGTCTGGTTTCTAATGGGAAGTTTCAAAATCGATTTGTAAAGCAAAGCAGCTTTTGCTAGGAAGCCTGTGCCGGAGAGGGGGTGGAGTGTAAACCAGTCACGCCATCGCCGGCCATCCCGTGCTTTAGCCACAGGGACAACAGAGTGGACCCCAGGCTCCCATTCTCGCCTGTCTCTGCCCATCTGGCAGGTGCACTGGGGTCTCCCTAGTGCCCCACCCACGGCCAAGTCTGACCCTTCGTGCCCAAGGAGGGGCACCCGGCGGAGAGCAGTAGCCTGGGTACCTGGAGCAGGCTGCCCGCCCGGCCTCCGGGGCTCCTGGACGCCCACCTGCAGGGGCCTGGGCCTCGGTGCCTGCTGCTTGTCTGGGCCCAGGGCCACTGCACAAAGTGCCGCACCCCAGCCGCTTGCCCTGAAAGCCGAGTCTCGGACAGCGTTTGAGGTGACAAGTGTGGAGACGCTGTGGGCCTGGTGCTTTTTTTGGTCCTTTTTCTGGTCTTTTCCATATCCAGAGTCCTTCGTGGGTGACTGGAGAGACCAGCGTTCGGAGACGAGGAGGGGCGGGCTGAAGGCTTATTTATCGTTTTGTGTAGTTTTTGGAAAACTACAGCAAGAACAACAGAACACCGGGCGCCGTCCGTTCCGAGGGCCCGGCTGTGCCCGGCTCACCTGGGCCTCCCTGGCCTCACCTTCCTCGCGGGGTGGGGGGGGTGCGCGGGCCTGACCCTGACCCACTGCTCTCACCACCACCGTGCCATTTCCCGAGTGTCTGCCCAGCTGGCCGGAGGACCTATATTTTCCCAGCCCCAGCTACACATTAGTCGCTCCTTGGAAACAGCACGGAAGCTTTCAAAATTGCAGTTGTTAGACCAGGGGAATCTTCGCGCCCACGAAGCCTCCTGTCCATCACAGCGCGTCCTCGGAGCTCGCCTGCCCCAAGCCCGGACCCGGGGAAGTGGTGTTTTGCAGTGCGTGCACGCGGCTGCCAGGGTGTCCCCTCGCCAGGGGCATCACACCTCGCCGGGCCCGCGTGTCCCTAAGGGGCTGGGGGCGGCCCCCGCCGTGTGCACCTGCACTCTGTGCACATTTCCTTTGTCGGCTTTAGTAGCGCAAAGTGCCTGGCCGCTGCTGGAGACCCTCGCAGTCCCCCCGGAAGAGAGGGGCTTGCCAGTGTCTCCTTAAACAGGGCAAGGCTCCCCTGCCTACAGCCACTGCCCTTCCGCTAAACGCTGAGGACCCTAGGGAGGAGCCAGCAGAGGGAGGGGAGGCTGGGGCAGCGAGTGGAAGGGGAGGGGCTTCATGATCTTGGCTACAAACGCCAATCTCCTCCTTGAGTCTTCTCGGTGCCTGAGGACTGCCACCTGTGCAGAGCCAGGGCCCAGCTAGGATGTGAGGCAGAGGCTTGGCCCCTAAATTCCACGCACAGAAGCAGAAGCCACGGCTGGGGACTTCACCACTCAAGTCCTCGCTCAGGGCCCAGCTGCAGGTTCAGTCTCCCGCGAAACGCAGGTGGGGAGGGCTGTGGCCTCTGTCAGCAGGAGGGGACCAGAGGGGACACATCACCAGGCGTGGCTGCGGCCCCGAGGCCCCGGGCTCCCTGACCCTTGCTTCTGACCACCTGCCTTGCTGGCTGCATCTGTGAACTTGACCTGGTGGAACACTCCACGTCCCTGACCTTGGCACAGAGGTCGTTGGGTCCCTGAGCCTTTCATCTGGCACACCTGCTCGGGGGGCTGCTGGTGACGGCCCCTCAGGCGACAGAGCTGAGCCCCGGGTGACAGCGATTGGCTGCAAACCAGCATCTAGGGGAGGGGTCCAGAGCAGTTGGCGGCCTTGTGTGCCTTGCCCGGGCTCGGGGGGCGAGCTGGCAGATGCCGTGAGGATGCTCATACGCGGGGCATTCTGGGACATGCTCGTGGTTGCGGGGCTGGGGGCTCTTCTGCCAAGGGCTGTTTGGATGTTGATAACACCATCCGCGGCCCATTCACAATCACCCACTTAAACATGAGTCTGCCGTGGACGTGCTGAATTTCAAGTGGGGCCTGTGGTCGCCTTGGCAGGGGCCCACGGGCCTGAAACTTTCCACGGGATGGACAGCCACCAGGCGGGTTTAGGGGGACGAGGATACAGGGTCATTCGTCCAACGAATAGCTACAAGAAGCCACCAGGTGTCACGCTCTGGGCGCTAAGCCCCTGCCCTGTGTGAGGCTTTGGGAGCTGACGCTGAGCTGGGAGCACCAGCCAGCCTCTCCCACCACTGCTTTCCCTCCGGGCTGTTCCCTGTGAGCTGCAGGTGCTGTCGCAGGCCCGCAGGCTCCCGCCCCTTCTCCCCACGCAGCAAGGCCCCCTCGGCTTCCTCGTGTCCGTCCACGACTTCCAAACGCGTGCAGTTTTCAGCTTCCTGTCCTCAGCCCCTATCTGCTGACCAGAAGCTGCAGGACCCGGATGATGCTTCGGTTTGACCTGCTGGACCCTGGACTGCACGGCACGCTGGCCGCACAGCCGCCCGGGAGAGAGGGCACGGGGACTGCAGCCCGGGGGAGCTCGTCCCTGGCTTGCGCGGACCTCCCGGCTTCTGCCTCTCGCTTTGATCAGGGGAAGTTGGTGATGGAGTGTGACATGCGGATTCCTTCCCCCTGTGGCTGAACCACGTCCCCGATTCCCTTTCTGTGCCGGTGATCACGGTGTGTCTTTGCTTCCAGAGATGAACACGAGGATGACAAAGCCGGCGTGTGTGGGTGGAGGAGCCCCGGGGACAGGAGCAGGGGCGATGCCTTGGCGCTGACACCTGTGCGCACCTGCGGGACTTCCACCCCCAGGTACCATTCATCGAGCGCCATGCTCTCTCCCTGCCTCCTTGGGCAGTGGGACTGGTTCTTTCCCCACGAGGTCCACATCACCGACATCTCCCCACTTCACACTCGCCTCCTCCCCAGGTGCACCTGCCACGTGGTTCACAGGGTGTGGCCTTGGCCAGCCCCTGGGGTGAGCTGCGTTAGTTTTTTTTCTTTAAGGAAGATTTATTTTATTTATTATTTATTTGAAAAAGTTACGAGTGAGGTTGGCGCCGTGGCTCACTAGGCTAATCCTCCGCCTGCGGCGCTGGCACTCCGGGTTCTAGTCCAGGTTGGAGCGCCGGTTCTGTCCCGGGTGTTCCTCTTCCAGTCCAGCTCTCTGTTGTGGCCTGGGAGGGCAGTGGAGGATGGCCCAAGTGCTTGGGCCCCTGTACTGGCATGGGAGACCAGGAGGAAGCACCTGGCTCCTGGCGGCCATTTAGGGGGTGAACCAACGGAGGGAAGACCTTTCTCTCTGTCTCTCTCTCACTGTCTAACTCTGCCTGTCAAAAAAAAAAGTTATGAGCGGGGGTGGAGAGATCTTCCATCCACTGGTTCATTCCCCAATGGCTGCAATGGTAGGGGCTGGGCCAGGTGGAAGCCAGGAGCCTGGAATGCCACCCAGGTCTCCCAGGTAGATGCAGGGACCCAAGGACTTGGGCCGTCCTCTGCTGCTTTCCCAGGGAATTAACAGAGAGCTGGATTGGAAGTGGAGCAGCCGGGACTTGAACCGGCACCCATAGGGGATGCCGGAGTCACAGGCGGCGGCTTCACCACTGGGCCACAGCGCTGACCCCGAGCACCTGCATCGTTATCCGGTACTTTCGATGATGCAGCTTAGGGAGCCCCGGTGAACTCTGCAGACCCCGCGTAGACCCCGCGGACCTCTGCATAGCCCCCCACCTCGCTGTAACCCCGTGGAAGCTCTTCCTATGGCGACGGAGAGGAAGAGGAGCCGCTGTCTCCCAGGAAGCTCCCTGACCACCCCGGGGCCCGGCAGCCTCTCGGTTCCCTCAATGCTGGCAGCTTGCTCTCATCCATTCACTGCGTGACTCCATGCTTACCTCACACCCCTCCCCCACTGCTTACCTCACACCCCTCCCCCACACCCCCCCACCAAGCCCCTCACACGTGGGATCCCTCAGCTTCTTCACAGAAGCACCTTCTGTGTCCCACCCCCAGCACTGCAGTGCAGACACCCCCCCCCCCACACACACACACACTTCATTTCCTTGCCTGGCCAACTTCTCAGCATTCAGATCTCAGGGAAAACACCACCTCCTCCGAGAAGCCCTCCTCACTTTGCTTTTCAGCTCTAGCCTTGAGGACCCTCAGCTGCCTTAACGCCACTCTTTGGGCAGACCAAGAAGGGCGCTGAGGTCACGGTCACGGTCTAGCCCAGGGGACACAGCGGCTTCGATGGGGCGGAGGACAGAGCCTGCAGCTGAGCACAGGGTCACGTGGGGCACCACGGCTGCTGTGAACCGGCCGAGGCCCCCGGCTCCCCTGGAAGCTGAGACCCTGGCTGTGATACACATTGGCCGACGACAAGGTCACGCGTGGCCTTCGTGGCTGTCATGTCTAGTCCCAGAGCGCTGGTGTGATCGCAGGGGAAGGCTGCTGAGGGCTAGGCGGGGGGCTCGGGCAGTGTGGGTGGGACTGGGCTGATCAGGCTGCCAAGGCCCCGCCCCAGCCAGGGAAAGGGAGCTGAAGCTGTAGCAGAGCATTGTGGGTGCTGACCGGCACAGCCGCCTGGCGCCCGGAGCGCGTGCCAGCGTGCCAGGTGCGGCAGGGGAGGTGAGGACCTGCGCTGGGCACAGCCAACCACGGCCCCACGGCCGCAGCCCAGACTCCGGGGCTGCCCAAGAGAGGAAGCGAGCGGGAGGAGGTTCGGGCGACAAACGCCAGGAGCGGGGGCTGCAGACTCACCGCCCTCCTGACCCCGCCTGGTAGAGCAGGCCGCGTCCCCGAGTGGGTGTGAGCCCCGGGACGTTCTGAGTGGGGGTCCCCAAGGCTGATGTGGCCGCACAGGGTCTCAGACCCTGGAGACAGCCGCAGGGAGAGTCACTCATGCGGTTCGCTTACTGAGCGCCTACTGTATACCTCACCTCGTCCCTGGCACCGGGAACACACAGATGAAGGGCACCGTGCCTGCCTTCATGGAGCTTCGGGTCTCACGGGGCCCAGAAGGCAGGGGCTCAGTGACGGGACAATGACATCAGCCGCAGCGGGACCCCCAGATCGGAGTGAGAGGCCGAGGGTGCAGCAGGAGCTGAAGCCTGAGCCGAGACAGGAAACCACCCGTGGCCAGCGGTGACAGAGCACATACCATGGAAGGCTCTTGGCCCTCACGTCTCCAACACACTCACGCCTTCCTGGGAACAGTTCCCCCATTTCACAGATGACAAAACTGAGGCCCAAAGCAATTAAGAAATATTCCTGGTCTTGCACAGCTGGTTAGGAGGGAGTTAGGGAGCAGCACTGAGTGAACCTGGCATGTGAGGCTCTGAGGTTGGCTCAGGTGAGTCTGCAGCACTGGGGGGGCAGGGGGATGTGCTGAGGGCATGGCGGGAAATTCGACGTTTGACTCAGCAGTGGCGGCTGGTGCTCCGAGGGGCAGCACCCTGGCTCCCAGGGGCTGGGAGGAGAGTGTGCTAGTGCACCTGCCGGCAGGGGGCGTCCCGCTGAGTGGCGCTGCCCTCCCTCAGCTGCCTGGCTGCCCCCTTCACACTGGGCTGAGCAGGGCTCTGGCTGCCACCCCCATGTTTCAGAGGCGTCTTCTCTCCAGCTTGTCGAGTGCGTAACTCTGGACACCCCTCTGCAGGCAGGGCTGGCTTCCTGGCCTCAGGGTCCAAGGTCAAGGGTGACAAACAGGTCAGAAAAAGCATTTTCCGACCCTATTCTTCCCCAGCCCACTGCCCACCCTGGAGGGGAGCAGCGGCATGGGGGAGGGGAGGGAAGAAGTGGATCCCTCCTCCTCCCACCCCGCCCCCAGCACTCACAGAGGGAAGCCCCTGGCCCAGCTGCCCCGTGTGACTCTTGTCAGGGGCCATTTTCTTAATTTCTAAATGACTACTTGCATATGGAGGCTCCCTTCTGCAGGCTGCCAGCCTCATGATGGGAGGGCCTGGGTCTGACTCGGGTCATCACCGTATCGCAGCACCTGTGCGCCCGGCACACAGTAGGCGCTCATCAGCTCATCAATATTTGCAGGAGGAAGCCCAAGTGGAGGCTGACCCTCCCTCCCTTCCTCCCACCTTCCCTCCTTCCAACACTTGCATGGGCAGGCGCTGTGACATAGGTGAGTCGGAAGACACGGATGACACGGATGACACGGATGACACTGCCGGGCCCCGGCCCAGGTGGCTGAGCCTGCAGAGGTCCCCACGGCTCCACGGCAGAAGCCTCGGGGACTTGTTCGCTCAGACCTGGGTGCCGTGAACAAGCCCAATTCCCCTGAGCCACGACACGCGGGCACAATGGTCGGGGGCAGAAGGTCTTCCAGATGCCTGCTCTGGAGATGTTCTCAGGGCTTCCTTGTGACCTCCCAGCCCCTGACCGTCCTGCTCCGTGCAGCACCCCTCCCCCATAGGGACCCCTGCATTGTGGGGGTGGGGAGGCTCTGTGGGGGTGTCCCGGGGAAGCTGGCCTGGGGTTATAGGCCCACAAATGACCCAAGGACTGTAGGATACAGAAAGCGAGAGCGAGAGGGAGAGTGAGAACGAACGAGAGAGCGAGTGAGAGGGAGAGAGAGAAGGCCCCAAAGGCAGATGTCTCCCTTCCCATAATGAGGGTGCAGGGAGGGCATCGTGGGACCGGGGCTGTCAGAGATGCCCAGAGGCAAGCCCCAGGGCTGGGTCCCCACTCTACTCTGCCAGGAGGGTCTGTCCCTGGAGTTGAGAATTAAATGCCGGTAGCAGGTGCAGGCTGGGCTCCCTGGAGACCCCGAGACGACATTTCGGCCAGGAACCGAAGCGCAGCTGACAGCATTGCCACCACCCCCATCTGGCTCCGCCCACTGCCTGGCCAGCTCCTTCCTGTGTGCACCTGCTCGGCTCCCAGGTCCTTTGGAGGAAAGACACAGCCCAAAGGCAGGAGGTGGAGGTGGGGATCCTCCCAACAGCTTCCGGGTCACTCCAACAGAGCCCAGGCACCATAAAACCTCACCCAGCGGACTGCAGCGCCCGGAGCGCCGAGAGCTTCTGGCCAGCCCACTGCACCCCACCCCTGCCATGGAGATAACGTCACACAGGTTCTCATTTTAAAAGGGATGTGTACTCATGGCATTAAAATTCACGAGTCAGAAGAAAAACTTAAATCACCTATAAAATTTTACTGCCCTTGTTAATCATAATACTTGGCTTTTTTCCCTTTTAGAGAAACATAGGACAACATAGAATTTTCCAGAACCTTGATAGCATTATGTAGATTACCCGACCTTTTTTTTTTTTTATTCAAGAGCGGTGTATGGGCATTTTATCATATAAATAAGCGCAATTTTGAATGAGTGGTCTTTAACCCAGCACACAGAAGGCTTGTGCCAATACAGACTTCCAGGTTGTAACCCGGGAGCCTTTGGTGGGTCAGCCGTGGAGCCTGCACATCCCACTCTGATATCAGCTCCTCGTTCAGAATCCCGACCTGCAGGAACCCCTCACAGAGCCCCTGCTACAGAAGGGATCAAGACTTGCGGTTGGCATCGGGAATCTGCACACTGTCAGCTTTCATGGGATGTCCTGGGTTGGCGGATTCGGTGTCTTTGTCCCATCCTTGCTGCCACAACACAGCATCCCAGCGCCCAGAAGGAGACTGGGGCCCTGTGCCACCCTGGGGGCCGTGGAGAGGTCACACGACATCTCCAAGACGGATTTCTCCATCAGGAAAATGGGCTGCGCGCACCACGGAGCCATTTTTCCCGGGGGCTCCCCAGAAAGGGCTTTGTGCTCAGTCTTCCATCAGAGAGACACTCGGATTTCCTGCATCAACCTGTCCGTTCCCTGTGGTTCCAGCTGGGACACTTTGCCTGCTCAAAGCCCCGCCTGGCAGAGCTGGAGGGTGAGGGAGACTGGCAGGCAGGGTCTGCACCGCCCCTGTGGTCCCCGGGGCAGCTCCTGGCTTTGGACTTGGAGCTCTGGGATCCACCGCACTCTTCCCTTCCCAGCAGATATGCAACATAGCACCTTCTACTTTTTTTTCTATTATTGTTTGAAAGGCAGAGAGAGGAGGGAGAGAGAGAGAGAGAGAGAGAGAGAGAGAGAGAGAGAGAGAGAGAGAGACGGAACCCCCATCCACCAGGAGCTCAGTCCAGGTCTCCCACAGGGATGGTAAGGACCCAGCTACTCCATCTGCCATCCTGTTGCCTCCCAGGGTCTGCACGGGCCGGAAGCTGGAGTCGGGAGTCAGAGCCAGGACTCGAACCCAGGGCCTTCGATGTGGGCATCTTCAGTGCAGGGCCAAACACCTGCCCCTCTGACAACGCTTGACCTTAGCTCACGGGGGGCTCTGTTCCCTGAGGTTGCCACCTACGACCTCTGGAGGTGGCCTGAGTGTGCCGGTTGACACCAGTTCCCTGGTGAGAGGGGCTCGGAGGGTGGGCACTGGAGCAGTAGCTGTCCAGCGGCGGGCCTTTGCTGGGGTCACCTGGGTGGGGTCCCTGGCCTCGACTCTCGACCCCTGGTGGTCTTACTCTGCCCCACCTTGGGACTCTGTCAGCAAGGAGGCCACTGCCCTAGGTGGGCCCTTGACCTTGAGGGACCCTGAGCGCAATGCATCTTTTTCTTCATAAAGCTGCCCGGCCTCAGGTGACTTGTGATAGTAATAAAGGCCTGACCGCCATGGAAGGGTGGGGGCCCCTCCTCACAAAACAGACCCTGAACAGGCACAGAGCAGCGTGGAGACGCCACACAGAGCGGGAGGAGCGGTCATGATGCCTGGGGGACCTGGGGAGGGTCACGGTCCCTGGGGATCCTCCGAGAGGCTGGGGGAGAGTGTGCAGCCCAGAACTGCCTCCCGAGCAGGGGGAAGGAGGGGACCCCACGGCCGGCAGCTGCACCCAGGCCTTCACCTCTCTGGCCCTTCTGGGCCTGCTCCGAGCGCGTGGCGTTAGAATATACTCAGGGATGGAGGCCCAGCAAGCCCCAGGTGTGTCTGCAGAATGGCGGCTCTGGCTTCCTGAGTGATGGGTGACGTCACTGCAACCCTGACCCAGCGCAGCCCAGCCTAGCCCAGCTCAGTGCAGCCCACGCTGATCGCCCTCTCTGTCGCTTTCTGACTCCAGGTTACACCTTCCCCGCGGCCCCTGGCGCCACTCCGGTGCAGCCTGGGCTGGAGACCACACCAGGCCTGCAGGGCTCTGTGCCTGCAGTGGCGGCTCGCTCAGCACCTCTGCAGCCTGGGGACCCCCCCCCCCCCAGCCGTGGCTCATTAAGGGCCCTGAAAGGCCACGCCCCCGGGCCAAGCCTTTAGCAGCACTTCACGGAGCCCTACACCACTCATCACCTTTAGGGAGCGTTGTCTGCCCAGCCCTGAGCTAATGCTCTCTCTACACCATCTCTGCTGCTTCCCGCCATCCTGGCCAGGAGCCGTTTCCCATCATTGTCCCTGGCTGGCGGATGTGGGCAGGTGGTGCCCAAGGCTGTGAGATGCAAAGCCAGGCCTATTTCTGAAACCCATGCCCGTTCTTTTATAAATAAATTCTTACATCATACTTGATGTACGAAATAATAAAAATATGCAAGATTTGCACTTGCGAGTTCTGAAGTGTGATACAGAAAACAACACGAGAACTCCCCACCCCCACACTCCCACAGACCCAGAGCATGGCCCGTCAGCCTGTCCCTGATTCGAAGCCCTTGTCTCTGTCATCAGAAGTCACTATTATAACAATTAGCCTTGGCGTTTGTTAGTGCCTTATTTGAGTTAATTATTTAATTAATTAATATTTGAAAGGCGGAGACAGAGGCAGACAAACACAGGGAGATATCGCACGGGCTGGTTCACTTCTCAGATGCCTGCAACAGGTAAGCACGGCCAGGCTCATTCTGGGCTTTCCGTGTGGGTGGCAGGGACCCGACGACGTGGGCTGTCACTGCCGTCTCCCAGCGTGCACACTAGCAGGGAGCTGAAACCGGAAGCGGAGCCGGGACTCCCATCAGGCACTCAGCTATGGGACATGGGCGCCTGGATGGAGCCTCATCCGCTGTGTCAAATGCTTAGCAGCGCTGTTTTCTGAGGCTGAAACACAGCATCAGGACGTGTGCAGTGCTCTGTGTCCTGCTTTCTTCACGGAACACGACACTGCCGAGGCCGATCCACACGGGGTACAGCCACTGCGGTCCCCTTAAGGGGCCACCTCAGAACCCCTAAACACGCTCTCAGCGCATCGTGGTCGGCTTCGTCTGCTGGGGACGCTAGGCCCGAGTGCCAGAGACTGGGGCCTTTGGAAAGAGCAGGCATCTGATTCTCACAGTGCTGGGGTGGGGGGCACGGAGAGGCCTTCGTCCCGCTCCTCACATGGCTGACGGCGGAAGGGCAAGTGGGACTCAGCCATCCATCGCCTGTCCAAAGTGCCCACCCCGCCAACAGGGAGGGGCCCTGCTGGCCCAGTGTAATCCCACGTGGACAAGGCCCGAGCTCTGGCGAGGACACAGGGTGGGAGAGTCGGCGGCCCTCCCCCTGCTGGCAGGGCCCGCCTTGCGACTTGGTCCTGTCAATGCGAAGAGGACACTAGCCCGGGTCTCTGGGCAGGAGCGGTGAGATGGCACAGCTTGTATTTTTCTCTTTTCCCAGAGAGGCTGCCCCGGGGGCCTGGCTCCTGGAGCGAGCTGACCCACAGCACAGACACTGTGGCACTGCCCTGGGTACACAGCCTGAGTGAGAAAGAAATCTGTGACCACTGAGACGCTGAGGGCCTCTGTTACCACGTGTAGCAACCCCGCCCTACCTGACCCCCAAGGCCAGTGACTTCCAGCCCAGGGGCACGAGGGAGTGGCCCTTTCCCTGGGAGACACAAATACCCAGAAACGCTTAAGATCATCTCTGACACGTTAGATTGCGTTAAAATTAGCCCCTTCCAGGATGTGTATTGGGAGTGATTCATTCTTTAGCAACCAGAACGTGCTTTGAAGATAATAAGCATTTCGGGCACTGACTGGCGCGCTTGTGTCACTTCCAGGATCCCTCACTTCTTCCCTCCTCCCCACACCTCTGGAGCTGCTCCTGTGCTCAGCGTGGGACCACTGGGGACCCTCCAGCCTGGGGACCCCAGGAGCCTGGCGGGCTGCTGATCCGCAGGACAAGCGCAGGCAGGTGGGGACAGAACACGTGTTGCACGCTGGAGGCTCAGGCAGGGGCGGCTGCGAGTCTGGGCAGAGCCGCGGAGTTGGGAGCCTCTGGCAGCGCTGCACGGGGGCCTCACAGAGGCGCTGCCAGGGCCCGATGGTGACAGCAGCGTCCCCTGTCATGTAATACCCTGGTCCGGCATCACCCAGGGGACGGCTGGACGGGGCCCCAGTGCTGCCATCTCACCTCGCTACTCCGCTCTTCCTTCCCTTCTGAGGTATTTGCAGGGCACATGCACGCCCCGTCCATGCAGCGAGCGAAAGTGCACACCGACCGCACGGGGCGGGGGCGGGGCCGGGGCCTGAGACATTCACCCACCCGCATGACACAGGTCAAGGTGCAGAGCGAGTGGAGGGGCGGGAAAAGACACACCTCGTTCTCATTAAGCCCCCAAGCGCTCATTAGTGGGAGCCGCGAGGGAAAGTGATCAGTTCTGGCCCACAGTCCACAGCTGGGGGTCCTGCGGGTAGTCGGGGGGGGGGGGGAACGGAGGAGGGGGGCGTGAAGGTTCTGCAGGGATTTAAGACACGCTTCGTGGGAATGGCTCTTCCACTCCTGAGCTGCCATGCCGAGGTCCCCTGGGGTGGGAATTCCACCAGCTCAGTGGCCACGCGGGCTCCCTACACCCACCTCTGGGCTACAGGGCGGCGAGGAGAACGCCCGGGGGTCGGCGGCAGCCACGGCCAGCGCTGGGGGCATGGTTCGCCTGCGCCGCTGAGCCCCTGTCCTCCAAGGTGCGGCTTCACGCGCGGCAGGAGAACGCGTCATTGCTGTCAGTTTTGGGAAGACGACGGGCACGGTGGGGTTGCGGCAGGCAGGAGGTAGGACCCGAGAGAGGACAGGGACGGGGAAGAGATGGGGGAAGCAGATGAGCGTCCGTGGATCGATGACCAACCCCGCGATGTGCTAAATGAAACAGATTAACAACTCTGGCTTAACCTTCCCAGCCAGCGCTGGGCGGGGCACTGGGGCGCCTGCGCAGTCACTGCCCAGGGCTCAGGAGCGCCTCCTGGGGCCCGCACTGCACTACGTGTCGGAGCTGGGGCAGGGGCACAGCCAAGTCCCTGTCCTCCTGGGACACAGGATAAATAGACAGTTACTCACACTCACATCCACACGTACATACACACATACACACAGTCACAGTCACCGCCACACTCACCCCACTCACACCCACACACACTCACACACTCGTGCACATGCACACACACATGTTCAAGCACATATATGTACATTTACACATGTACGTGCAAGTGTGTGTGGGAGGGTATTTTAAACATTTATGGAAAATGCACGCTTTGGTGCAAAAATGGCCAAAGTACATGCATTTGAAGGATCTTCAAAACCTCAATGGAAAATGTGTGTTATGAAAACACTGTGCAGATTTCAAGGTTTTCTTGGCACCAAAATAAACTTGGCTTTCAATTCTGCTTCTCCATGACCATTGTGCAGTCCTCTCATGCATGCGTATATGCAGGTGTGTGCACAGGTACATATATGTTTATTCCGTGGTTCTCAGCTGGGGGTGGTCTTCTGCCCCAGAGGGCATCCGGCAGTGCCTGGGGACACCTGGGTGGAGGGATGCCATTGGCATGTGGGGGTGGGGGACAGAGGGACTGCTCAGCAGCCCACAGGGCACACGAGGCCCCCACGGCAAGGAAGGATCTGGCTCCGAATGTCCCAGTTCTGACGCTGAGAACCCTGCATGCACCCAGCCACGTGTGTGCACCTCAGCGAGTGACGGACAGTGATGGCTGGTGGGGCGGGGGTGGGGCTGTGCGTTGCACGAGAATCCTTGACCACCTATGCTGGGGAGAAGCACTGGGCTCCAGAATCAGGCCAGTGGAGAACGGAGACCCCCGACCTGCAGCCGGCTAAGGCGACGGTGCAGCTTTAGGCGAGGAGTCCAGCGAGGCGCCCATTTTGATCAATTCTGGGCCAAAACCAGAGGTGCAGAGTCTATGCGGGGCCCTGATGCAGGAGGAGTGGGGCCTGGAGAGCTGGAGGAAGCGGGCGTGGCCGGGCAGAGGTGGGCGGGGGACAGGTGGGAGAGGCCGGCCCTTCTCAGAGCAGGCTGGGTGTGTTTCTGAAGGTCTCAGAGTGGGTGCCTGTGTGCAGGCGAGCGAGCAAGGGGTGACTGCACCCTCATTTCCAGGGTAATGGAGGGGAGCCCGGAGGCAGGGTGATTTTGGTTGATTCTTGATTTCTTGTTAAAGTGTTTTTTGAAGACCCGGCTAAGGACTCAAGGCGCCCTCCCAGGTGTGCTCTGTGGACAGGCACTGCTCCCTTTCCCCAGCAGACTCCCTCGGGGAGCACGGCTTTGTGTGGCACGCTCCGTGGGGCTCCGGTTGGCCCCGCCCCGCCCCTGCACTGCCGCCGACAGCTGTGGTTCTTCTTCAAGGGCACCTGCACGCAGCACTTCCTGCCCGGCTATGAGAAACCCTTCGGTGTGGGACAGGTGGCTGGGCTGGCCTCCCGCGGAACTTGCTAGAATGACCCGATCCCAGGTCCTACCGAATCATTTTTACCAAGGCCTCCCAGGTGACAGCCACACAGGTGAAGCGTGACACTCTGCTCGGAGTGACCTTCAGAGACGCGTCCAACCCTGCGCTTCGGCCACTCCAGCAGCAAATGTCCTTGCCAGGAGAGAGGCGCGCTCAGACCAAGGTCGCACGGCCCTACTTGGGCACACACAGAGTGGTACGTGCTCACTGATTATTTAGGACAGGGGCACAATACGTGTGATGCTGGTGTTCTTTTAAGCATTTATTTATTTATTTGTAAGGCAGAGTTACAGAGAACGAGAAGGAGCGACATGAGATCTTCCATCCGCTGGTTCACTTCCCAGTTGGCCGTAGTGAAGTGGGCTGGACCAGGCTGAAGCCAGGAGCTAGGAGCCTTCTCCGTGTCTCCTACGTGGCTGCAGGGGCCCAAGTGCTTGGGCCATCTTCTACTGCTTTCCCAGGCCATAGCAGAGAGCTGGATCGGAAGTGGAGCAACCAGGACCTGAACTGGTGCCCACATGGGATGCTGGCACTGTAGGCACAGGTTTAGCCTACTGCACCACAGCGCTGGCCCCCATTTTCCGATTCTTAATCAGAAGTTCTTGTCTGTATGTGTGTGAGGGGGTGGGCAGGGGCGGAGGCCTCGAATGTCTTGGATGAAGTCCAGCACTCTGTTCTAGAATGTTAGGCTTGGCCCTCTCACGGGAGGGGGGGAGCAGGAGGCGGGGTCTGTAGAAGGTGCTCCTTTGCCATGCGCAGGGTGTTCCTCTCAGAGAGGATGCTCCAGGCACTTGGCGTGGGTCATGGCTTCCACGGAGCTCCTGGGAGAGCCCCCTGCTTGGGTGGGGTGTGTGGTGCGGTGAGCTGAGCCACCTCTTGGGGTGCCCGCATCCCATAAGGCAGTTGCTCATTCGAGACTCCGGTTCTCTGCGTCTGAGCTGGCTCCCTGCTAACGCACAGTGAGGCAACAGTGGTGGCCCAGGTGCTTGGGTCCCCGCCACTCACGTGGGAGACCTGGACGGAGCGCCTGGCTCCTGCCTTCAGTCTGGCCCAGGCCTGGCTGTTGTAGGCTTTTGGGGAGTGAACCAGAGGATGGAAAACCTTTGTCTCTGCACTTCAACCGAAATGAAGATAAATAAGCAAATACACAACTTGACAAGCACTCCTGGAGTTACAGGGGGGGCCGAGGAGCAGCTCTGGGTGGCTGGCTTTGCAGCCCAGCTGAGCCCTTGGCAACCTCTTCAGCTGCCAAGGCCTCAGTCTCTTCACCTGTGTAAGGGGTAGACGGCGGCACCCACTCCGCAGAGTTATTGGCGGAGATGGACGAACTCCCCCGTGAGAAGAGCCTGGGGGAGACTGTAGCGCTTGACAAATGCCAATAGTTTTCAGAGATGTTCTCTCACTGCTCTTCTTTTTGCAACCATTCCGACTTGCCCTCTGTGTGCAGGGAGGGTAAGGGAGGCCTCTGGAGGGCAGGGGGCTGAGCCCTACGTGGTACTTTCTCACCTTGACCTCTCACCTCCTGACCCTTAGAGTCAGCACTTGCCATGCGTGGCGTGGCGTGAGCGCTTCCACCCCACGCCTGAAGCTCTGGACTGTGGCGGTGTTCGGTGTACAGCAGTAGCCTCCTGAACCAAAACCAGGAGTGAGCCCCATCCTGGGCTGGTGCAGGCCGCCCTGACGTCACAGGCTGCCAGTCTCCCGGCGGACCAGTCCCCCTTCTGCATACATAGAAACTGACGCTGACAGGGAGGGGCAGCCTGTCCCAGGTGAGAGGCGAGTGCTGCCAATCCAGGCCTGGGAGCCCAGGAGCAGCGTGCGTCCAGCCACCCTCCAGGCTGTTCCTAGAACAGGATTGTTCAGAGTGACTTTCCACCGTCCTAAAGCCTTGCTGGGAGTTTATGGAGCGCTGGTTCCATGGGCAGCTCAGAAGACCCTGAGAGGCACAGAGGAGGAGCAAAGACGGCCCCTGGCCCTGCAGGAGCTGGTCGTGAGCGCAGGAGGGACGAGGAAGCCGCCGCCGCCGCCGCCGTGAGCAGCAGCAGGTGCGTTGGTAAATCCCAACCTCACGGAAGCAACCGCAAGCCAGCACGATTCTCTTATCACCCTCAGTCTCTTGGAACAGGAGGGTGAGGCGTTCCCATGAGGTCTCACTGCTAGGGAGTCTTCAAGCTGGGACTTGACCCCAGATAATCCGGCTCCAGAGTCTACCCGGCCCCACCAGCCAGTGCTCGGGAGTGGGTACAGACCTCGGGACCGAGGCTCCCGAAGGCAGGCTCACCATGTGTGGTTCGCCGTGGCACGCCCAGGGCTCGGGACCCTGCCTCGCACAAAATCAGCACTCGGAAGACACTACTGGGATGAAGGATGTGTGGCCAAGCGAGCCCAAGGCAAGGTGGCAATAATGGTGAGACACGGGTGGCAAAAAGCTGGTGTCCTGTCCCCTGGGGCCAGTGCCTTAAGGGCCTCGGGGGATTTGCGAGGCCTTGGAGAGAGTTCTGCAGCCCCGGGCCAATGGGGCACTTGTCCTGCCTGCTTCTGCACCGACCAGTTTTGGCAGGGCTGGGAGGCGTTCGGCGGGGATGTTATCTGCCCAGCCACTCGGCTGGCTTTTCTGGTACAGCTGGAAACACCTGCTTACCACTGGATGATTTACTCCCGGAAGGTTCAGCCGCACCCGACAGAGCACAAGGCATGCGGGATGGGGCTGAGGGAGAGAAGCAAGCAGCATGGGGGGCTCTTGGTAAACAGCGATTCCACTGTGAGAGTTTCCCACGTGCTCCAAGGAGCCACACCCACAGCACCTCCCATGTGCTCCAAGGAACCATGCCCACAGCACTCCACAGTGGCCCCAGGAGTGCCAGGCAGGCTGCCCTGCAAATTTTTTTCACGCCAGTTTTCCCCATCCTAACTGGGGGCCACCCGGGGGCAAGGTTTGTATTACTATTCTACCAATCCCTAGCTCCAGCAGAGAGCCTGGTGTAAGTGATATCCCAAGCCCTTGAGTCTGGGCGGGTTTGCGACTGCTCCGTCCAGCACAGGACGGCAGGAGCGATGCCATGTGACAGCTCGGGTCAGGTCACAGCTTCCAGTCCTTTCTCCTGGACCCGGCTTCCCTGCTCCGGAACCCCCAGTCCTGAGCAGGGATCACGGGCAGGTGCTCTGATGGGCAGTTCCGGCTGAGCCTGGCCTTTGAGTCCACCAGGCCACCGTGTCAGACCAGCGGAAGCAGCGTCTTGGAAGTGGCCCAGCCCCCAGTGGCCCGAGTTACCCCCAGGCACTACGTCTTCCCAAGGGAGCCCCCAGCCCCTGCAGAACAGAAGCGGCTTTCCTAGGTCTAATTCCCGGACCCACGGAACTCAAGACCCCATTCAGACTGTGAGCGCTCTGCACCACTAAGTTCATGCAGCCATGGGAACTAGAACAGCTCTGGAAGGGATGACATCCCCGCTCCACCCAGGGCTATAAATGGTTTCTAGGGCAAGCCAGGGGCCCTGCAGGCCTCAGCTTTCTCACCCACAAAACGGGTGCCCTTAAAGCCTCTCTGTCTTACAGGACTGTTGAAGTGCCAAGAGGGACACTGTCAGCAGCTCAGAGTTTACGAGCCCCTCACTTCGCACACATCACCCTCTCCCGCTGCTCCCCGCGTCTCCCGAGCACACGACAGCCGACCCAGACCCTTGTCTGCTGGGAGGTGCCTGCAGCCATCAGCACCATGGGAAGCCTGCTTTGTGATGATCCGTGGCGTGTGTGTTTTCATTTATTTATTTATTTTACTTATTTGCAAGGCAGAGTGCCAGAGAGAGAGAAAGGGAGGAACGGGGGGTGGAGGTGGGGAAAGAGAGGGAGAGGGAGGGAGGGGTCATCCACCTGCTGATTCACTCCACTCCACAAATGCCCGCAACAGCTGGCGCTGGGCCAAGCTGAAGCCAGGAGCCAGGAGCTCCATCTGGATCTCCCACGCGAGTGGCAGGGGCACAAGCACTTGCGCCATCTTTCGCGGATTTCCCAGGTGCATTAGCAGGGAGCTGGATTGGAAGTGGAGCAGCTGGGACTCGGACATGTGCGATGCTGGCCTCGCAGGTAGTGGCTTAGCATGCTGTACCACAAGACTGTCCCCGGTCTTTTGATCTTTCTGAGCCTACTTTGCTCATTCCTAACCAGGGTTTAGGGTTAACTCCCGTGTGAAGTTGGTGTGGGATTCATGGGATAGCACACGATGTACTCAACACCGCGCCTCGGGCTTGGAGAGCATCCAACTGTGGTCACTCCCTCTGTGACGATGTGATTGAACTTGATGGTGTCCGCTCCACCGAGGAGAATCTACGCTTGTGTTCAGCCCCACACGGAGACTGGATCCCAGCCTTTCCTTCTGGAATCTGGTTGCTTTCCACTGGGAGTGGTTCCGCATGCCCAGTTCTGTGGTGTGCATTTTTCAGGTCAAGGTTTTAAATCTGACCCAAGCCGGGGAGCCCACTTCCTGAACGGTCATTCCACTCAGAGACTGAGGCTGATTCTGTGGCCAGACTGGAATGTCGACAGGTTGTTCCAGGCTGTTCCGTTCTGGAAGGCTGGTGACGTGATATGGAAATGTTGAAAGCATCTCGCGAGTGTGTACTCCCGTAGGCAGCCCTGACCAGTCCACAGAGCCCTAATGCAACAGTCTCTTTTGCCTTCCCAATCATAATACATATAATCATTGCAAATAGACCCACAGTATGTGTTTCACATTGAGTACCTGTTAGGGATATGCTAAGTGCTATTTACATACTCTTTTATTTAATTATTTTTTAAGAAAGATTTATTTATTTGAGAGGCAGTCACAGAGAGAGAGAGAGGAGGGGAGATAGACAGAGGTCTTCCATCTGCTGGCTGGGGCTGAGCCAGGGCCTGGAACTCTACCCAGGTCTCCCTTGTGTGTGGCAGAGACCCAGGTACTTCAGGTTCTTCTCCATGACTCCAGTTATTCTATTAGTTGTGTGTTTTTTTCTTTTTTAAAGATTTACTTATTTATTTGAAAGGCAGAGTTGCAGAGAGCCAGAGAGAGAGAGAGGTCTTCCATCCACTGGTTCACTTTCCAATTTACTACAAAGGCTGGAGCTGTGCCGATCTGAAGCCAGGAGCCAGGAGCTTCTTCTGGGTCTCCCATGTGGGTGCAGGGGCCCAAGCACTCGGGCCATTTTCTACTGCTTTCCCAGGCCCTGGCAGAGAGCCGGATTGGAAATGGAGCAGCTGGGATTTGAACTGGAGCCCATGTGGGATGCCGGCACTGCAGGTGTCGACTTCACCCGCTACGCCACAGCGCCAGTCCCTCTATCAGTTGTTATTCAGAGCAGGAAACTGAGGCCCTGAGAACAAAGTGACCGGGCAGAGGTCACGGCCTGGTAGTGGCTCAGCAGGGATGAGAGCGGAGACTCCGAACTCCAGAGCTCAAGGGCCTCCGACTGAGATTCTTCCTGCACTTGGCAGATCCCATGGGCTGGAGAGGGAGAGGGGAGAGCTATTCACTTTGCTGCAGCGTTGAGCCCCAAGAAGAATGGCGTTCAAGGAAGCCAGGTGGAGGTCCCTCGGAAGCACACAGCAGGGCTAAGAGGCTGCTTGGGGGAGAAGAGAACAGGTCAGGCCCAGGAAGCCGGTCGATATCAACCATAAATTCTACAAGTTCATGAATATTCAACGGCCTCTGCTATTCTCAGTGGGAGGTGGAGGTTCCCCTCTCCAGAGCCATTGGGGCCAAGGTGGCGGCCAACAGGGGCAGCGGGGGCAGCACCACGAGGTGGACTCACAGCTCCACCCGAAGGGCTCGGCCCCTTGCCAGGGCCCGAGTGGCCTTTCTCTTCCTGTCCATGCTCAGGTGAACTTGGCTGGTTGGCACCAGAAGATCTAGAGTTGGGAAACTTCTGCCTTGGGTAGGCCAAGGGCTATCCGTCTTCCAGTCACACCTCTCACCTGCTAGGTGGGGAGACTGAGGCCAGGAGGGGGTGTCCCCATCCCCCAGTGCGGTGGTTCTAAGTGCAGGTGGGCGGGGGGGGAGGTTTTACTCCCTCTCGGCATTTGGCAATGTCTGGGGACAGTTTTGATTGTCACAGCTCGGGGTAGCCATTGTGTAGAGGCCAAGGGAGCTGACTAACAGTGCCCAGGACAGCGCTGCTCCCCCCACGACGGGCCGGCTGCACCTGTTCCTGGCCCTGGGCTGCTCCTGTGGCTGGTGGGTGGTCGTCGGGCGCTGGGCAGCTGGGGTCCGAGGTCACCACAGTGCTCATTCAGCTTTAGAGGGAAGAAAGTTGACACGGAGGGGAGGGAGGGAGTCGCCTCTGTCATGAGGCCGCTCTGTGCTGGGCCTGCAGCTAAGCCACGCCCACAGGCCGGCACTGCAGCCCCCGTGTCTTTCCGCTTGGCTGCTTCGCACAAGAAGTCCGTTTCTGTCCCCACAGCTGCTGCGCGGTCGCTTGCTGAAAGTGTCCCTCTCCCAGACGCTGGTCACCTGGGTCAGGCATATGCTCCTTGGGACACCTGCGTCCCACACCAGACTGCCTGCGTCTGCGGCCTGGCTCGGCTCTCAATCCAGCCTCCTGCTAACGTGCACGTGGGCGCAGACTGCAGTGGCTGGGTCTTTGCCGAGGCTCGTGGGATTCCCGGGTTGAGCTTTGGACTTGAGTACCCCAGCTCCTGGCTTCTGCGGGCTTAACCTTGGCTGTCGCAGGCTTTCGGGGGAGTGAACTAGGGGGTGCGAGGTCTCCGCCTCTCAAAAAAGAGACCCCTGAGCCCTAGCGTGGGACCTGACCTAGAGGAGATATTGAGACAGACGCTGGGTTAAGGAAAGGACTTGCAGGGTAGTCACCCTGTGTCAGGTAGTAACTCGGCCTTTCACTCATCACTGATCATTAACCACCAAGCGCTGTTTGTCAACTGATCGTCAAGGTCACCCCTTTATCCCCTGCCCTGTGGGGATCCCCCTGCCCCCACTGGAGTGATTCCAACTCAGGGGCCTCCTGCCGGGGGCGCTGTTGTCCTCTGTTCCAGGTGAGGAGCCCGAAGCAGGGGTGGGCTGCGTGACGTCACTCAGGGCACAGAGGGAGGGAGGCCGGGGCTTGGGCCAAGGCTGTGACCTGAGGCTTGTGGTGAGCCTGTGTGCGAGAGAGAGCGTGTGTGTGAGTGAGCCTGTGTGTGAGAGAGCATGTGTGTGTGAGTGTGTGTGAGCCTGTGTATGTGTGTGAGAGAGCATGTGTGTGTGTGTGTGACAGTGTGCGAGAGAGAGCGTGTGTGTGAGTGAGCCTGTGTGTGTGAGCCTGTGTGTGAGAGAGCGTGTGTGTGTGTGTGTGTGTGTGTGAGCCTGTGTATGTGTGTGAGAGAGCATGTGTGTGTGTGAGTGTGTGTGTGTGAGTGTGTGAGAGCATGTGTGTGTGTGAGAGAGTGTGTGTGTGTATATGTGTGTGAGCCTCTATTTGTGTGTGTGTGAGAGAATGTGTGAGAGCATGTGTGTGTAAGCCTGTGTGTGTGTGAGAGCATGTGTGTGTGTGAGAACATGTGTGTGAGCATGTGTGAGCCTGTGTGTGTGTGTTTGTGTGTGTGTGAGAGCACGTGTGTGTGAGCCTGTGTGTGAGCATGTGTGTGAGGGAGCATGTGTATGTGTGTGAGCCTCTGTGTGTGTGAGTCTGTGTGTGTCAGCATGTGTGTGTGAGCCTGTGTGTGTGTGAGTGTGTGTGTGAGTGTGTGAGTGTGTGTGTGTCTCACACTCCGCCTTCTGAGACCCTCTCCCCTGCTCCTCTCTGGGCTGGGCTGGGCCCAGAGGACCCCTCTGCTCACCCACGGCTCAGAAGTGGCCCATGCCTCAGGCCTGTCACTCATCGCTCCAGCCATGGTGAATGGATGGGGGACGCACGAGAAGCTGCAGAGCTCCCAGAGATAAAAAGAGGCCTAAGCCCCATCTCTCATCTCCCCCAGCCCCCTGGGGAGGGTGTCCCCCGTCAGAGAGAACGGGGCAGTCGACAGAGCAGGGGCCGCAGATGGTGGTGGGAGGGAGAGTGAGGGGGTGCAGGTGACCCAGCCACGCCTGCAGGAACAGCCCCGGTGGTTTTTTTTTTTTTAATATTTGTTTTATTTATTTGAAAGAGTTACAGAGCGAGATAGAGACAGAGAGAGAGAGGTCTTCCATCTGCTGGTTCACTCCCCAGATGACCACAATGGCTGGAGCTGCGCCGATCTGAAGCCAGGAGCCAGGGGCTTCTTCTGGGTCTCCCACGTGGGTGCAGGGGCCAAGGACTTGGCCATCTTCCACTGCTTTCCCAGGCCATAGCAGAGAGCTGGATCGGAAGAGGAGCAGCCGGGACTAGAACCGGCGCCCAGATTGGATGCTGGAGCTTCAGGCCAGGGCTTTAACCTGCTGTGCCACAGCGCCGGCCCTGCCCCAGGTGTTTTGCATTCCCTGGGCTGGGATCTATTGCGTGCACACGCGCAGGGCTTAAGACAGCTCGGGTTCTGCTTCCCCACCTGGAACCCGGGGACGTGTGACTAATGCGCTTGCCCAGGCCTTATTCACTTCCTGCAGCTCATTGCGGGGTACACGGCTGTGCAGTGCAGTGAGTGGCGGGACAAGGCGTTCCCACACCTGGACACGCCGATCTGGGGACTGGGGGACTGGGGGGCTCCGTGACAGCAAACGCACTCTCAGCTTCCCAGCGGTGCTGAGCACTCCCGATGGTGGTTGACACGGGCGACTCATCAACCCTCATGCACGCATTGGATTTTGGTGCCGTCAAAATCAGCATCGTCCCATCTGAGACACGGGCAGACCACGGGATGCGACAGTGGTAAGCAATAGGCTCAGAGTCACAGAGCCGGTCAGGGAGGAAGCGGGATTCAAACCCGGGCCATCCAGCTGCAGACCCCATGCCCCACACTGGATGACGCCACACCGAGTCTGCTTCCCCTGCAAAGACGTGCACCCACGGGTGCGCCAGAAGCCCTGCACGTTCGAGGCATCTTTGCTCCGTCGCCCAGGGCCCCCTTTATCGCTTGCCCCAAGCTCCCTCCCTAGCTCCTATTACAATAAAGCCCCAGTGGCCGCTCACAGGAATGCCATTCCGGCCACCTTTGTGCCTGCAATGAATGCAGCTCCCACGAGATTGGAAATTGGGCAGGTGACAATGGGGGCGGTGACGGGGCCATCAGACCAGGGCTGGGAACTGATAACACTGACAGCTCCAGGAGGCCACCTCCTCGTCTGTGCGTCTCACCTGTGCAGGAAGCCCGGGTGCCCAAACGAGGCAGGATCCTGGTATCTGTAGCAACCACAGTCCCGCCGGCTACCTGGGCTTCCTGCTCCTCTCAGCTGGCTGCTTTGATCTCCCGGCCCGGTGGAGGAGCACCTGTCTCGTCCCGTGGTCACCATGCGGCGCTTGAAGCAGGCGCTGTCAGCTGTGGACTTTGCGGGGCCGCACATCTCCCCAGCACGTGGTGGTTACATCTGGGTGGAAGCTGCCTCCCTTGCAGGTGTAGGAAACTCCAGAGGCCTCGCGCTTGGGGACCATCTGAGAAGACCCCTTTCCTGGTGTGGAGGGCAGCAGGCAGTGCTGTGCGGGCAAGCGCTTCACGGCCGGCTCTGAGGGCGGGGCCGGGCAGGCCTGGTTTGTGGTGGCTGCCAATGTCCACTGTGTAAATACCCTCATCATGGCCAAGGTCAAGGCTCCCGCCATTCCTGAGGTGGTCATAGGGAGGAGCTGACTGCAGCACACCGGGGAAGGAGGTCTGGTTTTTTCTCTCCGGCCTCCTAAGAACCCTCTGGTATTCACGATTAGCCGGAGGGGGAGATGCTCAATTGAAAATAGGCCTTTGGGGCTGGTGCAGTGGGTTAAAGCCCCGGCCTGCAGTGCTGGCATCCCATATGGACGCCGGTTCTAGTTCCGTCTGCTCCTCTTCCAATCCAGCTCTCTGCTATGGCCTGGGAAAGCAGTGGAAGTTGGCCCAAGTCCTTGGGCCCCTGCATCTGCGAGGGAGACCCGGAAGAAGCTCCTGGCTTCGGATCAGTGCAGCTCTAGCCTTTGTGGTCAATTGGGGAGTGAACCAGCGGATGGACGATCTCTCTCTCTCTCTCTCTGCCTCTCCATCACTCTCTGTGTAACTCTGACTTTCAAATAAATTAAAAAACCTTTTAAAAATAGACTTTTATTTCAAAACAGAATTAACGAGAAGACAAGAGCTCTGGCTTCCCTGTCTACCGGATTAATGACAACAACTAAACAAACCCACAAAAAGATAACTAATACTTTCCCTTAAATCTCCTACAGACTGGGACGCATTTCCGAAAGCTTTCCTCACTTGGCTTTTTAAAACGTGTTGATTTATTTGTTTTCACCTCCTTGAAAGGGGGACAGAGGGAAACCACCAGGGCGCAGTTTGCAGAGGGAGGGGCGCTCCCCGACAGGCAGGGAGCCTCGGCAAAGCGAATGGAAACACTGAAGCAAATGAGGCCAGAGCTGGGTGGGCTTCCCTCCCACTTCCTCCCCATTCTTTCCCGTCTCAGCCCTTGGGAAAGGGAGACATCAGCTGGGAGCATTGTGGGTAATTCAAGGAAGAAGAATCAAGCCAGAAGATGTCAAGATTCTTGTCTCAAAGCAAGCATGGGTCACATCCGCATTGCCCTGTGGGGTCTCAAGAGCTGGGGGATGGAGGGGGTTGGTCTGGCCAGCTCTGGGTTCTGATACGCGCGTGTTGGGTGATCTTCACTCAGCCGCTGCTGGCGGCCCACAGGCGCTACGGTTACATGCGGCAGTTAAGCTTCCACCTTCCTATCCATCCATCCGTCCATCCATCCATCCACCTGTCCATCTGTCCACCCATCTGTCCTTCTGTCAACCCATCTATCTGTCCATCCATCTGTCCTTCTGTCAACCCATCTATCTGTCTACCTATCCATTCACCCATCCACCCATCCACCCATCTGTCCACCCATCCACCCATCCATCTATCTGTCCACCCATCTGTCCATCCGTCCATCTGTCCACCCATCTGTCCATACGTCCATCTATCCACCCATCCATCCGTCCATCTGTCCACCCATCTGTCCATACGTCCATCTGTCCACCCATCTCTCCATCCATCCATCCGTCCATCTGTCCACCCATCTCTCCATCCATCCATCCATCCATCTGTCCACCCATCTATCTGTCCACCCATCTGTCCATCCATCCATCTGTCTACCTGTTTGTCCATCCATCTGCCTAGTTTGCCAGCTAGTTCATTCATGTCGCCATTCTCCTGAAATGATTCAAGGTCACCAGTGGCCACCTTTCCAGCACTGGTCAGCTTTCCAGCCCCGCCAACTTCCCCTCTCAGCAGCGTCTTAGCCGTGGGTCACTCCTGAGACCTCGTCCCCTGCTGGCTTTCTTCCTACCTCGGCCTCACGATCCTCTTCTTCCTCTGCCCTCTACGTGTTCAGGGTCCCCCGAGCTCAAGCGCTAGGCCTCTCCTCCGTCCGTGTTCACTTGACGGCATTGAGGCTTTAGACACCACCTCTGTCTGGTGACTCCCCGGGTTGTACGGCCGTCCTTGGCCTCTCCCTTGCAGGCCCGGCCCTCGGAGGATTAGCAGACATCTCAAACCTAGATTAAACTCCTGGCCCAGCCTAGCTGGATTCGCTTTTCTCTGTCTCAGCAAACAGCACTGCGTTCCTTCCACACACATAAGCGCACGCTCCTGGAGTCACCCTTAACCCACTAGCACATCCTTTTGGTGCCATCTTTAAGCCAGACCCTGAATTCCATCTCGTTGGCCCCCAGTCGACACTGTCTCCCCTCCCCCAACCCCGGTGCCAGCCATCGCCGTCTCCTGCCAGAATTATCCTGGGCTCCCGTCTTTATCTCCGGCTTCTCCTCCCCCAACCCTGATCTATTTCAACACAGCACGGACGTATGTCAGAGTCCCTTCCTTCCCTTCTCAAACCTGACATTGGCTGCTTGGTAGAAGATCAAGGCCCTCCCAAAGCCCAAGACCCTGGGCTGCCTTGGCCTCCTCCGCTCCCCCTCCCGGCACATTCCTGGAGGCCGGCTTCCCAGGGGCCACCCCGTGTGATGTGACAGCTCCCACCCCAGTCTGGATTCCTCTTCACTTCATAGCAGTTGCTACTCCTCAGCACCATTTAGGCTCTTTGTAGACACCCCTTATAGAAGGAAGTCTTTGGGGGCCTGTGCCATGGCTCACTTGGTTAATCCTCCACCTGCGGTGCTGGCATCCCATATGGGTGCCGGTTCTAGTCCTGGTTGCTCCTCTTCCAGTCCAGCTCTCTGCTGTGGTCTGGGAAGGCAGTGGAGGATGGCCCAGGTGCTTGAGTCCTGCACCCCATGGGAGACCAGGAGAAGCACCTGGCTCCTGGCTTCGGATCGGCGCAGCGCCAGCTGTAGTGGCCATTTGGGGGGTGAACCAACAGAAGGAAGACCTTTCTCTCTGTCTCTCTCTCTCTCTCACTGTCTAACTCGATTGGTCAAATAAATAAAAAAGAAGGAGGTCTTCATGAAGGCAGGGACTTGGTCTGTCTTGTGTATTGTGTTACCCCTAACTAGTAGAATAATGCCTAGTGCATAGTCAGGACCAAAGGAATGACTTGAAAGGTTTGTCCATCCATCCACCCCACCCCCATCCATCAATTCCTCACCCATCCATCCATCCACCCCACCCCCACCCACCCGTCCATCCGTCCATCAGCTCTCCATGCATCCATCCATCCACCCACTCTTCCATCTGTCCACCCACCTGTTCATGCATCCTTCTGCCCACCCTTCCATCCTCCCATCTATTCGTCTACTAATTTTTTATTGGGGGTCTGCGTGGGTTCTCAGGAGGTCCACTGTGTTACCCCTTCAGTGTGAAGGGAGGTAGCCAGAAACAAGCCCATTTTTGGGGCTCCTTAGCTCAGTGGTCATAGTAATTATGCGCATGACCCGGCCTCAGCCACACAGACCTGGCCTCGGTCGCAGAACTTTCGACTTAGGAACGCAGCGACTGCTCCCGGCTGCACTTCGTAGTTCATGGAGAGTCATGTGCACAGCCGCACTGAAGGTTCTGGAACTGCAGCGCTCCGTAACTTGCCACTGGCCACGGGAGGCTGTGCAGTTCCCAAAAATATCTATTCATTATTTGTTTATGTGTATTTGCAGGGAGAGAGAGATCTTTCATGCATCCACCAGTCCACTCCGCAAAAGCCTACAACAGCCAGCGCTGGGCCAGGCTGATGTCAGGAGCCAGGGACTCAGTGCGGGTCGTCCATGAAGGTGGCAGGGACCCAAGTACTTGAGCCACGACCTGCTGCCTCCCAGGGTGTGCATTAGCAGGAAGCTGCGAGCGGAGTGTGGGCTCAGATCGAGGCACCCGGTGTGACGTGGGTACCCCAAGAGGCGTCTTGACGGCTGCCCCAACCGCCTGCCTCAGGCTGTTACATTTAAATTCAGTGTGATAACACGTTCAGTGCTCAGCTACAGTGATATTAAGAGAACATGTTCCTGAGAGAGAGAGAGAGAGAGAGAGAGAGAGAGAGAGTGAGATCCCATTCTCTGGTTCTTTCCCCAAATGGCCAGGGGCTGGGCCAAACCAGAGCTAGGATCCAGGAGCTGCGCCCAGGCCTCTCATGTTGGGGGGACGCGAACCCAATCACCCAGGCATCACCATTGCCTCCCTGGATCTGTGCAGCTGGGAAGTTGGAGACAGGAGTGGAACCCAGGTACTGAGCTCTGGGGACACAGGGGTCTTAACTGTGAGGCTCCATGTCCACTCTCACGAGAGTGATATTTTTACAGCTCAATAGCCACACGTGACTATGAGCTATCACACTGGACAGGAGGTTCTAGAAAGTTCTATGGGAGCTCATTGCCCCATACCCACCCTATGAAGTAGTTATTGCACCCTGTTGTGTAGTCAAGGAAACAGACCCACAGAAGCCCCTAATTAGCACAAGGCAGGGACTAACCTGGAAGTCTGGGGTGAGCCTGTGATGTCACAATGCCACACAGCATCAAGATACTTACAGGTGCACACACACACACTAATGTGCTCAGGTTCAATGCCAATGAGGTGAGCGTACTTCAACATTCTTTGCAGACGGGCTGGGGTTTTGGTGCAGTGGGTTAAGCTGCCACTTTCAATGCTGGCATCCCATATCGGAGTGCCAGTTCCAGTTCAGCTGCTGTTCTTCCAAGCCCTGCTGATGTGCCTGGGAAGGTAGCAGAAGATGGTCGAAGTGCTTAGGCCCCTGCACCCGCGTAGGAGATCTGGATGGAATTCCAGGCTCCTGGCTTCAGCCTGTCCCAGCCCCGGCCATCATGATCATTTGAGGAGTGAACCAGCAGATGGAAAATCTCTCTCTCTCTCTCCCTCTCCCTCTCTTTCCTTCTCTCTCCTTTCCCCCAGTCTCTCTGTAACTCTGCTTTTACAATGAACACATAAATCTTAAAACAAAAAAGAGCGCTGTCCCCCTCCATGGGTCAGTTGGGTCTGACAGAGAACAGGGCACCTGCGTCCAGGCAGGTGGAAGACTCCAGGCCTCCCCTGGTTCTCCAGACCTCAGATACACTTCCTGGATTATGGTGCGGCCCAGGCAGGTGCAGAGGGACCTCCCTCAAGTGGGTGTTAGCTTATCACCAGTGGTGGGGTTGGGCCAGTTAGAGTTCTCACACACTTGGTTGCAGAGTAAGAGTCGAGTATGAAATCATGGAGACACCATCGCCATAGCAACAGCCACAACCACAAACACCCTTGATTGACAGCTGACATGGGCCAATGAATCTTTTATCTCAGGAAGCATCACAGTGACTCAGGAAGGTGTCACTGCCATTGGCCCAGTTTTGTCAATGCGGACACTCATCTGTGAGCCATTGTGATCAAAGTCACAGCCAGGAACGGGTGGGACTGGGGCTCAGCCCTTGGTCTGTCCAAACTGCAAGGCCTGTGGTCTTTCGCTTTTGAGTGGAAGGGGCTGCATTTTCCCCGCGCGAGCCCTTGGGCCCTCCTCTCCACGAATCTGTCCAGCAGGTCCTGGAGGGTCAAAGCTGAGGAGCCCAAGGCCAGGCCTCACCCTGGACAGACACCAGGGCTGTCCATAGCCATGTGTCTGTGGCTATCACAGAATACCTGGGCCTGGGCAACTGATGGAGAAGACAGGTGCGCTGGGCTCACAGGTGTGCTGGGCTCGCAGGTGTGCTCGGCTCACAGTTCTGGGGGCTGGCAAGTCCAAGAGAGAGCACCAGCATGGGGGGTCTTCTCACTGCAGGATCCCTGGTGGAGGGCCTCCCTCCGTGAGCTCCAGCAGGTGCACTAGCTCAGGGCTCCCTCTTCTTGCAAAGCCACTAATGCCGTGGTGAGGACCCCATCCCTCCTCTAACCCTAATCACCTGCTCAAAGCCCCAGTTGAAAATCCCTTAGTGTCACGTTTGATGATTGCTGTTTCAACACCGTCACGGCGCAGAGGATGAGGCCGAGGCGGGCCTGCATCTTTGGGCTTCCGGGTGAGTGTTCTGACTGCTCTCTTTCCCTGGAAACCTCAGGCTGAGCAGGCAAGCTAAGCGGGGGTGGGTGTTGGGTGGGAGCAGGCAGGAAGTGGCGGAGGGCGGAGACTGGCACAGGCCGGCAGCCGGCACACGGATCGGAGCAGATCTGCCTGCTAATTAGACCCGCTCCTCCCAGCCGCTGTGGAGCGAGGGCGGCCTCACCGGAAAGCCTGTAATTTGGGGACGCGACGCAGAGCAGGCGCGCGAGCTGGGCACAGCCCACCACCACCGCTTTGCAACACTGCTCAGCCCCGGATGGAGACCAGCGCCTGCGCTCAACCCCGCGAGCCTGACCCAAAGCGACACTTGGAATTCGAGGCGGAAACCGTCGGGCCTGTGACTTCGCCCACCCGATGGCCGAGGCCTGCTGCACAGGAAACGCGATCGTAGGTGAGGATCTACAAACTACAGGACTCTCGGCAGCCCCGCCGCGTGTCCTGATGTCTCATAGTCACAGGGGGGGTCCTAGCACGCGGCCTGTGTTTAGAGCACGTGGTGCCACATGTACCCGAGGGCCTCCGCGGGCCAGAGCCGTGCTCACACGGGGGAGGCGCTGAAAAGTTGAGCAAACCCCAGAGCCTGGCAAAGCTTGGGGCTGTCCGAAGGGCAGGTGGAGATTTCCAGAGACTGGAAGGGTCCGGACACACCAGACTTGGGTGGTGACGGGAGGCAGTGAAGGAAGCTGGAACGTGACAAGAAAAACGGTGCTCGGGTCCCCAGAGTCCTGTCTCTGGCAAGATTGGCGTCCCCCCAGCCCAAGGTGCTCACAGGCCTGGGGACAGGGGAGCTGGCCTCCTGGGCAGCATTTCACAGATGCCACGACTGTGGTTTGGATCTGGCTGGAGGGTTGCCATCCCCACTGCGAGGTAGGAAGAGGGTGGAACTCCGTGGACTGTGGTGTGCAGAGCTGGGCCTCTGGGGTGGGGTCAGGATTTGATGAATCCTTAGGGATGCCCGTGATTGCATCCTGGTGGCTGTGAGAGCAGAGGGAGAGGCACAGAGATGCGGCTCTTGCCACCCGGCGCTCTGACCCGGTCTCTGCCAGCAAGAAGGGCAATGCCAAGCGAAGCCCCCGGACATGCACCTCCAGAACCGGGAGTCAAAAGGACCTCTTTTCTCTACACAGTGGCCTGCCTCAGGTTCTTCATTATAGTAACGAAACACGGAGGGGTGAGTTTGCCAGCAGTCCTGCCGGGGCACTCAAGAGGGCTGGGAAATGATGGAAGAGAGGAAGGGGTGCCCCGTAAGCCCGATGCCCCCCCCTTCAGGTCTCCTGTCATGGATGGAGGCAGAGCAGCCCCCCGCCTGCCTCAGTCTCAAACCCTGCTCCCATGTCCTGATCTACAGACTTCAGTCCACTCGGCTGAACACTGGCCAAGGTCACACGTCCAGTTCAAGAAATGCAAGTGGTTAAGATGTTGACCTCTGGAATTCACGATCCTGAGACCAAATCCCAGGCCTGAGCAGCCTTGGGTGAGTCTCCTCAACGCTCCGAGCCTCATTTCCTCATCTATAAAATGGGCCAGTGCTGTGGCATAGTAGGCTAAACCTCCATCTGTGGCACCATCATCCCATATGGGCACCGGTTCGAGTCCTGGCTGCTCCTCTTCCAAACCGGCTCTCTGCTATGGCCTGGGAAAGCAGTGGAAGATGGCCCAAGTCCTTGAGCCCCTGCACCCTTATGGGAGACCCGGAAGAAGCTCCTGGCCCCTGGCTTTGGATTGGCCAGCTCTGGCCATTGTGGACATTTGGGGAGTGAACCAGTGGATGGAAGACCTCACTCTCTCTCTGTCTCTCCATCTCTCTGTAACTCTATCTCTCAAGTAGACAAATAATATATCTTAAAAAAATGGATGAGCTGGGTTGGCACCTCGTCAGTGCCCGACAGAGGCAACAGAACTTGGCAACAGCCATGAAGATGAGCATGCCAGGGCTGCAGGAGCAGGTCCCCTCTGGTGGCCTTGGGAGTAGGCCTGGCTGTGCTGATGCGTGGCTGCCTCTGTGTGTGTCTCCATGCTCCCTCCACCCATCCCAGCACAGTTTGGGGCCTGATGCCTGTTACCAGCTCAGCACGAGAAAGCCAAGGGCACAGAGCCAGGAGGAGCCCCCTGGAGCAGGGGCCAGGCCAGCTGATCTGCCTGTGCCCACCCCATACCGCCACGCCCTGGGGGTGCTCAGAGACCGCAGGTGAAGCCGACACAGATGTCAGAGTCCCCAGGAGGGCACCTGCCGTTACCATAGTGACGCAAATAGCAGCACCTGACACCAACCAAGTGACCAGTGTGTGCTGCGTCACTCCATCCTCTCCACGGCCCTGTGACGGCAGCTCGCTGCTTTGCTGCTCGGCAGAGCCTGTCCCGCCTGGACCCCAAGGCCGCTCTGCCATCAGCATCGCGCCTGGAGTCAGGTCCCCGGGATCAGGGGCTCCCGCCTTTCCCATCTGCTGCCCGGGGCTAAGTCCAGCACGGTGTTTGCCTCCTGTCTCCTTCTCCGGCCACTCACAAGCCCCGGCAGAGTCCACCTCCCAGCTCTCACAGACCTCACAAAACAACAAACTTTCCAGGCCGAAGAGGAGGCGGGTGGGCGCAGGTTTCCGCGTCCAGATGATGGGTTCTGAGCCCTGCTGGGCCCCCTGCACTCGGAGGGCCCTGGCTGGCCAGCGGCCAAGGAGCGCAGCCTTGGGGGCCTGGGAACGAGGAGCCTGCACTTGAGATGCAAGAGACGGGTGCCGCAAGGTCGGGAGTCCATGCTGGGTGGGAGGAGGGGCTGTTCTCCCTCAGCGTCCGGCTTCAATCCCGCCTCGGCCTGGCCCAGTCCACACCACCGCCAGGATGGCCTCCTCGGCACAGCAGTCCCAGGAGCTGTCCACGGAGCAGGCCAGGAGGGGCCCTGTGCCCAGGGCCTCGGGCTAGGGGTCCAGGTGCCCATGGAGCATCCATTCTTGGAAGCACTGGAAATTTGGAAATTCCTTCTTAGACGTCTTGGGGCAATGTCCTGATCAATTTTTTTTTTTTTATTGTCCCTCAACCATGGTTGTGGCGAGTGGGCCTAGACCTCCACCAGGAGTGTGGGGCCCGAGGCAGGAGGAATCCTGGCCTGCAGCCCAATCCCGGAGACTTCGGCACATCCCTCGGCTTGTGGCGGTGTCACTCCCGTCTCTGCCTCCAGGGTCGCGTGGCCTTTCCCCGGGGGGGCCTCGTACAAGGTCATCAGGTTCCGCATTAGGGTCTGGCCCAGTAGGACCTCATTTTACCTCAACCAGTCACAGCCATCACCACCCGACTTCCACAGTCACGCTCCGAGGTTGCAGGCGGACAGGCCCACGGCGGGGCGGGGTGCGGAGGAAGCTGCTCCACCCACAAAGACAGGGAGGCTGCCGAGCTAGGAGCGGGCAGGGGCTGTCCTCCCCAGCCGCCTCTCCCGCCCGCCAGGCTCCGTGCAGGCCCCTGCAGCCGGGAAGGCCACAGTGGCAGATGGCAGAGACGGGGAGGGGGGAGACTGGGCGCAGCCAGGGTGCAGAGACCTTGTTTTAAAATACACCGAATCAGGAGGGTTTGTCAGCCCCGCTAAGCAGATGTGTGGTAGATTCTATTAAAAGCGCAGATGAACTTGAGAAGACAGGTCCTAATAAGCAATTCTAATTATCGTCTTCATTAGCTGTGCCCGTCCCAGGGCGATCTATTTTCATACTGGGAAGAGGCCGCATCCATATTTCTCTGGAAAAGTCTGCTCCCCGTGACACCCCCAGACGTGGTGTTTGGTGTTGAGAATGGTGGCCGTGACCTTGGGAAGGTCCTGCGCCTCCATGGCTCTGATCTTGGCATTCGAGGCTGACCAGCTAGTGGCCAGGGGCACAGGTCAATATGTTCTGGGGGGGGGCATCCCACTGAGGTTTGCCTTTGCATTGACAAGCAATGTGTTTTGGTGTCGCTGGCATGATGCTGGCCAACGCACACGGTGATTCTCACTGGCTGTTCACACGTCAAGGCCCTGTAGGAGCTCTGTCTGCAAAGTAACTCATTTGCATCTTAGAACCTCACTGCGTGGGTTGGGGTTTATTATGATCCCATTTCACACACGGGAAGACTGAGGCCCGGAGAGGGGAAGTGCAGCTGATATGCCGGGCTCATCTTGAGCTCGCTGTCTTGAGCACCCTGGGGTGGGAAGATTCGGCTCTCACCCAGTCTGCTTGATTTTCTCCTGGCTGACCCATGTCTGACTCAGGGATCACTTTCTGGCTGGATGAATGAATGAATGCAATCAGGAGTGAAAGAATGAATGAGCGAGCCTGGCTGCACCTTACCGCCTGCTCAGCCTCTCTCACCGCGGGACTGTTCAGTGCACCCAAACACGCCCAGGTTCCCTGAGCCTCTGTGCCTTTGACGGCTCAGTCCCACCTGCTTGGCCCGCCCATGCCTGACTCCTACTTTCGAACTCCTATTCACCCCTCAGGAGCCAGCTCCCATAAACGAGCCCATCCGCGGAGTTCGCCACTCCCTCTCCCGGCTTCTCAGTGCACTCTGCACGTCTGCACCAGACATGGTTTGACTTCGGCCGGTGCCATGGTTACCCACGCCTCTGTCTTTCTCTTTGCCGGCTGCAGCTGCCGATGTTAGGAAACCATCTGCTTCATCGCTGACCCCGGGAGCCTCGTGCTCAGTAAATCCTCGCGAGGTCCGAGCTCCAGTCCCAGCAGAGAGGGAGAGGGGTAAGGACCGCCCCCTGCTGGGCCTGCTCTGCAGTCTGCTCAGGGCCGTCCTGAACCCAGGCACATTCCAGGGGAGGGCGGAGGCACTTCAGCCACATCTCCTCCCCGGGGTCTCCAGCGACACGGTATCGACTGTCCAGGTAAGGTCCAGGTGAGGTCTGCTTGCCCCACCAGAGAGCAAATCTCACCCCTTAGCGGCCACTCGGAGTAGACAGCTGTCAGTACCGCCAGGAATAGAGAGCTGCCCTGGGCTGCTCACTGCATCTCACCTCCGGCGGCAAACCCTGGGAACCACTGCGCACTCAGCACTCCGGGGTTTCATAAGAAAGAACGGGGCCCAGGGACCCAGCCGCAAAGAAGTCTCTTCCTGGCGTCATGGAACCACAGGAGGTGCCCAAGGCCAACCCCAAGCCCCTCCCATCACGGCTGGGCAGGAAGCTCCTTCCCTCTCATCTGTAGAGTGGGAAGCCTGCACCCTGTATTGGAGTGAGTGTGCGGGAGTCCCGGCTCTGCTTCCGATCCGGCTTCCGGCTCACGCGCACCCTGGCAGGCAGCAGCTGACAGCTCAAGCATGTGTGTCCCTGCCAGGTTGATTTCTGGGCTCCAGCCTTCAGCCCGGCCCGGCCCCTGGCTGGTGCATGCATCCGGGGAGTGGCTGTATCTGTCTCTGTCTCTGTCTCTCTTTCTCGATGTTTCTCTGCCTTAAATAAACAGATGAAATGAGACAACGTATGCAGGGGCCGCACTACCCATGGCTGATAATCAAGGAGCCTCCTGCACTGTGCCGGGGCACCACTGAACATGGCCTTCACCCTGCCGTGCAAAGCTGAGCGCACCATGGCGTACACGAGGGTGTCTCCAAAAGTGCTTGGAAAAAGGAATCCAGAGACGTTTAGTTCAGTGCAAGCATGATCTTTGCATAACGCATAGTTTCCATGAACCGTTTAAGAGCCGGTGCCAGGGAAGAGTGTAGCCAGGGCCGGCACGCTGTGAGTGCGTAACAGAGGGTCGTTCCCGCGTCTGCTCCCCCGAGGCCCCCGGTCACCCTTTGTCAGAAGGGCTCCCACATCCCAGGTCCTCGCGGGTTGCTGGTTTCCAAGATGAGTTTAGACTGTCTCCACGCCCTGCTGGCTCTCGCTGCTGTCAGCGGGAAGCCTCCCCTACGTGACTAATCTCTCTCTGTCCCCAGGCTGGGGGCTTGGAAGGCACCGTTGGCCAAAATCAATGCAAAGCAATTAAACGCCTACCAGGTCTGATTGGAACAGGAGCTCGATTGATTGGAAGTGCACTCGGGTGGGAAACCCTTGAGGTTTCAACCCTGTAGCGCCCTGGGAGGACCGGTGCCGGTTCCTAGGGTGAACTCTGGAACGCACAGCACCCCTTGGCTTCCCCGGCAGGAGGCCCCACAGCGCGTGGTTGCCCAGAGCCTCGGCCAAGGCGTGTAAAGCACCATCTCAGATCCGTGCTGATCCCGCTCTGCTGTTAGATTCCTGCCTGGAAGGACCGTTTCTGGATCATGCTTATACCCTCCTCCTTCTCGGATCCAGCACACACTGTAGGCCCCGATATCAGGATTCTCAATTACAAATGACCCACACGACGCAACCCAAACTGGACTACGGAGAATTAGGGGCTCCTGTTACTGGGAAGGCCCAGGGTGGCTGCAGCTCCAGACAGAGCAGCGCCCCGGGGTCTCGGAGGACATCAGCAGCCCCCCTTTCACCCTCTCAGCCTCACCTGGCTCCCCTGCCTCTGCGCTGGTGCCTTGCTCAGATGGGCTTGCGCCTCCTGCCGCCGAGTGGGCTGCCCGTGGCTCCAGCCTCACGTCCTCCCTTGTTCAAGTTCAACAGGTGAGCGTTCAGCTCTTGTCTGAGGGTCTCAGTAAACCTGCCTTGTCTCCAGCTCCGTCTGGGTCAAGTGCCTATGCTGAACCTCCAGTGAGGCCTGGGAGCTGTGACGCCCGGGACTCAGCCCTCTGCCCACCCCCAGAAATGGGCAGCACGCAGCAAAGCACTCAGAAGGGATGGATGACGTAACAGGCATCCGCAGGGGGCAGCGCCCTCGGATCCTTGGTTAGAATTCCTCCCAGCGCAGGATTCCCAGGGCTAGTATCTCACTGCTGCACCTGCTCCGTCTTTGGTTTCTTTCCATCCCTTCTCACAGGAAGAATTTAGCAAGTAAGGATTAAGCGATCCGAGGGAAGGCGAAACAGCCCCCTTAGCGCCACGGAATGAATAAGAAGCCCTTGTTTTCAGCACCACTCCCACCACGACACAGACAGACCTTCCCCAAGCCGGCGCTTCCTCCAGCCAAGCGAAGCCTGTGTCTGCAGCCGAGAAACCTGGCTTTGCTGAGATACATATTCTGCACCGATAATTAACTCAGTCCAGCACATGTGTGTGTTGAGTACTGTATGTACGTGTCATGTGTGTAGTGTGCCGTGTATAGGTGTTTCATCCATTGCTACCCAAATGAAAAAGCCTTCTTTTCTTTCAAATGTCTATGGAATGTTTGCAAAAATGGAGTCTACACTGGACCGTGAAGAAGATGCCAATCAATCCCAAAGAGCAGCCCAGGCCTCCCTCCCTGCCCGCACAGCTGCAGAGAAGGGGGGAGGGGGCTGTGCTTAAAAAGATGGTGCTGCCACCTCCCCGGCACCTTGGCTGGGGGAGCGGAGGTATCGTTGTCCTCTGAGATGGCTGCTGAGATTGCCGGTTGTTCTCTCGAACTTGACCTTGGCAGCAGCCCGGGCGGCACAGAGTTCTCAGCCAGGGGAGTGGCCCCTGGGGGAGGAAGCTCCGGAGCAGGCCCCTGGCAGAATGTCCTCATGGCCCCAGCCTCGGCCTTTCTCTGATCGAGCCGTGAGGGTTGACGCGGGAAAGCTAAGGAGAAGGCGAGGGGGCTCAGGCTGCTCTTGGTTGCTACGGCAGGCCGGCGGGGCAAGGAAAAGAGGCCGATTGGGCTCGTGGCTCTGGAGGTTCAAGGGCAAGGTGCTGGCCTTGGCGATGACCATGGAGGGAGCACGTGTGGAGGAAGACTTACATGGCCAGACAGGAAGCTGGAGAAGCTTGGGTGGGGCCAAGCTCAGGCATCGGCCAGGGGGCCAGTCGCAAGAAAAGCTGCAGGTTGCAACAACAGCGTCTGCCATCAGAACGGAGGGTGTGGGGACCCATGGATATACCTGCCATGGGACCCCCCATGCTGGGCTTGGCTTATAGCAGTAATGCGGATGTAGCAGCTGATTGAACTTTCCATCTAGCTGAGGACTGTGGAAAACAACAAGATGGCGCTGATGCCCTGACTCCACAGCTGAGCATGATCAAATGGCGGATTGGAGAACTCTGTGCATGGACTGTGAATGACTGTGATTGGTTGAATTCTGTATATAAGCTGACTGTGGGAGAGGGAAGGGGGGCACGCCAGCTTTCCCCCTTAAGGAACGTGCGCGCCATCTCTCCCCCTTCTCCCGGTCCCCCACTCTCTTTCCCACTCCTTCTAAGTAAAAGTCTATTGAAGGCCGATTAACTGCGAGCAGCGTTGTTCCTTTTGCGGCCGAAGGAGCTGACAGGAGGGCTGAGTCTCAGCTGCTCTGCTTCCAGTCCAGCTCCCTGCCAATGTGCCCGAAAGGCAGCAGAGGATGGCCTAAGTACTTGGCCCCTGCCCACCACGTGAGACCTGCGTGAGGTTCCGGGTTCCTGGCTTTGGCCTGGCCCAGCCCTGGCTGTTACAGCCATTTGGAGAGTGCACCAGTGCTTGGAAGATCTTTCTCTCTCTTTCTCTGTGTGTCACTTGGTCTTTCAAATACATAAACACATTTTCTTTTAAAAAAAGGAATTAATCAGGATTGCACAAGAAAGACCTCAACCCCCTCTGAGGGCAGCGCCCCCAACTGACCACAACATCCATCTGAACCTCCCCTCCCAGTGCTGCCCCCCCCCCCCCCCAGCTCCCTGCACAGGAACCATTGGAGAACAAAGCACTCAGAGAAGAGCAAGTGGGGGCCGGTGCAGAAGAGGCACAGATGCTTCGGGCACCGGGAAGGCCTGGAAGCGCCGCCTGCCTGCTGTGTCAGCTCAGGCACTGCCCATGGCCGTGGCAGGAGGAGACCCCGACAGATCCCGTGTCTGATACCCAGCCCCCCCCCCCAAGTGCCTTCAAGGCCTGGAGCTCATTGTGATTAGACTCAGATGGGGAGTGACAATCGGATCTGGGGTCAGGTTCAACGTCGCAGTGCATGGAAGCAGCCCAGCACGTGCGGATCTAGAGGCCTTCCCACTTCTCAGACAGGCGCCGGGCAGATTTTCTGTTTTTCTAAGTAAAGATTGATTTATTTATTTGAAAGGCAGAGTTACAGAGAGAGGAGGAGAGAGACAGACGGAGAGAAAGGTCTTCCATCTGCTGGTTCACTCCCCAAATGGCTGCAGTAGCTGGGGCTGAGCCAGGCTGAAGCCAGGAGCCAGGAGCTTTGTCTGGGTCTCCCACATGGGTGCAGGGGTCCAAGAGCGTGGGCCATCCTCAACTGCTTTTCCAGGCCATTAGCAGGAAGCTGGATCGGGAGTGGAGCAGCCGGGATTTAAACGGGTGCTCCCATGGGAGGCTGTGGCTCATCCTGTGGCGTCATACCTCCAGACCCAGAATTAGCAATGAGACTCGAGAAGCTTCGTCCCATGGATCCTCCTAGGATGCTCGGGAAGAAAGCACGGGATGCCTGCCGTGACGCCTCCAGTGAGTTCACGGGTGGTCTCAGGGCTGCCCACTAAGGCCTTGCAAAGCCCGAAGACTGAGGGTGCACCTCATAGAGGCAGGTGCGTGGCGACTCTCCAGGTTTGTTTAGACGAGTGCCCACTGTTCAGCGTATTGTCCTCAATTCTCGTGTTGATACTTAGCTGCTTCCCTAGAGATCTGTGTTTAAGGGAGAAGAGGATGGAATGGGAAACCTGTACCCACCACATTAGGGATGGAACGCCCGAGTGCCCGTCGAGTGACGGATGGATGCACAAAACGTGCTCTGTGCACACAACACAGTGTTGTCCGGTCACACACAAGGGGGCCCTGACACCTGCTGCAAGGTGGACCGGAGTCGGGGTCTCTCGCTTTGTGAAGGAAGCCAGGCTCCAGCCGGTGCACCGTGTAAGTCCATGTAGGTGACGTGTCCCGAACAGTTAAATCTGGAGACACAGGAAGCAGGCGTGGGGTCCCCGGGATTGGGGAGGGGAGGGGTCTTAGGCTGCTGGCTTCTCTCCAGCTGACGCTATGAAGAGGATGCCAAAGGCTACAGCCCTGAGTCTGAGCAGAACCACTGAGCTGTGCGTGGGTTGAAGACACGCAGGTGGTGTCTCCATGAAGCTGACACAGACAGAAAGAAAACCCATGGCCACGTGTGCCATCAGCCTTGCTAAGAGGGGTCAGGGCCGGTGCTGCACCTGGACTAAAACAGCTTGGCCCACCGGGGAGCAGAGCCCTCCATGGGGAGGTGGTGACCAGTGCGACAAAAGATTCTGTTGGGGCAAGTGTCTGGCATTCTCAGGAGCCGGTGGGCGCCCTCAGGTCGGGTTCAGGAGGATCGTTTTCAAAGGGCTTTCTTTTACAATTGTCTATTTATTTATCTGAGAGGTGGAGGCACAGGAAGAGCAAGTTCCCATCTGCTGGTTCTCTCCCCAAATGCCCAGGCGCTGAGACTTCAATCCAGGTCTCCCACGTGGGTGGCAGGGCCCCAGTGACAAAGACGTAGTGTGAAGTCCACAGCTGGAGTCCTGACCCCGAGTCCAGCCGCGCCCAGACCTCCACCGCTCAGTGGGGCTGGCTCCCTGCTCAACCCGACCCCTCACCCCACTCTCCCCCAGCCCCGCCCGATGCGGTCCTGCCCATCCCCTCCTGTTCTGAGTGTCAGCGCCCACTGCAGGAAGCCCCATAGGTGGCTTCGTTTCCAAAACGTCTCTCAGCTTTCTCTGCTTAGTTGAGCAGCTCCAGTTCACTCACCTCCCAGGGAGGAGCGTGGAATGTCGACAAAGAGACAAGGGACGGATCTGACTTATGTGGAATTCCAAGATCTCTGGCTGAGCCTGCAGCGGCGGAGCCACGGACGCACGCTCACACACTCTCTAGAGGAGTGTGGCTGTTGTCCTTGTGAGGACCGCCTGGGAGTCAGGGCGCACAAGGAAGGCACCAGTCCCTCTGGTATCCGGGAGCTGCATTCGTCACGTCTGCTTAATGAGGCCACGGGGAGAGGGGCTCCAGCCAGCCTTCCTCCTCATGGCATCTGCTCCCCAGTTTTCCTGTCCATTCTCCCCCCAGAAGCTGCAGCCCCTAGGAACACCCTCAGGGCCACTTCATTTATTTGAAAGGCAGAGTTACAGAGAGAGAAGAGAGTTACAGAGTTTCCTGGTTCACTCTCCAAATGGTGCAGTGGACAGGGCTGGGCCAGTCTGAAGCCAGGAGCCAGGAGCTCCATCTGGACCTCCCACATGGGTGCAGGGGCCCAAGCACTTGGGCCTTCCTCTACTTCTCTCCAGGGGAATTAGCAAGGAGCTGGATCGGAAGTGGAGCAGCCGGGACTCGAACTGCCACCCACGTGGGATGCTGACAGTGGAGGCGGCAGCTTTACCCGCTGCTCCGTTCGCTGAACCCTGGGAGTTCTCACAGCTCAGGCCCTTGTGATAACTGCTACATAACTTAAATCCAAGCCCGGAAAGATGTCAATTTCATGATGTCCCCCCGGCACATCCCGACGTCGCATTGCAATCACGGATGTGTCCCCTGTCAGTAAATAAGCAGTAAACGTGCCATTATTTTCCTGGCCTATGGAAAAACCAATCCCTCGACACGGCTGCCTTGGCAGGAGCTGTCTAAGCAGCCTCGCCCCTTTTCTAAAGTTGCGGAGAGGGGCTTCCTCTTCTCTTCCCCCTGGAAACGTCCGTCCCAACTACACAGGCTCGCGGAGGGCTGAGGGCCGTGGTGAGATCTCCTGGAAGTGGTTTCAAATCCCAAACCTGCCAGTCAGCAGGTGCCTCTGGTCACGCTCTGTGTTGGGTTCCGGATTCCCGGCTGCTGCCTGTGAGCTGTGTTGTGTCCAGCACACAGAGTTGGCTCGTGCGAGCTTGTCCCTCCCCGTGTCCAGTCACCAGCTTTCCATCCGGACCCTCTGACATCTCACCCAGGTCCCAGGCTCTGGCCGGGTGGCCCGAACGGCTGCACCATCACTTCCGCAATTCATCTTGGCGCAAGACTGCTCGCTGGTCAGCGCTGCTGCTCCGTCCAGCGGGGAGGCCGACGAATCGGAAGACGGGGAGTGGGGATGGCTGAGGGTGGGCGCGTGTGAGTGTGGGGGAGGCCTTGGGCAATTTAACCTTCCCACGGAGCTCTCCTGATCAGCAGGACAATCCCTCTGGAACAATATGCCACAGATAAAGGTACGTTCAGTGTGGCAGGCAGACAGGTGTGAAGGCGAGGCACTGTGGAGGGGGACACGGTGCATCAGCTTGAAAACAGGCTGCTAACCCGCCCTGGTGTGCTCTCCAGCCAGCCCACCTGGACTCCCGGGCTGGGCGAGAGCTGCTGCAGCAGGTGCCCCCTGCCCCGCCAGCCCCCCCAGCTGCCAGCACCCCCACCCCGCACCTGCGCACAAGGCCTCTGAGTGGTGCTGTTTCCCACAGTCTGCCTCCTGGGAACAGCAGCCGGGCCGGACAAGCTCGGAGAGGCCCAGGAACTGAGCCTCTCGTTTTAGCAGAGGACTTTGGGGAGCAAGGGCCTGGGAAGGAAACGCATGGAGGAAAACTCTGCCTGCAAGAGCCGGCCGTGGCCCACGTGGTCTGGAGGCTCGCCTGAGCCCTGGGCTGTCCCCACGGCTCCGTCAATCATTCACTAGGTGAGGGGCAGGATAGCACCCTGAGGAGACAGGAGCAGGAGCGTGGGATGAGAGCCAGGCTGGACGGCCATGTTTCAGGTCTTACCTCCAGCAGCTGCGTCAGCTCTGTGGCTCTGTGCCGACAAGCCAGGCCTCAGACGCTCGCCCTGAGCGAGGGGGCTGAAGCCAGTCCCGTCTCGCCCAGTGCGGTGACGGCCCCGTGAGTCACAGCCGACTGGCAGGCTCCTCCGCTCTCCCCCATTGCCTCCTGCTGGCCCTGCCCTTCCTGACCGCGGTGGCTGCTCCTCCGTGTCCCCTCTCGTCACAGCAGCTGCCATACCACACGGTGACCAGTCCACCCACTCCCCTGCAGCCGCGGGCTCGCGGGGAGGGGCTGCTAAGGCTCCCTCTGGGTTTCTGGGGGCCCAAACACGTGGTGCCCCCCGGGAGAGCTGGTTCCAGCAGTGAGAATGCACCGGGCCCTGAAACGAGCCGGACAAACTCCCATCTCAGCTCCGCCTGCTGCCACTCTCGGTTCTGGCCGCTCCTTGCTACTTTTGTGGCTCTCACTGGGGCAAGTGTGGCTCAGGGCAGCCCCGTGCAGCCAGGAGTCCCCTGCGGGCCTGGCCAGGACATGGGCTCACACTCAGCAGGTTAGGGAAGACCTGAGAAGCCGCCTTTCCACGGTACCCTAGCCACGGGTCCAGGGGCCACACTTTGAGTGGCAAGCGCCGTGAGAGCCTTCCACAGAGATGCCTGGAGTCCGGGGCACAGGGCCACGCGCCACAGGGCCTCCTCGTCTCGTCACAGAGGTGACCAAGTCACAGCAACGGTCCCAGCAGCAGTAGCCCACATCCGGGCTCCGTTTCAAAGCCCCTTCTTTGAGGTCACGTTTGTCATCTCCTGCCAGGGCCGTGAACTCTGGGCAAATGCAGTCTGCAAGGCCATCTGGCCCTTTGGAAAAGCGCCCAGCGCTGCCAATCCTGGCTTGGGCAGGGGCTGGGCACGTGGGCCAGGCCCAGACAGGGCCCAGCAGGGAGGAGGGGCAGGGCCTGCAGGTGGGGACACAGCCTTGGGATGGGGGGACGAGCAGGGCCTCCGACCGCTGGACCCCTGGTTTGGGAGACGCTGGGCTGCAGGCGTGGGAAGCCTGCCATGTCCTCATGTGCTCGGCCTCAGAACAGGGGCTCTTGGGGTCCTGCCTTCACCCCGAGGTGCAGGGAAGCCCAATCTTCACAAGCACCTTCCGGGTGCCTGGTCTGTGCCACATGCCGTGCTGGGGACTGGGGCCTCTCCGAAATGACAGAGCCCTGGGCTCCTTGGGCCACTGGGTGGCAGTGGCATCTGGGACGGCCATGGGGCCCACACTGCGGGAGCTGCTCCTGCGTGAACACGATGGTGGAGCGGTGAGGGTGACGGCCTGGACCCTGTCTTTAATGAGCAGGAGAATGCGCTCTGCCCAAAGCCGGCACCCCTCCCCCTGCAGCATCCACGTCCCAAAGGAGGGTGCACCTGACCTTCAACCCTGTCCGTTCGTGCTGCAGAGAGATGACGGACAGGAGGCTGCGGACCCTACGGCTCTTACCTGAACTGTGATTGGCTGTGAGTGGGCCTTGGTGGCAAAACGCCTGAGGTTTGGGGGTGACCCCTCCCAGCCCTATCCTCGTAAGACTGTGGGTGTCTGGGAATCCACACCTTCCATCATTTTTCCAGAATACCCATTTGCCACGAACTTTCTGGAGATGCCCGGCACGCATGCATCTCAAAGCTTGTCTTTCACTTCCATTTTCCATGAACTGTTTCAAGTGGCCTCGCATAGGACGTCACAGTGGAAACATCTGTGTGAATGAATGTGGATAGCCAGCGGTACACAGCAAGCACTCAATAAATGTTAGCTGCTGCTGTTATGGCCGTTCCTGTGTTGGTGACGGTGGTGTGAGACTGGACGATGTGCGGTGGAAACACACACATGCAAATGAGGGGCGGTTGGTTCCAACCTCCGTATGGCAAGACCCTGTGTTTCTGGTTACCAGGAACGCACCGGCACCGCAAGGCACCCACTGAATACCAGTCTCTGCGCAAGACCTTGGCAACCTGAGCTGACTGAGCCCAGGCCCTTGGAGGAGCCAGATCTTGCTCAGTAAACCACACTCCCCTCTGAGTGTGGCCGCACAGCGAGAACTGGGCAGCCCCGGCCTCAGCTCATTGGTCTGGAAAATGAGGGCAGTGATTAGATGACCCCCCAGCCCCCAGCTCTGACACCCAGAGACTGCTCCTGCCTGGCCTTGCTCCCTGCAGCCACGGCACCAGGCCCCTCCGCGCCAGCCCCGCTCCTGGACAGAGCCTCTGCTGCCTGCCCAACCTCCCCACCCCCGACTCTCTCGTCCCCAGGGTGCTCCCAGGACCTGCTTCTCGGATGTCTCCCGCCAGCTCTGCCCCTGCAGCCCGAGGACGCCGGCGTGAGGCCCTGCGTGCCCGTTGCCTTGATGGAGTGCCAGCCTGGCGCTGATGTAGAGTGCGCGCGATGGATGGCGACGTTTTAATCACTCCCAGGGAGGCCGGGCAGCTGCCTAATGGAACTGTCGCTCTCACCGGCAGTCGGCATCTGCAACCCGAGACTTGGGGAGAGTGGATGTGTGTGTTCCCCATGGGGAGGGCCTCCTGCTGGCCTCTGGAGCAAACCCACGTGCTTCCGAGAGCCTCTGCTTCCGGGGCAAGGAGCATAGACCACCTCCACGTAACCTCCCCTACGCCCTCTCCACCGGCCAGCTCACATCCATCTGTCTGCGTGAGACCTCTGCCGGGGGTTGGACCCTGCCCCCATTTGACAGACGAGGAAACCGAAGCTTAAGACACAGCAGTCAGGCTCGGAGCCAGCCCTGGGTCGTCTCTCTGATTGTCATCTTCAAGTTCCCAGCCTGGGCCTCTCCTCTCGGGGAGGGTGGTGGCTGGGGGTTGGGGGGTGGGGTGGGAGAGCAGGTCCGAGAACGGCAGCCCCAATGAGAGCAAAGACGGGGATGGGTGGGGCTTAGAAGGCAGAGGAGAGAACTCTGGGAGCAAGTGCAGAGAGAGAGAGAGAGACTCCCCCGCTGCCCATTGCCCATCCTCACTCTTGAACTTGCCTTCACGGATTCATCTAACCAGCAGTATTTACTGAGCACCTACTATGCGCCAGGGACCACACTATGCACTGAATGGAGCAGGTTGAGGCCCTGGTGGGTGGGGCTGATGCGTGACCGCACACAGACGACTGCCTCCACTTCCTCTCCCCACCCCGGTGATGCCTCTCTCACCCCTTGCCGCCCTGCTGCGGGCACACACGCTTCACCGGGAGCCGAGGTTCAGACCAGAGCATGGCAGCAGAGGCCAAGGAGCTGGTGTCTCCCACGCCTGCGGCCCCTCCTCTGCTACAAGCCCAGGTCGGCTCCAGCGGGCTCTGCAAGAAGCTCTGTGGTCCAGCGGCCCTTGGCTGGGGCCGGGCTGGACTGGCCACTGCCTGCCCAGGAGTGTGGGGCGGCAGCCTTTGGCGGGGCCTGGGTGGCTGGCAGCGTGCTGGCTGTGAGATCAGCGTGGGGCATAAATCCGACAGTTCAAATCCTGGAATTGCCTAAGCTTTTAAACAGATTGCCAGCGTATCTTTTATTTTTATTGTGCCAGAAACACCAACGCAAACAGCAATGATTTGTCCCTCCATAAACAAAGGCCGTAAAAGAAAGGGGGAGAAAATCACTTTCCACTTTATATTCCCCGAGCCTGCTTCTCGCTGTGATATAGAGCAGGTTATTAAAAGCCGGCTGGAAGGGAGCTGCACGTTCCCGCGGCTGCATCAAGTCGGGAAGGGACCGCCCAGCTCTCGGGGTGCCCGCAGAGTCGGACAGACCCCGGCTGGATGCCTGCTGGCTGTGCGGCCTCGAGTCAGGCAGGTACCTTTCTGTGCAGTCAGGGTGGAGCTGCTCATAGTGGTGTCGGGCACGTGGAAGGTGCTGGGGGATCTTGGCAGCCGTCCCCGCTGCGGTCCGCAGGAGGACAGCACCTGCCCAGCCCTGGGTCTCGGGCTGCAGGGACCACACTCCGGGGAGACGGCAGGGGGCTGGAGCTTTGTAAGCCACGCGCTGTGCGCGCTGTGCACAGGGGGCCTCGTTACAAAGTCCGGGGAATTGAATTTGTTTCCTGTGTAAGCCGTGACCGTCGCATCCACATTCTCTGTGTGTGTTTCTGTTTATTTCGGTGCCAAAAAAAAAAAAAGTATGAAATTCGTGCACCATTTTTTTTTCCATAATAGACATTTCCAACATTTCCAACATTTGAGCAGACTCCTCATCTGCCTGGGTTTCAAAATTTCCTTACACCAAAACAAGCTTATATTTTGGGGCCGGCGCTATGACACACTGGGTTAAGCCATCACCTGCGACACTGGCATCCCATAATTTGGATGTTGGTTTGAGCCCTGGCTGCTCTGCTTCTAATTCAGCTCCCTGCTAATCCGCCTGGGAAAGCAGCACAAGATAGCCCAAGTGCTTGGGCCCCGCCACCCTACGGGAGACCCGGATGGAGCTCCAGGCTCCTAGATCTGCCCGGTCCAGACCTGGTTGTTGCAGCCATTTGGGGAGTGAACTCACAGATGGAAAATTCTCTCCCTCCCTCCTCTCTCTCTCTCTCTCTCTCTCTCTAACTCAGCCTCTCTCTCTCTCTCTCCCCTCTCTCCCTCCCTCTCTCCCTCTGTCTCTCCCTCTCTCTGTCTCTTTCTCTCCTCCCTCTCCCTCTCGCGCTCTCTCTTTCTAACTCTGCCTCTCTCCTCTGCTCCACTGGCCAACTGTGGCTTGAGGGCTCCTGGACTGTGCTGCCAACCGTTTGCCAGCCTGCAGGCAGCGCCACCCCTCCGCCATTCTCTACCACTCAGGACCCGGACTGTGTCATGGGCTGATGGCTCTCCAGATTGCTTTAGATCCCTCCCATACATACACGTACACATTTCCCATTTCATCTCGTCTGATTACATCTTTGAGGATCTGGATTAACACAAGCCTCTCGAGGAGCACCTGCTAACATCACATGGAACACAAATATAACGTACTATGTAGGGAAAACTTGAGAAACTACACATTGTAGGGACAATTTGAAAAACTACAAGCTAACCCAGCAAAGACATTCAAGATTGAAGGAAGGAGTTGCTTATCACATCCGTCTGTCCATTTACCCACTCATCATCCATCCATCTGCTCACTTATCCTCCCACCAATCCATCCATCTAACCATCCACCCACCCAGACATATACCCATCCAACCATCCTCCCATCCATCCACCCACCCAGACATATACCCATCCATCCATCCATCCATCCATCCATCCATCCATCCATCCACTCGCCCATCCATCCATCCATCCATCCATCCATCCATCCATCCATCTGCTCACTCATCCTCCCATCCATCCATCCATCCACCCACCCACCCAGTCATATACCCACCCATCCACCCATCCACGCATCCACCCGGACACATACCCAATCTACAACCAACCACACACCACACGGCACAGAAGCTGCCAGCTCCCCAGTGGAAACCAAGCAGAGTTTGTGGAGGAAGTTTCATTTCCTCCTTGCTGGAAAGGGACTCTATTGATTCCCTTTCAGATGGAACAAAAATATAGCTTCCAGCTGCCTGCATTTTCTTCATTGAGAACAGTCTCAATGAAGCGTTGGCTCTGAGCCGGACGGGATGCCTACGAGAGACGCTTCTTCTAGCACACGTTCGGCCGGGCCGGTGGGAGGACGCGATTTTGTCAGACAGAGCTGAGGACATGGGAAAGGGGTTTCAGGGTCACCTTCCCTGGTGGGGGCGGGGAGCGGTGGGAAGTGGGGGTTGCCAGGTAACCTGCTTGGTTCCAGGCCAATGACCGAAGCACCTTGTCTCAGCCCAGGGTAACCTTTCTGGGAGGAGGTTCAATTATCACCCCCATTGCACAGATGAGGGGACCGAGGCTCCGAGAGGCAATGCAGCCTGCTCAGAGGTGAGCCTGGGAAAATGCACATGAAGGCAGGGGCGTTCCTGTATACACCCAGGGCGGGCTCTGCAGGTTCAGACAAGCAGCTCAGCCTCTGTCAGATGCCAGAGGCTTGTGCATGGGAGCTCACGGCGCGTGCACTGGAAAAAGGAACCCACGCCCTCCTGGTCCCCACCTCTGGGAGGCTCAGGGGGCACGGGGGCCTTAGGGGAGAACAGCCCAGCACAGGAATCCTCGGCTACAGATACAGGGAGGCGGATTGGTGGATTTCCCGCCTCTCGGTCATTGCTGGCTCCTCTGCCCTTGAACTGTCCTCCACCCCAGCTCTATCTCCCCAAACTTCACTCAGTGCCAAGGCCCTGCTGAGAGCCCGCCTCCTGCCCAGCAGCCCCACAGGCAGAGCTCGGAGCCAGGGGGTCTCTTGCTTCCTCTCGTGCCTGGGGACCCCCTGCTTGCCTTCCAGCAGTGGACGCCGTCTTTGCCAACCTCAGGACTCAGACTAAATGTAGCCCCCACAGAGGGGGTCTCTTCCCACCAGGAGCCCAAATGCATCCCCAGCCCGCCCCAGCCCCTGCCTGTGTCTAATGCGATGTCCAAGCACCCAGTGTGGACAGAGGGGAACTGGCCAGCCGCCCCGGAGCATCTGGTATTCAGGCCAGTGCCACAGAGCTACACCTGCGCGCCCCAGGGACACATGACATTGTCCCCTGAGATTAGAAAACGTTCCGTCGCTGAGCGACATTGCAGCCACGTAAAGTCACAGTGCAACGCGTTCCTCTCGGGTCTGTGGAGAGGCAGAAACACACCTGCCGCGCTCCCAGACGTCTAAGGGAACAATTCAGTCTCACACAGCGTCGACTACTGGATGAGGCCAGGACACGGCTGTGGCTTGGCTTGTGGCTTTGCCGTGCCACACCGTTCCTGGTTCCAGAGTGTACTCCTTCTGCAGGCTGTGGGGTGCCGGGCCCACTGCGTCTCTCGCTTGCACAAAGAGGCCACGCCAAGCACCTGCCCCGCACCTCTGGCTTTGCAGAAGTCCCCACCACAAGGGCATTCCCAAGCCACCCCCTCCCCCCCAACCCCGCACCACTGCTCAGCCATACTTCCCGGCTCTATGGTGAATGTGGTTTTGATAGAAGTCAGCACCGATCATCCCCAGGCCGTGTGTTCTGACTGCCTTGGAAGGACTGGCAAGGGAGGGGTGGGTGAAGGGGACCCAAGAAAGTGATTGTTCAACAGCGTCTGAAATGGGTAAACTGAGGAACAGCAGCTGATCTGCTTTCCTACGATGGAGAGGAGCGGCAGGACAAAGAGCTGGAAGCTCGGATGTAGTGACTCCCGGACGCTGGAATCAGGAGAGAGCAGGGGCGGGTGTGGGACTGGCGTTGTCCATGATAAGCCTTTTAGTAGCCTTTGATTTGTAAATTATGTGCATGCATTACTTTAGTAAAACTAAAAACAAAACAAAACCAAAAAAAAAAAAACACAAAGGAAAAAAATCCCGCTGCAAATTGCTCTGCTGCTCTGCTCCGTTCCTCGCATGGCCTCTGACGATCCACAGCAGCTAGGCGACAGCATGCGCGGAGGCGAGGGGCGCAGGTGCACCCCAAACAGATGCCCGTCCCCTCCGCACAACTCCGACTTGCAGGCGGTGAAATGGGGTCGCGGTGCAGCGTTGTGACCTAAAGGGGAAAGCTTCCAGGCACTGCTAGCATCCATGTGGGCGCCAGTTCGAGTCCCAGCTGCTGCTGTTCCAATCCAGATCCTTGGTAATGCACCTGGGAAAGCAGTGGAAGACGGCCCAAGTGTCACCCACATGGCAGACCTGGCTCCTGGCTTCAGCCTGGCCCAGCCCTGGCTGTTACAGCCATCTCAGGGGTGAACCAACAGATGGAAGATCTCTCTGTCTCTCCCTCCCTCTCTCTCTCTGTAACTCTGCCTCTCAAATAAATACATCTTTTTAAAAAACCCAAAAACTCCAGGGGGACCCTTGCCTTTAACAGGGCAGGACACTGAGGGATGCCCAGGCTGCTCCCTAGCACAGCTGGGCACCATGGCCCTGCCCCAGGCCTCTCTGCTGGTGCCACGGACTGGTGTTTGGGTCTGGAAAACATTGCCTCACGCCTGCCATTGGGCTGCCTTGGTTCCCTCGAGTACGGCAAGATCTACTTGACCCTGTGTGTCTATCTTGGAAACTAGAGCTGACATCGGCAGCTTGGTCCACTGCAAGGAGAAGAGACAGCAGAGCAGGCCCTGCCGGATGTGACCAACAAGAGAGGAATGACCAACTACAGTGTGCCGGGCGTGGCCTAAAGTGGATACGCTCCGATCCTGGCCTCGTTTTCTACATGGACAGCTGCAAAAGTCTATAGGGGGCCACGGAGGCACCGAGCTCATGGCAGCCAGGCCTGGACATCTGTTGGTGACACCTGGAATGTTCTAGCCTGGATCTCTGTGCCCCCAGCTCTTCCACACTGTGTTATCAAGCAGCTAGTCCTCTACCCCTCTGTGTCTGTCTAGACAACGGGGGCCGTGGTCTTTGCCGTCTGTCATCCTGGCACTGCCCAACCCATTTCACATTTCCACCCGGCATCTGGGGCGCAGTAGCCTGTGTTGGTGAGTGTGAACAGATGATGCTTCTGTCTGACCCATGGAGCACGGACGTTTGCAGAAATGACCTCTGTAGGAGCCCCTTTGACAACTATAACGAAATGCCCGAGGCAGGCTCCTCCATACGGAAAAGAGGTTTAGTTCGGCCCCGGGTTCTTCAGGTTCAAGGTCTGGGGGCCTCATCTGGTGACTTTCTCCTGGCAGAGCCCCGAGGCAGCACAGAGGTTCGCATGACGAGGACACAAACACGCATGTCTGTTTGGGCCCCTGTGCTCTCTCCCCTTCCTTACTAAGCCACCAGGACTTTCCCAGGGGTGTTCCCCCATGACTTCATCTCATCACTTCCTCCAAGCGCCATAGCCAGCTGCAGTGGGCACCCTCCATGCCACTAACACAGGACGCTGGGGACAAAGCTCCCGCAGGAGTTCAGGGGGTGGAGCCATAGCCACCGCCTTGTTTGGAGTTGAATTTTGTCTCCATCAGGTGCACGTGGACAAGAGGTGAGTCTGCAAGAGCCCGAATGCTGGTGGTTTAAATGACCAGCTGGCTGTGGCTCGTCTCTGCCTGGCTGCGGCTCGTCTCTGCCTGGCTGCGGCTTGTCTCTGCCTGGCTGAGGGCGGGCAGTGGGGAATGACAGCTTCTATTTAACACTCAGAAGGCCACCTGGAGCTCCTGGTTACAATTGTTACAATCGCAGCAGAGCGCCTGCGGCCCAGTCTCTCCTAACACCTGGAGGGTCCCCGGGGTCCCGTTAGCATGGGCTCCAGGAAGGGAGGGGCAGCTCCTGGTTAGAGGCTGGCCTGAGATGATTTGCCAGCTCTGCTGGGTGTGAGTGGATCCCTCCGGCCCAGACGTCCCAGGGCCCGGCAACCTAATCACAGGACGGCGATGATTTAAATCAGGACACAGCTGTCCTCTGCAGAGAGGTGCGCACTCAGACCTGACCCTGCACAGGCTCTCTCCCACTCCATTAAGAATGGAAAGCAGCTCTGGGTTTGAAGCCACCAGGAGAACCAGAGCAGGTGCGGGAGGTGGGTCTTCCCCGGTGCCAGGTGGTGGGGAGGGTCAGGAAAAATCAAAGGGTGGGAAGAGGGCTTGGAGGCCCAGCCTGGCATCTGGTCCTCGCCAGGGCAGGGGGCAGGCACGACCATCTGGCGCTTCCTCCCCCAGAATCACTGCAACCCAGGGGACGTGCGCGCTGTCTGGGTGGCTTCTCTTTACTGCCCGCTCTGCAGCCGAGCGCGAGAGAAGCAGCCCCGCCGTGCCTCCGAGACACTGCCCCGCATACGTGCCTGCATCCCTGTACATCACACACTGCGCCATGCTGGCCACCAAGGACAGGGCATGAGCCAGCCGAAGATAATCCTTGTCCTGCAAGAAATCCCCATCTAGCTGGAGAAAGAAAGAGCAACCCCCGGGGGCTCAGCGGGTGAAGCCACCACCTGTCACGCCTGCATCCCGTATCGGCAATGGTTCGAGTCCTGGCTGTTTGACTTCTGTTCCAGCTCCCTGCAGATTTGCCTGGGAAAAGCAGTGAAGGTGGCCCCTGCCACCCACGAGAGACCTGGATGAAGCTTGTGGCTCCTGCCTGGCCCAGCCCCTGCCACTGCAGCCATCTGGGGATTGAGCCAGTGGATGGAAATCTTTCTCTCTGTCTCTCCCTCTGTCTCTGTAACTCTGACTTTATAAATAAATAAATAAACAGGTCTTTAAAAAAAAGAGCGACCACTACACAGATGGACGGGTTCAGAGTTCTGCTCCAGATGATAACAGGACTGAGACAAGGAATGTAGCCTCAGTTGGGTTTTGAAGGGTGGATAGGAGTTTTCCTGGGATTGACAACCACTGTACCGATAGCTCTCATTGATTCCAGAGTTTGCTGGTGCACTTGAGAGACGGCATTAACTAAAAACAACACAGTGTTCATGGAACGTGTGCCCTGTGCCATGTACTGTTGCAACTGCCTGACGTGTGTCACCATACCCAGTCCTCATCAGGACCCCACGAGCCACCTCCTTCCCGGCTCACGGCAGGTGAGGCCAGGGAAGCTGGGGTGCCTTGTCCCCAGCCTCTCGGCTGTCGGAGGGGTGGGGCTAAGCTGAGACCCCAGGGAGGTCACTCTAGAGGCCTGGGCTGCACCATTGCCCTACACGGCCTTCTGGTAACTTCTGCCATGCACCAGAATCACCCCTGGGAGACCCGGAGGCGGCAGGTGGGGCAGGATCAGGAGGGCGTCTGCAGCCCGAAAATCTCTCCCCGTGGGCTGCCGGGAGCCTGGAACTGCACAGCCGGCCCTGGGGCGGTGGACACGGGCAGCTGCCCGCCTGCCATCCTCTGAGCTGGGTAGAGGCAATGCAAACCTCACCTCCCCGCCCCCTCACAGCCAAAGGACGGGCCTGGGGCGGGGGACCTGGGGCACCGCTTTGGAGCCCGCTCTCGAGAAGCTGAGTGGGAGGGGCCGAGTTAGCAGGCGGGCAGCATTCTGGGAAGCGGCCCCCTCCTGCCCCGCTGTGGCTTGGGCGTCCCCGTTCATGGCACACCCCACACCCCGCACCCTGCAGCTTCGCGCCCAGCTACCGGCCCGAGAGGGAGGCCGCATGCACGCTGGGTCTGAGGCCCCTGGAGATGCTGTGCTGATGCGTCCCACAGAACTCACGGGGCGAGTGTGGCACTGTCAACCCAGGCTGAGGTCACTCCCGGATGAGGACATCTAGCAAAGACTCAGGAGGGTTTGCTCCTTGTGCCCGCAGGGGCCCCAGTCCCAAAGCTGTCCCCTTGGAGGCAGACAGCAAGACAGCAGCCCTCGCCAGACCTCCAACCTGCGGGCACCGTGACCTTGAACTTCGCAGCCTCCAGGGCCTGGGAAGCGAGGGGTTTTGTTGTGGCGGTGCAGTGGGCTCATAAGTACCCTTGCCCACCCGAGTGTCTCTCGACGGCGCACCCCGCGTAGGATGATTAAATAAGCCGCACGGGACCACGGTTCTGCAGCCGTGAAAGGAGTGGGCCGCACCGTGAAGCAGCAGGTGGGCGTCGTGGCGGCACAGTGCCGTGAGGGAAGCAGGCTTAGGAGCCCGCAGGAACTAGTTGATTTGTGCGACGCTGCAAAACACGGAATAATCACGCAGAGATCAGCAGCCGCAACGAAGCCAGACAGATGCAATTCACGACAGAACCTGGGGGCAGCGAGAGAGGCTCGGCTTCGGGAGGGTGGCTCCCTGGGGTCTGGGGCAGCATGCGGAGGCCCCTCCAGGTGGCTTTGCAAAACCGGGCACCTTCTTGGGGTGCCGGGTCTGGGGGTGCCACTTCAACAAGTCTAGCAGGGGAGCTAATGGAAGATCATGAGCGTGCCCGTGGCCTCCATCCCCAGCATCCTCCAGGACTCCGATTAGGGGGGCGGTGAGCAGGAGGAGGAGGCGGAGTCTGAGGCTCCCCCGGCCGGCTCAGGGGAGGGAGAGTGCAGAGTGGGTCCAGCCAGGAGGGAAGCCGACGGAGGCTGAGCCGCAGGGACCTTGCGGGAGCCCGGGAGGGTTTCGTTCACGCCCGGGTTTGCTCCCGCCCTGTCCAAGGCTGCCTTTATGGTGTAGCACAGAGTTGAGAGCTGAGCCAGGACCTGCGGCCTGTGAGGCTGAAGCTGAAAGGACCCGTTAGGTTGATGAGCTGTTTTATTATTTTCTTTAATATTTATTTATTTGAAAGGCAGCATTACAGAGAGAAAGAGAGAGAGAGAGAATCTTCCATCTGCTGGTTCACTCCCCAAATGGCTGCAAGAGCCAAGGCTGGGCCAGGCCTGGAGCTCCAACTGGGTCTGTCCCCTGGGTGCAGGGACCCAAGCACTCGGCCATCTTCTGCTGCTTTCCCAGGAGCATTGGCAGGGAGCAGGACCGGAAGTGGAGCAGCCGGGACTCCATGTCCTATGCTGGTGGCTTAGATGGTCGCTTAACCTGCTGTGCCACAGTGCTGGCCCCACTTGGCTATTTTACGTAATCATAAATAATTTTAAAATGATTTCTAATGTTAACTCCGCGTCCACACTATTCAGGTTTTTGTACAACCATGGCGGGAGGCTCAATGTTTCTTGTCAGAGAGAGAGAGAGCGCTAACAAGCAGCGCTGCGTGGTAGACGGAAGAGATCGATGACTTCACGCGCCCAGCAGCAAGCAGCCCCCGGCGGCTGCGCGACCCTGCTCGATGCCAGGAGCGGCCTTCTGCCTCTTTCTTTAGCAAAGGCAGAGCTCGGTGGGGGAGGGGCGTAAGGAAAAGGAGGGGTCCGGTTCCCTGCGGGGGGGAACTGGAGCGGAGAATGTTCCAGAGCAGGTCCAGCCTGGGTGGAGGAGGACGGAGGGGCAGAGCTCCTGTGGGTCACCAGCCCTGGTGGGCAGCAGGGAGGGACCCAGGAGGACAGGGGCCGGGGCACACGGGAGGGACCCAGACAGCTGTGGGAGGGGCTCCCTGGCACAGGGCACCTGGGGCTTTACAACTGCACCCCGACTCCCTCCTCCCCCCAGGCTCCCTCTGCAGGCTCCCGGCTGCCCGCCTGACACAGGTCTGCCCGCGAACGCACGGCGCACCTTGGTGCTGGGCGTGCCCTTCTGGGGAGCCCGGGGACCCTCCCAGGACTTCTCTTGCCCTGGGGTCCGAGGTTTCCAGACTGTAAGTGCGGAGCTTCCGAGCCCTTGCTGTGGCTCAGGCACAGCCTGTGTGGGGATGCAGAAGCCGACAGGAAGAGAGAGGGACCCGGGCGCCTGGAGCTGAGCTCTGATCCCGCTGCTCCTCGGACGACACCCTGGGACCACCCAGCATCACAAGCAACAGCCACGTCTTCTCACCTGGTGCTCCCTGGACCATGACATGGCCACAAAGGACCCCCCCCCCCCCCGGGCAAGAAGAAGGCTCACAGCATGTCCCCTTGCTAGTGGCTCCTGTTGCTTTTCCCTCCCCACCACTAGCGAGGGCTGGGGCACAGGGACCCCCAGCAAACAAAGTCTGAACGCAGGTGCAGGTGGGCTCCCAGGGCTCCGTGGCACCGGGTGTCTGCCCATCCCCCCAGACTCCTGCCCGTGCTCTGGCGATACAGCCTCCTCTCAGGCCTGCATAAGCGACGCGTGCCTCCCGCCCCAAGGTCATTCCTGCACCACTCAGCCCTCCCCCCGCCTAGTCCTCTCCCAAAGCGACCTCCCCACCTGGGCGTGCACATGCGTCATGCACGCACAAACACATACACACGTGTGCACACACACACACATGCAGGACGAGCTGGCAAACTGCCACTCGTTTCTTGCTTTGGGGTTCGGATGTCAACTTCCCCACGAAGCTCCCGTGACGGTCTCCGTCCCTGTGACGCGTTCCTAAATAATTCTGTAGTCTCCTTCTGTCCTGACACATTCTCTGCTATGCACTGGGCACCGTGAGATATGTGTTGAGCGAATGAATGAATGAACAAGGAACAAAGTCACCCACAGCTCCATTACTCATCCTGTCACGGCTCAGAGGGCCTCGGGGCAGGCACAGTCGCCTTGAGTATCTGTCACCGCCGATATTAGCTGTCTACTCGATTTCCAGACTTGCCTTTCTTGCAAGCAGAGGAAAAACACACCCAGGCCAAGGAAGAGGACCCGGATGTCCTGATGTTCTCAGTCCCCAGCCTCCCTTGCAGCAAGGTGTCCATGTGTTCCAGGCTGGCCCATCAGCAGAAGTCCACCTGAGCACTGTCCTGGTGGGACAAATGTTGCTCTCACCATCTCTCCTGCCTTAAATGTGGGTGTGGTGCCTGGAGCTTTGGCAGTCATGTTGTGACCATGAAGTAACTAATAAACCACCTGCCTCTGGGTGGCACCTTGGGAAGGTGGAAAGAGGTTGGGTTCTGGTCCAGTTCTGCCAGGCTCTGGGTTTCTGAGTTGCTTTGGACACTGATATTCTTACCTACTGGGGAGGACTGGGGGCTGCTGCTCCTACCTACCATGGTCAGCTTGGCTGCCCCCGAGTTCAGGACTCTCTGTGGTTGGTTGTGGGGCTCTGCTGAGCACAGGGGATTGGCCCAGAGCCCATGCATTCCCCGTGAGGCCCAGAAGCCTCAGTACCCAGGGATTGTGGGAATCGGTCATTAGAAGCTACTGTTCCTGAACATGGGATCCACTGGAATTTACAACGTGGTCAGAATCTGTACTCCAGAGGCCGGCAGGCCCTGAACAGGCGCCCGCGTTTAGCTGTAATGTTCACGTGGCCTTTGCCTTTACGTCAAGAGGAGGGGTTTCCTAAAAACACGATCATCACAATCCTGCCAGCTCCCGGCCTGTGACTGTCATCAGGGAACGGCATGGAGGATTTGGTGATTGTGCATGTCTGCCGTGGCCAGGGCAGGGCTGAGTTATAGCACACGTGCTAGCGTCTGTCATCGCTGCCTTAGACACTGGACTGAATCCCCTTGTCAAGGAGACAGGACGGGGCGTGGCTGATTTTATGCAAATGAGGAGGAACTTAAGGAGCCCCAATACCGGTCTGATGTTCTCAAGGAGAACGGGGGACCCCAGGGGTCCTAAGCCTCATGAGCGTCTCTGTTCACCACGCCTTTCCAAGCTTCCAAAGTCAGAGGGCGGCTTTATCCAGGAAACAGAAGCTGCCCAGCAGGGGGTCCCTGTGTCTGCTCTCCTGACAGGCCGGGGGCTCCCCACCGGCTTCTGGGGTTTCTTTCAAAGGGCTCCTCTCTGGAACCCACGGTCTCCCTCCCAGCAACTGTCCTCTTGAATCCACCTGTCGCTGGGGCACGTGGTTACCTGCCAGGCAGGCACGGTCGCCCGGCGTTCAGTCTAGATTGTTCCCAAGTGGGCCACTCGCTCGGCTGCAGCCCCGAGGCCGCACCAGGGGACAGCAGGTGTCTCAGGGCTGGACCCAAAGGTCTCTGACTTTTTCCCAGGTAGGAGGAGGAGCGGGGAAGGATCCTACACACCCAGGATGCCGATGTGTGCACACTGCACGTGTGTGTTCAGTCTACGACAGCTCCATGCCGCTGGGATCGGTTCCGGCAGCGCACACAGAGACACGAGACCCCTTGACGCAGCAGCCGAGTCAGGCTTTGAACCCCATCTGGTGTGACCCCCGTGTCTTGAAAGTGTTCACCGCGCCACCTTGTCATCCACGAGAACCTCAGGGCGACGAGGGCAGAAGCCACCTGCACGTCCTTCCCCGGCAGGTGCCTCCTGGGGCGGGGGCAAGCCAGGTCCTGCTGGAATCCAGAAGTGGAAGCGCAGCCGCTGCCCCACGGAACTCACAGCCTGGGCAGCGAAGGGGAGGAAAAGCCGGCAGAGCCACCCAGCCGGGGCAGCACGCAGGCGGCACCAGGCAGCCGGCCAAGGAGCGGCGAAGAATATCCCTGGAGTCAGGCCCTGCTCTCTCCGCTCTCCCTGCCTTTGTGGTCCGTGACAGTCCCCGCGGGATGGGGGTATGTGCGGCTGCCCTGAGCTAAACAATCCCATGTGGCTCCTGGAAGGTAGGAGACGTGGCGGCCAGCTCGGATCTG
>CM027388.1:8731929-8764289 GCA_015711505.1 Sylvilagus bachmani | reverse complement strand
GCCAGCTCGGATCTGCTTTTTGAGGGCTGGAGACTGAGCCCTGGTGGCCGTGGGTGAGTTCCCTCCACTCTTGACCTCTCCCCACCACCCGCCAGCAGTCTGCTAATTCAGAACATGTTCACTGAGCGCCTACTCTGTGCGGAGACACTGGGTGCCCCCTGGAGGGCACAGGCTGGAGACACAGAGACCTAAACTGACACAGCTTAACTGCTGTGCCAAATGCCCACATGGGCCCAGGTCTCATCTGCCCGAGGGGAATTATGCCCCAGCCCCAGCCCACAACCCACGTGATCTGGGGGACACAGCATGAGTCCACGCTCAGTCTCGTGGGTCCACAACAGCGGCTCCTAGGGAGTCTTGGGAGCCCATCCCCCCTACCCCCATCCACTTTCCTTGCAGCTCCGCCCTCTGGGCCTATGGGCTTCCTTCCTCAGACTCCAAACCGGAAGCTGACCCCCTTCCTGGTCTCACACACTCCTCCTTCTCCCAACGACCCAGCTCGGAGCAGACCACGGCCCTGCTGCGTCCGAGCCCTCCATCCCTGGTGTCACCAGGCCAGGGCCCTACCCCCCGGGGCTCTTCTCCCCTCTGTTCTCTGCCCGCCTGTCATATGGGGCACTCCCTTTCCTGCCCAGAGTGGAGGCCTTGCCACTGTCCCTCAAGGTCACCCCGAGGGAGCACCCAGCTCCTTCCACCTCATATAGACCAAGCGGTCCCCATTCCCCAGACCTAACCTGCACCTTCTCACTGCCGCTCTCTGCTCAGGCCCGAGTCATCCTTTTGTGATCCAAGGTCAGGTTCACAGACCCCCAGAGCCCCCTGGACCAGGAAATCCAAGCGGACACCCCAGGCCGTCCCTTCTGCGTGCACCAGCGTTGTTCAGGCAGCTGTGGCTGGGACCTGGGTTTGCCCCTGGGCAGACAAAACCAATGATGCTGCTGATGGAGACCAGTGGGACACATCCCATCCGCCGTGGCTGCTTCCAGGCTGGCAGAAGGCTCTCAGGATCCCCAGATGACGTGGCACTTGGCATTGGCAGATGGCTCGGGGAACAGGGGCAGTGACATAGCTCAGTAACCCTCGAAAGCCTGATGCTCCTGGGGGAGGTGGTTAGCTGTGACAGCAGCTGGGCGGGTGATCCAGCTCTGCCCCCCCTCTGTGGCTCTTGGGACAGAGGCATAAGCATCCCGTGGGAATCTGATAGAATTCAAGGTCCCAGTGAATTTGGGAATCGGGTCCGGGAAGATGTTTGCCTGGCCATCCACATGACTTCCGAGGATGGGAAGCAAGAGACACTGGACTCAGCTAGAGACGGGCAGGGGGAAGCCGGGCAGGGGTCACACGTCCCGCTTCCCTTCTGCTGGGAGCCACAGTCATGGTCAAGGCCCCTGGCTGGGGGGATGAGGCCTCCCTTACGCTCCTAAGGGTGACGTCCGTGACTCCCATCAGTGCAAGACCCAGAGCGACATCCACGCCAGCGTTTGGTGGATCAGCTGCGCCCCTGGCCCCGCCAGCCGACCCCAACCCTGGCCGTCCCAGGGGTCTTGGCCCGCTCGTCCTGGGCCTCCAGGACTGGGCTTCTGGCTTCCGATCAGGCCCCCTGACAGTGACTCTCGTGGTCTGAAGTCCACTGGACGAGTGCTTCCCTACAGCCACCAGGCTAGCCTGTCACTGCGTGCGCGCGTGCGTGCTGTGCTCAGCTAGGAGCTCGACTTCCGTGGGCAGGAAGCAATGCTCTTTCCGTGAGCCCCCTTGGGGCTGAACATCACATCAGGGCCCTCCACACCCCGACTCCGCTCTTCCCAGTCCCGAGCAGCTGACCTGCAGGGGATGCACCCCGGGCCCCCGCCTGCCTCACTGCCCTTTGGCCTCCAGTCGGGCTTGGCCAATGGGAAGACTTCAGGTGGGAGAAAAGAAAGTTCCATGGCTCTTGTGCGGGGGGGGGGGGGTGTTCAAGTCCAGAGCTCCAGCGAGGTCCACGCTCCCCATTCTGCACCTGTTCCCTCCTCCCACACAGGAGCCGCTGTCTGTCTGCTCCCTGCGTGGCGTGCCTTGGGTTCCGTACCAGGGGTCTTCGGGATTCACTCTCTGAAGGGCTTGGGGGATGCCTCCTGCCTGAACCAAGAGAAGACGACGCAGAATCCGCCAGAGAGCTCAGGAGCAGCAAAAGCCCCCCATTTCCCAAGTTTTAACTCTGGGATGCCGCGTCCAGGCAGCGATCCAGGCGGGAGGACCGGAGGCGACAGATGGCGAGGGTGACGGGCGGCACGGAAGGGGTTAAGCCTCCCCAGCACGGATGACCAGCACGACCCACTTTGCAATTTTCTGCCAAAATATTTTAAATGAAACAGCTGTGTATGAGCAAAATGGCTGAAAATGGTTGCAGCTCCGAGCGTGAATCGGAATCGCTCCCGCTCGCTCTCTGGCGGGCTGTGTAATTGCTCAAAACCCTATTATCTTCCCCAGCAGTTGCTGAAGTGTCGTGGGGACACCTCCAATGAAAGGCTAAATTCTCCTATAGACACGATTTTAATAATTACCGCCTCCCCCCCCCCCCATTTCCAAACGCAAAACGGCTCCGACAGTGGGACGCTGTGATTGGAGGCCAGTGTAACAGGCTTCCGAAGCCAGGTGTGTGTGTGTGTGTGTGTGTGTGTGTGTGTGTGTAGGGGGAGCCTTGTGGGTCTCTAAGCTTCGTCTGCTTTCTCCTGGCCAATTAGCATTCAACGAGAGAGCAGGGTGTGCCTGGAGCTGGCGACAGTCCACAAACACCACCGTGTCAGGCGCTGGGACCACCAGGATGCCCACGCCACACCACGCTGTCTTGCAGTTCAGTTATTCTATGTCTCTGTTCTGATAGGCAGCGAGTAGCTTGTGAAGACAGAGCTATGCCTTGGTCATCTTTGTACCTGCAGCACAGTACCCAGCTCAACAGGTGTTTGTTGAATGACTAAGCGACTGTAAGGAGTGCATGCCTGGAGCATGTCTGGATGGTGGAAAGTGGCCAAAATTGGGATGGATGCAGCCCTGGCCTTCTGGGAGTTCCTAGCGAGGGTTGGGGAAGGCAAGATAGACTCTGAACCAGTGCATTCCCAGCACAAGGCAAGGTACCGCGAGAAAGCGCTGGGTGTTCTGGCCCCAGACAAAATCCACAGGTGGTGCTAGCCAGTCAGGACGAAACAGATGGCCTGTGGGTGGGGCAGGGGCTTCTGACACCTCAGCGTGGCCTTGAGGGACCGGGAGCGGGATGTGGCTGAGCCGCGCCTGGACTCCTGGCTCGCAGAGGCAGGGGATGGTAAGTGCTTGTAGGTTGAGGCCGCTAGTTCGTAGCCGGTTAGGAAGCAGTGGGCACGTAGTGGGTCCCAGTACTGCACCGGCACGCGGCAGGTAACTGACACGTCCTAGGCACGGTGCCGGCACGGAGAAGGACCTGGAGGCTGGGATGGAGGGAAGCCGGGGACGGCGGAGCAGCAAGGCTGCCTCACCCCCTCGCCCCTCCTCAGCACCCCCAGAAGTGGGTGCCCGAGAGGCGCGGGCCCTGTGCCGGGGCTCAGGGCGAGGAACATTAGCCAAGGTGGGAGGGGCTCTGAGCCTTCCTCCATGCTGCCTGCGGCTGCCTCGCACTGGGCAGAGGACCGGGAGGCTCGGGGGTCCCCTGTTCTCTGCCCAGCACCGAGGCCGCTGCCACCAACTGCAATGCTCTGTCGGCTTCTGTGGGGGTGGCGCTGTGGCATACTAGGTTAAGCCTCCGCCTGCAGTGCCAGTGTCCCATATGGGTGCCAGTTCGAGTCCCGGCTGCTCCACTTCTGGTCCAGCTCCCTGCTAATGGTCTAGGGAAAGCAGTGTAGACAGTACAAGTCCTTGGGTCCTTGCACCCACGTGGGAGACCCGAAGAAGCTCCTGGCTCCTGGCTTTGGCCTGGTCCAGCTCTGGCCGTTGTGGCCATCTGGGGAGTGACCCAGCGGATGGAAGATTTTCTCTCTCTATGTCTCTTCCTGTCTTTAACTCTGCCTTTCAAAACAATCTTTAAAAAAATGAAACTAAAAAGAAGCCATGCGGCCCGGAGGCAGAGTGCAGGCCCCATGCGTGGTTGGAAGCCAAGGCGACGGCCCTGGTTTGTGGCTGGGGGAGGCAGCTGGAGCCGGGCTGTTCCCAGACTGCCCTGGGGTAATTCCAGTGGGACGAGCCTCCCACCTCGGCCCCAGTGGAGAACGGAAAATCAGAGTTGTCGCCGTTGGCATGATCACAACACAGGAGAGCCCACGGCGGGTCCGTCGCCATGACAACGCATCCTGTATCCGAGTGCCGGCGTCCAGTCCCGGCCCTGCTAACGCGCTCTGGGGGGGGGGGGGGGGCAGTGACAGCTCAAGCACTCGGGCCCCCGCCTCTCTCGTGGGCGACCTGGGTGAGTTCCTGGTTCCTGGCTCCAGCCTGGTGCAGCCGGGGCTGAGGTGGGCATTCAGGGAGTGAGCCACTGCACGGGAGATCTTTCTTTGCCTTTCAAATCGGTCAAATAAGTTTTAAAAATTAAAAAAAAAAAACTGTTAGCCAGTCACACAGCTCTGGAAGCTGGGACAACATGCAGTGTCTCTGGACGCCCCAGAACCTTCAGAGGGGCCGGGTGCCCGACAGTAGCACCGTGCAGGGTCTGAGATGGCACCAGGCACTGCCAGGGGCACTCCGGGCTTCTTGCTCCCGACCTGACCTCTGTCGTCATCCACTTCAAGGTCAAGGAAACCTCCCCACTTGACCCGCAGGGCAGGTGGGCAGGGCCGGAGGCCGCTGGTGTTGCCCACTCCAGACAGCAATGTGGGGTCCCCGCAAGTCGAGGCTAGGGTGACCCAAGGCCCTCAGCTCAGGGTGTTGACCGGGCTGGTCCGGCAGGAGGGGACCGTTAGCAAGGTAACGGGTCACCTGTAATGGGAGCAAGGGGAACTTGGCTTCACCGAGCATCTGTGACATCCTGGACAGCACACGCAGTCGCCTTCACTCCCCGACGCAGCCGTCGTACGAGGCTCGCCGGCGGTGCTCTGCTAACCCACACGCACCTGGCAAAGCGTGCCAGGCAGGCTGACCGGGCAGGGGTGGGCGGGGACAGTGTGTCTCTGCCCACCCCCTGCCCCCTGCTGTGGCGTCACCTAAGGTGGCTCAAATGGGGACTGGAAGATCCGCTTCCCAAGGGGCTCGCTCACAGGTTGGGGCTGCCCAGGAGCTGGGAGCTCAGCGGGGGCCGTTGGCCTCCAGCCCCGGTTCCTCTCCATGCGGGGCCGTGTGGGCTGTCTCACAACATGGTGGCCACGTGGCCAGGTGTCCAGGCAGAAGCCACAGATTGTGCCTTGTCTCCGAGATCCCAGGAGAGACTCTGCCCCCTGCTGTTAGCCAAGCGAGTCACTAAGGCTGCCCTGGGTTCAAGGCCAGGAGGGGTACAAAGAACCAGTGTCCACTGTTCATCCAATGCGCCCACTTCTCAGGTGGAGAGACCGAGATTTCGGGGCACTTTCCCAGAGTGTGCGGCCGGAGAGCGGGCGAGATGGAAACCCGAACGTGGCTCTGGACGAGCTCTAGGCACCGGCTTGTATCTCTCTAGATCAGCTGGAGCTAGAGCTCAGCTGACTTAGCTAATAGGGCGTGTCTTCAGAAACTGGCCCAGAAAGACCCATTACAGAGATGACCTGAGTGTCCACAAAACTGTGCTTCTGCCGTGAACCGGATCTGGAAGAGAAAGACGACGCCTGGGTCTGTCCACATCTTCCCTCTCTGTCAATCATTCCCATTCCATCACCCCTCCACGAAAGATCGGCTGGAGACATGGGGTGCCCTGTGCATAGCGATGCTGTGGACTGTCGTTCAGGTTGTGCACTGTACAAGGCGATCAGCTGAAGGGTGAAAGAGGCTGAAGCCCAGCCTGAGCTGCCCTGTCCAAGCCTGGTGGTATGGTATGCGACGGAGCCCCTTGGGAGTCGGGGTGCCTCTTTTGAATTTGCGGCCAGCGTGCCAGGTGAGCCTCCCATGGGGGCGGCCATCAGCACGGCTGTCTCCCCGTCCTCAGTAGAGGCTCAGCATGTCAGCGTCAGGGGAGAGGTGAGAGGGCCCCGGCACCACCCTCAGCGTCTCTCCTTGGGCTGCCAGCAGCTCGTCCTGGCCCCAAGCTTGCATCGAGTGCTCAGAAAGACCAAAGCCGGTCAGATACTCGGACCCAGGGATCCTGCACCCTTAGGGGATCGACTCCTGGGGTCGAGTTCTGTTCCCTTTATTTGCTGTGTGATCCGGCACCAAGTTTTGTAACAGCCCAGGGCTGGGCACCCCCTCCATGAGCCAGGCGTTCTCCTAACCAGCTCCGGATACATCACAGACCCTGTCAGTGTGAATCCCTCGGCTGCCAATTAACCTGCCAGAGACAGACACGGGTGCCACGGGTGCACGGGGCATTGGCGCACGGGTGGGTTTAGTAAAACCGCTCGTTTCTCTAAGAAAAAGGAAGTCGCGGGCAGTTCGACAACGTGCAGCTGAGTTATTCTTGGCCACATTCAACTTCTGAATGGCGTTGTTTAAAGCACTCAGAGCCCATGGGGGTGGTGCGTGAGGTGTGGCTCTGCTGGGCCACGCCCCCAGCACTCCGTGGACCGTCCGCCCCCCTTGTGGCTTCCCTGCCCTCCCCAGGGCCCCTCCTGCCCAGGACCGGCTGCCTGTGCCTGGAATGCCCCTGAGCGAGACGCAGGATCCTGGGCTTGGTTTGCGGGTGGGGCTGACTGGCGTGTGGAGACAGTGACTTCACCACGCGGCACCACCCGGGGGTCAGGCAGGCCAGGCTTCAGATGGGGCCTCCTGAGTTTGCTGTGCCTCAGTTTCCCTGATTGCAAGGCTGGGGGAGCTGCCGTGGGGCCAGAGTCCCCCAGAGTGCAGGGGCAGAGGGGACGCCCTGAGTTAGGGGCTCCCTGGTGGGAAGCAGTGACGCAGGGAGGAGGCTCCTTGCTCTGTGTCCCCACAGGACAGGGCTGGGGACAGACGGTGGCCGACAGAGCCTGTAGGGGGCAGGGTGCGAGTGAAGTCAAGCTCAGGAGGAGGATGGGTGGGGGCGGGGCTCCCTCAGGGAGTGGCGGGGGAAGATGGTGCCCGCCAAGGTGTCTGGACCCCTCCAGTGTGGGGGTGCTCACTTGCGGTGACTCTGCACACCCACCGTCGGGCTGACAGCTGGGCGAGTGTCTCACTGGGAGAGGCTAAGGGCTACAACCCCCAGGGCAGCCCCTGTCCCCCAGGGAACAGGGGCACCTCGACCCCGACAGCAGTGCTGAGGTCGGGGTGGGGGAGTTCCCTGTCCCGGATGCTACCCTGAGCCATTTTGTCATGAACGCATCAGCAGAATGCTTCCCACCGGGAAGCAGACCCGCATGACCATGATCAGGGCCCCCAGCGGTTCCGGTTTCGGCTCATACCATGGAGGCCGGCACCACAGCCCAGGCCCTGTGGCCTAGGCCGCCCCAACACAGCTAAGCAGAGACGACACGAGCCGCCCCCAGGAACGTGGGGCTGGCCCCAGCCGGCCTGGGAGAAGATGGACTCAGGCACACGTCCATCGAGTCGCAGCCACTGCTGGGGTTCAGCGGGTGCACCTGCTGCCCCCAGGCTTCCAGACTGACCGATGTGACAGCGGGGTGACAGGGGAGAAGGCTGTGAGTGTAGACAGCCGACACCACCCAAGGCCGAGGCTGGGAGCTTGGGCGACGCGAGGACAAACGTTCACTCTGCCTCCGTCCCCCAGTCCTGGTTATTAGCGCCCAGATTTTGTGTGGGAGACGCCCCCTGTCTCTCAGTGCGCGTGACTCAGGCTGGCTGATCCCGCTGGGCCTGGATTAGGCCCACGGACCCTCTGCTCCTGGCTTGGGAGTTTTTAGGGGAAGAGACAGGAAGTCTCAAGGACCCAGAGCTCCTCTGTCCCTGGAGCAGCCCCGAGGAGCCCACGCTGGGTCCCAGGAGGCCTTCCGGGCTGCCCGCACCCCCGGGCCTCCCGGCCTGCTCACCAGCTTCAGCGGGGCGTCGCCTTCCGAGCAACTCCTCTGTCTTCTATTTTTACTCCTTGCCCTGCCTGACACAGCAGCTGGGGGCCGGGGCTACACAGACCCTGTCCAGAGATGACAGCCGGGTTCAGACTGACCTGCACGGCGTGCAGACGCCGACTCCGAGGCTAAGGTGCCTGGATGGGGAGCTGGCGGGAGTCGGCTCGGGCAGGAGCCCAGGCGAGGGCCAGGGGAGGAGAGGAGGGACTGGTCCCGGGGCGGGCGGCCTGGCCCGTGTCTGCCGGCTTCCGCATTGAGGGTGGGTTCAGGAAAAATGCTCCACGTGCAATGGGGCTCCCCAAGTCCCGTTGTGACTGCCGGCGGCTCCCCCAGGGGGTGCAGCCGTAAAGCACGGAAATGACTGTCAGGGGACACTGTTCACGGAGCCCGGCCCTGGCTGTGCCACGCTGCAGACGCTGGCGCTGATCCTGGAGTCCTCGGCCCCAGCCCCAGCCCCAGCCCCAGCCCCGGGCCTGAGCGCCCCCTCCAGGCTGCAGGCAGCGCTGGCCTGGGCCCCGTCCTGCCTCAGCCAGCCTCGTGCCACTCGGGGTCACAGGAGGATGGCGGCTTCAGCAGCCTGTTCCCTGTTCCTGCCCCAGGGACTCCAGCAGAATCAGAACTGAGTCCTGAGTACCAGGGCCAATGGGGGACAGGCTGGGGGGACGGGGGGCGCTGGCACCGGGCAGATGGCAGGTGGCGGCTCACTGATGGCAGAGCAGGCGGGAGGCCGGTGAGGAGTCGGCTCGGCTGGGCCTGGAGCCTCCCTCTGCAGGTGCTACATGTGTGGCTGGGAAAGCCCAGGCAGGCATGGGTGGGTGGGGGGTGCTCCTGAGAGGACCCCACGCACTTGGGGCCATCCTGGGCTGAGACCAGGTGCTTTCTCACAGGAGCGTGAGCCACGGGCATGTGCGGGGATTACAGATCGCCAGGGCGAGGGAGGAGGCTGGCAGGGAGCTGGCCTGGTGCAGAGGGTAAGAGAGGAGGGGCAGGGGACTCTGAGATGGGGAGGCTGGGGCAGGGAAGATGGGAAAGAACGAGCCAGGAAATGCGCGATGCATAAGGTGGTGGACAGGAGCATCCGGCGAATGAGCAGCTGGGGGCCGGGGGGCTGCCTGACGCATGGGGACACGCTCTCCACAGCGTGACTGCTGGGCAGAGACGTGAGTGGGGCCCAGAGCACTGTGGGCCAAGGGCGCCGGACGTGCAGGTGCCCGGGGGAGGGAGGCTCTGCTGGCCCCACTGTCGCCGGGGGGTGGAGAGGCAGGTGTGGAGTAGGCATCGCTCGGGTGGCAGGGAGGAGGGCAGCCAGCGATGCCATGGGGTGGGGGCAGGGAGTGAGGCTGGTGGATCTGGGCTGCGTGTCCCAGGTTCTGATGGATGCAAAGCAGGTGGGGAGGGGAGCCAATGTGTGCGCTACGATGCGAGGCGTTTAGCGCGCTCAACAGGGGTCAGGTGAGCCTGATGTGTGCCCGGTGCAGGCGGGGCAGGCGGCACCCAGGCTTCTGCTGTTTCCAGACCCGCATCTGTGCCCCTAACAGGGTAACGTGGGCTTCCGTGGACCACTTCTCATGAAGTCCTCTGGCTGCCACACCCAGGGGTAGGGGGCAGGCAGGAGCCGGCCTTGCTGGCTTCTTAGAATCACTGCTCCCAGCTCCACCGTCAGGGACATCAAGGTCATAACATAAGGGTTTGCACCATGGACATGGGCAGATGCCATGCAGTAATGCAGTAGCCCCCCACCTCCAGCCCCCTCCTCACTCCTGCTAGGCAAGCCGGTTGCTATGCACACACAGGGCTGGGTGAAAGCACACATGGAGCTGGTTGCTAAGCACACACAGGGCCGGGTGTAAGTACACATGGGGCTGGTTGCTAAGCACACATGAAGCTGGTTGCTAGGTACACACAGGGCTGGGTGTAAGCACACATGGAGGTGGTTGCTAGGCACACACAGGGCCGGGTGTAAGCACACATGGAGCTGGTTGCTATGCACACACACAGCTGGTTGTTAAGCACACATGGAGGTGGTTGCTAAGCACACACAGGGCCAGGTGTAAGTACACATGGAGCTGGGTGTAAGCACACGTGGAGGTGGTTGCTAAGCACATGTGGAGGTGGTTGCTAAGCACACACAGAGCTGGTTGCTAGGCACACACAGGGCCGGGTGTAAGCACACACGGAGCTGGTTGCTAGGCACACACAGGGCCGGGTGTAAGCACACACGGAGCTGGTTGCTAGGCACACACAGGGCCGGGTGTAAGCACACACGGAGCTGGTTGCTAGGCACACACAGGGCCGGGTGTAAGCACACCAGCAGGTGCACCCATTCGGCAGAGCAGCCAGCTGAGTCTCCGGCAGGCAAAGGGCAGAGCCCCACGTTCTGACATCTGCCGCCTCTCAGCTTCCGGCTGACAAGCCTTGAATCCGGGAGCAGACTCTCCCGGGACACTTGCTCTGACTCCATTCTGGATGCCACGGAATTTCTAGGGCTTTCCACGTCTCTTTCGATTCCTCTGGCTGACTGAAACTGAAGCCAGGCGTCTGCGCTGGGCCTTGGGAGATGTGGGTGACTCCTGGCTGCCCCTTTGGGAGACGTGGGTGACTCCTGGCTGATCCTCACCGGAGGGCGCATGGAGTGACCTGCTGGGGCCCAGCCTGGGGAGCCCCCGAAAAGCTCAAGGTGAGGGTATAAATGTCCTCCATGTACCCGAGAGGCAGAAACGAGAGCGCTCCCATCTGCGGGTTCACTCTCTCAGGGCCCACGGAAGCTGGAGGTGGACCAGGCTGAAGCCAGGGGCTGGGCACTCAACCCGGGCGTCCCACGTGAACTCAACCCGGGCGTCCCATGTGAACTCAACCCGGGCGTCCCACGTGGGCTCTCACTGCTGCCTCCAGGGGTCTGCACTGGCAGACATGGCATCGGAGCCGGAATCGGGCATCCGCTCCGGGCGCTGCGGTGTGGGATTGTGTGTGTCTTAACTGCTTTCCTCAAGGTGACATTTCAGCAAAGACCACGTCTACAGCCGGCGTGAGCCAAAGGTCAGGGCGGCGGCATCACTTCTGGTTACACAGAAACACCAATCTCATTTTTAATTTCCTCCGGAGGAGGCTGTGGGCTGTGCGGGTTCAGGGGGCGCCGGCAGGGGAGGGGCAGCCTGGGAGGGGGGGGGTTGCTGGCTGGAGCAGAGGCTGCCTGGAGCGCTCCGGAGCTGCCCCGGGCCCCTTATCGCCCAAGTCTCAGCAGCTTCCAATGTAAACTGCGCCCTCTCCTAGCCTGTGTTGAACCACAGAGGAAGGAAGGCTCTGAGCAGACAGAGTACGAGCAAGGGCTTCTTGAGCTCTTACTAAGTGCCAGGCACTATTCTAAGTCCTCCCTCCCTCCCTCCCTCTCCCTCCCTCTCCCTCCTTCCTTTCTAAGATTTATTTATTTATTTGAAAGTCAGAGTTACAGAGAGAGGAGAGGGAGAGAGAGAGAGAGAGAGAGAGAGAGAGAGGTCTTCCATCCAATGGTTTACTCCCCAATTGGCTGCAATGGCTGTGGCTGTGCTGATCTGAAACCAGAAGCCAGGAACTTCTTCCAGGTCTCCCACACAGGTGCAGGGACCCAAGGACTTGGGCCATCTTCTACTGCTTTCCCAGGCCACAGCAGAGAGCTGGATTGGAAGAGGAGCAGCTGGGTCTTGAACCGGCACCCATATAGGATGCTGGTGCTTCAGGCCAGAGCGTTAACCTGCTGCACCACAGCACCAACCCCTGCCCTTTCTATATTGTCTACATGACTACTGGCTGATCACTGTTTGGAGCAATTTTATTAAAAGTACTTATTTGAAAGGCAGAGTGACAGAGAGACAGGGAGAGACACAGAGAGAGCTTCCATCTGCTGGGTCACTCCCCAAATGGCCTGCAATGGCCAAAGCTGGACCAGGCCAAAGGCAGGAGTCAGGAACTCCATCTGGGTCTCCTGCATGAGCGATCGGAACCCAAGTGCTTGGCCCACCATCTGCTGCCTCCCAGAATGAGCATCAGCAGGGAGCTGGTGGCCGGCTGCCTGAGAGAGGCCTGGGGGCTGCGGGGTCCCGGAGCCCTGCCTGGCTCTGTCACCAGCCCCTGCTTTCCCATGTCCCCAGGACTGAGCCCCTCCTGCCATCCTCAGGGGACCCCTGGGCATTCTCTGTGTGGGACTTGCCGGGGAGGCAAAGGCGATGACAGGGGGACCCCCGGCACACATCCAGCAGCTGGGTCCCTTGACCTGGGGTTGGGAAGCACTCAATCTCATGAGCACAGCATGCTGGTTCCTCAGCCTGTGGAGCTGAGCAGGGGTGTGTGGAACAGGGCGCACGCAGGCGCAGGAACAGTCTGGAAGGAGCTGTGTGAGGAGGAGGCCCCGAGGGACATTTGTGGGCAGAAGGAGGACTGGACAGAGAGGTTTCAATGTGGAAGCATCGGGAACTGAGCCCTCGGCCAGTGCCACTTACCCCACCCCCAACCCCACCCCCAGCCAGCCAGCCAGCAGGTGCATCCCCCGCGCGGGTTCTGATTCCTGGGGAGTGAAACCTCCAAAAACCGCATCTCAGGATAAGGCGGGCCCAGCAGGTTAAGGGTGGCGGGATGGAGGTCAGAGACCGTCAGTTCTCAGGGTTCAGAGATGGCCTGAGGCCGTTTCGTGTGCTGGGTTCTTGGTTAAGCACATCCCGCAGGACAAAGACAGCGGAGGTGGGACAGGAGGGGTCTGGAAGCAGAGGGAGCGCGCAGGTGAGGTCCAGGCAGGAATCCACGCCTTGAGCCAACGCCACTGCCTCCCAGAGCGAGCGTCAGTAGGAAGCTGGGGTCAGGAGCCAGAGCTGGGACCCAAGGCCTCGGGGACCCCTGGTCCCTGCCACCCTGAGACCAGGCAGGGGAGGTCGGGGCCTTGGCGGGAGGGGACAATGCTGTGACAGACCCGCAGATGAAGACTTTCAGATGCAAGAGCTGCCGTATCCGCACAGCAGATAGAAGCCCTTCGGACTGTCAGGGTGCTGAGAATGTTCTGGAACTAGGCAGTGGTGACGACGGCACTCTTTGTGACTTCCCTAGAAGTCACCGCATTGTGCGCTCTTAAATGCTGACTTCTGTGGCATGCCAGGGTTACGGCACAGATTTTCAAAAGAACAGAAAGTGCTTTTTTTTTTCTCAAGACAGAGAAACAGAGAGAGACTGAAAGAACACGCTCCCACCTGCTGACTCACTCCCCAGACGCTGGGTCAAAGCCGAGAGCCGAGAATTCAATCCAAGTCCCCTGTGTGCGTGGCAGGGACCCAATCCCTTGAGCCATCGGCACTGCCACCCAGAACGTGAACCAGCAGGAAGCTGGAGTCAGGAGCTCCAGCCGGGGCCCAAAGCCGGTGCTGGGGTGGGACACCGGTGTCTCGTCTGGACCTTAGGATGGGTAATTGCCCACAAGGCAGGAGGCCAGGAGGTGGGTCTGGCCCAGTGGGCGGGGTCTTGCATGTCCACCGCTGGGCCCCTGTGGACTTGGGCCACTGACATGGACCTGTCAGGGAGCATCCTTCCCTGCCTCTGGCCTGGCTCTGGTTGGAAACAGGGAGGCTGGTGAGGTTTGCCTGGGGAGCTGCTCCCCAGAGCCCCACTGCGGCGTTCCTGCCATCGTCCTGGGCTCCCAGGCCCTGGCTTTCTAGGCATGGCCCCTAGAAGATGCTCAGTGAGGATCAGTGGAGGGAATGGATGAAGGAGTGGGCAAACGCATGCTCGTGATGCAGAAGATCCGCACCCTGGTATCCAGACCAACCCACCCACTGCCCCATTTCCCCAGGACTCTGCTGGCACACAGCCCGGGGGTCTGGCCATGGGTTCCCATGTGCCCCACTCAGGCACGACCATCACATGTGTGAAGCAATTCTCTGGAGGAACACTTAACCCAGGGATTCCTGCGGGGGCATCTCTGGGCGTCTCAACACACACGGTCACCGCGTGCCTGGACTCTCACCATCACCCTGCAGGAGAGCTTCCTGCATTTCAAGGATCCAAACCATGGCCACTGACTGCCCTGGCCCAGGCCACGGCTTCTCTGAGCTCCTGAGGATTCCTGGCAGCCTGGGCGATTTGGGGCCACAGAGCTCTCATGCCGGGCAGCTGCAGGGGGCACCAGAAATCCTGGCCGCAGGGGGACAGGTCCCCGAGTGCCACTCCGTATCCGCCGTGATTGGTGGCCCTGGGGTTGTATGAGAGAGAGGCCCACAGAGCAGCTCTTAATTATGTTAACGGCCAGCATTAACCGAGTCCGGTCTACACTCCAGGAACGCACCGAGCGCTTCCCACGCATTTGCTTATGCATTTCTCGCTGCAGCAATCCCGGGCAGGAGAGAGGACCAGCGTTGTTTAAGGGCAGGGAAGACGGTGCTGACAGAGACGGAGGCAAGCGCAGCAGGATCGAGCAGGAGCGAGCAGGTGTGAGCAGGTGTGAGCAGGTGCGAGCAGGTGTGAGCAGGTGTGAGCAGGTGTGAGCAGGTGTGAGCAGGCGCTCCGGGGTCGAGGCCCCCGGGAGGCCATGGAGCGGCTGGTGACTTTGTCAGCTTACTCAGCCTCATTGTGCCTCGGTTTCCTACCTGCTACATGGAACTAACAAGAAAGCTGGGGGAGGGCATTAGGTTAGGCCGCTGTCGGGATGCCCACACCCGCATAGGAAAGTCTGACCCAGATTCCGGCCAACGTGCCTGGGGGGCAGCAGGTGATGGCCCAGTACCTCGCTTCCTGCCACCCATGTGGGAAGCTCCACCTGATGAGGCGCCAGGCTCCTGGCTTTGGCCTGACCCCGCCCCTGCCGTCGTGGGCATCTGGGGAGTGAACCAGCGGATGGGAGGCCTCTGTGTCTCGTCACTGTGCCTTTCAAATAAGCAAATAAATTACAAAAGAGAAAGAAAAATATCTCACAGTGCTGTAAATGTAAAAACTGAGTCGCTATGGGTAAAGGCTGCGCTCCTCAGCACATGCTACACGCAAGGCACATGTTAGTGTTCATACATCTGGAGGCGTATTATCAACATGCCTTAGTCACATAGGTAGGAAGTGGCTGAAATCGGGCTTGACAGCAGAGTACCAGAGCTCCGCACATGTGAGTGTAACCACTGGGCAACACTGTCTTCCAGGAAAGTACTCCAGACACCTCGCCCCGCGGCGGCAGCAAATCGGACCTCGTTTAATCCAAGTCCAAAGGTACCCGTGTCGCGCGCTGGAGATTAATGCACAGCACAGCATGATTCAGACTGCTCACTCTTACCCCCGAATGCATGCCGCTCGTTAGCTCAGAAATGGGCAATTTCACAGCCCTTCGAAAGGACTCGGCGCGGACTGGAAAATTCACCGTGGCACGTCTCCATAGAGAAACAACCTTGTTAGGATACGAGCCGTCGGCGCAGCATCCCTCCCTGAACCGTCCTGCAGCAGCGTGGGGAGAGCGCCGGGGTTACGAGAGAATGGCAGGGCGCGCTAATCGTTCAGGCTTTGTGAGGGACAAAGGTGTTTTGTTCTTGATTCTGATCCAGTGAGTCACGGAAGGGAGCGAGCGAGCGCATCCTCGAGACGGGAAGTGGGCTGCGTGGATGCAGGGCAGTGCCGTTCTCGGTAAATGGCAGAGGAAAATGAAATGCGCTTACGGTGGCTCCTAATTTGAGCTTGATTTTCTTGTAATCCATTCAAGATGCCAAATCACCATGCCTGGGCTGGCCCAGTGTGGGGCGTCAGCTCTACAGGTTCACAAAACTCCTGTGATTGAGCAAGTGTGAGCTCCAAACTGCTCAGGCTCCGAGAAGAAGGGATCGCTCCCCAGGCACAAAGCACGAGGCAGATGGGGCTCCCCAAGCTGCAGCTGACCTTGAAGCCAATGACGGCTGACCTTGAAGCCAATGACAGCCCTGGCCAGCCCTGGGAAATACGGCCTCTGAGCCGTAACTGCTAACAATTCGTGGGCAGTGCGGCAGGTGCGAAAGACGCAGGTGAGAAGCGGGTGCATCAGATCCCGACTGCCCCAGGTGGGGTTGGGGAGTGAGTGAGGCCCGGAGGAGCCGATCTGACTAAATGCATAGTGGAATAAGTTTAGCCACAATTACAACCACGGCCAGGATTCCTGTGTGCCTGCTCTAGTCTGGACACACGCATGTTGCTAAGCGCGCCACACCCAGGAACGTCACCTCATCTCAACAACGATCCTGTGAGGTCATCACCAAGCTCTCCTTGTACAGGTGACGAGACCAGCGTGGAGCGGCTGGGCCGCCTGTCCCACGGTCACGTCAGTGGGAGGTGTGAGGCTTCCTTCCACGGGGAGCTGCCTCTGAAACCCACACCCTCCGCCTTGTCACAGCGCCACACGCTAACTAACTCATGGAAGTCCCTCATCCCAAAGTCCGAAATTCGAAACGCTACAAAAATCTGAAACCTGAGTGTCGACAGGATGCCACACGCGGAGAATTCCACCACGGACCCCGCGTGACACGTCCCAGGCACACACAGGTGCACGGCAGGTACCGTGTAAGATCATGTCCAGATTGTGTGCACCAGGTGCACACGTAACAAGGGAATTCTGTGCTGAGACTTGGATCCTGTCCCAAGCATCTCATTCTGTCGAGGCAAACATTCCCAAATCCCTCCCCCAAAAGGTCTGGTCTCAAGACGTTCACTGGGGATACGCAGCCTGTATTGTTTTCATTTTTCTCCCAGGCCTAAGCCCAGCTGGGCAGTGTGAAACGATGCAGTTACTTCTTGAACGACAACTCAGTAACTGTGACAATTATAAGAGCCTAGAGCGCGTGCATCGTTTAATCTTCACATCAGTTCTCTAGGGAAGGTGTTATTTGCCTCTCAGTTTCAGACACGAGGAGACTGAGGTTGGGAGAGGGACAGCGACTTGTCCCAGGGCCTCGGGATGGAGCCCGTGCAGCCCGTGGGAGGAGGAGAAAGCCTGGCAGAGAGCATGTGGCTGCTCCTGGTGGGGTTTCTGCGTCCACGTGGGGAGGCCACGGCTGCCGTTACCCCAGCCCTCACCTGGGCGCCGGCCGCTGGCAAGGTGGGCTCCGCAGCTGACTATGCGTGCCGGGCATGAGCCCAGGGCACAGAGCCGGGGCTCCCTGAGGATGGAGAGACCTCCCGAGGACAGCGGCTTCCTCCCAAAATTCCTGCCCTTCCTGATGGCTGCCCCTCGAACTGCAGCCTGGCCTCGCCAGCCCACACTGTCCCGGGAGCCAGGTCCCCGCAGGAAATCTAACGCCTGTTTTTGGTTCTCGGGTTCCCCCTTCCTGCAGGCCCGGCTGTCGGGGGCTGAGGACACTGCCCTCCCGCCTGGCCCTCACCCAGCTTGGCCTGCTGTCCTGAGACTGGTCCCTGATGTACAGGAGCAGTTTATTTGGCTCATGGCTCTGGAGACCAGGAGGAACAAGAGCAGGCGCCCGCATCTGGCCGGGGCCCCCTGGGTGCAGTGTCCCGTGGTGAGGCAGGGCAGGTGCGCTAGCTCGGGCCTCTTCCTCTCCTTGCATAGCCACTGATGGGGTCATGGAGACTCCACCCTCGGGACCTCGTGGAATCCTGATCACCGCCCAGATGCCCTACCTCCTAATACTGTGAACTTGTGAATCTGGGGGTGAAGGGTCCAACACGTGGGCTTCGGGCTGGGGGATGGGGCCACATTCGCCCCCTCGCAGCCCTCACCTCCCCAGTGTGGTCTTCATGCTCTGGGCCCATCACACAGTCTCTGGCTCCAGACCCAGCCTCATGCCCCCCACACCCACCCATGACCCCCATCGCACTCCCTGGCAGAGCTGGCTGCTCAAGCTGCCAGCCTTTCTCTGTGCCCGGAGCCCCGCACCTCCAGGGCAGAGCCACTGTCTCCCCTCTGTGCTGCGGGCACTCAGATCCGCAGCTGGAGCATTGCTGCCTGGCGCTTGGTTATTCTCGCCAGAGAACACAGAGCGTGACCGTCCATCTCTCCCCGCCAGGTCCAGCTCGGGACCTGGCGCAGGGATGCGCTTCTGTTCGGTGAGGGCAGGAATGCCGTCCCCCGCGCCCGGGCTGGGGTTTTGCATCAGGGATGCATCAGGCCCCGCTGCACCTGCTTCTCAGGGTCACCTTGAAGGACACTCGGTCCTTATCAGCGCGCCACACATGGGCTCTCCCCTCCTCCTCCCAGCTGCTCTGGCTGCGAGTGACATCTCCCATCCTCCCCGCCTGGCTGCGGGCTCTGCTGTTAGGATGAATTCCTGCGTGACCTTTAAGATTAAAACTAAACGTTCTGATCGCTCCCCAGACAGGTATTAGGCGCTGAGAATGGCAATGGCCTTTCACGGGGCCCCGTGGCCCAGCCAGCGCGGAACACCAGGCCCGTAGAAAGGGCTGACTCAGAGAATGGAGTTCCTGGCAAACACAGCCTGGCAGGGCTGCGAAGGGGGGGATGTGCCCCCTGCAGGTGCTCCCAGGCCTGTGGTTCAGTCCTCTGCAGGGAGCTGGGGCCTCCCGTCTGGGACGCCACCAGCTACGCGGGGAAACCACAAACCGCCCGCGACAGAGCACAGACCAAGGTTCCTGAATTTGGCCTGCTCTGATGAAAGAATGGCCCTAATTGGGAAATTGTTTCCATAGAAACCGAAGTGTATTTGTGTCTATTCATCGTCGCTGTGTAAGTCTCTTGGATGACTTCGGCGGGGGTCTGGGTTTGCTTGGGGGATGCGTCCCAGCCAGTAGCCGCTCCTGCTGAGTGACAGACGTTCGCCTCCAGCGGGCCCAAGTCCCACCTTCAGCACGAAGCAACCACTGCTTCCCCTCCACCATGGAGGGAGCTGTGTGTACGTGCCAGGCACTGTGCCCCGTGCAGCTTCCACCGGCACACCCATTTTACAGACGAGGAGACTGAGGCTTGGGAAGGTAATGGGACACACCCAAAGGCAGAGCCAGAAGTGGTGGGGACAAAGCCGGAGTGTGCACAACACAGTGAGGGCGTTCGGGGCATAGATGAACTGCCAGTCACGCTTGGCTTCCTGTTATGAGGTCTGAGTCGACGCGGCTTTAAAAGAGCAAGTGTTCGCACACGATACATTTTTCTTAATTTGCAGACCACTCTGGGAGGTGGGGGTTGTTATTCCTGTTTCATGGATGATGCAATTGAGGGACAAAGAAGGGGTCATTTGCTATGGCGACGTGGTGCAAAGGGACAAACTCGGATCCGAAGGGCAGTCGGCAGCACCCACCTTCAAACTTGGCTGGGGCCTGGGAGCCTACCGTGAGGGACACCTGCTGGCTGTGTGTTCACGTCGCCATGTACACAGGCTCAGGCACACGGGCTGGTGCTTGCAAATTTCCCCCTATGAAGCCGACCCTGGGCTTAGAAAACACAGGCATTCGTTTTGAAGCCAGCACTGGAGCAGAAGTCCGTAACGGGGGTCTGATTTCTCAGCCCTTGGTAGGAAGGGCCACGCCTTCCAAGGCAGGTGACTCAGTCCCTCGGGGTCGTCCCCCTCCTCCCACTTCCTGTCCCTGGGCTCCGGGACTCCAGCTGCTGTGCGCAGGCGCCAGACACTTGGCCTTTGCCGAGAACCAGGTCCTCGGAGCCAGCCCTCGCGCCATTTCTGAGTCAAGGCACCAGCTGCCTCTGTGTGGTTTATGCCCGGGTCAGCAGAGCTCGGACTCCCGCTCCTGCCTGGTGACCGCCGGTCCTTGTCCCTGTGAGGTCAGAAGGAGAATCACGCACAGAAGCCACCTTTGAATGCTGCGCTGGGCACTCTGTATTTTTGGTCCATTTTCATTTTGCGTAAGTATCCGTAGTTTCTAGAGTGGTACTTTGCTTTCATTGTTGAATGCGTATGTCTCATCAATGAGCTAGAAGTTTCTTTATAGCATCATGCTTAATTTTCTTTCTTTTTAAAAAAGATTTATTTATTTGAAAGAGTTAGAGAGAGAGAGAGAGAGAGAGAGAGAGGTCTTCCATCCACAGGTTCACTCCCCAGATGGCCGCAATGGCAGGAGCTGCACCGATCTGAAGCCAGGAGCCAGGAGCTTCATCCGGGTCTCCCACACGGACCATCTTCCACTGCTTTTCCAGGCCATAGCAGGGAGCTGGATCAGAGGCGGAGCAGCCGGGACTTGAACCAGCGCCCATATGGGAAGCCAGCATTGCAGGTGGAGGCTTTACTCGCTAGGCCACAGTGCTGACCCCATCGTGATTAATTTTGCCAGCAACTCGCGGGGCAGGTTCTAGCTCCTATTTCCTCCTGATGGAGGAGACATCAGAGGGTCTGACGGGCTCGGTGCCCTGCGAAGGCCACGCGGGCAGTGAGGGCTCGGGCTTATCCATTCACTCCGAAGTCTCGGCGCCAGCAAAGGAACGAATGGACCACGAGCTCAGTGGCTGCGCGCATTCCGGAAGAGACCCTGCCGGCCTCCAAGGAGACAGGTCGTGAATACCAGGTAGGAGGTGTGCTGGGGGCAAAGCAAAGGGGGTGTTGTGGGGGAAGGGAGGTTGGGAGGGGACAGGCTGGCCAAGGACAGGTGACGTCACGGTGGAGACCCACAGGGTAAGCTGAGGGGTCGTGCCAAGAGCCAAGCCTCCCCGCTGAGGCAGCGGCAAGTACCAGAGCCCTAAGGAAGAAATGCGTTGGGCTCAGAACCGGTTCTGATGCCCTAAAGCCTTTCGGTGGCTTCCGACGCTCTCCCTTGGTGGCCGGCAGAACACCTGCGATGATATCGGGACCTAATGCCTGGGTTTGCTGGGAGGAATTAATGAGACAAAGCTTGTCAGGCACTTAGCGGTGAGGCTGCTACAAACGCAATGTTACCTGTTCTTGCAAAATTACCATTAACCCCGGGTGCACAGCAATTAGCATCAGCCGTGGAGGGGACGGTCCACACACCGGCACTTCTGCAGGAGGACACTTGAGGGATTTCTGCCAACTGCCTTACACCGGGAGGGCTCCCTGGCCAAGCCCTGTCCCCTCCCCTCCCCCAGGAAGGCTGCAGGAATTCTCTGCTGAGTGAAGGCGCTGTTTAGAATACGTGGCACCCGTATCCCAGGAAAGAATAACGAAACGAAACCCCTCCCAGCAACCGTGCACAGAGCCTGTCAAAGGGAAATTAACAAAGTGTGCAGCAGATAATCAATACTAATCAGCCCAGGAAATCACAGAGAAAGCAATTGCCCTGGAGCCCCACGTCTTGTTTGTTCAGTATTTCCGCGAGGTGGGGGGGGCAGTGCGGATCCATTATGGTTCTTACGTCCGGAGATAAATGTGTTCACAAGCTACCCGCCACAAGGAGTGAGCCCTGTTTGTCTTCCCAGGGTAGGGGTTTAGGCCGAGGGTTAAGGCATCAGCGCCCACATCGGAATAACCAGGTTCCAGTCTTGACTCTGGCTTCTGACCCCAGCCGCCTGTGAAGGAAGACCCTAGGAGACAGCAGTGATGGCCCAAATGCTGGGGTCCCTGTCCCCCATAGAGTGTCCGGCTCCCGGCTCCCGGCTTTGGTGTGGCCCAGCCCAGCCATTGTGAGCCCCTTCTGTGTATCTGACTCTTTCTGTCTCTCGAATGAATGAATGAATGAATACGGAGGAGAGAGAGAAGTGCAAAGCCTTGGAGCTCTGGGAGTGTCCCCGGAAGCTCTGGTTCTACGCTCCAGGGCAACCCAGGAGCCCACACTGCCTCCTAGTGGCAGGAGCTGCAACAGTCACGAATTCTGGGATCTGGGGACCAGCACCGAGGTGGAAGAATTAAAGGGGAACTTGGATGTGGCGGGGGCTATTTCAAAGACGACTGCACGACAGGACCCCCCCCCCCCGGGTTTTTTGCAATGCGGCCCCAGGGCCAAGTGTATTGTGTATTGCCCTGTGTATTGTTTTGGCCAATGGAACATAGGGGCAGTGACCTGGTGACTTCCAAGGCTGAGCCCTGAGGGGCCTGTAGCTTCTACTTTTGCTGCTGGGACAGTCACCCTTGGATTAAGCCCTTCAAGGAGCCTGGGCGGGTCATGCGACAGGAGCCAGGTGCAGAAAGAGAGAAGTCTCAGGTCCCCCAGGTGCCAGACATGTGAGTGTCACCACCTTGAGACTTTCTGCCCCACAGACACCTGCCTGCAGCCTCATGGGAGCCCCGGCTGAGGCCGTGGGGACCCAGGTCCGGGCAGCTCTGCCAGAGCCGTGACATACAGAACCGTGGACAAGTACCAGGGGGTGCTGTAAGCTCTCAAGTTCAGGATTGCTGTCAGGTAGGGAGCGTGAGTGCGGACTCCGCAGCCGGCGGCCGGGGTGTGTGGGGGCCTTGGTGCCGTGTGAAGACGGCGTGGGATGAAGTGCGCGATCAACATGGGAGGTGGCGTTCGCGGGGGCCTTCGCTCTAGATGTCCACTCTCTCCTCCCAAGTTCCTCTCAATGACTCGGAGGGGCCGGCGCTGTGGCGCAGTAGGTTAAGCATCTGCCTGTGACTCTGGCATCCCATTTGAGCACTGGTTCAAGTCCCGACTGCTCCACTTCTGATCCAGCTCTCTGCCATGGCCTGGGAAGGCAGTAGAAGATGGCCCAAGCAAGTCCTTGGGCCACTGTACCTGCATGAGAGACCCGGAAGAAGCTCCTGGCTCCTGGCTTCGGATCAGGCAAGTTGCAGCCATTGCGGCCATTAGGGAAGTGAAACAGCGGATGGAAGACCTTTTCCTCTCTGCCTCTGTCTGTAACTCTGCCTCTTAAGTAAATAAATAAATCTTTAAGAAAAAAGATGGCTTGGAAGTCCCATGAGCGTTGTGTAGCGGGGGGAGGCCAAATCTTGGCTCGCAGGGTCTTAGCCCCAGGTGTCGGCCACACTCTCAGAGCCGGGAGCAGCATCTGGGGCGGTCACAGTCCTGGCTGGGCGCTGTGCTGGGGTGCTGACTTGGCAGATTTCAGCCCAGACCCACTGCCTGCCCCTAACCAGCATCGCGCTGCTCCGAGGGACACAGCAGGAAGCGAATAAACAAACGTGGGCTCAGTAGATCCACAGAGCGGATTCCCCCAGCTCTGGACGGATTCCAGCAGAGGACAGAGCAGGGTCAGGTGACAGCGGGGGCTGCAAGGGCTGCTTTGGGCCAGTCTTCACAGGGGCTTTCTCCCATGTCCACCTCCACTTGGCGATTCAGCCCTCCGGCCTCCCTTCCCCCAAGGCCAAGTGCATTTCTGCAGGACAGGAGCAACAGCTGGGGCAGAGCTCAAGTCTGCCGAGTGTCGAGAGAGACAGCAGCGCCCGTGTCTGGTGCACCGAGCTGACTGGAGCATGGTGGCATCTCATCTCAACCTCGTAAGGATTCTGGGAGGAACCCTGGGTCCCCCCAGGGCACAGATGGAGAGACCGGGGTTCGGAAAGCCAGGGTGGGCAAGTGTGAAGGCAGGGGCACTTCACTGACTCATCTGCTCCCAAGCACTGCTGGGAAGCAGGGGGAGCCTCCGGACGAGGCCCAGGGGGCGGGGGCCCGAGCGTGAGTCTGCGTGTCTGAGCCACGGCCGCCGCGGTGCTCTGTCGGCTTTCACTGGACCCTGCGTTGACTCATTCACACCCCAGGTGCCTCCTGAGCGCACAGCTCTATGACTCGGACGGAGCTGGGACCTTGTATTCCCCGGGGGGAGCAGAGCGACCCAGCCACCTCGACAGTCTGCAGACCCGTCTCCAGGAAGTCTCTGCCGACGGCTCCAGGGCGGGTGGTGGTGTATCAGGGAGGGCACAGGCGCACTGAACATGTCCCCATCCCAAACACAGGGTAATGATTTGTTACGTTTTGGCGTCTACAGGAACCCAGGTCTCTGAACCAGGGGGCGGCCTGATCGCTGGTTCTCCAGGCCCCTGTCTCTCACAAAGTGGGGAGGGGACCCCAGAGTTGCGGTACTTGGGATTCATACAGGACGGCCAGCAGAGAGCCCCCCCCCCACCAAGAGAGGCTGAGACACCTTTATTCTCTGTGTCAACAAGTGCTCCCCGGGGAGAGGAGAGGAAGGTCCCTGGGGATGTTTGCAGCGTCCCCAGGGAGCGGGCACCCGTAAGCTCCTTGAAGAAACACTCCCTCGGTGGGGCTGTCATTCTCCAGCCCAGATTGCCCAAGAGAGCCGGGCCAGCACGGGAGTGTGAACACGGGCTCACACCACAGGACGACGCTTGCTGAGCCCCACGGCACGTGGCGGGTACACGCACTGCGGCTCCACAGGAGCCCTATCAGGTGGACACGTTTATGTCTTAAATTTAATTTAAAGATTTGTTTATTTGAAAAGCAGAGCAAGAGAGAGAGAGAGAGGGACAGACACAGAGCTCTCCTGTCTGCTGGTTCACTTTTCAAATGCCTGCAACAGCCAGGTCTGGGCCAGGTTCAAAGCCACATCTCCCCAGGCACTCGTGATTACCCGAGGCTTTCCCAGGCGCATCAGCAGGGAGCTGGATCGGAAGTGGAGCAGCCGGGACTCGAATCAGCAGCGCCCATATGGGTTGCTGACATTGCAAGCAGAAGCCTCACCCACTATGCTGCGGTCCGACCCCAGCAGGTGCTACTGCATTTCCATTTCACAGATGAGGCGACTGAGGCCCAGAGGATTTTATAAACCTCATCCCAATCACACTGTCACGGGGCAGCAGACCTCGGCTTTGGACCCAGCTCCCTGGACTTCTGAGCGCTTGCTTGCGAACACCTCATTGCTCCCTCTGCCACTGGTAACGGCTTTGGGGACATGGGTGGGGAGGGGGTCAGCCGCTCTCGAGCAGGGGGCTCAGAGAGGGTTTGCACAGCAGCCCCGGCACGGAGCAGGCCGGTGGAGTTGCCTTAGCGGCTTCTAGAATGATCCACACTAACACGTGTGTGGGGGGTCCACCCACTCGAGCCTGGAAGTCAGTGGAGTGTGCCCTGTTCAGCACAGCCACGCATGAGGCATCCTGAGACCAGGACTCCCCTCCCACAGGGACGAGGGGGAGGAGTGCGGAAAGCGGCTACACTGGCAGCTCCGAGTGGCTCTCTGTACGTGCAGCGTCACAGCCAGGTTCACGAGAGGCCAGATACAGACAAGAGGAAGAAAGGCACTTAGGGGTCATCTTCCCATAACCCAGAGAGGTGGAGGTGATTATTAATATTATTATTTAAAGATTTATTCGTTTAGTTGAAAGGCAGAGTTACACAGACAGAAGGAGATTTTCCATCTACTGGTTCACTCCACAAATGGCTGCAACTGCAACTGCCAGGGCTGGACCAGGTTGAAGCCAGGAGCCAGGAACTCCATCCGGGTCTCCCACGCGGGTGGCAGGGGCCCAAGCACTTGGGCCATCCTCTGCTGTTTTCCCAGGTGCATTAGAAGGGAGCTGGATCGGAAGTGGAGCAGCTGGGACTTGATACGGGAGCTGGCATTGCTGGTAGTTGCAGGGGGCAGCTTAATCTGCTGTGGCATAGCACGGGCCCCACGATGGTGATGATGGTGGTGATGAGGGTCACCAAGTCTCCATGCTGTGACTGAGGTCGGCCTCCCTCTGGCCCACGGCTCTGGGGGTAGGAGAGTAGAGAACCCCTGCCTGGATGTGTCCCCTCCTCTCCTTTCTTGCTACCTCCATGTCACTCATGTCCTGACACCTCCCCCTGGAGCTCTAGAACAGCCACACCTCTGGGCTCCTCCTCTCTCAGGCCACCCCTCTCACGGCTGCCACCAAGCCTTGGCCAGGCCCGTCCTGGGTGCGAAACTCTCTAACAACCCCCAGCCGGGATACAGCTCACATTCCTGGGTGTGGCATTGACGATTCCACCATCAAACGTCAGCCGCATCTCCGCCCGCCTCTGGCAGCCCCCCTAAACCCCGGGGGGCCCTCTGGGATGCCCGCTGTGTGGACCCGCAGCCTTTAGATATTATACAACAGTAGGAGCAGCCAACACTCCCGTGTGCGTCACGAAGACGCACAGCTTTCTCTGCGGAGCAGTGTCACCGTTCTCTCTGTCCAAAGCCTCAGACGGCACAGAGCCCGGAGACCTAGGAAGGAGAGTTTGCCTCCTGCAGGAGGAGGCCGTACGGACGGATCAGACAGAGCAGGAGTGCACGCCGCGATTCCCGCTTCCCTGGTGAAGCTGAGAATAAGAAACCTTGCCACCCAGATGGTAAGGAACTCCCAAATCCCTCCTTAATTAACTGGGTGGGCTCAGTGGCAGGCTCAGAGAACGCCTCCCTCTGGGTGTTTTTAGCTTGGATCGCGCAGGGCTGAGCTCCTAGGCTTGGGACTGAAAAACGAAAGGCACAGATCCTCATAGGAGATGTCGCATGAGTGGGATAACTGCCCAGGAAGGAGACTGGGATTTCCTGGGGCTTTGCCTGGGGTTGGCCTGGGGCTGCGGTCTGACGGCCCCTCACTGGCGCCTGTGCAGGAAGTGTGGTCTTCAGCGTGGACAGTGGGGCCCAGGGGGAGGTGATGGTGGCGCTGGACAGAGCCAGCCCAGGAAGGACTGAGGCATCTCTCCCGGGACCCTGGTGAGTTCCTGCCACTTGTTGTACAAAGATCGACCCTGGCTCCTGACCCTTTGGCTTGTCCCTGCCTTGCCAAGGGCTCACTCCTGCCATGAGGCCATTGTCACGTGCTGATGTTGCCAGAGGCCCTCGGGTGCCAGCCCCAGGACCGCGGACCCCCAGAAACTGTTTTCTTCATAAAAAACCCAGTGTTGGATAATTTGCAAGAGCAACACGAAATGGATGCATGTACCTGACAATGCAGATAATTCTAGTGCTTCTCAACCTTCAAAAACTCTTCTTAAGGGTGTGGGGTGGAGAGGGGGTGGAGCGTCTAAGAAACAGTTAAATCCATGAGGACTCGCTGAGCACCTGTGCCTGAGGTGCTGCGAGGACCCATCAGACAGAGGACAGCCACAGCCCCAGGATGTGACCAAGGAATCCGACTGAGGTGATGCAGACGGCGGAGCTGGAGCAAGGAGACCCTGCCAATCTGCAGCTGCTGGGCACCCCTGCTGGGCGCCCCTGCGGGGAGCTGACGTCTGAGCTGAACTTGAGTGCTGAGCAGGAGCCAGCCCCAGACGGCTCCAGAAAGAGGGTTGCAGATCTGGATGGGGATCCACTGGCACACACAGCACAGATCCGGATAGGGGATCCACTGGCACACACAGCACAGATCCAGATAGGGGATCCACTGGCACACACAGCACAGATCCGGATAGGGGATCCACTGGCACACACACCACAGATCCAGATAGGGGGAGCCACTGGCACACACAGCACAGATCCGGATGGGGATCCACCGGCACACTCCACCGCCTGCAGGCATGGTTCCGGAGACTGGCGTGGGGAAACAAAGGCATGGAGAGGTGCAGGCTAGGACGGGGCGGTGGCCGGGGAGGGGGCAGCATGCCCGCCACTCCAGCCCACTTCCTGCTTTTGCAAACACAGTCTTCTTGTCAAACAGCCGCGTCCCTTTGGTAACACATTGGCTGCTTTGGTGCGCCCACGGCAGAGCTGGGCAGTTGTGAGCGAGAAGGCACAGTCCGCGGTCTGAAATATCTACCACCTGGAGAATCTGGGACAGGCAGGCGGGTCCCTGGGAGAGCGGGGTGGGGGTAGGTGGGTGGGGGAGGGGCTGCTGTGCTGTGCTGTGCGGTGTGAGTGCCGCAGCTCAGGCACGTTCAGACTGGCCCAGTGCACGCCGGGTTCCTGCTCCGCGCTGGTCCTCGTGCAAAGCACTCCCCAAGCTTTATTTCCACCAGCACAACCTTGAAAGAGATAACGTATTTCAAATGCTTAATTCCAGCCTGGCCCGACGAAGTGCCGAAGACAAGTTAGTGAAACAGATTGTAAAATACGGGCAAGGAGCGCCCGCCTCCCCTCTCCGTGGGGTCTTCAGAAGCGGGGCTGAGGTGAGGCTGCTGGGGGCCACCTGCAGGGAGACCGCGGGGAGCTGAGGGCCAAGGACGGACAGGAAGCCATGACCCGAGGCTTGGCTTGGGGTCACGTCGTGCCTGGGGAGCCTCAGCCTGAGCCTGCATGGACTCTGGGCCATGAATTACAACGGTGGGAGTGTCCTGAACAGAGGCGTGGAGCCAGCCCTCGAGGGCTCACGCTGGCCACTCACTGGCTGAGGGCTGACCTGAGGGCAGCTTAACACGTGGGCACTGCCAGGTGAGACACAAGTGCAGGGCGTGACCACAGCACTCAGGCCGCGGGGGCGGGGTGCAAGGGAAAGGCTTGATGGGACCCAGGGGACCTCTGCATACCCACGATGCAGACAAGAACACTGAGGGGCCGGTGCTGTGGCGTAGCGGGCTAAGCCTCTGCCTGCGGTGCCGGCGTCCCATATGGGCACCAGTTCAAGTCCCGGGTTCTCCACCTCTGATCCAATTCTCTCCTATGGCCTGGGAAAGCAGTGGAAGATGGCCCAAGTGCTTAGGCCCCTGCACCCACATGGGAGACCCAGAAGAAGCTCCTGGCTCCTGGCTTCGGAAGAGCCCAGCTCCAGCCGTTGCGGCCATTTGAGAGTGAACCAGTGGGTGGAAGACCACTCCCTCTCTCTGTCTCTCCGTTTTCTCTGTCTGTAACTCTGCCCCTCAAATAAATAAATAAAATATCTTAAAAAAAAAAAAAAGAACACTGCAGATCCTGGATGAGACTTGCCCTCTCTGGTCGGCAGGATTCCAGTCCGACTCCAGATCCCATGCTCTGCTCTCCTTCCTAGCAAACCCCTCCTTCTCCCTCACCGGTCATAAAAAATTAAAACCGTCCAATGCTTCCTTCTGCGTGAAAATAATCCTGCAGGTGTGTCGGCCCATTCTCCTGCAGATCGCCTTTTAGGGGCTATAATTGCTCCATCAAAAACAAATGAGAGCCATAAAACCCGGGAGCAGCCTATGTCATCTGCATGTCGGGGAAGGTCATCAAAATACCAAAGTTTGGACCAATACGGCTTCCTTCCCAGAGTCCCCAGCAAGGCGCCCGCGAAGCACCCGCCAGCAGGGAGCGGGAGATAAGGACGTCCCTCCTCCAGCAGCAATGAATCCACGGACAGTGGGAATCGATCGCTCCTGCTCTTCACGTTGCCCTGGCACTCCCGGAGCCTTGGTGCAGTGCCCTCATGGTGCCCAGCTTAGCTTGGCCACATCCATTGTGAGAATAAGAAACGTCAGGGCTCGGTATGGTGACGCAGAGACCCGAGCTCCTCCCAGCCGCGTGGTGACCCCTACGCCCCGTGCCCTGCGGCTCTGTATCGAAAGTCCAGCAGGACTCAACGGGACCAAGCCTGGGCTCATCCTCGGCTTGATTTCCCCGCCATGTGGAAACCCAGCCCCAGTGCTCAGGGCTTCCTCCTGGAGCCGCAGCACCTGCCCCGGGCCGGGTGAACCTGCAGCTACATCCACCCCTCTCTCTCTCTCCTCCCTGTCTCTCTCTTTCTCTGGTTTCCCCATCCTTCCTCTCATTCCTTCTCTTTCCTGTGAGCCAGGCCGATTCTTCCGAGGAACCCATGGGTGGGGCCCCACCTTTCCATCACCTGGGAGCCCAGGTACGCCGCCTCTCCAGGGGTCTCAGTCCCTCCTACTGCTTCCTGCCGAGGCCGGAGGATACTGAGACAGAGACAAACAACCACAAGCATGACAGCCCATAGTCCCTTCCAGCTTCGCACCATTGGCCAGCACCTCCCTGGCTGCAACAATGCACACGACCAAGTTCAAAGTCAAGGGGCAGCAAAGGCCACCCCATCCGCCAGGGGGCCCTGGCAGCAGTGAGGGTGTGAAACATCATCCCAGGGGTAGAGACTGTGGACCAACAACGCAGAACTCCACAGCCGGGTCAACACAGGGGTCACCGTTGACCAGTGTTTTCTTTTCTCTCTCCTTCCTCCCCCCTCTCTCTTCCCCCCTCCAGCCTTCTGAAATACCAGATCAGAGAGACAAGAGAATACGTAAACAATTCAACTAATGATTGTCAAATGGACTCTGACCCCATCCTCACCCTGCAGAGTGCCCCCAGAGAAGACATCAGAAGAGACCTGAGCCGGAGGGAGAAGCCCTGGTGTCCCCCCGCCCCCACGCCGGTGACACTGGCATGGCATGGGACCAGGGTGACATTTCATTTTAGCAAATAGATCCCCTAAGAGGCAACAGCCCCTGGCCTCTCCGCCACGTAATCTTGCTAGAACATTCTTCCGCACACTTTCCGCAACTTTTCTCGATGAGGTGGCTGCTACTGTCGCCGCCGTTTTAGTAATGAGTTGCCCAAGGCCGCAGAGCCGATGCATGGAAAAGCCAGTCTCTGGATTGCAATTCCTTTGTTCTTTCTGGTACATTCTAGCCCTCCCTTCTGGCTGCATCTCTGCTACCACTGCCCAGAGCACAGTGTGGAGGGAGCAGAGACAGACAGGTGCGGAGCTAACTGCGGGCTGCGGTGGCGTTCGGCTCTCTGTCCCACGCAGAGCCAGAGGGTGGGCTGAGGACCGCGACTGAACGCCTGCGCAGGCCGAACTGCCTCATTTTCTGTGGACTCCCAGGAGCAGAAGAGCGAGGCTGGGTGACGTTGAAGCTGCAAACCGACGTTATTGGCCTTGAAATCGTCTCCCTGTGAGCCGCTGGGTTCCTCACGGGGCCCTGAAGCTGTCACAAGGCCCCTGGCAGGCAAATGAGGTGCGACAGGTTCTCCCTCTCGCACTAGCAGATCTGAGGCTTCAATGTACAAATTCAAAGGTAAAAGGAAACTTAACAAAAAGTGTCCCCAAGTGACAGACGCGGCTCTCCCATCCTCCGCTGGCAGGAGTACAAAAGGTTTTGTCTGTTTTTTTTTTTTTTCCAGTACTGCGATGTGGCCAAGCCAGTTATGATCAAGAGATTAATTGTTGTGCTTTGAGCAAACTCCTCAGTGAGGAGACATCCCAGACCTAAGTTTTCCTTTCTTTGCAGTCACAAGGCGTGGTCACAGAGACGAACTCAGGCTGTTCCGCTTGCGTTTTAGACGCTGCTGGTTCCGAGGTGGCCTTTCTAGAGAGTTCCGTGCCCAGTGGAATAGGCTCTGTTCCCACCGTCAGCCCCCTGCCGAGGCTTGCTGCACGGTTTCGGTTTCTATGGTGAGAAATCAATGGATGAGGGGGGCGTTCCTGGGGCGAGATCCTGTCTGACACTTTGGCATTGACCTGGCGACCCCCGCGAGGGTCATTCCTGCCCCCATTTCCATCAAGCTGGGTGGATCACCACTGGGCTCCTGGGGTCAGGCGGATGGTGGTCAGTAAGGAGGACGAGCCAGTGCTGGACAGGGAGCAGAGGGGCCCAGCCAGGGAGGCAACGCCTCCCAGGGGCTCTTCCGGGAGGAGGCGGTCAGCGCAAATGCAGGAGCCCAGGCTCTGGCTGGGAAAGCCCCGCCCACCGCGAGCCCCACGTTCACTGGAGCTTTGTGAGGCCTTGGTCTGCAGTGAATGCCTGGCGGCCCCCAGGAGGCAGGCGGCCGGGGGCCTGCAGGGACCCTCTCCGTGCCTCCTCTCCTCCCTGCAGGGGCAGGGCCTCCCAGGTCCAGGGGCGGGGCTTGGGACAAGCCCGAAGGCAGATGGGCGCCAAGGCCAACCTGGCGCCTGGCTCCCTGGCTGTCTGGGAGCCCAGAGGCGTCTGCTCCAGTCGGCAGGGGGCTTTGTGTGCCCAAGGATTCTGCAGGGTTCCCTAAGTGGGTGAATTCCCCGGGAACATTCACCCCATTTAGCCTGCACTTTCCTTCCAGGTCTTAATTGGAGGCTAAATGCCACTTGAGTGATCATTAATGTCCCGTTCCAAGAGGGCCCCGCCAAGCCCCGGGCACAGAGGGCCTGCGGGCCAGGAAGGGGCTGCCCGCCCCCTGCGCCTCTGCCAAGGAGCCAGCCGCAGCAGACAGGCAGCGATTATGCAAATCCCAGCGCGCGTCTCATTTCTTTCCTGAGCCCTGTGGGAATCTGCGAGGAGCCCCCCCTCCCACCCCCCCACCCCGGCCCAGTCTGAGTTCCTCTGGGCAGCATAGCTGCCCTTCCTCGCTTCCAGAATGAATTCACAGCCACAGAACGCATGCGCTGGTTTTCTGAGTTCCTATAGTCCGAGAGTGAGACTTTGAACGGCTTTTCCTAGTCTCGGGTTTGAATGGGATGGAGGCATGGGGCCTCCATCTAGGGACAATCTAGGGACAATCTAGGGACAGCCCAGGCCACTTGGCAAGCCCTGTGGAACACGCTCTCTTCACCACTGTAGAAGTGGGCGGGGCGGGGGGCCAGCAAGGCGCTCCGGACCACACAGCTGGCAGGTGGAGCGCTGGGAGCCCAGAGCCATTCTCTTGCCCTGCACATGCCCCCCCCCCCCCCCCCCCCCCCC
>CM027388.1:8658586-8731829 GCA_015711505.1 Sylvilagus bachmani | reverse complement strand
GTCCCCCACCCACTCCTCATTGTGTTGCACATAACTCCTGCTGGGATCCACAGAGCACCCTGGGCAGGCAGCCTGGAAGGTGCCCTGTGCCCATTCCTGCAAAGCCAGTGACCTCCCAGCACCCGGCCAAGAAGCCTCCGCAGAGCATGCAACTGGTGATTGGCACCCACGTGGCTCCTCCCCCTCTGGATCCCCAGGGCTGTGCCATCTCATCACAGACTGGTTCAAGAACCGCCAAGCCCTGGCCAAGTGTCCAGGAGAGAGTGCCAGTCACCCCCACTCCAGTCTCCCCCGACGCCTTCACACACTGCTGTCTGGTGGTCAGTTGGGGGACAGATGGGTCCGCCTGCCCACTGGGCACAGGCATTGCGCGAGGTTCTTCTCCTGCAGGCAGCTGGGAAGGGCCGCCCGGTGGGTGACATGCGGGGACCCAGATCCAAGTCCTTTCCCTTTAATTCTCAGTGGAAACCCAGCTGGGGTGGGAAGAAGAGCCCCTCCCACTCTCATCTTCCCGTGTGTACCGTGGCATAAACAGGAGGTGCTGAATTAATGCTTATTGATGAGGGAGTGGACCGCTTCTTGGGCCTCCCTCAACGCCTCCCACCCTGGAGCCTCTCGGTGAACTCTGAGCGGTGGACATGAGCCAAGGCTTTCTGCCCTCCGCACGGCAGTCGTGGCATAAATGAAAAGTATTGATATCAGGAGTGCGTGCTGACATGTTCTATCTGGAATAAAACGGTCCCACGACACCCATCCTCCGTGCCCGTCTCCCTGGTAACTCAGAGCCGTGCTGCTGCGCTAATGAGAATGTGGACCCCGCAGGAGCTGGCATTTGTTTCGCTGACTTTGGGGAGACAATGACGTGGGCTGGAAAGAGAGTGGGTCTGACGCTCAAGCCCACCAGGGCCAGTTTGTGCGCTGCCCCTCGCTAGAGTCAGTGTCCTCCAGTACAGAAGGCAGTGGAATTAGACAGATCAGGAAGCCGAGTTGGCACCAACGCACACACCCTCACTGATGGCTCACCTTAGGAAGGGTTCTTTGCCAGGCTCAAATCCTCAGGAAAGATGCTGTGATCAATTAGTGATGTCTGCCTTGGAGCTCAAATCCCCAGGAAAGATGCTGTGATCAATTAGTGATGTCTGCCTTGGAGACAAGAAGGAGGAAGGTGTTCTGCGTGACAAGCGCTTGCCATGGCAGAGCCACACGCATTCAGTGATTGCTGGTTTCAGAACTGAGCGGCGGTGTAGCCCAGACTCTAGTCGCCAGACCCTGGATTCCAGCCCTCTCCCAGGAGGAGCAAGCTTGGGCAAGTCTGTTTCCTGCTCCGTATCTCTGTGTTCCCTCAGTCACGGTACCCCTGCACCAGGGTTCCATGAGGATTCCGCGAGATAACGTATGAGAAGCTCTGTAAACCCTGCCTGGTGCTGAGGAAGTGCGACACATGTGTGAACTGCAAGGCAGACGACAACAAAGGAGGAGGAGCCAGCGACAAGCAAGGCGAGGGCTGTCCTGGCTCTAACAACGAGAATGAACAAAGGTTGCAGGACCGTGTGCAAGAGCACACGGGCTGCACATACTACATGTTAAAGGCACATGTGTACATGGCATCCACATGTGACTAAGGGCCTCGGAAGATCCTAGGGGACCGCTCGCCAAGAGGTTCATGGGGATGGTTCTTAGGTGAGGGGTCTGGTGGGGGGGACACACACGATTTCCCCTCCGCCACAGTTTTCGAGCAAATGTTCAAAGCCTCTGAGAAGGCGGAGGCAGAGTCTGGGTCCCGGCGCATTCACCTCCCCACACCGCCAGGAGCCCCGCTCACCTGCGCTCAGGCCCCGCCTACTTTCCCCGCCAGGATCAAAGATGGTTGCCCAGTGGTTAGGGTGACGCTCAGCCAGCAGAACCTGTGGCTTCAGCGTGACCTGAGAACCCCCGCCCCCGGCGAGACCTCCCAAGCCCCACAATGCTAAAGGGCAGCCAGCGCTGCGTGGGGAGACTGGAGGGGGTGCCCACTGCGCCCAGGACAGGAGTCGTCAACGCGTCTCAGCCCTGAGTGGTTCTGCCAGTCCCGGCCTCCGCGGGCCGTGCAGAGTGGAAGGTTAACAGGTTTTAATGATTTTATTCTTTTAAAGAAATCTGTCATCTACAGAAATGGGAGAGGCAATTGCCGCGAGCACCCGGATGGTGAATGTGCAGAGGGAAAGGGGGCTGAGTGACGACCTCTTGCGGCATGCTGGGTGGCTCCGGCTGAGCCTCGAACACAGAGCACTGGGACGCCCCTCCCCTTGGCACTCAGGCACTGCTGGCCTGGGAGAGGTGGGGACCTGCTCACCTGGTGTTGCCGTGGACAAACCGGGGCGCCGTTCCAGTCCTTGGACAGCCGCCCAGCCTGCCCATTTTATCCGTGGTGAATATTTCATTATAGTGTTTTTTTAGAACTGTTCTATTTTGTTAGTGATTGCTGTTCAGCTCTGCCCAATTTATAAATGAAGATTTCTTACGGGCATAAGGCACTTCCCAAGGATCATGGAAGGGCGGCTATTTGGGCTAGTAGTTGAGCTGCCCCTCGGGACAGCTGCATCCTGTATTGGCGGGCCTGGGTTCAAGTCCCAGCTCTGCTTTCAATCCCACTTCCTGTGCAGCCTGGGAGGCGGCAGGGGTGGCCCAAGGACTTGGGTCCCTGCCACCCATGTGGGAGACCTGGATGGAGTTCCAGGCTCCTGCCTTCAGCCTGGCCCAGCCTTGGCTGTTGAGAGCATTTGGGGCTGGCAGAAAATCTCTTTTTTTCTCCGTGTTTCCCTGCCTTTCAACTAAGATGTTAAAAAAAAGTTCATGGAAGACAGAATGCAAAAAGTTAATGTTGGTGGAAAAATTCTTTGAAATCCAGGCGTGCAGCCATCTCCAGAGGGTTCTCAGAAAATCATGGTTTGCAATCACACCCAAGGGTCTCAAAAGTTTTTGCATCATGGCTTCTCGTTCCCTCTAGAGGGAACTTTCTGAAGTTCTCTCATATGCAGAGGAAAAAGCATACCAGTGCCATCTGCAGCTCGGACATCTACTGGGGTCTTGGAACATCCCCCCAGGCGATGGGTCCCCTGCTCCCATCACGGCTTCTCCCCGGGGTGGTACGTAAGCATAGGACCAGAACCAGGAAGCCGACGCTGGCACAGGCTCCCAGATCTCACCAGGTTTGGCAGCCAGTGATGTCTCCGCTCCGTGACACCGCATCATGTGCAGACCTGTATCCGCATCACCACGAGCGTGAGACTCAGAACTGTCCCAGGCCCTCGTGCGGGTCCTGGCAAGGAGTCGTGAGGAAGGCGGGAGCGAGAAGGAAAGTACCACACCTCTCACTGCTTCGCAAGTGCACACGCGGAACCCCCAAGTGGCTCAGGACTGGCCAAGGAGAACGACTTCCTTCCGGGACAGCAGGAAGTGCAGAAGCCCCTGACCTGGACAGGGACCTGTGCCTTGGGCTGGAATGTGCAGGCCACCTGTTCCAGGACGGAACAACCCCCGGGGGGGCACCCCGCCTCCACTGGGGACACGGCTCGGGCTTCACCCCGCACCCTGCTCTCCTCCCCTCCCCCAGGCACAGCACCAGGGCACCCACCTCCCCTTCTTCGTAGCCTGCTGTTCCCTAGGGACGGTCACCTGGGTGCTCAGGAGGCCCATGTAAGGGGCTGAAGGCCTCTCCCGCGGGAGGTTTGAGCGTGCCCAGCTCCACGAGGGTGCACTCAGCAGCTGGCTTTGTGGACACATTTGCCACCTACGATGGAGAGATGGATTCACCAGGAATCTGAGCATGGCCCCTGTGTTTGCAGCGGTGCAGGAGAGCTTTCAACACAGAATCAAGATTGGCACCGACAGCATTGAGCAGGCTGAGTCTGGGCTCCTAGACAAGTGTGCTAGGATCAATTAGTAATGTCTGCCATGGGAAATGACGGCACAGGGACCATTTTCTGCTACAGTCACAGAAAACCCAAGACCGGGTAATTTATAAAAACAAACAAAAACAGGGGCTGGTGCTGTGGCATAGCAGGTTAAGCCGCTGTCTGCAATGCTGGCATCCTATATGGGCGCTGGTTCAAGTTCCAGCTGCTCCACTTCCTATCCAGCTCTCTGCTAATGCACTTGGGAAAGCAGCAGAGGATGGCCTGAGTGCTTGGGCCCCTGCACCCATGTGGGAGACCTGGAAGAAGCTCCTGGCTCCTGGCTTCAGCCTGGCCCTGCCCCAACCATTGTGGCCATTTGGGGAGTGAACCAGCAGGTGGGAGATCTCTCTCTGTCTCTCCTTCTCTCTCTCTAACTCTGCCATTCAAGTAAATAGATATTAAGAACCCAGAGATTTATTTTTGACGGTCCTGGGGAGTCCACATTTGGCACGGGCTCCTTGCTGAGTCACCTTGGCAGAAGGCAGGAGGGCTAGAGGGGGGCCGAGCGGAGCAGGGGCCGCTGCCCTGACAGTGAACCCCTGCTGTGACCACGGGAAGTCATCCCCTGCCGGGCACTCTCGGGGGCGCCCCTCTGGACACCGCTGCACTGGAATTCAGCTTCTGGCTTTTCTCTGCCCCGCCCTCTGTGGCAGGAATCTGAGACCCAGAGACCGGAGGGACTGCCCTGCAGCCCGCAGCAACCTGGAGCCAGAGCAGGGACCAGAACCCAGCTCCGGACGAACCAGCCGCCCTTCCCCGCAGAGCTCCAGAAACCACCGCCATGGGGCAAAGCGCACGCCATCTTGCCAGTGTACCTGGCCTGCACCACGAGCCTTCTGCCCCGGGCTTGGGCCATCTGCAGGACGAGTTTGGGAAGAGACTGAGGGCAAGTGATGCCAACCTCAACCAAACCAAGCCAGTGTTCGTGAACACAGGTGGGACCAGCTGGCGACGAGTGGCGCCCATCCAATCCTCCCAACAGCCATGTGAGCCTGCACTGGAGGGGTCCACTCACCTGGCTGGCCAAGACTGCCACGCCCTCTCTGAAATTCACCTGTCAAAAGCCAGAAGAAAACCTGGCAGAACCGGAAGACGCCTGCCTGCTGGTTGGAAAGACCCTAGAAGGAACGCGTGGTACCCTGGGGTGGCCCCGTCCCCACCCCAGCCCCCGAAGGCCAGGGACTCAGCTGCACTCAGGCCCCACCCTGCTCACCTCCCCACGGCTCTGCTGCAGAGCAGCAGAGCACAAAGGTGGGCGTGTCTAAAAGTCTGGGAGACCAGCACCTTAGCAACCTGGATGGCAGCTCCCGGAACCAGGAAGTCGTCCCATGAGCAGGATCACTGGCAGCCTTGGTGAGCGGGTGAGGACAGAGAGGCCCGGGACCCTGTGTGCTGCTGCTGGGGAGGCACCAGGCTGCTGCCCGCAGTGGGGGTCAGCTCGGTCGCTTCTCAGAACGGGACTGCCACGGGGATTCATCCGACAGAAGCAAAGACAGGGACTAAACATGTGTCTCTGTACATCCATGCTCACGACAGCGGTACATCCAAAGGCCCATCCCAGAGACAGAGACGAAAAATGTGTCCGGTCTGCCCAATGGACCAATATCCATTCTCCCCAGGGAAGGGGATTCCGATGCACGCCACCGCGTGGATGAGCCTCGAGGGCGCCATGGCAAGTGGCAGGAGCCAGCCACAGGGAGAGACAAATGTGGACCCCCCCCCCGCCCGGGAACTCTGCCTTTCAAACACACACACACACATAGATACATCTTTTAAACAAAGATGCTGCCTGGGTCACTCATACCCCATGTCCCTATCCCTGAGCTGGACTTAGAGCGATGGCTCCGCTCTCGATTGCAGCTTCCTGCTAATGACAGGTAGGTGGTGGCTTAAGCACTTGGGTCCCTGCCACTCCCGGGAGGGACCTGGATTGAGTTCCCGGCTGCAGGGCATTTGAGAGAGGCTGAAATCTCTATTTCTCTCCCCCTCCCCCCCAGATAAAATAAACACAAGCTGAAAAACAAAGACCAGCATTTTACCAAGGGTCAGTGGTAGGCTGCGCATATTTGGCCACAAAAAGTGAACAAGCCTGAGGGGAGCCCAGGAAGAGCTGGGCTCCCTCGCGGGCTCCTCTGGCTCCGGCCCTCGGCCCCAGACAGCACCTCTGTCCACTGACCACAGCCCGGGCACTTTATTCCCACCGTCCAGGACCTGCGCGAGCTGTTCTCACTGCCTCCCACCCCACGCTCCCATACCAGCTGCAGCTTCCACCTGGAATTCTTCCACACTCCCCACTCTGCTAATGCGTCCAATGCCACCTCCTCTGAGAAGCCCTCCAGGACTCTGGGCCTGCAGGGAAGTCTGAGCCGGTCCTGGGTCCTAAAGCAATCCCCTCTCCGCCGCCCCGCCATGCTGCGCATCTCTTGGTGTTTGTAGCTATTGCTTGAAGGGGGCCTCTTCCCCCAGAGACCGAAGGCAGAGGTAGCACTCACTCCTTGCCCCCATCACACCTGCTGGAGCCCTGGCATCTTCCCAAGCCCTCGGTAGGAAGTAGTAAGCAAAGGTGTCGCTCTGCGCTGCTCGGTCCCTGACATCTCTGGACGAAGATGTCTGCCTTGGTGTGGGAACCAGAGGGAAGGGTCCACCCTCGCTGACCCTGAGACCGGACAGCAGGTGTCGCGAATGCACCACGGGTGCCTGCACTGGCCCTGAGCGCTGGGCCATCACTCGCCCCGCAGGTGAGTCTGGACCCTAATCATTGCGTGCGGGCTGGATGCCGAGGGAGGACATTTCACACCTAAACCTGTTAGAGTTGACAGTGATTCCGACTGCACACCTGGTAAGACCCTTCCTACCCCGCCAAGTCCCGCTGTCCTCGTCTCCGCTGTCCTCATCTCCCCTGTCTTAGGAGCTCCGGGAGGCACACAGCAGAGACCCCGCCACCCCCACGCTCTCCTCCTCTGCCTGGTGCCCAGCAGGAGAGTTCGCACGGAGCAGGTACTTGGAGGCCAACTGGTCTCAAATGGCATGTGCCTGCCCCCCACGGAGAGGCGAGCGGAGCCACCCGGGGGTGGCGGGGACGTCGCACGAGTTTGGAAGCTGAGGGCTAAAGGAAAAGTTCGCAAAAGCGTCGTCCGCCTCCCCGGAGCTCTGGCCGCGTGAGCTGTGGATCCTGCTCTCAGAGGTGGCAAATGCATCCCCCCACCGTGGCTAACCACTGCCTCCTCCCACCTGTCCCGAAACCGCCTTGGAGAAAGGAACCTGTTCCGGGCGTGTGGCCCCGAGAGCCGTCCCGTCCCGGCAGTCACTCGGCGGAGGTGAGACGCTAACAGCCCCTTTTCCTGTTCCGATGGTGGCTGCTGCACGTTAATTAGGAGCTGTAGGAGCAGCGACCCCCCCGCCCCCGCCCCATTCTCATGGCGCTAATTACCCTTGGCCTTGCCAGCGGCAGAGGGAAACCCCATGGCTGTGCCGGGGATTCTTTATTTACTTTCCTACATATCATTCCTGGCTATTCTGAGCAACACCGGAGGTGGAGAAGCCCTTTGTTGAATGAATAACGAGATTTTCCCAGCTAAAAAGCCCATTCACGGTGCCAGGCTGGACCTGGCGCTGCAGGATCCCCGGGCCCTGGGTGCCAGGATGGGGCCAGTGTGCCGGTCCTCAGGGCACCGGCTGGGTCAGGCTCTGTCTGGGTTTTTGGCCAAAGCTTTTGGTTAGGCCATGAGAGGATCCTGCGGTCTTCTTGAGACCTCCTTCCATTTGCATCAGCTCCTGGAACTTGAACTTCATGGTCAGCCTGGACTGATGTACCGTTGTCCACAGGCAGCTGGGAGCATGGCTGTGGGCTCAGACTGCTGGCGCAGCTGCAGCTCATTTGGTGCAAGGAGTCAGGGCTGTGGCTGCCTTGGGGCCAGCAGTGACTGTCGGGGTGGGAGGGGGTCACCGGTGCCTCTGGGTGCTGGAGCTGCTTTACCGCTGGGCTTCAATGCTGCCCGTGTGGGTTTGGCCGCATGGAAATCCCCATGGCTGTTCAGCATACACTTTGGACTTTGCTGGTTGTACGTTGCACTTACATTTGAAAAACTCTAGGGCTGTTAGTGTCTGGCCTTGGTTTGCTTCCTGTAAAATGGGTTCACTGGTTCCTTCCCTAGAGGGTTGAGGTCAAGAGCAGCTAAGGGAATCCTGAGGGCAGCGCTGAGCCCGAGCCAGAAGGCACACGGAGCTGTGGGAGGCACTGTTGGTACCGCTGCTCTCACTATTAAGGTGCGTCAGGGCCATGGCCGAGGCTGGGGGCAGCACCGCCATCGAGAGACATCGGCTCCTAGGTCCCCCTGTGACTTCCACCATGCCCTGGTTTACAGATGGGAAACTGAGGCCACACAGCCAGACAGGAAGTGTTTGCCCCAACAGGCACAGGACATCCTCTACACTTCAGGCAGGAATCACTCCAACAACAGAGCCTGGCTCCTGGGGGGCCAGGCCCGGGGGGAGGGGCCTGGGGTTTGGGGGAGGGGCCCCGGTGACCTCGTTTGAGTCCCTCAGTGACCCTGCACGGTGGCCAGGAGTAGCTTCTGTCTGCCCAGCTTGCATGTCCCTCTTCGGGCACCAGCCCTTCCTCTCGCGCCGGGGAGCCCCATTCTTGGTCCCTGCAGCTGGGCTAAGAGAGACCCTGCCCTGTGTTCCTGGGGTGGGCTCCAGCCCCTGGCCAGGGCGATTGGCAGGCACCGTGCAGCCGCCCAGCCCAAAGGGACGGCAGTGAGCCCCGGGACTCTGGCCGCAGCCAGCCGGAGGGTGGCTTCCTCATCCCACTGCCCGGAGGACCCGGAAGTCGGCCCCCACCTGTCATCAGAGCCCCCCAGGGGACCTGTGAGTCCGGGTGGGGGGCACATGGCGGACACCGGTGAGAGTGGAGACCCCACAGATCTGCGCATCAGCCAGGGTTCCTTGGCCTCGGTTTGCTTAAGCGGCCTTAGGGAGCGTGTGCGCTGCCATCCCGGAAGCCTTCAGCCCCAGGGACGCGTCGACCGCCGATCCCCTGCCGTGGCACCGTCCCTAGCCCTCCTGGGCCTGAGCCCGGTACTCCTGCCTCTCCTCTTGGTCTCCTCTGGGTCCCCCCCCGCCCAAAGACGAGCCGGGCCCCTGCACCGTGCCTCCTCCCTGCCATTTCAAACCCAGCAAAGCCAGGGTCTCCAAGGCTGCCCCCACCCCGACACCGAGTCCACGCACGGCGTGAACACAGGAGCACCTGTTCAGCCAGACTCAGTCCCAGGAGGTGAGGGCAGCCCAGGGTGCGAGCCCAGGGTGCCTGTTCAGCTGGGGCCAGCAGGCGGGGGAGGCACACACGGAACCCAGTGCCTCCAGGGCGGAGGGCAGGTCCCTGTCACCTCTCCATCCCTGGTCCCTGCCCCTGTGGCAGCCCAGGGAACACACGTGGCAAATGGGTCTGAACTGTGTTCACCGGCAAAAGTCACAAAGCGGTTCACAAGCAGCCAGTTCGTAGCTCGCCCGACGGGGTGACTCAGAGAACTGTCATTTGAGCTGGCGTCCCCCTCCTGGCGTTTGGGGACAGAGTGGGGATCGTGCAGAGCAAGTGAGAAAAATACAGGGAGAGAAGCCTCAGCACCTGCTGTCCCAGACCTGCAGCGCAGGGAGGTGCGCTTGGCTCTGTCTGGTGGCTGGATTCACACTGCGTGTGGATTTACCCGGTGCCCCGAGCAGTCCCTGGCACGCGGCAGCTGCCGAACAAGTCACAAGCTTCCATGTTGCACCTGCCACGGTGCTAAGCGGTGGGGGCGCAAGAGTGAAGGAAACACGCGAGCATGATGCTTGGCTTCTCAGAGCTGTGATGCCGCAGCTTATCCGAAGATATGCGTTCAGCACCGACCCCACGCCGGGCGCCGCTCCTGGCAGGAGCTGGGGGCGACATGCGAGGTCTCGGCTTCCGTGGGCTGCTGGCCCTGTGGCTGGGAAGACCCTTCCCATGATCCTTCCCTTTGTTTACTCCACTCGCTGGGTGCTGGAGGGAGCAGCCCCCCCACCCCGCACTGGGCTCTTTCCAAGCGGGCGGCATCCACCCAGCTGTCTCATAGCGCCTGGCAGGGAAGGTGCCCGCATCCCACTTGGAGAGCCTGGGCTCAAATCCCGGCTCCGCTCCTGACTCCTGCAGGCGCAGACCCTGGGAGGCAGCAGAGGTGGCTCAAGTGGTCGGGCCCCCGGCAGCCATGTGGGAGTTCCCAGCTCCGGGCTTCACCCCCTGGGCCTCCGCAAGCACTGGGGGGGAGGAGACCAGTCCATGGGAGTCCCCCCATCTCAAATCAGCAATGAACACATAAATAGAAAAGTGAATGCGCTGTCCTACAAAGAAAATCCCAAACAAAAACAGAAGCATCCAGATGCCCACTGAGAAAATAGAAAGGTGAGGCTTGGACCGGAGCCAGCAGCAAGGTTGGAGGCTATCCCAGCAGCAAGGTTGAAGGCTATCCCAGCAGCAAGGCTGAAGGCTATCCCAGTGCTCTCTCTCTTATCAAGCTCTGCTTCTGTTGAAAGTGCCTTGAGAGAGTGTTTGTCCCCAGGGCCCAGGTGCAAAGCTGATGCCTGAGCCACAGGTGGGAGCCCCGGGCCAGGGCAGCAGGTGCTCCGACCCCTCCCTCTGCTTTTCAGTTTATCAGGTTACTCAGCCTCATTTAAGAAAAAACAAAAACATACAGGCTCAGAGGGAGCAAAAGCCCTAACCACACCATGCTGCTCTTGACTTACAAAAAAGGATTCATTTTATTTAATTAAAAGGCAGAGTTACTGAGAGAGAGAGAGAGAGAGAGAGAGAGAGAGAGAGAGAAGAGGAGAGGAGAGGAGAGGAGAGGAGAGGAGAGGAGAGGGGAGAGAGGAGAGGAGAGGAGAGGAGAGGAGAGGAGAGGAGAGGAGAGGAGAGGAGAGGAGAGGAGAGGAGAGGAGAGAGAAATCTTCCATCTGCTGGTTCACTCCCCAAATGGCCACACAGCTGGGGGTGGTCCAGCCTGAATCCAAAAGCCACAAACCCCATCGGGGGTCTCCAGCCTGAGTGGCAGAGACCCCAGCACCTGCCCCACCACCTGCTGCCTCCCAGGTGCATAGCAGGGAGGAAGCTGATTGGAGGACTCCACCCGTGCTCACACGGACTGCGGGGGCTAAAGGCAGTGGCTTAACCCGCTGTGCCACACGGGGAGGAGTGGCACCTCGATCCTGCCTCCTTCACACGCAGACAGCTGTGTGCGGGAGATGCTGCGAGACGTCTCCTCCAAGAGTCCAAGAAAAGGGGTCTGAGTTCCGAGAAGCCCCAAAGTCCCAGGTCCAACGCCAGGGCGCACGCCGGGCCAGCGCCTTCGGACTGACATGGATGAGGATTGACGGGCGGCCGGCACTGCGCTGGGCCCTGGGGAGGCTGAGGAGGTCGAGACGGGACCCCCTTCCTAGAGACGCTCACAGGAGCAAGCCCACTCCTTCATCCATGCGCTCACAGGGAAATCCACACCAGTGACGTGAGGGCGTTGGACGCGGTGGGAGCGGGCAAGCCAGGCGCTCCTGCATCCTGGGACGAGCACGTGGGTCTCCCGCAGGGACACAAAGAGGGAGAGGGGGCAGGACTGCGCCCCGCAGCACTGGACAGGGACGCCCGAGGAGCATCCCGGGTGTCAGCATCTGTGTTCTGGGCTCTCGAGCGCCCCCTGCAGGCTGTAGAGGAAGGCGGGACTCCCTCCTCACTGGCACAGTGGAGGGCAGGTGTCCCTCATTCTCAGCGAATGACAAAACCCGCCTCCCAGGTGCACTGTTTCCCTGGGCCCCGCGGTCCAGGAAAGGGAGGACGAGTGGTGTTTTTGGGGGAGGGCGGGAGGAATTCAGGCTGAAGAGAATGGCCAGGGAATGGCAAGGAACAGCCCAGGAGGTGGCTCAGAGCTTCAGGGTCTCTGAAGCCAGAGCTCCCTGGGGAAGGACCTGTCCTCCCCCCTCCCCGCCACACCCTGCCGGGGGGCTGCCGGGTACCCGCGCCAGCTTGGGTCTGATGGGCACAATCCCAGCAGCTCAGGCCGAGGGGCTCCTGCTGCCTGCAGCTGTGTCGAGCGTCTGCAGGAAAGGGCTGGTGGCCTTCCCCACTCGGCCCCACGGCAAACGGCCCCAGACCACTGCCCGATCAAAGGGCGCATGCAGGGCAGCCTACGAGAAACCTTGGGAACAAAGCTGGCTTTTAAGATGTGTGAGGTGGGGCCGGCGCCTGGCGTGATGGATAAAGCCTCTTTCCACCTGCGGCGTCAGTATCCCATATGGGCGCCGGTTCGAGTCCCAGCTGTTCGACTTCCAATCCAGCTCTCTGCTATGGCCTGGGAAAGCAGCGGAAGATGGCCCAGGTCCTTCTGCTCCTGCACCCACATGGGAGACCCAGAAGAAGCTCCTGGCTCCTGGGCTTGGACCAGTTCAGCCCTGGCCATTGCAGCCATCTGGGGAGTGAACCAGCAGATGGGAGACCTTTCTCTCTGTCTCTGTAACTCTGCCATTCAAATAAATAATAATATAATATAATATAATCATATACGAGGTGTGAGGTTCTCCTAGGGGCACGGATCTGCTCCTAGGGGCGTGCAGACACACGGGAGCAGGCTCCCTCTCTGGCTGCTTCCCACAGCAGTGCCCACACAGCCTGGGGACACCGTCACCCCAGTCCTCGACTGAAAATGTGCCACTGTCTCCTGCTCAGATACTCCCTCCCGGTGCAGAGTGAGAAGAGCGTGGCGTTCAGAGCGAGACGGGCCTGGGTTTGCAGCTACACCCTGCCCTGCACTTGCCATGTGGCCCCTCCCTACGCCTACGCATGTGGCCTCTCCGGGGGCTCCATCGCCTGCCCCGTGAGACACGGGTCATCATCCCTGCTTCCTGGCCGCGTTCTCATCAGAAGTGAAACCCAGTATGGAAGCCTCTCAGAGCCAGGACTGGGACTCCATCCACAGTTCCTGGGTCCCACAAAGTGACCCGCCCCCTGGATAGGCGTTGCAGCACAGAGGGGTATCCGCCGCTTGGGACATCCGCATCCATGGCAGAGTGCCTGCAACCAAGTCCTGCCCTCACATCCCATCCAACTTACTGCGTGTGCACCTGGGAAGCAGCGGAGGATGGCCCAAATGCTCGAGCTCCTGCCACGCACGTGGGAGACCCAGACAAAGTTCCAGGCTCCTGGCTTTGGCTTGGCCCAGACCTGGCTGTTGTGGGCATTCAGGAAATAAACCAGCAGATGGAAGATTGATCTCTTTTCTTATTCTGCCTTTCAAATAAGTGAATCTTTTTTAAAAAGATTTATTTATTTATTTGAGAGGCACAGTTATAGACAGAGAGGCGGAGAGACAGAGAGAGAGGTCTTCCACCTGCTGGTTTATTCCCCAAATGGCCACAACAGCCAGAGCTGGGCCAATCTTATGCCAGGAGCCAGGAGTGTCTTCCGGGTCTCCCACGTGGGTGCAGGGGCCCTAGGACTTGGGCCATCTTCTATTGCTTTCCCAGGGCACAGCAGAGAGCTGGATCAGAAGTGGAGCAGCCAGGACTTGAATCCTGCCGGCACTGCAGGTGGAGGCTTAGCCTACTATGCCACAGCACTGCCCCCTCCCCAAAGGTGAATGTTCAAGGGAAAAACAGTCACCTGCACTGCCTTCCCTCTCTGTCGCAAGCTCACCGGAGATGCGTGAAACCTGAGCCCCATCAGCTCCAGTGGCCAGGAGGCCAGGAGGTCAGGAGGCCAGGAGGCCAGGAGGCTCTTTGCTGCCCAGAATGAACGGACACAGGTTTAGGATGTATTTGCTGGTTCACTGGATGCTCGCAGACAATGCCGTTTCAGTTACCTTACTGGCAGACAAGATACTCGGGGCTGCCAGTGTCAACCCGGGAAGACCGAGTGTGCTGGGCGCTGGCTGGTGACAGCCACGGCGCGGGCAGTGGGGGGAGCGTCCTGGTGTAACTGCTTCCCGCTCTCTGCACACCTCGGCAGGCCGTGCTGAGACGGAAGTGGGCCTCTGGGGCCCCGCCCCATCACAGTCATAGCCAGAGCCCCACTGGAGCCAGCTGAACCGGAAGTCGTTGTTTATCCCAGGGAGCAGGGGCCCATGGAGGAGAGGTGTGGTCCTGGCCAATTGAGTGCCAGGAACCAGAAATCCTGGGGAGGGGGGCCGAGCGAGGAGGTGGAATGTTGACGGCCCCTGGGATCTGCGCCCCTGGTGTGCACACCGTGGGCACCCACAGAGCACAGGCAGAACCACGAGTGGGATGGACTGCAGCGCTGTCCTAAAGCTACAGGAGCGGACTTAGAGTTCCTTAGAAATGAAGAGGATCTGGGTGGGCCTGCCCTAATCAGGTGAGCCTGACAACGGCCCAGCCCTTTCTAAGACGCTGGAAGCCAGAGGGGACTGATGGAGGAGGCTGCGTGCCAAGGCAGCCCCCTGGGAGCCGAGCACACAGCTGGCAATGCAGCAGGGGCTTCCATCCCGTAACTGGAAACCTGAACTTGAAGGAGGACCTGGAGTTGCAGGGGGGGAACCCAGCTCGGCCAACACCCGACTTCATCCCCTGAGCCCCTGAGCCAGGAGCCCAGCTCCTGTGTCCGTCACTTGAAGTGGCTACGTCTCTGGAATCTGTGTGGCTGCCGTTGGTAGCAGGTGCACCGGTGACTGTACCACGGTTCTCCCGCGCCGGCTCCCCCATGGCCCTGCTCCTCTCCCCAGGGGCGCTTTCCCTGGCGACTAGGTCTCTGCTTCTCTGTGCGTGCTGTGGTCAAGTCCACCCCACCTCCCAGTGCTCCCCCCATTCAGAGAACGGCGATCCACGAGAAGCCTTCAAAGGTTCATGGCCAACATGGATGATGGAAGAAGGCTGTGTGGATTTCAGAATACTGTGCACAGAATGAAGTCTTCTGTGATTTCTCCACGAGGTTGTCGAGGTGCTCTTGCCGATGCCAGGGCTTGTACCTGGGTCTCCCGAACCCTCCGGCATCGCTGCCTCCTTGCAGTGGGGAGGGGGTTCCTGAAGCTCAGGGTTTCTGGGCTTTCCCCAGCACCCCCGCCCCAGCTCCTTCAAGTCTCTGTAAACGTCGCCTCTGATGAAGTCCGCCCAACCTCCAAACATATTTATTTAAGATGCATTCAGTTATTTGAAAGGCAGAGTGACAGCAAGAGAGGGAGAGAGAGAGAGAGAGAGAGAGAGAGAGAGAGAGAGAGAGAGAGATTACTCATCCGCTGGGTCACTCCCCAAATGTCCACAGCAGCCAGGGCTGGGCCAGTCTGAAGCCAGAAGCCTGGAACTGAACCTGGGGGTAGAGTGGCAGGAACCCAAGAACTTGAGTTATTATCTGTTGCCTCCCAGGGTGCCTATCGGCAGGAAGCCAGGACTAGAACCGGGCACTCCCGAAGGGGATGCAGGCGTCCCGAGTGGCTCCTTAACGCGGCACCACGCGCCCGCCCTCCTCTGTATTTTAATGTGAACATCGCAGCTGCAGTTTCCAAAGTGTGATCAGGGAAGCACCTGCCCAAGACCACCTGGGGGGCTTGTGAGTCCCCTCCAGCCCGAGAGGCCAGGGGCACAGCGGCGCACATGGTTAGCAAGTGCTCACTTGCAGTTCGAGAATAAGCACGCTTCTCCCATTCTTCTCTCTGGAGACTGGGGAGTGTCCGTCCTTAGCCCAGTGGGGGTAATGAAACTGACGGTGGGTGGCCAGCAGGGAGGGGGGGACACGGGGGCTGTGGCGCTTCCACCCGATGCGGCCCCACCATCTCTGGAGGCAGCTCACCCACCTGCCGCGGCTCCGCGTTTCCCCGAATGCTTTTCTTTGAAGGTCGTGGGTTGAGGCTGCCGCCACGGTCAGGGTCAGGTGCAGGCATGTGGCTCCCGCAACACCAAGGCTGGGGCGGCAAAATGGTTATTGTTCAGCACGCCCCTTTTAGCAGTACCAAGCCCAGGGCGAGAGAAGGCGCTTGCCTGTGAAATGGTCTGTGTGTCTCCTTTCTGGGGCGAGCGTGAGTGGCTATTACCTGCGGGGCCACTTTGGAAGTGCGGAACAGGTGGCTGGGATAATGGAAGCCTCTGGTAAGTAGCTTGGAGCCCCCGCGGCCGCTCCCTGCAGCCGCCAGCTCCTGTTTGGGTATTTGGAGCTCAGCCTGGGGGGCTGCCAGGAAAATAGGTCATCGGGGGGTGCTGGGTGAGTGCCTTATCCCTGAGCTCGGCTCCCACACCTGGGCTGTGGGGGCACGGGCTGGCTTTGGGCCCAGCAGAAGCACTCAAGGTGGAAGAAAACCAGGGTGGGGATGAAGCAAATCCTAAGTGTCCCCGCGTCCCCGTCAACAATGAGTGTCCCTCTAGGGTGGGCGTTTGGCCCCGGGTTCATTGTGTTCTGAGCCCAAGTCTGGCTGCAGCTTCCTGCTAACAGACTCCGGGAGACAGAGCTGCTGGCTCCTATGGCTGAGTTTCTGCCTCTCAGCTCTGGCCTGGCCCGGCCCGGCCCAGGCTTTTGAACCAGCAGACAGGAGTGCGCTCTCTCTCTCTCTCTCTCTCTCTCTCTCTCTCTCTCTCAGTCTATCTGCCTTTCAAATAAAAAAAACCACTGAGAACCAGTGCCTCTCGGAACAACCGCACGGCCCATTCCACACTGCAGAGGCCAAGGAGCGTGGGAACGTGACACGGTCACGGACACGGGGGCCCCAGCGGGCCTGGGACAAAGGAACAGGACCTGGCAGTGCGGTGCTAGGCACTGTGTTGCTGGAACAAACCCCGCCGGCGCTGTCCAACCAAGGAGGAGCTCTCTCCATCTCACTGGGCTTCTGCTCGGCCTGTCAGGGGCTGCTTGGTGGCGTCCCGTCGTGAGACAGGAAGCCAGAGAGCGGGGGGGGGGGGGGCTTCATTCTTTTATTTGTCTATTTATTTTGAGTATAAGACATACTTAACTTATTTGGGAACAAAGGGCTCCCAGCTGCTGGTTTACTGGCCAAATGCCTGGAATGGCCAGGGCTGGGCCAGGCCAATGCTGGGCACCAGGAGTCCATCAGGGTCTCCCATGTGCGTGTCAGGGACCCAGGCACTTGAGCCATCAGCTGCGGCCTCCCAGGGTGCACCTTAGCTGGATGCTGGGTTGCCAGGGCAACAGCCAGGCCTTGACCGAGGCACTCCGTTATCAGATGCAGGCGTCACAAGTGGCAACTTAGCACCTACCCCAGTTTTGCTTTATAACAACCCATTTTCCTGGGAGCTAAGTAGGGTCCTATGAGAACTGATTTTTTTTTCTGAGGCAGCACCCCGACGACCTCATTGCCTTCCACTAAGCCCCACCTGTCCGGGTTCCACCACCTCCCAACATCGCCACAATCGGGCCCAAGCTTCCCAAGCAGGCGCCTCGGGGGATGCACACACACCGTTTCTTAAATGCCGCAGGTGCACACACAACTCAGACGGCGCCGCACTCGGGATCAAATCTGTTATCTGAGAGGTGGTGGCACATCCCAGAAGCCCACATCACATACAACAAAGGCTCCCCCAGGTAGGCTGGCTGTGAACCTGGCCCGCCCTTGGCATCTTGCATGCCGCTCCAACAGCTGGGCCTTCTGCTCACAGCGTGGCATCTGGACGCACAGCAGCATGAGCTGGGAGCTGTGAGCATGGCAGAGGCAGAGGCAGCCACGTCCCTGGGGGCGGCAGGTGCACCTCCCAGGCAGAGACGCACTGAATCCTCATTCTGTGGGTGAAGACGCAGAGGGAGCCCCTGAGCTGGGTGAGGACTGAGCTCAGACGTGTCTGAGACCACCGCTCTCTGCCCACTGTTCTAACCTCTCCCTCAGTGTCACGACCCCTTGCATTGAGCTTCTGAGGGCAGGTGCTCAGAAGAGGGGCATTCAGGGCCAGAAGCCAAGCTGGGGCTTCCCTGTCCCTGGAGGACAGGGAGCTGAGGGCCATCTGGACCAGCCGGGGCTGCAGTTGCAAGGTGGGCCATGCGGGCGGTTCCATCTGGAGGGGCCAGCAGGACAGGCCCCCAGGGAGTCGCTGCACAGTGCTTCGATGGCCACAGGCACACTTGGGAGGCTCTTCTGCCTCCATCCCCAACCCCAACAGCAAACGCGTCCTGGGAGAACATGAGCCAGACACTTAAGACGCGGTCCTTCTATGGAACCTTCCAGAATGTCAGTGCGCTCCCAAAGAGGAGCCACTGGACACCTTGCAAGGAGCAGCTATGTCCTACCCCAAAGGCTCCTGGGTCCCACCCCGTGGCAGGCGGCTGCACCGCCCCAGTGGTCGAAGCGACTCCAGGCACAGCCGCGTGAGGTCACTTCAGTCAATGCTGGGCCACGTGAGCCCCGTGAGCTTTTCACGGAGGAGAAAACTCCCCAGCGGCGGGTGAGGACGTGGCTGCCTCACGTGCTGTGTGGGCCGATCTGCAGGGACGGCACCCGCGGAGCTGCGCATGTCTGACCCTGGACGGTGATGAGGACGATGCCTGCCTGTGTTCCTGGCGCATGCGTTTGCTACTCTGTGCGTCGATGGTTAGCCTAGCAAGTCCTCCTACACACAAAACAGGCGCCTGCAGCCGGCTGGGCAACGCGGGCGGCAGCCTCAGAAGTCTCGTGCTTTTTAAGATTTATTTATTAATTCGAAAGAGTTACGGAAAGACAGAAACAGAGACAGAGACAGAGAGGGAGAGAGGGAGAGAGGGATACAGAGACAGAGAGGGAGAGAGGGGGTGGGGGAGAGAAAGGTCTTTTATCAGCTGGTTCACTCCCCGGATGGCCACAATAACCAGGGCGGGGCCAGGCTGAAGCCTGGAGCCGGGGAGTTTCTTCTGGGTCTTCCATGTGGGGGCAAACTCTAGGGCCATCTTCCACTGCTTTCCCAGGCCATTAGCACGGAGCTGGATCGGAAGAGGAGCAGCCGGGTCTTGAACTGGTGCCCATATGGGATGCTGGAGTCACAGGCAGTACTTAACCCACTAAGCCACAGTAAGGGCCCCTGGGGTTAATTTTTTTTAATGATTTAGGTATTTGGGGGAGAGAGAAGCAGACAGACCGACACACAGAGGTCCGAAGCACTGGCTCCCCTGCCAGCTATGTGCAGCTTCTCGGCCTGGGCCGGGCTGAAGCTGGGGCCGGGAACTCCACCAGGGGCTCCCACGTGGGCGGCAGGACCACAAGCCCTCGGGCCAGCGTCACTGCCTCCCAGGGTCTGCACTTGCAGGAGCTGGAGCCAGGAACAGAGCCCAGGCCCTCCAGCCCGGGACGGGGGCGTCGGAACGGCCACGCTAAGCACACGCCCTGCAGCTGCGCGTCTGAAGAGGGGCTCCTGGGCCCCCACGGGTGACGCGGGCGACTCCTCCCCCGCTCACTGGAGGCAGGGGAAGGAGACGCAGCGCAGAGCCTCCGCCCAGGGAAAATACAGGGAGGACTCATTGCCCAAGTGTGGGAGTTCTCCAGGCGGGCCCGGGGCGCACGTTTGGTTCTGACTGTTCTCCGCTCGCGGCGCTCTCTGGGGAATTGGGGATTGTTTCATGGAATCTTTAGGCCAAAATAAACCCCTCAGCTTCTCTTTAGGAAAAATAAAGACCAAACGACTCTATAAATATTTATGTTCTAGCAACTTAAAAGCCAGTTGAAAAGAAAAAATAATACACATCCATGGAAAGAAAAGCAGCAACAGTTGTATTATTTCATTCTTACGTAATTGCCAGTACAGCCAAATGGGACGGATGTACCTGTTGGGCACTGCACAACTTCCAACCTAGAACTCACTCTCGCTCCCTTAATGTGGATGAACACAGGCTTACATCCAACCCCCCAGGTCTACAAAGACAAGGACGTCATCACACGGAACAGAGCAGAAAGGAGCTGAAACCCCCGGGAGCTGGCAGTTCACCCAGCATCTCACAGATGTCCCTATGTTGTCTGCGAACACTGCAGACACCCCACAGAACCCCAGCGTGCCTCAGTCACACAGGCTGGGAGCCACAGCCGTGGGGTCTGACACTCAGTGCTGGACACCTTGTCTACACCACCTACTGAATGCTTCCAGCTGCCCACGGGGTCAGCCGGCCATTGTCCTCCCTTCACGGGGGAGCTGGGGGAGGCACTCGCACAAAGGCCGAGCTGCAGTGCCTACACCCACGCTCTGCACGACCCCAGCACAGTCCTGGACTTGGCTTCAAGTGTAGACTCTGCTCCTTGTGGGCTGGTGTCCTTTTGAGAGTCGCTCAACCTCTCTGGTCCTTGAGCCACAGCTGCTGCCTGCGCACCTTGACCAGCAACTCTGCAGCTGGATGGCTCTAACAACGAGGGATACGCAGTGGGGAGGGCACAGCTCGGATCCACAAGCAAGAGGTCCTGGGGGCCGGCACTGTGGCGCAGCGGGTAAAGCCACTGTCTGCAGTGCCGGCTTCCCATATGGGCGCCGGATCAGGTTCCGGCTGCTCCACTTCTGAACCAACTCTCTGCTGTGGCCTGGGAAAGCAGTGGAAGATGGCTCAAGTCCTTGGGCACCTGCACCCACTTGGGAGACCCGGAAGAAGCTCCTGGCTCCTGGCTTCAGCTTGACCCAGCCCTGGCTGTTGCGGCCATCTGGGGAGTGAACCAACAGATGGAAGACCTCTCTCTCTCTCTCAACTTTTTCAAGTAAATTAACCAATCTGAGAAGAATAAAAAGGACCTCCTGGGAAGGGAGGAGGCAGTAGGGAGGCGAGAAGGCAGCCAAGGGCAGGCCCAGGCCCAGGAGAGGGCTAGGAGGAGCAGCCTAGGGCCCCGGGCCCCAGGACCGGGCGCCCCGACTGACGGCTCGGCCGCACCTGCTCGGGCATCTTCGCCAGGGGCCGGGAGCTGCCAACGCTGATGCCGATGCTTTTTAATTTATGTTCTAAATCAAATCCGAAATGGATGAGCAAATGGGCCTGTGTGATTAGAGCTTTTGGTTATCACTGCTCAAAAATAATCACGAAACCCGGAGGCCTCTTTAACTCTCGGCGCTGCGGCTCCTTTCATAGGCACTTCCACTCGCCCGCCACGGGGCTGGGACGTGATCATCAGCGCTGATGGTGCGGCTCTCCAGGGCCCCGCGTTGTCAAAAGGGCCGTAAGCGAAACCGCTAGGGGATGCATTTCTGATGCAGCGATACATCACACTGGGCAGCCGGGGCTCTCTCCCTGCCTGACCGGGACGTCGCTTGCAGGAGCCTTGGAACGCGTGAGGCCTGAGCACGTGGCTTCCATCAGAAAGTCCCAGGTGCAAGACAGAAGCTGCCATCTTGGATGGGGGAGGGGAGTAGAGGCCCCCGGGTGGTCCATGTCCCAGCTCTGCCACTTTCGGGAAAGTCAGAAGGGTCTGTTCCCCGGGCCTGAAAATGCATCAGGCCCTCAGATTCATTCTCTCTCTGTTTTTAAGATCTTATTTATTTATTTGAAAGGTAGAGTGGAAGAGAGAGGGAGAGAGAGAGAGGGAGAGAGAGGTCTTCCATCTGCTGGTTCACTCCCCAAATGGCCTCAGTGGCTCACAGGGCCCAGCAGGGGGCCCGGCTGATGAACCGCCCTGCTGATCAGAGCCTCCTCCAGCCCTCAGGGCCCCCCGAAGGTGCAGGGCCTCCTGCTTTGCTTCTGGGCTGCACACCTGCTCCTCCCAAGCGCCAGCTGCCCCAGTCCCACTGGGAGCTGCCTCTCCTGGAACCTTGTGGGCAGGGGCTTTCCAGACCTTTCCAGAACCTCCCCCCGTGGCCTCCCCCAGGGCACCAGGCACCTGCAGACTCTCTCCCAGGGCCAGCGGCTGGTGGTCAGGTCTGCTCGGCGCCCCACCAGGGTGAGTGGAGTAAGTGCCACAGCTCTCACCACCCCTGCATAGTCACGGCCCAGGCGCAGAGCTGAAGCCGAGAGAAGCCAAAGTTCAGGGCAACCTGGACACGCCGCGTGACCATCCACCGCCCTTGAACCTGGCGTCTTCCCTCTGGGCAGAGACAGAGCTACTCGATTGCTGTGCAGGACGTGGCCTCAGCGCCCGCACACCAGCACCCTGGGGGCCTGTGGGAGACGGCGCCCCAGACTTCCTGAGCCAGGAGTCCAAGGCCTATAAGATGCCCAGGTGCTCAGCCTGCCCGGGTGCTCCACCTGCCCGGGTGCTCCACCTGCCCAGCTGCTCCGTCTGCCCAGGTGCTCAGCCTGCCCAGCTGCTCCGTCTGCCCAGATGCTCTGTCTGCCCAGCTGCTCCGTCTGCCCGGGTGCTCCGTCTGCCCGGGTGCTCTTCCTGCCCGGGTGCTCCACCTGCCCGGGTGCTCCGTCTGCCCAGGTGCTCCACCTGCCCGGGTGCTCCGTCTGCCCGGATGCTCCGTCTGCCCGGGTGCTCCGTCTGCCCGGGTGCTCCACCTGCCCGGGTGCTCCGTCTGCCCAGGTGCTCCACCTGCCCGGGTGCTCAGCCTGCCCCGGTGCCTGGGTTAAGTCCTGCCTCTGTTCTCCAGCTTCCTGCTCGCGTGCACCCCGGGAGGAGCAGGTGATGGTTTAAGTAGCTGGGTCCCGCCACACACATGCGAGACCTGGATGGGGCCCTGGGCCCCGTCTTAGCCCTGACTGTTGCAGGCATTTGAGGACTGAACCAGGAGAGAGAAGTGCACGCTCTCTCTGGTTTTGTACCTTTCAAACACAAAACAAAATTAGTGTGCAGCTGTCTCCTCTCCTCTGGTGAAGGAAGCAGAACTATTTGTAGTTTCTTGGTTTTTTGCTATTTTTTGCACCTATCTCCTCTGTGCCTTCTACCCACAGGGACTCAGGAAATACTTCGGGTTGGCTTTTCTCCGTCCTGCAGCTCCGTGCTCATTTCCTGCCCCCCAACTAAGACTCGGGATGTTTAGAAATAGAAGCAGTGACACTGGCTTCCTCTAGACTTGACGGGGGACACGAGAATGGATGAGGAAGACGGAGGAAGTCAGGAGGGAGTTAGCGAAGTAGCTGAAAAAGTAGACAGACCATGGAAGAAAGCCGGGTCACGCTGCCGCCCGTCCACGCGGGAGGGACGCCGTGCACAAGAGAGCGGGGTTGGGGGACCCAAAGGCCTGGGCGGGAAACAGGTTCGTTTGCACGGGCCCTTCGGGTCCTGGGGGATCTAGAAGCCCCCAGTGGAAACCAGCGTAAGTGTCAGCCGGCGCCAAAGCGGGGGCAGGACCCGGCGGAGCAATCGCTTTAATTTCTTAGAGGAATCGCGAGCAGTCAATGCGGTGACTCATTCGGGGCCTCGGAGGCGTCTAAGCTGTGCCGAGTAATCTACTTAGGTCGGTAATTATTGTTTGTGTTCATGGAATTAAGGCCATGGCAAAGGTGGTTTAGCGAAAGCCCCGTGCAGCCTGGGGACTGTAATCCGGCTTCTCCCACAGCCTCGTCTCTGCCCCGGCGTGAGACATCCACGCCGCCTCTCTGGCACTCCCTGCAGCCAGCTCCGAAAAACTCACGTTCTCCCCATCTGTGTTTCTTTAATTTGAAATTGGTTGGGGGGAATTTACGGAGTCTGGGAAAGAAGGCACAGGAAGTGTGTGCGATCACCCCCCAGGGTAACTACCAACGCCTGCCCCTGGGCTGGCTGTCCTTGTGGGTTTGAGGAAAAGGTCACCTATTTGGGGGAAGAGTGCAACATTCTCTCTCTTTTTCTTTTTTCAAGACTTTTAATTTATTTGTTTGAGAGGCAGAGCTACAGACAGAGAGAGGGACATAGAGATCTTCCATCCACTGGTTCACTCCCCAAATGGCTAAAGCTGGGCTGATCTGAAGCCAGGAGCCAGGAGCTTCTTCCCGGTCTCCCATGCAGGTGCAGGGGCCCAAGTACCTGGGCCATCTTCTGCTGCTTTCCCAGGCCATTAGCAGGGAGCTGGATTGCAAGAGGAGCAGCCGGGACTGGAACCGGCTTAGACTACCACACCACAGCGCCGGCCCCACAATGTTCTCTTTAAAGAAATCAAGAGATGCAGGAATGATGATGGAAGTGCAATGATCGTGCGCTGAGCTGAGTGGACACCCTCGAAAGCACGTGTCCACTACAGATCCCTGTAGAAGCTCTGTGAGGGCAGGGGCTGTGTCCTGTCTGTCACCTCTGGGTTCCCAGAGCCCACTGGTGTGTCTGACCCATAGGAGATGCCTGGTGTGACGTAGCGTTGAAGACATTGTGGCTTGGTCCCGCGATGACCACACCCTGCCTGTGGTTTTGCTTTGATCATCGCACCCCTGTCCCACCCCATGGGAGAGCTGTGTGTCTGGGGAGCGGGGGTGGTGGTGGTGGGATCCGAGATGTAGCCAGGCCAACTGGGGCTGACTGGGAGGGGCCCCTCATTTCAGGCAGAGCAGGTGGCGTGTGCCCCATCACAGCACAGGCACAGGAGGGTTTGAAAGCTCACCACATCAGCCGACAAGGCCCTGGGAGGCCACAAGCCGTGGGCAGCCGACTCGCCGTCGCCCAGGCCCTCCCTGCGGCTGCCCTGGTGGAGTGAGGCTGTTGATGTCACGGTGCACCTGCCACCTCCTGTGGTGCTTGTCCCCGCTGGGGGCAGGTAAGGCAGGGCTCTGATTGGGTTATAAGAAGGTCACTGGGACAGACTCAGCAGCCAGAGACTGAGGGTCACAGCCAAGGTCTCGTCAGAGCGGCCCAGCATCAGAGAACGCGACCCGGGGCCACAGCACGGCAGCAGATCGCCAGCGGGGAGTGAAGACATGAAAATTCCATGCTGGCATTTGCCTGAAACTCACACGGGAAGAGGGCGACAGGCTTGACGGGGACAGTGGCTGGCCGGGGGTGGGCGGGTGCTGGGGCTGGTGACCGGTCCGTGGTGTTTGCTCTACTATACAGTTCCCTCCTCTGCGTTTTAAATTTTGCACAATGAAACGTGCAGGGAGAATGGAGGCCTGGCTTAGCGGTTACGCCGCCGGCTGGGACACCCACATCCCACGGGCAACATCACACGTTGAGTCCCTGGTTCGAGTCCTGGTTCCTCTGCTTTCGGGAAGCAGCAGGTATTGATCAAGCAATTGGGGCTCTGCCATCCCCGTTGGAGATCTGCATTGGCCCTCTGGCTCCTGGCTTCAGCCTGGCCCAGTCCTGGGTGCTGTGGGCATTTGGGGAGTGAACCAGCGGATGGGAAGTCTCCATCTGCCCCTCTTGGAGTCGGACTCTCTAAATAAATAAAATGTGAAAGAGCAACACAAAGTAAAAAAAAATCTACTTTTTTTTTGTCAAATTAACAAAAGGCTCATTGGGAAAAAAAAAAACCCTTGGGCCATGCCGAGTGCAGGCTGGGGGTGGGGGAGCAGGCCCTGCACCCGCATGACCCCCACACCCCCCAGCCCTGGGCAGCCTCTGTAGAGCTGGCTGGGACCGGGGACAGGGCCTTGGGGACGTTTTTCTGCGAATGTAGCTATCTGACAGCCTCCTTTTGGAAGGCAGCCCCTTCCCACACAAGGTCACCAGGAATGTCTGTTTCCTCGCATCCAGCCAAACAAACCTTGACCCTCACGACCCCTGTTCTTCTGGGTCCGAAATGTAACCACTTATGCTAATTTTGCCAGAATACTCTAACTGCTTAATGAGCTGAGTGCTGCCACCTCCGAGGTTTGTGAAGCACCTCATTTCTTTTCATAGCGAGACCACGTTTGCCCTGGAACGGATATACGGGGCGCTTCAAATGTTCATGGGAAAACAGAAGGGTGAGTTTCTTCTCGTGCAAAATATTTTGAAATCCACGCACATAAGTAGTCCTCAAAAAGGCCGTGGAAAATGCAACGCGCGAATGTCAACTTCTTTCTTTCTTTTTTTTTTTTTTTTTGACAGGCAGAGTGGACAGTGAGAGAGAGAGACAGAGAGAAAGGTCTTCCTTTTGCCGTTGGTTCACCCTCCAATGGCCGCCGCCGCCGGCGCACCGCACTCATCCGATGGCAGGAGCCAGGTGCCAGGTGCTTTTCCTGGTCTCCCATGGGGTGCAGGGCCCAAGCACTTGGGCCATCCTCCACTGCACTCCCGGGCCACAGCAGAGAGCTGGACTGGAAGAGGAGCAACCGGGACAGAATCCGGCGCCCCGACCGGGACTAGAACCCGGTGTGCCGGCACCGCAAGGCGGAGGATTAGCCTGTTGAGCCACGGCGCCGGCTAACTTATTTCTATCTTACCTTTCGCTTGCATTTTTTCACACTTTCTGAAGTACCCCCGTCTACTTTGATTTCACAAAACTGGCGTGGGCGTTGCGGCACGGCAGGTGCACCTGCCACTTGGAACGCTCGCAGCCCAGATTAGGGTGCTGGTTCGAGCCCAGCCTCGCCCCTCCCAAGCCAGCTTCCTGCTCAGGCACCTGGCGTTAGGATGGGCCAAGCACTTGGGTTCCTGCCACCCGTGTGGGAGACCTGGACAAAATTCCAGGCTCCTGGCTTTGGCCTGGCTTAGCACCAGCTGTTGTAGGCTCCTGGGGAAAACCAGCAGATAGAAGATCCTCTCTCTCTTTCTCCCCCTTCCATGCCTCCCTCTCTCCCTCTCTGTCACTCTGCCTTTCAAGAAAACAAACACAACGTTAAAAGCCTGGATCATCAGCTCTATAGGCACATGGCAATTTGCTGATTGCCAGCTTCACTGTTTCCCGGGCATCGCTCTGTGTCCACAGGGCCCAGGACACACATTTTAGCTACCTCCAGTGTTTCCAGGCAGACACCCTCCTACTTATTTATCCAGTGCAAGCTGCTGATAGACTGATGGACAGCTGGGATTTTCATTTACCCTTATAATAAACAACGCGGCAGTAGACAGTCTTAAGATACAAATCTCTTCAAATCCTGTTTAGCATTTCTGAAATCCCAGAAATGTGTTGAAAATCTGAACACACACCACCAAGATGACTCCAGAAAAATAAACCCAGCGATGTATGATGGATGTCAGCATGAGCATGTCATATGCAGTCAATTCCCAGCCACCACTGGCTGCCAGGCACCGACAAGGCCAAGTCATGGCCCCGGCAGAACTGCCGTGTAGCCTGGAGACAGGTTAGGATATGGGTCCCGGCTCGCGTCTGGGCTGTTCACAGCTTTAGAGAAAGCAGCACATGGGAGGTCTGTGTCTGCCTTCCAAATATATGTGTGTGTGTGTGTGTGTACTTATTTATGATACGTAATTATACCTATACACAGATAACTATATTAAATATAATCAAATTATATATATGGAATCGTGTAGAATTTGTGCAGATGGCCCTGGTGGGGTCGGCACTGTGGCTGCAGCAGGCTAGGCCTCCTTGCGGGTCGCCTGGGATGTTGTGTGCTGAGCGTAAGCCCTGCCTTGCAGACTTGAGCCAGCAGAAAAACCAGCAAGTGGGCAGACGTACTGCTGAGCGTGGGTCGCTCCCATGACCCACAGGAGCCACTGAGCTGATCCGTGGGTGGGTGGGCATAGGGCAGTCTCTGGTTCCCACTGTTCTCGAAAACCAAAGCCATATTCTTAGAGACTCAGACTGTCTGAGATCTAAACCCAACATCCGGGGGTCAAGTTGAGAAATAATGACCTCAAACCCCTGCCTTTGAGCTCTGTGCCCTAGGCTTGCCTCGGGGCTCTCCTTGCTTCCATCCCCCCACCCCTTGCCCCCTGGGCCCTAGGATCCAGCTCTCCTTCCCCTTCTCAGGTGGGAGTAGCCACTGAGGGGTTTAAGGAAGCCGCTGGCTTGGGGGGATCCTAAGGCCAAGGGCATTCCAGCATTCCTGGCCTCCCCGGGCAGGTCCTCCTGCACTGCCTGTGGTGAAAAACCCCAAAGCCGGAAGACCCAGCGGTAGCGGGGACCAGATATCCAGCAGCTTAGCAGCAGCCCGAGGGCAACTCCAGGTGAGGACCACGTGGAAAGGGAGAATCCGCTGTAATTCAGAGAGAATGATTCTTGCAAGAATTTGCACAAATTGTCAGCGATTCTCCTGCAGGGTGAGACGGTGGAGCCCTCCCAAGGAGAAGAGGCCCTACAGGGACACTGGCAAGCCCCGGTGGGGGCGGGGAGCGCCGTGAATCCAGTCTACACTCTGAACAACACATGATTAAGGGGTCGTCCTTGAGACGCCGAGTGGAGTCACCGGGGCACGCTGCCTAACCACCGTCTGAGCTCACGCAAGAGGGAGAAGACACGGTGGCAAGCAGCTTCCCTGGGGGGAGACGGGCACTTAGGAAAATGAGTGACAATTTCTTGACATTGAAACGGAATCGGCCATTAGGACGGCGACGTGAGCAGCTGGAAGATGGAACATAAAATACGCTGTAAATGCGCCTGGGCACGATCAGACTCCCTGGGGACAGCTGCCGCTTTGTGCTGGGGCTGTGGGTGGTGACGGCGCTAATGCATAGCTCTTCGGCCTGGCTCCCCAGCTGCCCCCGGCGCTGGAGGCCAGTCTCAGTGGAGGAGCTGCCCGCCTCAACCACAGCTGCCATCCTGGCCCGGACCGCGCTGGTGAGAGGCATGATTTGTTCTCCCTGCTCTGGAGCAGGCTGAGGAGTGGGGGGAGGCAGCGGCCAGGCGAGCCCGTGCAGCAGCCGCGGCAGGGCAGGGCAGGGGTACGGCACACTTGCCCACCTTGGGTCAAGCCTTGGGTAGAGCTCTGTTGGGCCAAGCCCAGCTGTGAGGCCCTGCACAAGCTGCCTCCCTGGGGCTCAGTGTCCACTTCCGGGTCAACTCCATAGAATGCTGGTGTTGGGTGGACGGTGTCCCCTCCCCAGGTTCATGGCCACCTAGAGGCTCAGAACATTACTTGGAATAGGGTCTTCGCAGATGCAGTGGAAGTGAGGGTTAAGATGAGACCCGGGCAAGGGTATTGGGATGTGGTGAAGAGGGTTCAGCCACCACCTGATGCCAGCATCCCCTGTGAGTCTTGGTTGCTCCACTTCCAATCCAGCTCCCTGCTAATTTGCCCGGGAAAGCCGCAGAGGATGGCCCGAGTGCGTGGGCCCCTGCACCCACCAGATGGAGGTCCTGGCTCCTGGCTTCAGCCTAGCCCAGCCCTGGTAGTAGTGACTACTTGAGGAATGAGCCAGCAGATGGAAGATTGATCGCTCTCTCTTTTCCTCTTTCTCTGTTGCTCTGCCTTTCAAATAAAAACCAATCAATCAATCTTACAATCAGAGACTGCAGCAGGTGGTGAGGTCCGCCCCGTCGACTGAATGAGTGAACCGGATGGGCGAGTCCCTCCTTGTGCTCAGAGCGCTGCCTCCAGTGAGAGGAGGGGACCGGAGGTTGTGAGAAGGAAGCAGTGTGTGTGTGCGTGTGTGTGTGTGTGTGTGTGTGCGCGCACCTGTGGATGACAGAGGTAAGTCACAGACGCTCAGGGGACAGAGGCTCGGCCAGGTGACTAAGAAGATGCCTCTCCCTACACAGTCCTGGAGGACCGGGCGGGGGGAGGAGACTTCCCGGAGGGAGGGATGGACAATAGGAAAGGCTCAGAAGCCGAGAGCACGAGATGCCCCCAGGGAACCCTGCGAGAGCCCCACCACCACCCGGAAGCTTCGGCTTGCACAGCGGATGCGGCAGAGCCAGGTGAGTCCAACGCTGCCCGCGCCAGGGCCATGGCTTGGGTTGGAGGGGAGCTGGCGGTGCGCTTGGGGAGGGGAGTCCTCAGGTCCAGTTTGCAGGTCAGAGCTCCGCAGGGGGAGGATCTGGGGCGGGGGGTGGGGCAGAGAGACAGGAAAGGAGCCTGCAGGCAGACTGCTGCACCCCAGCCTCGGGGGCAGTGGGGACAGCATGCTTTGGGGGCAGGAGTGAGAGACGCTACTCCATCCAGCAGCGGGATCTGCTATGGGTTAGGAGACGGGGCTGCACAGGGGACCGGGCTGCACAGCGATCGGAGAGAAGGATCCCTGGGCTGCAGCAGACCTGGAGAGGAGCGGGGGGAGGGGGAATCCGCTGGACGGATTGCTTGTCCTGGAGCATGAGGGAGGTGGGAGGGGAAGGCGGCTTGAAAGATTCGTGCTCAGAGAGCGCAGTGCAGGAGGGGGCCGGAGAAATCGGCTCTGGACCCACTGCACATGGCGCAGCCGTGAGCTGCACATTTCAGAGTGTGTCGGGGGACGGGGAGGCGCCCCTCCAACACGCACGCACACGTATGTGCACTCGCTGTCCTGCAAGCAGCGGCAGATACTGGCACGAGGAAGCCGGCGCCCTGCTTGTAAATTTGAGAGCCGGCCCACACTCCAGGCCATGCAAGGGTAGCAGCCAGGCAGGATGGCGCCCGCCCCCTCTAATGGGCTCTCGGTGCCCCTCCCTGCAGCTTGCAGTCCGGGTCCTACCTGCGGGGACGTGGGCATTCACGGTGAGCTACGGATGTCCCAAGGGGGAAAAGAGGGCCTCGGACAGAGCGAACCGGGACTTAGGGCCGACGTGCCCACGGCTGGGAGGGAGCGCATCCAGGAGAAAGCCCCCGCCACCAGGGCCGGATCTGGAGGCGGCTCGATCTCAGGCGGTGCGAGTTGGAAGGTGAACCCCTGAGCCCCGCCTCGGTTTCACGCACTCTTGGCAGGAGAAGCCGCGGAAGGTCCTCCTCTGCACCTGCTGCGCCCAGCGCCGGGCTCGGCCTGCAGCACGCATGCGCGTACAGGAACCGCGTTTCATTAAACAAGGCCAAGGAAGGGGGCGTAGGGACGTCAGTCCTCACGGACTTCAAACAATGAGGCCGACACGAACGGTCCAGGTTCACTGATCAAGTTACACGGCAGACTGAGCCCGGGGAGCCGGGCCTGGCAGGAAGTCTTGGGTTTGCAAAGCATCCGACCCGACCCAAGGGCGGATGGCTCCTCACAGGGAATCCTCAGCTTCTTCCCCAGCACCGTAGGGTGAGCAGGAGCGCTCAATCTGGGAGTGGAAGGAGGATCGGAAGGCTTTGGAAGGTTCTGGAGAAGAGACCCGCCGGGCCCGGAAGCTGATGGTGGACAGACCTCCCAGCGCCGTGTGGTTATCAGGCCGGGCGTGGTTCCGATCCGGCTATGGCAGCATCACCGTCTGGCCGTTCACCAGGTGCAGTGTGGGGAGCAGAGCTGTCAGCAGCATTTGAGGTACTCACGGCCTCGGGGTGCAAGTCCTCCGCTGGGGCCTGCAGCCGCGATGGCCGCTGGGCCCCCAGTCCTGCCTGACAGACCGCGCCTGCACACTTGGCATCCTCAAGGGTCACATTTGGCTGTGAGCTGGCGACACCCAGGCACAGGTGCTCTCGTGGGAACCCCGAGCCAAGGGGGTTTGGCTTGAGAGTGCTCTGTGTCACCCATGCCCCCGAGGCCATGGTGATGGACGAGCCTGGGACCAAAGCGAGGCCGAGAGGGAGGGTTTGGTCCCAGGAGGGGTTCGATGGCTGTGCATGTTTCCAGCTCCTGGGGTGCAAGGAGGCAGTTCAAATCCCCATGACAACCAGCCCCAGGTGTCTCCTTCATCCACCAGGCCCCAGAGAGAGAGGCAGGTTCACATCCGGGTCAACCACTTAATGCAAGCCGCAGGGGAACCGTTACAGGATGAATGGGGCTGTCCTCACCCCCTCAGGGTCCCCTGCTGAAGTCCCAAGCCTCAGCACCCTGGGGTGTAGCCTAGTAGAGACACAGCCTTTGAGGGGGTGACTGAATTAAAAGTGAGGCCACCAGGGTGGACCCTAATGCAGCCCGGCGGATGACCTTAAAACAAGAAATCTGGACAGTGAGACCCCTGGGGCATGTGCACAGAGGGCCGGCCCTGTGACGAGGCAGCCAGAGAGGCCGCTGGAGAAGGCGACTCTGCCAGCCCCTTGTTTTGGTCCCTGCTGGTGCCAGCGTGGTGTTTGTTACGGCAGCCAGAGCTGACAGGTGCGGGGACAGGTGGCTGGTGCAGCAAGTGGGGGCCGCAGCCCATCCAGGGGCTCAGAGGGAGAACAGAGGCGAGGGCTGCCTCACGGTGACCTTGGTGGAGGGACAGGGCCAGCACCCCAAGGGGACAGCGTGGGGACACAGCCTCCCCTGAGCTCCTGGTGGCTCCTGCCTGTCTCAGCCCCCAGGCACCATTCTTGTAGGAAGCAGGGGCCAAGAGAAGAGAACAGAGTTGGAGGAGCAAGGCGAAGTCCCCCTAGACCCTCCCTCTTGTCTGGGGCTGGCTGTCAGCAATCACCATACATTCTGGCATTTTTAAAAACGATGCATTTACTTGAAAGGCAGAGTGACACACGGACACACACACACACACTCACGCACACACACACTCCCCTTCCTTTTGCTGGTTCACTCCCCAAATGCCTGGAGCAGCCAGAGCTGGGCTGAGCCGAAGCCGGGACCTCCATCCGGGTCTCTCGTCACAGTGTGAGGCAGAAGCCCCAGCACTTGGGCGACCATCTGCTGCCTCCCAGAAGCTGGAGCAGCCGGGACCTGAACCAGGATGGGATGTGGGCATCTCAGGCAGTGGCTTCACCCACTGCGCCACAATGCCCACCTCTGACTCTGGGTTTTGAAAGACTTGGGGGCGTCGTTGATCCCATGAACCCCCCTGCAGTGATGACACCCCAAGGCTTCTTCCCAGGGACCTCCACACACACTCGATTTGCAAAGGATTTCAGGGGGGCCAGCAGCCCTGAGCCCCAGCAAGTCCTAGGGGTCTTTGAAAAAATCGCCTTTGAGACCCACAGAGAAGTGAGAAGCAAAGAGCACGGCCCCGCCTCTCTGCTCATGGCCCCGCCTTCCTGCTCAAGGCCCCTCCCCCCCCACTGCCCCTACTGCCTGCTCACAGCCCTGCCTCCCCGCTCACGGCCCCGCATCCCCGTTTGCGACCCCTCCTGCCTGCTCACAGCTTCTCCTCCCCACTCCCAGCTTCTCCTCCTTAGCCTTGGGTCAGACAGCAGGCCCATCTATCACAGGCCGAATGGACCAGTGGCAAGAAACGCCCCTGCGTGTCAAAGAGCAGGGGAGGGGAAGGGGGCCCGGGTAGCTGAGGCGCTGCGGTGGGGGGGGGGGGGCTGCATGGCACACGCCTGGGCAGTGCTGCAGGGACCGCGTGCAAGGGAACCGAGCTGACCAGGGAGGAGTCCGGAGGCGGCCGGGGCCTGGGCCTCCAGTGGGGTCGTCTGCTGGGCGCCGCTCCAGGTTTTATAAATTATCCCAGCGACTCCCATCCTACATGATACAGGGGCGTGTCTTTGGAAGGCACGCTGGACAGAAGTCTCTGGCTCCTTCCCACTGACGTCCGCTCGTGTTGTCCAGGCCCCTCAGGCCCAGCCGAGGTCTCCTGGGCACAGCGGGGCCAGGGCCTGTGCTCCCTAACACAGAGTTCCTGGGCGAGTTCCCTGCTCGCTGGTTCCTTCCCCACCCTGTGAGCGGGACAGGTGCGAGGACATGGCCTTGGCCGGAGGGCTTCTCTGAACTTGCTGCCTCTGGCAAGCCTCGGTCCCTGAGAAATGAACCGGATACACACGCCCAGCTCCAGCCCGGCGGCATCACCAGGCTGAGGGTGGCTGTGTGGACCCATTGGCCACCAAAATGCTTTCTTCCTGTTTGAGCCTCTCCAGTGGTAAACAAATACTGGCATCAGACCCAGGGAGCGCTGTCAATGGACTTGAACTTGGGCCGTGGGCCCAGCCTCCTACTTCCTCACGTGTTAGGGAAGAGTGGGGCCAGGCCCCTTCCTTCCCAAGACCCCCAGACCCTAATGGCACCTCAGTCGCAGCCGTGCGGCCCGCAGCCAAGGGCCAGAGGGCAGGATGGAGGTCTCCGCAGACGTCCTGGGGCACAGAGGCAGCAGGGAGCAGGTGCCTTTGCCCTGAGAGCTCCCGTGTGCACCGGCGGTGACGCTGTTCCACCGCACGGCCTCACGGGGCTGCAGCCGAACTCGAAGCTGCGGTGCTACAGGAAAACCTCTAGAACACGGACAAGAAACGTCACTCATCCTGCAGGCAGATGCACAGCCCTTCCCTGGACACCAGGAGCCACGGCCCGGGGACGGGCAGCAGGAACCACGAGGCACGCAGGAGCAGCAAAGACCCAGAGCAGCAAAGCTCAAGGAGCTGGCTGAGGTCTGGGTGGCCGGGCAGCTCTGTGTTCTGGGAAGCAGCTCTCTGCTGGTCCCATGCTGGGAACCACAGGACAAAGGTGGCGTGCAAGGAGGTGAAAGGGGAAGGCTGGCAGGTAGCAGCCAGTGGATCAGGCCGGAGGCTGCAGCCACGGCGTGGCCGGGCTCCCGGGCCCGCCGCTCAACCCAGGGATGCCTGCACTCAGAGCTGCGGGCAGGTGCTCCCGAGGCTCTGGGCCCCTCTTAAACCCACACTCTTATATGGGCAGCAGTGTTCTCTGGGAGGGGCAGGGGCCCGCGGCTGCCCAGGGATGACACATGCCAAGTGGCTGCAAAGTCCTGACAGAGGAGACCATCCACCCAGGAGGAAGCAGGATTCTGCCACCAAGCCTTCAGTGGGCGGGGCCTCGCTCTAGCGCTGAGCCAGGGCAGGGGGCGGGGTCCAGGGGGCGGGGTCCAGGCGGCTTCCACCCAGCCTTGCTTCTCTGAGCCATATGAAGCAGAGGGGGCGTTGAACTCCAGGAACCAGGTCCTGGGACCAAGATGTGACCTCAGGGACACCCTGCTTGGCTCCTGACCCCTACTTCTCAGCCTTCCGCGCGCTCCTGCTGCACCCGCGGGACCTCGTGCGCGGCTGCGCAGTGGGTCTCAGAACGCCTCCCTGGACCCCGCACACCATCGCCCCATGGGGAGCTCCGCCGAGGAGCGGGTTCCCAGCCCAGCTTGGCGGTGCCCCGTCAGGAACTCTGCCAGCGGCACCGTGTGAGTGTGCAAACGTGTGAGTGTGCATGTGTGTGAGTGTGCAAGCTTATGTGTGTGCATGTGCATGCATGAGCGTGAGTGCGTGTCACTGTGCATGTGTGTATGTGTGTAAGTGTGTGCATGTGTGTGGGTGTGCATGAGTGTGCATGTGTGTGAAGGTGTAAGAGTGTGTATGTGTGTGAGTGTGAGTGTGCAAATGTGAGTGTGCAGATGTGCGAGTGTATATGAGTGTGAGTGCATAAGTGTGTATGTAGTGAGTGTGCATGTGGGTGCATGTATATGTGAGTGTGTGTGTGAGTATATGTGTATGCGTATGAGTGTATGTGCATCTGTGTGTGTATGGGTATATGTGTGTGGGTGTGTGTGAGTGTGTGTCTGTGTGTATGTATGAGTTTGTGAGTGTGCAGATGTGTGTGTATGTGTATGTGAGTGTGTGTATGAGTTTGTGAGTGTGAGTATATGTGTGTGTATATTGTTAGTGTGAGTATGAGTGTATGTGTGAGTGTGTGAGTATGTGTGAGAGACAGAAGCTAAAATTAACTTATTTAATGGAAGTTCCAGACACAACACCATTTGGTTAACTGTAGTACTCACGTGGCATATTAGATCTCTAGACTTGATCATCCTGCAAATCTATTGTATTTTATTTACTTGTTTAGAAGGAAGAGCCTGCGAGAGAGACCGAGACAGAGAGTCGTCCACCTGCTGCTTCACTCCCCAAAGAGCAAGGCCGGATCAGACGAACCCGGGAGCCAGGAGCCGGGAACTCGACCCAGGCCCGTGTGCGTAGCAGGGAGACCCTCACTTGCATCCTGAGCCACCACCTCGCCTCCCAGGCTGCACATCAGCAGGTGGCTGGACCGGAACCAGAACCCAGGCTCTGTGGTACGGGATGCATCTCTAGTGGCATCAAACACCCACCACCACGTCTGCCATTTTGTAACTTAATTTGCTCCACTTTGGTCACCATTACACTACACACACACACACACACACACACACAAAATACAAATTTGTCAGTTTTTTCATAACTTCCTTGAATTCTCTGAAGACCTCTACATATACATGGATTTCAACATTTTTTGCACCAGAACACACTTATCTTTTAATTCTGTTTTCCACAAACTTTTTGAATTTCCCTCTTCCAAAGGAGCTTTGTTAAAAATTCTCAGTTTAGTGAGTGAGTGAGAGAGAGAGAGAGAGAGAGAGAAAGGAAGGGGGGAGGGAGGGAGGTTCGCCGGCCACCTGGGTTTATCAAGCCCTCCAGAGCTGGAGAACCACCGGCCTAAGGGGCAGACGCTCCTGCTAGAAAGGTCAAGGCCAGCCCAAGGAGGAGTCGGTGGGCAGGAGACCCCGCCCCCTGCCCGTCTCCCTCCAGGCCCCTTCTAACCTGCCCCCGCCAGCTTTGCACCTGCTCCCTGGCTCAGGCTCTCCTCTGCCCACGGCGCCTGCATCCTGCCCCAGTGCCTGCTGGTGCTCGCGCTAATTGCCTAGGCGGTCTTTCAGCCCATGGTAAAGAACGATGGGAGGGAGACACTGCTCTGTCCACAGCTCCCTTCTTCCCCCGCCTGGGGCTCGGCACACAGGAGCTCATCAGTACTTTGAGAATGAATTAGGGGCTCAGGCACTGGGACTAGGGGGAGGGAGGCGAGCGAACGGTCCTCAGACCCTTCTGGGGTCCCAGGTTTACAAGGTAGGGGCTTGCTCAGCATGAACGCGATTTAAAAGTGCCGTGCGTGCAAGATTAATTTAGTAGCTAAAGGAAAACTGAATTAGGTATAACACGTTGGGTATTAACACGTCTCGTGGAAGGTTTTTTGCTCTGTTCTCCCCAACAAGCAGGATTTATAAACATTTGTGCGGGATCACACCTCTTGCATGCTGTCCGTCGTGGGGGAGCTCCGGCACCCTCCAAGCTGTGGCCCGTGAGGGCAGGAGGCACAGTGGGGCGGGCGGGGGTGGGGTAGAGATGATGCTCCCTGTGCAATTCCCTCACCTCCAGGGCAGGGCAGCTTGCGGACAATTTCCCAGTGGCACAGCAAGAGCAGTAGCGTCCCATTCTCCCAGCCTCTGTATGGGGTTTGCTTCTGTGGCTCACTTATCCGGTGCAAAGCCACAGAGAACAAAGGCAAAGCAATATGTCCTCTGCTGGTTGCAGGAGAAAGTTCTGGAAAGATGTTCAGGCATCTTCATGGCCCCAGAGGAGCTGCTCATCTAAGCCAAGAGAAGACAGGGATGATTGGGCTTCCCCTTGGCTGACTGCGAACACTCGGGGGCGTGGTCAGCCCCTTGTGCTGGGAGAGCAGGGCTGACTTCCACCTGCTGTTGGCCAGTGCTCGCAGGTGCCAGCGTCAGGTGGATGGCCCCGGGAGTGTGCTCCCCGGCCCTCGCTCTTTCATCATACAGAATGCCATAGAAACCACTCGCTTACGGAACGCTTCCTAAGTGTGTGGTTTGCAATGACTCATTAAGGACTTGCAACACCCTTATAAGAATGGGACCACTACTGGGCCCACTTCACAGATGAGAAAACTAAGTCTGGAGGAGGTGACGTGACTTTCTGTGAGTCGCTCAGCCTGTAAGTGGCAGAGCCAGGCTGCAAGACACAGACGCTCTACCTCCACCCCCACTCTCTCCACTTCCCTGTGGCCAGGGCCCCTCCCACTCCCAGACGGCAGTGACTGAGGGCCGGGTCCCCTGCCAGGGTTGCCCTCAGGTCTGTAACACCTGGCGGGGTGTACCTGGGCGCTGCTCAGTGCACATTTGACGGGTGACTAAATGCCTGCATGGGGGATTCCGTGGGGAGATCTGGAGAGAGGGCGAGGCATGGAGATGGTCATGGTGGCAGCCTGGATTTTTCCATTGGCCTCATCACCGTGCCTCTCTTTCTCTCTATTTCCCAGAGGCATTTCTTCTCCCTCTGCTCAGCGGTGCAACCAGAGGGCACCAGGCCACTGACCCCTGGCCCCGTCAGTGACAGATGGGTGAGCCGATGCAGCTGCTGGCCGCCTGGGTTTATCTCAGGGCTGACGAGGTGGAGGGGTCAGCAGAGCAGGCCAAAGCCCACTGTCATCACCCACAGCACCCAGCTGCCTCCTGCACCTCAGAACGGCGAGATCCAGCTTGCGGGGGAGCCCCACACACTGTCCCTAGGACTGAAACACAAGGGAACGGCGAATGGGTGAACAGCCCATCTCCTCCTAGCTTGGCGCTGAAACCTTGCCACAGCCTCAAGCTGACATCCCGCCCGGCCTGCATGCCACAGTTCAGGACCCCCCCCCCCCACGCCCCGCATGCACAGCATCTCAGCGGGAGCCTCCTCTTACAGCCCAGCCTATCCACAGGCACCCAGCTCTGTGCCTGGAGAGTGTGCCCGACTCAGCGCCGAGCCTGGGGACCACCATCCAGTTCCTTCGCCGGAACGCTCTTCTGGGCTTGACTCTAAACACCCAAGGAGGGGCCGGTACTGTGGTGCAGCGGGTTAAGCTGCCACTTGCAATGCCAACATCCCCTATCAGGGCTCCCGGTTGAGTCCTGGCTGCTCCGTGTCCGATCCAGTGCTCTGTCGATGCATCCGGGAAGGCAGTAGAAGATGACCCAAGTGCTTGGGAGACCTGCATGAAGTTCCAGGCTCCTGGCTTTGGCCTGGACCAGTCCTGGCTCTTGTGGCTATTTGGGGAGTCAATCAGTGGATGGAAGATTTCTCCCTCCCTCCCTCTCTCTCTCTCTCTCTCTCTCTCTCTCTCGCTCTCACTCTCTCAAATACATAAACACCCAAGAAAAACAGAGTGGCAATTATGGACTGTGTTGAACACCAAGCAACGAGTGCGGTGGAGTCTGCACGGTGCACAACGCCCTCGCCACACACGCAGGGTCAGATTTACAGGGGCGGGGGAGGACCGAGGGTGATGGGCAGGGTTTTTGCCCACACAAAGCTCTAAGCTTCTAGGCCAGCAGTCGGCCCCAGGCTCAGGCGAGCCCACCCTGGAAATCGGGTCTGCCTTCCAAGGTCAGGTTCAAGTAACTAAGACCTCAAGTCCACATGGCAGATTGCAGAGTTTCCATTCCTGGTGGCTCTCAACATGCACACGGGGCCCAGAGCTGCCGGGCTCCAGGCCGTCTCCTGCCCGGCTGTTTGCAGCAGTGGTTTGTGGAATGAGTGACGGGCGGGCGGCTCTGATTCCCAGGGCAGGAGAAGCGATGCCTTTTGCTCTCCTCTGCTCAGCACTCCCACCCCACGAGAGATAACCACTCCTTCCTGGAAGGGGCTTCACCAGGAGTGCGTGGGACGGCAGCAGGTTGCTCTGCAGGCCAGTCCGGGTGGCCAAAGGGACACACCGATTTGAGGACGATTGCCTTGGGGTAGGCAAGGCACAACCACGCCCACTGAACTTCGCAAATCCACATGGAGCTTTGGGATTTACGTCAAATTCAAGGGCAGCTGCTTGGTGACGTCAGAGCACAGTTCCCTTTGGACGTGGCCTCTGGCTTAGGCTGTGTCTCGGGACACCTGCGTCCCGTATTGGAGGGCCTGCGTTGCTGTCCCGGCTCTGTGTCCAACTCCAGCTTCCGGTTAATGCACCTGAGAGGCAGCAGGGGATGGCTCACGTCCTTGGTCCCTGCCACCCACACGGGACGTCCACGTTGAGTTCCAGCCTGGCCCAGCTCCAGGTGTGGGCAGTTAGGGAGTGAACCAGCAGATGGAAGGTTCTCTCTCTCTCTCTCTCTGTGTATGTGTGTATGTGTGTGTGTTTGTCCTTCAAAGAAATAAAGACAAATAAATGGTTTACAATAACCCTTGGTAGGACCAAAACTGCTGACAATACCCAAGTAAGGAGCTGCCATGTCTAAGCCTCATGGGGTGGGGGCTCTACTGCTCACCAAGGTGATCCCGATTGAACACTCCTGCTGGGCCAAGAGCGGCTAACGCTCACGAACCTGGAGCAGCTCCTCTCCATTGGTGTTAACGCCTGAGTGTCTTGAAAGACGTCTGGAAGAAGGAAGAGACGACGGCACTTCAAGAGTGCATGGAAGAGTGGAATTAAAAGCTAAGTTTCTTTTGGCCCAAAGATCTTGAAATGCATGCCTAGTTTCTTCATGCTAGGCGCTCTCCTTGAGCTTTGTAAAGGCCCCTGTGTGTGTATAAGCATGTGAATAAATCTGCTGACATCATTCGTATGTCACGTGCATGCACACACACACACACACACACACACACACATCCCTATGGGATCTGAGTGCGTGTTTCCCTAATCAATACACTGGGAGCATAGCTAATGAACCGATCACATAATTCTAACACATGTAGGCGTGGGGTGCAATGTTGGGATAGCCCCCTACCCCGAAGTGTGAAACTCTGAGCCATCCATCAATGGTCAAAATTCCGCAATGCTTTAAAAAATTTAAGATTCGGTGAAAAATGCCAGTCAGCACTTGCGCTGTCAGCACGGCAGTCCCCAGCCACGAATAAAAGTATATATTTGCCTTTAATTGCCACATTATTATCCTACACCCCTGACATAGAAATGCACATTCCATATTAGCTGTTAAAATACACGTTTGTTTCCTAAGTTGTCTTCTCCAGCAAATGACTCTGCAAAACTAGGAAGCAGAATGGTGGGTCGGGAGTGAGGCTAACGACCAGGTGGCTCAGCATCTGCAGTCATGGCGCACAGCCTATCGGGGCTGGGGGTGGGGAGACAGGAGGAGCGTAATTATACAGAAAAAATGAGATAAGCCATGGGAGGTCCCTGGAGCCCGCCTTGTGGAATGAGTCGTGGGTCTTGGAGCTCTGTGCAAGGCAACGTTGTGGCTGGGGTACAATGGGGTCTGAGCACAGGCGTCCTAGAAACAGGTTTCAAGGTCACTGTCGAAGCAGGTGCCGTTTTTGGCCAATGGCTTTGGCCACCATCGGGGGGTGGTCGTCATCACATTGCCTTGAAAGAAGTGGAAAAGGAGGAAGAGAAGAAAGGACAAAGCCAGGCCCCCTTGCAGTACCCGCTGTCTCCCCATGTCAGTCACTGGAACGTCACTCGTCTGGGTGACAAGGGGGAGTGCCTGTCCTCGCCGGCCACAGACAACTCCCGGCCTGGCCCTCAGAGTGAATACATGGGTGTGGTCCAGTGGCCTCCTGAAATCCCAGGCTCCCAAGGGAAAACGTCCTTCGGGCTGTCTCAGGTTCATTGTCACCGGGACTGCACCAAGTAGATGTTTTTATAGAGCCTTCTCTAGTACCGGCACTTGAGACATAGAGGACAAGACAAAAGGCCAGCACTCTGGCAGGTGCATAATGCATGATGCGGCCGCCGTGACAAGCCTGCCGGAGGAGAGCCTTGGCCGTCTGCGCCTCGTCCAGGCAGCCGCTGACCGGGCCGTAGCAAGCAGCGGAGTCCCTGCGGCGGGATGCTTTGGCTGGAGAGGAGGCTTCCGTGGACACAGAGCAGGGCTCCGGGTACCCTTCCAGCCTCGCCATCACATGGCTGTCCTTCCCAGAGAGAGGCTGGGGGTCCTGCACCCACTGGGTCGCCCATCTCCCTGCACGGAGCGGGAGTCACCCATGAAATGGCCTTTACTGGCTCGGGGCTGTGCATGTGGCGTTTGCTTCGCCCTAGCTGGTCTTGGTAGGACCCGCCGTGCCCTCTGCCCCTGGGGCCAGCTGGGCACCACGAGCGGCCACCCCTGAGGCCGGACTTGGATGACAAGCTTGGCTCCGGGCAGCCAGGAGGGCCCTGCACCTGTTTCTCTGCAGCTTTTCCCTTGGGACAACGGCTCCTGGTTCTTCCAGCAGCACCAGCGAGGTGCAGTGAGGAGTGACGTAGGCAGATCTGCCCTCGTACGGCTCAGCTGGCACCCCCACCCCCACCCTCCACCCCGCTGCTGCCCCGAGTGCAGGTGCTCCCACGGCAGGGGTGTGCTGGGCTAGAAGCGCCTCCACGCTGGCCACCAGCACATGGCCAGGCCAAGAGGGAGGAGGGGGCCTTACCTGCTCTCCTCCCTGTGGGGGAGTCGCTGCCCGGACCGGGGAGGCCCTGAGCCGCTCTCTGTCAACTTCCTGAAACTTCACAGCCACGCCCCCACATGGCTCTACCCATCCACTTTTACTGGTATGTTTTTTATTTTATATATTTGTTTTTAAATTTTTATTTATTTGAAAGAGAGAGAGAGTGATCGCCCATCTGCTGCTTCACTCTCCGAAGGTTCACAATAGCTGGGGCTGGGCCAGGCTGAAGCCAGGAGCCAGGGACTCCATCCAGGTCTCCCTCATGGGTGGCAGGAGCCCAAGGACTCAAGTCGTCATCTGTCTTCCCAGGCTCATTGGCAGGGAGCTGGAGTTGGGAGAGGAGCCTGGACTCACACCCAGCACTCTGCTATGCGCACAAGCGTCCCACTGCCCCCAAGCCCCATCTACGGTCTGGGTTTTTTTTTTGGAAATATTTATGTTTATTTATTTGAAAGACAAAGTTACAGAGAGAGGCAGACACACAGAGAGAGAGGTCTTCCATCCACTGATTCACTCCCCAAATGGCTCCAACGGCCGGAGCTGCACTGATCTGAAGCCAGGAGCCAGGAGCTTCCTCCAGGTCTCCCACCTGGGTTCAGGGGCCCAAGGACTTGGGCCATCTTCTACTGCTTTCCCAGGTCATAGAGAGAATTGGATCTGAAGTGGAGCAGCCGGGACTAGAACTGGTGCCCATATGGGATGCTGGAGATTCAGGCCAAGGCTTTAACCCACTGCACTACAGCATCAACCCCGGGGTTCTGTTTTTTGAAAGAAAAAATTTATCTTGCGCACACGCAGGGTCCCAGTTGTGAAAGGGAGCATGCCCTTCTTTGCACACAGATGCACCAGTAGCCGTGCCCGTGACCTGGAGGAAGGCAGACCCTCGGAGGGCCAGCAGCCCGGGCCAGGTTCTGTCTGTGGTGACAGTGGGGGGTCGAGGAAATGGAAGGAAGGAATCCCACAGAGGAGCTGCTCCTGCCCCCGCCTCCACCTCATCTTTCTGATGCTGTACACTTGCTTGTCCTGTGTTCTAATTCCGCGTTTGCACCACTGGACCCCTAAGGGCCAGGCTCTGTGTTTATTCTCCCAGGCTCTCGCCTGGGGGTGGACGCACTGCCAGTCGGCCAGGCATTTGGCCCCCAGCTGCACGCCGAGCACCTGCTCTGGGAGCCTCACGCCGAGCAGGGCGGTTCTGAGAGCCAGTGTCTGCAGCAGCTGTCAGCGTGCGGCGAGGCCGCCCGTACCCCACGGCCGTGAGCTTGCTTCCTGCCTCGCTCTGCTCAGGTTCCAACCTGGGAGGCGGCAGCTGGCGACTTACATGCTAGGGTCCCTGCCACCCACATGGAAGACCAGGATCGAGTTCCTGGCTCCTGGCTTTGGCCTTGACCCTGCCCTGACTGTCGCAGGCATTTTGGGGAGTGAACCAATAGATAGAAGATCTCTCTCCATCTGTCTGTCCATCTCTATCTCTCTCTCTCTGCCTTTCAAATATAGTGAAGATAAGTAAACATTTTACAAAGAGCATTTGCAAGTCCACTTGGCCCCAGGGAGGGGACATGGCCATGGTCACACCGCCAGCCCCAGCCCAGGCTCTTCTTCCCACGCCGGGTGGCCAGAGCTTGACCCATGGCGGCACCTGTGACTTTTGTGCCCAGAGGCTGGGTTTGAAGACTGGAACGTCAGAGCAGGAGGGACACAGTAGGGGCAGAAGATTGTGCGAGAAGAGACCCCAGGATGAGGTGGGCGGAACCAGGCCATGTGGGTTCCGACAATCTCCAACGTGGAGGTCTCTGAAAGCCAAGGCCAAGGCCGGGGCCTCCGCCTGCACTGTGCCGTGAGCCGCGTGGAGGGTGGATGCCCGCCGGGCCACCTTTGCCAGAAGGCCCGGGTCCCGCAGGCGACACTGTGGTCCTCTCCTCTGGCCCCTGCCCTGAGCACATGGGTGCGCGCTGCTGTGGCTTCCAGCTGTCGCTGCCTGCAATGCTTTGTCTGACCTTGCAACCCACAGGCCAGACGTGCCATGGAACCATGGCGAGGTCTCACACTCACGACTATGGGAAATGGGGTGTAAATACCCCAGCTCCTTCCCCCCGAGCTGAGTGATTCCGGGACATGACCTACACTGGCACCCAGGGTCTCCCCAGTGGGATTAAACTTATTTTCCCACGTGGTAACTGGCTGGAGAACTCACCCCTTCAAGTCTCACCTTTCTGAAGCCCTGGGGTGTCCTGGCACCTCTCGGGGCCCTCCTAATGCCCAGAACGTAGGGATGAGGCACCTTGCATGGCCACAGGGGCCCTGCAGATGTGATTAAGTTAAGGATATGGGAAAATATCTGTCAATTTACTTTATTTGAACGAGAGAGCGAGAGCGGGAGGGAGATCTCCCATCTGCTGGTTTACTCCCCAAATGCCTGCAGTCTACACTGGCGGGGGATGGGCCAGGCTGAAGCCAGGGACCCCATCCAGATCTCGGGGCTCCCATGTGGGTGACAGGGACTCAGCTACATGAGCCGTCACCAGCTGTCTTCCTGCACATTAGCGGGAAGCTGGGATCGGGACCAGAGCTGAGATTTGAGCCCAGGCTCCCCGATGTGGGATGCAGCGACCCCAGCGCTGTCTTCACTGCTGTACCAAATGCCCACCCCTAAATTAAGGGTCCTGAGGTGGGGAGAGCACCCGGGTTTTCCTGGGATCCCTGATGTCAGGAGTCTGAGGAGGATTTCAGGTGCAGGAGGAGGCAGGGAGAAGGCGGCCGTGTGACCACAGAGGCAGAAGCGAGGAGAGACGATGCTGCCCCTGCAGCTTTGAACACCGAGGCAGGGACGCACACCCAGGAGAACCGGAGCCCCCCAGAGCCAGCAGAGGGAAGGAACATCCTCCCCGGAGTCTTAGAGGGAGCGGGTTCTGCGAACAAATACATGACGGCAGCCGTGTACGGGTCATGGTAGACTTAGCCTCCGGGACGATCAGAGGGTAAGTGTGTTGTTCTAGGCCATGCAGCTTCTGCAGCAGCCCCCGGAAACTAATACCTCCACCGATCCTCGCATGGCTGCCCGCATTCTGCACATGGGGACATGGGGAACTTGACTCTGAGGACAAAGAGCTGATGGGAGGCAGACCTGGGACCAGACGCTGAAGCTAGTCAAGTCTCCTCCACCCACAACCCCAACACCGATTCCAAGAGGTAAATCTGCAAAGCTACCCACTGAAGCCGGAGTTCCTGGGATCTACAATGTATTTTGAAGGCTCAACAACAACAACCAAACCCCAAAGATACAAAGCCTCCTACAGATAAGAAAAACTCACAAGAGCTCGGAACAGGGCCAGAGCCTAAAAACCTGTTTAGCTGAACCCCAGACAGGCCTCCTAATTCTATCCTAAAGCAAAATGGAATTGCTGCTTGGCTATTACTCAGTAACCAACACGCATTTTATTGAGCTTATACTATGTGCCGGGCATGGGCTAGATGCCGTGGATCCCAAGCACAATGCATGGTAAGAAACGAGAACCGGCCCAGCAAGGCTGGCATGCAACGGAGCGAGCGCTCCATCTCCATGTCCAGAGACTCCTCCTGGGCACCCACTGTGCATCAGACGATGCGCAGGAGCTGGGGGGAGAGCAGGCTCTCCCTGGCACAGAGCCGCTGGCGGCTACTGAAGCCAACAAGCAGGTGACCCTGGTGGCACACATTCTTCCCACACCGACTCGCCCATATTGAGTAAGCGAAATTCAGGTCTCAGCGCCGCGTCACAGGTGCTTCATGCAGTCCAGAAAACCAGAGCCTGGGAGGAAAGAGCCGTCCATGCTTGAGGGTCCCCGGAAGCCTGTCCGCCCCTCAAGTTCAGAGGCAAAGGCTGTAGTGCGCCCCCTGGAGGAAGCAGGTGGAAAACCTTTGCACCGCTCCTGTGTTCCTGAGCCATGCACGGCCCTGGCGTCTCTGACAGAGGCTGTGACTGTCAGAGAGCAGCAAGAGACTTCCAATTGTCCCTTTGTGCTTCTGGAGCAGGACAGTGTCCAGGCAGCTAGCTGGCTTGGCTCCGGCTCAGCCCCCTCACTGAGAGAGACACTCGGCCGCGTCCAGGTGGCGGGAAGGCGCTGGGGTCCAAGTGTAAGTGGCTTCCAGCTCCCGTTCCCGTCCCACCCCACACCGGGCAGGCGCTTCCTCTTGACCTGATAGGAAGTGTGCAGCGAGTCCGCTGTGACAAAGAGGGCGGCGGTGTGTGCAGCTCCCAAGAGGGGACTTTGATGGAGGCGGGGTGGTGGGATGGGGCCCGCAGTGGCTGCCAACGATGCCCCCCCCCCACCCCGCCAATGCCGCACCTTGTATGGAGAGAGGCTGGTGAGCTGTGCCTGGTGTTCACGTGGCTGGGATTTGCCGTCCATTGGCTGTAGGACCTCATGGGCACTACCCCAGCCAGATACGACCTGGGTGAGTCCGGAGACTCTAGACCATTTCAGGGTGGGATTACCACGTGTTCTTTTCAAACTCCATGATGTGGTCTCTTAAAATCAGTGTGGAGCTGGTGGCACTGGCATCCCATATGGCTGCTGGTTTGAGTCCCGGCTGCTCCACTTCTGATCCAGCTCCCTGCTAAAGTGCCCGGGAAAACCACAGAGGATGGCCCAAGTACCTGGGCCCCTGCACCCACATGGGAGACCCAGAAGAAGCTCCTGGCTCCTGCCTTTGGCCTAGTCCAGTCCTGGTCATTTGGAGAGTGAATCAGAGGATGAAGATTCTGTCTATCATCTATTTATCTCTCTATCTATCTCTCCCCCCACCTCGTCTGTCTCTGTAACTCTGCCTTTGTTTTTAAGATTTATTTATTTTTATTTGAAAGTCAGAGTTACAGAAAGAGGACAGGCAGAGAGAGGGGGAGAGAGAGAGAGAGAGAGACGTCTTCCATCTGCTGGTTCACTCCCCAATTCACTGCAATGGCCAGAGCTGTGCCGATCCGAAGCCAGGAGCCAAGAGCTTCTTCTGAGTCTCCCATGTGGGTGCAGGGGCCCAAGGACTTGGGCCATTTTCTACTGCTTTCCCAAGCCACAGCAGAGAGCTGGATTGGAAGTGGAGCAGCCGGGTCTTGAACTGGCGCTCATATGGGATGCGGGCACTGCAGGCCAGGGCGTTAACCCGCTGTGCCACTGTGCTGGCCCCAACTCTGCCTTTCAAATCAAATAAATAAATAAATAGATAGATAGGTAGACAAATGCAACAGCACAGTGTGGTCTATATACACCATGGGGTATTATCTAACCTTGGAAGGGAAGGGGATTCCGACACCTGGATGAACCCTGAGGAGTGATGCCAAGTGGGGCGAGACGCCACCGCAGGACTAATGCCCGCTGCCTGACTTCGCACATATGCGGCTGACAAATTCATAGGGACTGAGGGTAGAACAGTGCTGCCAAGGGCCAGGGGAGAGGAGGCAGGGGAGTGCGTGTTGCATGGGGGCAGTTTCGGTTTGAGATGCTGGAGAGGTTCTGGCAATGGACAGTGGGGATGCTGGCACCATATCGTGAATGTGACTTAGGAATGGTGTAACTGGCAAAGTCTAGGTTATGCCTATTTTATCACTAAAATAAACACCAAATGCTACTCTCAGATTGAAATGGGATTGCAGGATCCCGGGACAGCAGAGTTGCCGCCGTGCAGTTTCTGACATCTCAGCATGGGGCGGGCTGCAGCAGGGTGCCCCGGGGGCCCCCTCGTCACTGCAGTCCAGGCAATGACCGGGGAGAAGTGACCGCCAGCGTCCACTCCGAGATTTGCACACAAGCGCCCACGGCAGCTTTATTCGGGGGAGCCCCAAACCGGGCCACCTCCAAGTGCCCATCAACGGGGAAAGGAAGGAGCAGAGAATCCACGAAGGCCGCCGCCGCCCCTATGGAGGGAGTGAGCTCCGGAAAGCCTCGAGCACTTGGCAGAAGGCCAACAGCGAGTGCCCAGCGAAGCAGCCAGAGAGAGGAGCTCGCCTACTGGGGGAGCCAGTGCTAGAACGTGGTAGCAGAGGCAGGCAACTCTGTCCTGATGCAGCTCGGGACAGCGACGGCATTGACGAGGGCAGCGTGGGCGCAGATGGGGACACAGAGAAACGTCCTAGAGGGAAACACCCCAGCCTTTGACATGGGTGTGGATCGCACCAGTGTGCACTTTATAGTTCTGGCAAGTTCTGATAAGTCTCAACTGTACTTGAGAGGTGTGTGCATGAATTATGCTGCCAGTTTCTTTAAAAAAATGAAAAATCTTTAAAATTTCTTTTCATTTTGTTTGAAAGTCGGTGTGTGGGAGAAAGAGAGATGAAGGATAATTTTCCATCCATTGGTTCACACCCCAAATGCCTACAACAGCCTGGTCAGCCAGGGATGAACCAGGCTAAACTGGGGAGCACAGAGTTCAATCTGGGTCTCCCACGTGGGGTCGCAGGGACCCAAGCGCGGGACCACCTGGGATAGATACCATCACCCACCTACAAGCCAAGTGCCCTTGGGCGAGATCCTCACTTCCCCATGCCTCAGTTTCCCTATCTGCATGGTGGGGATGCTCCTGTGACCAGCACCTCCCTCCCTTGGCAGGTAAGAGGATCGAAGTCAGCGTGAACAGAGCGCTGCTGCTTCCCTCCAGTGTCCCTGTTTCCACAGTCTGTGGGGCTGAGACATCTCGGGGCCTTTCAGACCGGGAGAAGAGTTCCCTCTGAGGATTAGGAGGTCCTATAGGGAGCAAACCACTTGCCTGTGAACGCATCTCAGAGCCCCAGTGACCTGCTCTATTAAACTCCCCTCCCCCAGCCCACATCCCGCTACCCGAAACCACCCATGGTCAAACACCCATGCTACCCAGAGCCCTCCCAGCCAGAAAGATCCTGGCTGCTGGCTTTGGATTGGCTCAGCTCCAGCCATTGCAGTCATGTGGGGAGGCTGTCTGTCTCTCTGTCTGCCTCTCTCTCCCTATAACTCTGCCTTCAAAGAAAGAAACAAAATCTAAAAACCCAGGGTGGACTTCCATGCGAGCATGATGAGCATGTCTGGCACACAGTAGGTTCACAAGAGGCCAAGTCCGTGCATGAACTGAACCCTCTGCTACTCTGCACTCTGCCAGCTGCAAGCTGTATTGATATGTTTTGGGGTTGGTTGATGACCGAGCTCTAAGAAGGCCCGCCTTTTGTCTTCATGTCCCCAGCACTGCTGAGGGCCAGGCAGGGCAGGGCCACAGCCAAGCTTTGAGGGAGGAATGGGGCCCTACCGGTTTTGTGGTCAAGCCCCGCCCCCCCGTAGATTGACAGAAATCCACACCAGAGAGGGCGAGTGATCCTCTAGCGTTACACAGCCCAGGTGAGTTGGGGCTATGGTGTCAAGGCCTCCTGGTCCCCGGGCCGCTTCTCCCACAGCAGGCAGTGGCCCTCGAGGCTGGAGGGCGTCTGGAGGCATCCTAGCCTCCCCCCCACCCCCCAGCAGCCCGTCTGCACACACCGCCCGTGCTTTCTCTGCAAGGCACACGTTGCGGCTGCCGGAGGCTGGCAAGCTCCGGGCCCCTCTCCGAGGGCCTCTGTCCTGTGCTTGGCCCCCGCATCCTGTTCTCAGTCATCAGCGCCACTGCTGTCACCACGCGGCAGCATCCGTGCACTGGCGCAGACCCGGAAGCTCCTGGGGACTTGGCAGGCTGCACCTTCCGACCCTCCTCGCGGAGGAGACTCCAGGGATCCCCACCAATAATTCGCGGGGGACGCCAGAGCTCTTCCCCAGGGTTCCGGGCGGGTGGGGGCCTGTCAGCAGCCCTCAAATGCTTGGATTCTGCTCTCCCTGCACCAGCCAAGGAGCCCCCCGAGTGCGTCACTCACGAGCCAGCTGGGAAGGCCTGCCTGGCCTGACCTGGGGGCTTTTCTGCTTTCCAGTGGGAGATTCGGGTCTCACGGCATAAGAAATGAGAACGATTTTAAGTTAAGCTGTGGCCGGGTGCCAAAAATCAGACCCTGATTGCAATTCAGAAGACCCTGAACGGAGGAAGTGGCGTAGCCTAAAGGGAAAGTCGAGGCTTGCGAATCAGACAGGCCTGTGACCTGTGACCCATAACCCCTGACCCCTGACCTCGATCCTGTCACTTAGATTCTATGATCTTCAGTCTTCTTTACAAAATAAAGTTGACAAGAGCCATGATGCAAAGTGAGGCCCACAAAGCTCCAATCGTGGTACCAGGTACACAGTAGGCGCCAAATCAATGTTACTGAATGAGGATGACCTTGTGATAATGAGCCTCCAACAGGATGCACCCTGAGAGCTTACTCAGCCTCTCTCACGCCGTATGCGTGTGCATGTGTGTGTGTGTTCACTATGTGTTTGCATGTGTGCATTGTTTTTCTCATACTGTAAAAATCTACCACGGTCCAAGTCTACATTTCCATGGCACATCACAAAGTTGCATGATCATTACCACCATGTTGTTCTAGAACACTTCTATCAGCCCCCAAATAAGCCCTGAGCCAATCAGCATCGCTCTCCACCTTCCCTCCCCCACCCCGGCTCCGGAACCCGGAACCGCTAATCTGCTGTCCGCCCTCCTGGTCTACCCGGCCATTGCGTGGGGACCGACTCAGCGGGCAGCCCCTGGCGCTGGCTGTGTTGGTGCAGCCCAGAGTTTTCCAGGCTCAGCAGTGCTGTGCCGTGCAGGACGCCGCCTCCCCATCACTGCAGCCCAGTACTCCGCGTTAGGTGACGGACACCTGCCGACGCCGATTTCGGCTCCGAACCCTTGCTTTATTCCATCTCGCGGAGTTGCCCTGCGGAGCACAGAGCGGGCCAGCCTTTTCCATCACCAGCTGGCACCCTCGACTCAGGAAGCTCCGGACTCCCCCAGCTGGCGAGCCCACGCTGGTGCCCACGGCCAACCCTCCGTGAGGACTGCCGTCAAACCCCGGGCTCAGCCACCGTGTCCGTGTGTGACGAGAAGGCGCTGGCATCCTGCCCTCGCCGTGGGGACCCAGCAGAACATCAGACATCACTTCAGCTTGCGGGCAGAGGAGTGAGCGGAACTCAAGACCACCTCGTCCCGCAGCCCCAGCGGGGTGTCGGCAGCCGCTCCAAGGGGGTGGGCGCCAGCATTGGGGGAGGGGGAGCCGCCCGTGCCTCCTCCCTGGGAACTCAGCAACAGTCGGGCTGCCCACAGGGTTCTGCTGGGGCGTCTGAGGTTGCCCGTGCTGGCCACTCCCCCTCCCGCAAGCCCAGGCCAGTTCCCCGCAGCTCCACTTCATTCTTTGCCCCTTTCTAATTCCCACGTGCTTAGCCCCAGACTGGCCGGCTGGCCACGTGGCTCAGAGCCAAGCCACAGGAAAGCCACCGTCCCAGGGTGCCCAGGGGTGGAGATGACGCAGGTGGCCACAGGGACTCCCTCGCACCAAGACCGGGCCGGAAGCTTCTCGGTGAGCAGCGCGGCCCATTCCTGGGAGGTCCCCACTTCTCACGCAGCGAGCAGTTCCCAGGCACCTGCTCTTGCTCACCATCCAGTTACCATGCTATTCACCGTGCACCGTGTGTCAGGCCCAGCAGCCTCAGAGGGCGCACAGGGACAAAGGTGAAAGCTACGAGCCAAGGATGGTTTGTAACAGAGGAGAGAAGGGGAAGGGGGAAGAGGGGTGGGCTGGGAGGTCAGGCGGCCCTGCTGGGCCCTGGCCTGGGCATGGAGGGACGCAGGCAGGCAGGCTCGGGAGCAGGTTCCACGCGGAAGGACTGAGCCTATAAGAAGAGCAGTCAAGGCAGGGTTCACGGACAGAGCTGCCCAAAGCCCTAAGGCCCTGCCCACAGCCCTGCAGCCCTCCGCCATGGGGGTCTGGGGTCCCTCAAGGGGAGGCAGGGGAGGCGTTCGCTGGCCCCCGGAATGCCGAATACATTTGGGGTGCAGATGCTGAACTCCGCCAGCCCCTGGGGCGTCCCCACCAGCGGCACGCAGGCATTGGCAGCTCCGCCAGCAGCCACCACACCGCCCTTCCCAGCTGCAACCAGGGGGCTGGCCCCCACGGCCTCAAAGCACCCCTCCTCCCCAGCATTCCCCAAAAGAACTGCTTCCTCCTCATGTATGTCTTTGGTTTTATTTATTTTTTAAAAGATTTATTTATTTATTTGAAAGGCAGAGGTACAGCTAGAGAGAAGGAAGGAGAGGGCAGGGTGGAATCTTCCATCTGTTGGTTCACTCCCCAAATGGCCACAGCAGCCAGAGCTGGGTGACGCCAGAGCTGGGAGCCAGGGGCGTCTTCTGGCTCTCCCACGTGGGTGGCAGGGGCCCGAGCACTTGGGCCATCTTCTGCTGCTTTTCCAGGTGCATTAGCAGGGAGCTGGATCGGAAGCAGAGCAGCCGGGACTCGAACCTGCGCCCATATGGGATGCCAGCGCTGCGGGCGGCAGTTTAACCTGCCACACCACAGTGCAGGCCACACGCGTGTCTTGCTTCTGTCTATTACCAGGTTGTACTTGGAAGAATCAAATCCTCACAAGGCCGCCATGAGGCTTGTGGAAGGAAACCAGGGCTCAGAGCACCTGGCTTGGAACTGGCCCCTGGGGTTTGCTGTGGGCTGGAGGTTCTGGGTCCAGCCAGGGTCTGGCCCTGCTCAGTGCCTGGTTTGAAGCCGGCCCCTGGGGTTTTATGTGGGCTGTAGATTCTGCGTCCAGTCAGGGTCCAGCCCTGCTCAGCACCTGGTTTGAAGCTGGCCCCTGGGGTTTGCTGTGGGCTGTGGGCTCTGCGTCCAGCAGCCAGGGTCCAGCCCTGCTCAGTGCCTGGCAGAATTCACCTTTGGACCAAGGACTGAAAACAGGGCTGGCAAAGTCAGCGCCACTGAGCTTGGGCCGTCCGTGTGGGAAGCAAGCGACAGGGAGAGCCCCTTGCCCTACCTCAACCCGCGGAAGAGCCATGTTAGGGGCGGCATTCGGCCAAGATGCTGCTCGGGACACTGCATCCATACTGGAGTGCCTGGTTCGAGTCCTGGCTCTGCAGCTTCTGGCTAATGTGTGTCCCAGGAAGCAGAGGTGAGGGCTCAAGGAGCCAGATCCCAGCCACCCACGTGGGAGTTGTGGACCAAGCTCCTGGCTCCGGGCTTCGGCCCAGCTCCGTCCTGGCCATTGTGAGCATCTAGGGGATGAATTAATGAGAAGGAGCTCTGCCTGCCTGCCTGCCTGCGTCTCAAATAAATAAAACATAATTTTTTTTCAAAAATGAGTGAAGACAAGGCCCCACCTGGACTTCCCGTACACCTGTCAGTCTTTGAACTCCCACGCCGTTTCTTTGTGCGGGGTTCTTTTTCTTAGGAATCTACAACCTCTGAACAAGAGGGCAGCAGCTTTTCTTTCTCGGGCTCTTCTGCCGGTGACCTGGGCTCCCGCCATCAGACTATGCCCAAGTTGGAGCCTCAGGAGAAGCTCCTGGCCAGGAGAGACAGGCACAGGTGGGCACGGGGAAGGTCCCGGCCCGGGTGTGGCCGCTCCTTCCTGTCCCCGGGGACAGTAGAGACAGAGCCCAGCGGTGGCGCCCAGGGGGCTCAGCATCAGGGCTGCATCTCGAAGTGTCGGTGCCCAGCACGGCCCCGGGCAGGTCCCGGCCACTGTCCCCGTGCTGTGGCTGCCCCACACTGGGTTCTCTGCCCACTGGACATTGTGCAAACCTCTGACAGGCTTTGATCAATTCTTTGCTTAAACTTGCCAGAGAGCAATCTGCTCACCTGCACAGAGCGCCTGGACGCAGACAGGTGATAGGCTGGGCCAGTCCGAGGGGGCGGGCTGGTGTTGTGGGTGGGATCTGAAATGATCTTCTGTCCCGGCGGGGGCTCTCCCAGAAACTGCCTGACAGTGTGGGAGCTGCGCCCTGGAGAAGGAGGGCTGGGACCACCCCACATTCCTGCTGCCCACGCGGCAGGGGCCGTGGACATCGTGATCCCGCGGGGAGCACTGTGCAGGGGACACAACCCAGGTCCCCTCACTGTTGGCCACGCCTTCGTGTTCGTCTGCCACTTGAGCAGCAGGAAATGAACCAAGTGAACCCACTCCGGGGATGGGGGTGGATCTCGGCCTCTCTGACATCACACACTACACACGTTACCAAAATTCTGCCCAGGCTCCGTGAATGACCCCAGGGAAGATGGTACCTGCCCTCTCCCCCAAGGAAGGAGGACAGACTTCTCGGCAAGGATGCTCCATTTTAGGCTGCGCGGACGCTCATGGAGTGAGAGGCCATGGGAGTTAGGGAGTGTCTTTGTATTACTCTCCTCCCGGAAGACTCACGAGACTCCGGCTCACGGGAACAGGGAACGTTCTGGAAACAGTGTCTTTGCCCGCGCACTCCTCAGCTCGCTCTCTGGCAATTGCAGACGCACAAATGAAGAGTCTGATTTTCTAATTTTCGGAAAATACGGGGCAGGAACTTTCTGGATGGAAATGAGGTTTGACAAGAAAAGCGTGGATTACGAGAGAGGTTTATTTTCATTTTCCCCCTTCTTGCTTATGGAGGGAGATTCTCTCCCTAGCATCATGAAATTAGGACATCTTGAACCGTCTTTAAAAAAAAGTGTGGGCACTCTGCCCATTGGGGAAGCATTATAGTGCTTTCCTGAACGTCTGCGAGGAGAGAAGCCCAGAGCAAGGCTCGTGCTCCGGGCACTGGGACAGAGCAGGCTTTTTTTTTTTTTTTTTAAAGATTTATTTATTTATTTGAAAGGCAGAATTACAGAGAGTCAGACACCAGGCAGAATGGAGGTGTCTCCTTTTCCAGGAAGCCCTCCCTGACCACCCAGCTTATTATCAGTGGTTAGCTGACCTCTCCGTGGAAGTCTGGTCCAGCCCAAGGTTTCGCAGACTCAGCCTATTGCAGTTGGGGCTGCAGAATTCTTTGTTTTTCCTGTGCATCGTGGGACACATGGCAGCAGCTCTTGCTTCTGCCCACCAGATGCCAATGGAATCCCCCAAGCTGTGATGAGTAAAAATGTCTGCAAAGCTTGCCACGCGGCCTCGGTGGGTGCAAAATCGGCCCTGGTTGGGAAGTGTGGACCCTGGACCAGAAGCGTGGCCAGAGTGCAGACTCCAGGCCCTGTGCCCAGATCGTCTGCATCCGCACCTGCACGGCCGCAGGATCCCTGTGTCATTCACGTGCACCTGGGATACCCAGGAAGCACTGGTCTTCCCGCCTCTTCTGACCCTTAGATCAATGATCCTCAAACTCCTGCGTCAAAGGAGGGCTCTGCTCAAAGGAGGGGAGCCCTGCCTCCTCCCCAGGTCCCCTGAATCAGACTCCGAGAGCCGAGGGCCAGGCCCCGGGGTCCAACCAGCTCCCCAGGGGAGGAGAATCGTGGCTTTAGACGAGCGCTGGGCCCTGGACTCGAAGCGCCAGCACCACCTGGGTACCCGTGAGGTTCCAGTGAGCAGACCCAGCTCAGACCTACAGAAGCCAAACACCTCCAGGCTGGGGCCCAGGGGTCTGTGCGGAAGACTTATGGGCGCTTCTGAGCCTTGCTGGACTTTGATATCTCCCACTCCAGGAGCAGAGCCTCCAGGAGCTGGGCACACACAGCCGGTGATGGTGAAATGAAGGGACGCGGGTACACCAGAGAGCCTACGAGATGGCCCGCAGGCACAGGCAGGCAGGCGGGTGTGTGTGTGCGTTGTGAGTGTGTATGTGTACGGGGCTCGCTATGATGGGCAGGTGAGTGTGTGTGTGTGAGTGTGTGTGTGTACAGGGCTCGTCACAATGGGCAGGTGTGTGTGTGTGTAAGTGTGTGTGTACAGGGCTCGCCATGATGGGTAGGTATGTGTGTGAGTGTGTGTGTGTGTGTGTGTGTACAGGGCTCGCCACGATGGGCAGGTGTGTGTGTGTGAGTGTGTGTGTGTGTACAGGGCTCGCCATGATGGGCAGGTGTGTGAGTGTGTGAGTGTGTGTGTACAGGGCTCGCCATGATGGGCAGGTGAGTGTGTGTGTGTGAGTGTGTACAGGGCTCGCCACGATGGGCAGGTGTGTGTGTGTGTGAGTGTGTGTGTACAGGGCTCGCCATGATGGGTAGGTATGTGTGTGAGTGTGTGTGAGTGTGTGTGTGTGTGTACAGGACTCGCCATGATGGGCAGGTGTGTGTGTGTGAGTGTGTGTGTGTGTGTGTGTACAGGGCTCGCCATGATGGGCAGGTGTGTGTGTGTGTGTACAGGGCTCGCCATGATGGGCAGATGTGTGTGTGTGTGTGTGAGTGTGAGAGTGTGTGTGTGAGTGTGAGAGTGTGTGTGTGAGTGTGAGAGTGTGTAGAGGGCTCGCCATGATGGGCATTTGGGGAGTGCACCAGTGGATGGAAGATCTCTGTCTCTCTGCCTCTGAGATAAAATAAAATATAATTAATTAAAAGAGAGACGGGATGGAAATGCAGGACTAATCCTTTCAGAAAACGTTCCCGGACACTGCCAAAGGTCTTCTGGGGGCCAAGTGCGTGTGCGGGAGCAGTGGGCTAGAGAGGGAAATGGTTGGAGAGGGTGCACCCCAGTGTGGAAGCCAAGGTCCCATTGGCCACGGGGCAGGTACAAAGGCCTGGCCTCGGGCGCCCACGCGCAGCTCCTCTGCCAGCCGTCTGTGCTCTGGGGCTCCCCCTAGGGGAGCTTTGTTGGGTGTCGCCGTGGTCTGAGGACTCCCCGGGGCTAATCCTGCTTCAGGTGTGTGGCTCCCAAGAAACCTTCTCACTGCCAACTCCAGCTCCAGCCTGGGAGCATCAGCAACCTGCTGGGGACCGCAGCCCAAGTCCTGAGCACAAGCGGCCCCTCCCCCAGGCGACCGCAGAACAAGCGCCTGCTCCACATCCTGCGTGATCCGGAGCCGAGGACTGGTTCTGAGCACACTGAGGACCCTGGCCAAACCCATCCTCCCCGAGAAGAGAGGGGGCGGGGTGTGGGTGCGGTCCAGGCACGCTCCCAGCCCTGAACACGGTCCCCACTTCTGTCTTCCAACAGAAGCAGCGCCTGGCTAGCCTTGGGTTAAGAGCTATTTACAAATAACACACATCTTTGAAAAACCTGTCATCCAAGTTCAGGACAAAGGGGTCTCTGGGGTCTCCGCATGGTTTCTGTTCTGTCTATTGCTCTGGGAGAAGAGAATTCCAAACCCCAGCTCCTTTTAACCCCAGCGATCAGAGTTAGAAATGGGAGTCCAGTGGCCCGAGCTGCAGCCGGCTTCACGCCGTCCACATGCACCGCTTCTATTATTCAGTTGTCCAAAAATAAGAACTCCAAGATGCGCGTCACCGACCGGGAGGGGATGTTGACAGCGTGGACGAGAGCGGCGTGGCAGAAGTGAGGAGAAGCAGGCGCGGACGCAGGAGGAGGGACGGGGAGGAGGCCCCGGGCTCCAGGTAGGCATGTGCTGGGGGAGGGACAACGGTCAAGTCTCTCAGGCCACTGGCTTGTCCAGAGGCAGAGGTCAGCATTCTTTGTGACCTTTGACCTCAGCCTCCTTATCAGAGGTACTGGAGAAAAACTCCTCCTCCGGCCAGGTCACATGGGTCCTAGTGGGAGTCACACGGGGACCTGGCTTTCCAGTGTGTGCCGCGTGGCCAGGGCCCCGTGTGATAGGAAAGGGCCAGCTCCCCCTCTGGAAAAGAGGAGGAAGTGTCATGCTGGCCTCTTTGTGGGAGCCTCCCAAGTCTAACTCAGCAACACCTCGAGAGCCCGAGCCCCCACAGTGGCCCATGGTCACCCTCGCCATCCACCCTCCTCAGCCTCATGTCCCCCACATGTCCCGCTCCTGCTGACCCGGGGAAGAGAAGCCGAATGGGGCCTCCCTGGAGGCCCACACAGGGCTTCCAGAACCCGTCGGTTTTGCCGGGGACACACCTGTCCTCCCTCCCTTTCCAGGTCTGGGTCAAGAGGCCGGGCAGGAGGACCCTGCCTCTAACGAGCCTGCAGAGGGTCAGTCACATGTCAGGCAGCCACGGTCCACCACAGAGCCACTACTGCACCCTGCCAGGGATGCTGGAGAAGCTTCTAGAACGTCGGGTTCCCACAGACCGGGCCAGAGTGAACGGGCGTCCATGAAAACGCTCGTTCAGCGCCCTGCACTTGCAAGAAAGGAAAAGTCAAGTTCGCGAGGGTCTTGGGGACTCTGCTTTCTCCCCACTTCCCTTCTGGCTGAGAAGAGACTTATGTACAGGTGCAGAGCAGGCGCCCTGGGGCCGTAGAAGCAATGCATCTTAAGGCACCATCAGAGTCGGGGGTTCCCCCTCCCCAGCCCCCACAGTGATCTCCCTGTCTGAGCATCAACCACATCAGAACCCACTCCTGCGCTGGCAGCTTAAAGGATTTTGATTTGCAAAAGGCAGCTGGAGAAGACGGATCAGAAGTGGGACGTCCGGAGGCCCGGCTCTGTCCCGGCTCGGCTTCAAGGGGCCGGCAGCTCGCCGAGAGCTGCTCGGGCCGGCGTCTGATCCGCAGGTGAAATCCGCTCTCGGGCGTTTGCCTGCTTGAGCCTCCTCTGCATCTCAGGGGCCTGTGGCCGCCAGTTCTGGGATCCACCGGAGGAGGCGGCTTTCTGATTTCCCGTGGGAACTTTCCCCGACAGGAGGCCTCCGTGCGCCAGCTGGAGTGCCCCTTCCCATCTTCTCTGTGTGTTGCGGAATAATTACTACCTCCGGAGAGCTCCGCCTGGGGTTAGTGTCGGATGTTTGGTTCAGATAAGACACAGCCAGCCCGATGGAAAAGCACTGTGTGTTCACCGCCCCTTTGCTGGGATTAATTCCGATCCTCAAACGAAGGATCAGAGAGGGGCGAGGCTCGGGAGTGGCACAGCCCACGAGTGTTCTCGCCCTCTGCTTCCGAGGGCTCAGGAAGCTGGGGGCAGACCGATCACCGGCCAAACGGGGGCCGAAGCACTGTCCGGTCTCCCTGTGCGGTGCGTCCAGCCTGTAGGAGGGGCCGGGTGTTCACAGAGAGGGAGGATGGAAGGCTCTGAGAAGCCATGAGACTTTGCTAGTTCACAGCCAAGGCTCCTCCCACTTCGCCCTCCTCCACTGTCACGTGGGCCTCACGGCTGCCACGCACGGGGATCATTCAGAGTGGCCAAGTGGTGTCCACCTGGAGGCTCAGACATGCCCCTTCTTCAGAAACAGGTCACCAGTGAAAGGTCTTGAGATTGAGCGAGGGCCTTTCACCCACGGCCGGCCGCCTGGGAAGACGACGACAGGGCCACGGAGAGGCAAGTCCGGGGAGGACGCAGGGAGAGACGGGGCGATGCTGCCGCAAGCCGGGATATGCCGCAGCCCCCAGGAGCTGGAAGGGGCGGGAAGCACGCGTGTCTTGGAGCCTGCAGAGGGCGGGCAGCCCCACTCACACCTCGACCCACGGTGCACTTGGTGCACTTGGGCCTTCCAGACAGACCAAAGAGCGCATTCCTGGGGTCAAAGCCGCTGGGATTACGTGCATCTGTCGTGGCATCCCCAGGAACCTGAGACGACACTTTCAGTTTTGCACCTCTCCCCAAATTCTGACTCCCTAAGCGTCTCTCTCTCTGCAAACCTCTTTCCTCTCGTAGCTCCCAGGTTTCCCAAGGAAGGTGAGCGCCAAAGCCCACAGAGCCGGCCTCAGTCTTTGGTGGTGTGGAGCCAACCTGCCCCCACGCAAGGAGGCCTTGTGCTGTAACAAAACGCCAGAGGATGCCAGCTGTGACGGTGCCTGGTCGCGAGGACTGGGGCTTCCCAACGGGGCCACGCTCTGTACCCAGCACTCCCTGGGCTTTTTCCGGTTGAATCCTTAGGAAGAAAAGCTGGCCAGCACCTCTACTTGTCGCGTAATGGGAAGGGATGCACCGACAGCCTAAGTCCCAGCCTCAATTCCTGGCTCGGGGTCTGCCCACGGGGCTGTGCCTTCCACCCACCCCCACTCTGCCTTCCCACCCCATCCAGATCCCACCAAGCCCCTGAAGGCCGACTCTTGAGAATCGGGCTTCTGGAGAGCAAATAGAAACGTACAGCACTTCAATAATCTAGTTTGGGGGGAAAATGAAACTCTTGCATATCTTCTTCATCCATCATTCTTTCGGCAGAGCTGATAAATGTCACTCCTTTGATGCCAGGCGGTCCATGGGATGAAAAGGTTGCCGGGTAAATGGTGATAACACAGTTTCAATGCAATAACAAGAAGAAGAAAAGGCAGCCGCCGGGCAGACGGAGAGATTGCTAGAAGAAAACAGAGGAGAGAGGGCTGCCCGGGCCGCTGCTCTCCTGAGTCCTGTCTTGTCCACGGGCGTCACTGGGTCATGTCGCAGGCTCCGGTCACAGTGTCTGTGTGGAGAGGACAGCGGAGGCAAGCAGGACACACAGCGGCCCCCAGCCCCGCCACGGATGCAGAGGCATGCCCGCGCTGGGCAGAGGGATGGCTCGTGCCGGTGGCTGCGTGTGCCAGAGTCACCAGGGCAGCCTGAGAGCCAGGCCCGTGCAGGTCGGGGGCGGGATCAGCAATCTGCCTTGTCCTTGTCCTAGTGACTGGTAATTAACAAGCCTGCCAGAGAATTCTGCACCCATAGGCAGAAGAATGGCTGGTTCTCACTGGAGCAAAAGGCTGGTCTGACTGACAGCAAGACAGTTGCCCCGGCAACCCCATCTCCTTTCTGGCCCCATGACTCTGATGACTCCGGCACCTTGTGAAGTGGGACCCCACAGCCTTGGGTGACTTCGTGTAGCCTCCCCACCGGATGCAGGTGTCAGGCCGTCTGCCTTTTCCAGGCTCAATGATGTTTCACAGCGCAGCTGGACCACATCCGTTCTCTTGTTGATGGATTCTGGGTTGCTTCTGCCCTTTCCTGGCTGTTACGAGTCACACAGCTGTGAACATGGACGCATGGACTGCTGGACCGGAAGTCCATCCTGTCCTTAACTCCCTGAGGACTCGCCACACATTTTCTGCGAGCGGCTGTCCCAGCCAGAGGGGCATCAGGGTCCAATTTCTCCACGTCCTCGCCGTGCTTTCTTTAGCTGTGCTAACAGGTGTAATACACTGCCCTTTAACAACGGCACATCTAATACGGGCATCCTGGTATCCTCCTCACAGAGAAAACCAGACTGTGGCTGAAAACACATATTGGAAAAACAGCTCCAAACACTGGCTCTGGATTCAAGAGGAGATGACGGAGACAGAAAATGTTTTTCTGTGCAGAGCGGGGCTACGCTCGGCTCCGGCTCTTCCATCTCTTGCCTGCGTGGTCTTGGACAACCAAGGTCCCCTCAGCTCTGCAGCCACTGGGTCACTTGCCAGCAGGAAGCAGAGCATCTCAGAAGCATTTAGTGTGTGTGCGTGTGTTTGTGTGTGCACGCGTGTGCAGTCAGCTCTCTGTATCTGTGGGGGATTCAACCGACCCACATCCAGCACAACTATTTAAAAACTTGCATGTATATTGAACATGCTATTTTTGCTACTATTCCCTACACTATACAGTAGCACAAGGACCTCCATAGCAATCGCATTGCAGTGGGTATGACAACGAATGCAGAGAAGGGGTAATGTGCCCAGGAGGATGTGTGCAGGGTCTGTGCAATATAACGTCTTTTATACAGGACTGGAGAATCCTCAGATGTCAGTGTCTACAGCAGGTGGCAGGACCAATTCCCCAGAGATGTCAAGGGGTGACTATGCCAGCGATACTGCACGGAAAACACCTGCCATGAGCAGTGCACGACCCCTAGCAGGTGCACAGTAGCATCTGCAGGGAGACGGAAAGGCTAAGAGAAAGGCTGCTGGCCTTCCCGTGGACTCCCTGTCCCCTCTCCCCAACACTCAGCCACTCACACTCACACACACCCCTACATGCACAGTCACCCACGGACACACCCGCACACACACCGCACTAGCAGCAGGAGACCATGGAAGACCAGAGTCGGCGGGAGAGGCGGAGACGGTCACGACCAAGACACGCGCTGGGGCTCTCACGGCTTCAGAATGAGGCCCCTCCTGGTTTGAGAGGAGATCCTGTGCCCTGTGCCTGGGAGCAGCTGTGCTAACCCCGAGTCTGCCCCCTCTTCGGCTGGAGACAACACAGGCGGAGTGACAGGTGTCAAAGCTGTGTCCTGCCCCCTTCCTTGGGCTGGCCAGTGAGCCTGTGGGGTCAACATCCATTGAATTGACTTCGCAGATGGCCCCAGTAGCCGCCTTTGGCCCTGAGCCCACAGCGGAGGCCTAGCACAGGGCCACGGCCCCGGAGGAAATGGCTACTGTCTGGTCCGTTTCAGGCCTCAGGCCCTGGCCTGGCCCCGGGGGTGGGGGGGTGGGGGGGGAAGGGTTGATGGAGCTGACGGAGCCCTCTTCTTCCTGTGGGTCTTTCCTTCTCTGCTTCCCAGTTGAGGGCACCCCCAGACCCCACACACCAGCTGGGCATGAGCACAGACCCGCTTTCTAGGTGAAGAGTGAGATGCGGGGGGCTTCCACGATTCCACCCAGGCCACGGAGGCCACATCCTGAGCCAGCATCAGTCGGCTTCAGCCTCACTGCCTGCTGCGGTTTCTGACTGTAAGATTTATTTTATTTTATTTTATTAGAAAGGCAGAGCAACAGAGAGCAAGGAAAAGAGAGAGCGGGAGAGAGAGATCTTCCATCTGCTGATTCACTCCCCACATGGTCCCTACTACCAGGGCTGGGCCAGGCTGAAGCCAGGAGCCAGGGACTCCATCCGGGTCTCCCACCTGGGTACGGGGGCCCAAGCACTTGGGCCATCTGCTGCTGCTTTCCCAGGTGCATTAGCAGGGAGCTGGATGGGAAGAGGAGCAGCCAAGCCTCGAACTGGGACTCTGACTCTGTTTTTGTAAATAAAGTTTTATCGGCGAACAGACAATTCCACTCATTTGCATCTGGTCCGCAGCTGCTTTCCTGTCGCCATGGCAGAGCTGAGTGGTCCTGGGGCCCCAGAGCCTGCGATGCTTACCGCGTGGTCCTGTCTGGAAGTCTGTCTGCCCCTGCTATTAACCATGGCACCGCTCACCTGCTCGGGGATCCCTATCTGTGGGCTGAGGGATCGCTCGGCTTCTCAGTGCCATGTGGGAGGATGTGGCTGCCACCTGCCTGCTGTGCACGGGGCCTGGGAGGGAGCGGGATGGGGACAGTGCAGTCTGGATTCACAGGAAGGCAAGCGGCAAAACGCAGCCCCATGGAGGCGAGCAGGACTCCTTAAGCAGCGAGCCCAGGGCTGGGCAGCGGGGCTGCAGCCTGGGGTGGAGTCAGCCACTCAGCACAAGTTTCCCAGTGGATCTTGAGGCTTCTGCCTCTGAGGACACATCACCCACGGCTGCCCTTGCACCATGGACCATGCACCATGCACCACGCACCATGCACCACGCAGCCAGCAGCAGGGGTTTGAGTCCCAGCCAGGCTGCTCGCTGCTGCGTGTCTGCGGGCCTGTAGCAGCGCCTGCCTTGCAGCTTGGGAATGAGAAAGCAGAGCCGGAGGGGCAGCGGTGTCACCCTCGGCCTGGCCGCTGAGGCCCCCAAGGCCTCCAGAAGGCGGCCGGGGGCGGACGGCCGTGGGCGGCCGGTGACCGAGTGGCGCTGGCTCCGGCCGGCTCCTTCCCTTCCTCTGCCAGCCCCATCAAGCGGGCGCTAATCGCATTATCCAGATTATCTCCCGCGGTCTCAGAGCTGCAGAGCCGTTGCCCTGGGACTTGGGTTTAATTCCGTTTTAATAACAGGTTCTTAAACACATTTGAAAACAAAATTATGATGCCCTTTCATCCCTTCAGTGCGGGCAAACCTTCCTGGTGTGCAGTAACGGATCCGGTTTTGCGTTGTCTTTTGTCCCGTTGTTTGGACTTCTTTTGTGCTATTTTCTCTCTCTCTTTTTTTAAAGAATGCATGTTGTCCTGAGGCTGGGGGCTGGGCTCTGGGCTTTTCCATTTTGCAATGATTTCCCCGGCAACAAAGGAGGCAGCCATCTCCCCAGAGCCAGGACCTGTCTGATGTGCTGGGGCCCGTGGGGCTAAAAGCAGCGACTTCACCTTAGGCTGATGCATCCAATCCAGCCAGAGGCTCGGAGTGCTATCTGCGTCCTTTACTTACAGAGGGCGAGGGTAATGGGGTGTGCGCCCTGGACTAGGTGCTCTGCGGTGATACCTCGGGTCGCCCTTGCCATGATCTTCAAGGAACAGAGAATTCTAAACACTCAGGCATGGTGCACTGGGTTAAGATATTTGTTTGTTTATTTGAGAGGGAGATGGGAGCTCATGCACTCTCCAAATGGCCCAAAGCCGGTGTCAAAGCCAGGCGCTCGGAACTCAACCAGGTCTCCCACGTGGGTGGCAGGGACCCAACCTCTTGAGCCGTTACCACCGCTCCCAGGGTCTGCTGTGACCCATTCTTTAAAAAAAAAAAGGTGTTTTTTTTTTTTTTTACTTATTTGAAGGGAGAGTTGAGAGAGAGAGGAAAAGACGGAGAGAGAGAGAGGTCTTCCATCCACTGGTGCACTCCCCAAATGGCCACAAGGCCTGGGCTGGCTGATCTGAAGTCAGGAGCCCTGAGCTTCCTCCGGGTCTCCCACAGGGGTGCGGGGGCCCAAGCACATGCACCACCTTCCACTACTTTCCCAGGCCACAGCAGGGAGCTGCAGCAGATGTGGAGCAGCTGGGACTTGAACTGGTGTCCACAAGGGATGCTGGATTTGAAGGCAGAGGCTTGACCTGCTATGCTGCAACACCAGCCCTCTGTAACCCCGCTCTTGACAACGGCCTCAGCTCCCCCCAGGACCCCCACCCAGTCAGGCAGGGACAGTCACCCTGCAGGTGAGCTCACTTCCCTTAGGGCACTGGCTGCTCTCTTCCTCGCAGTCAGGACAGATATGGGGCGTGCTCCTGGCGCTGGGTGATGACGTGTCCTGAGAGGCTTGTCCTCGGCCACCTGGGCAGAGATGGAGCAGGCTCTACGGGGGTCTGAGGGAGCCCAGTGCCAGGCGAGGGGTGCTCCTGGGCTCATCGTCACCAGCCTCCATCTCAAAGACCGACTCTTCACACCGCAGGAGTAAGCCTCCCCCGGGCAGTGACCCAGCTCCGGCTCGGGTTCATGGGTGGGTGGGGGGGAGCATTCGTTCATTCACCAGATTCCTACCTGGCTGTGCTCTGGGGCCTTGGGGGCTGCAGCACCTGGAGCCAAGGGAGACCTGGGCCCCGTCTCAAGGAGCTTCATGCGGGTCCAGCCCACGCCCACGAGCCTCGGTCTCGGCGTGGGGACCTGGTGCACCGTGCCTGCTGGTGAGCTGCTCTCTGCAGCTGCAGCCCCCAGTGGGGCGCAGGTGGCTACTGGCACCTCCGCAGGACAGGCAGGGCGGGACGGGGCGTGGTACCCACCCCCGGGGGACTTGCAGCAAGTGCTCGGACATTGACTGGAAGTGCTGGGGTGGGGCCTGGCAATCTGCATTGGACCCGGCCCCCAGGGGTGCTGCTGAGGCTTTGATGCGGCTAGACCGGTGCGGGGAGGGGGCTGGTTCTGCTCTTCACTGACCAGGGTCATCCCGCCAACCAGAGGGACCTGGCCTCAGTTTCCTTGCCTGTAAAATGGTGAGAGGCACACTCAGGGCTCCGCAGCGCTTTGAGGATGGAACGAGACAGATTCAGCTGGGGGCTTGCAAGCACGCCCTCCTGGGTGGCTGTCGCTTGTGTCTCGAGAGCTCCGAGCTCTGCCCGCCTGGCAAGCAGCTCCCCGTCACCCCCCAGCCCCCAGCCCCTGGACTGCACACAAAGCAAACTTCCTTGGTAAATGCAGAAATACAGGAAGGTTTCTCTCTGGGACACCAGCTCTGCAGTGGGGCCACCAACATGCCCCTGTCCCCGCATCAGCCGAGAAGCGAAGGGCCTCATCCGTGTCTGTGGCCGCAGCTCGGGCTGCGCGTCGGGGCGCCTCTCGGGAGCACTGGCTGAGGAAGGCGCTGCTGCTGTCTGGTGAATTAAACCACCCCTGCTAAGCTCAAACAAACACAAACCTATGGAGAGGGATTTCACTAATTCACTCTAACTACTGGTACACTCATCCAGACTCGCTACGTTATCAAAGGACGAGAAGAATAATTAAACACCCGGAGGAGCTGGTGGACATATAAATTCGCTTTATTGGACTAGAGAATTAAGACTATACTTCCAGGGATCATTTCTATAGCTCGCTACTAGGGAGGTGCCTGTGCAGTGAGCTACAATCTAACCCCGCGCAGGGAGGGCTTGGCAGGGGGTCTGCCGATGGCTCCATCAGACCAGGGTCCAGGAGGGGCTCCCTAATTCCTCCACTGGCCCCCCAAACTCTGCTTCCTCCACAGGGAGGATGGAGCAGGTGCATTCAGAGCCTGGGCGCGTGTTCTCCAAGCGTGACCCCCAGGTCAGCCGTGGGGGTACCTAGGAAATTCTTGGGCTCCACCCCGCATCTGCTGAGACAGATACTCTGGGTCGGGGTGGGGCAGGGTGGGGCTGGCACACTTGGAGAGGAAGGGCCAGGCCTCCAGCCCCTTTCACAGGTGGGCTGGCGAGCATACATGCTGGCGTGAGCAGAGCTGGCACCCAGAGTGCTCTGGGAACCTCACCAAAGGGGAAGCTTGGACCTGCACAGCCGAGCGCAGCCCGAGGCCACGGGTGTTGGTCTGAGCAGGGGCTTTTGTTCACTTTCTAGATGCATTTTGCACAACGAGTTGCTAACAGTTAAATCCCCGTACAGTGTTGGCTTTTTGCTTTTATGGAAAAATTAGGAGGATCCGGCCACACCACACCTGCATCCGTCCAGGGACAGGGGCTCAGTGGCCGCCACCTGGCACAGCTGCTCCTCCCTCTGACGCAGTCTTTGAACTCTTCTGTGAGCACTGCCAGCTCTCTTGTCATGGCTCTGGCCACCGCGCCGGCACCCGCAGGTGTCTGAACCTGCCGCCTCGGCTTCAGGGGCTTCACCCCCAGGTGAGCTGCAGCCCTGTGTTCAGCCCAGCTCTGCCTTCCTGTAGCAGTGACTCCCGGGCTTCCCCAGGAATACGTCTCGTGGCGTCATGAATGCACTTGGACCGGAACCGTCCCCCAGGAATGACCACAAACACCTGCCCCTTGACCTTGTACGACTGCCCTGTTTATGTTTCCCTCGCAAAACGTCCCATGGCCAGGTCATCTCCAGGTCGGCAGGCTCTCCCAGCCTGGCCACTGCAACCTCCAGGCTGGGCCATTCTCTGGGGGTGGGCTGGGGGGAGGCACTGTCTTGGGTGGTGGGGGAGGGGCAGCAGGCTCCTTGGCCGCCCACGTCGGGGCTGGGAGCATCCTTCACTTCCAGTTCTGACCACCAAAAATGTCTTCTGATTCTTTTCCTGACTTCCCCAGGGGGTAAAATCGCCCCGACCTGGACACCACTGAGGTGCGTAGGGCCTGGTACAGAGACTTCTAGAAGACACTCTGGACGCATGGACCAGTGGGCATGTGGGTGGGTATGGGAGGCAGGAGTGAGTGGATACACCAGCAAGTAAATACAAGCGATTTTCTAACAGTTCACGGGGAAATGTAAACATGCAAAGATATCAAGACTGTCGGCCCCCAGACTGCCCTGTGAGGTCCATTTTCCAGGGACCTTCTGCAGTCCCTGGTCCACAGTGCAGAGATGGAGAGCAGCGGGAGGAAGAAGGAGAAAAACCCGAGGCACCGAGTGAACCGTAGTGGAGACGACTTAGAAATGGCAATTTTAAACGACAGCAAATTGGGTTCAAATCCCTCAGCGCCCTCCCGGGCTGCCTCCAGTGTGGCAGGTGGAGAGCACTTGTCATAGATTCGGAGCGGGATCAGAATGACACGGCTGGGGTGAGTCCTCGCAAAGGCACAACTGTCCTGCGCTGCGGCGTGGACTCTGCTCTGGGTCTCCAAGCCCGACGCTGGCCGTCCTCTGTGGCCTGGTGATGGCCCTGTGCGACCTCGCGTAGGCATGGACAGGGCCTGTGCTCTAGGGACTGGCTGGAAACAAAAGAGGACAAAGGCGGGGAGACCAGAGGCCCGAACGCTTTCTTTCTTGGGGGGACTCTGTCCATTGCTAAAGCATCACGGGTCCCCCGCATCCAGCCACCCCTCCCTCCCATACAGGAGTTGAAAGAGTGAGTAGGGGGGCTCTTAAGCAGCCCCCAAATCCATTTCATCAGGGCAGATCTAGGCACCGCTGCTGGCCTTCCCTGCACTCACGGGCTACGTGGTGGTTTCGCTTTCCTTCGAATGCCAGAGCTGAACTGGTTCATTTCAGACTCCGTAATGATCCTCTTAGAAAAAGAAAAAAAATCCCAATCGAAATTTTGGGGAAAAAAGAATCCAAGCAAATGCTTTGTGCATCTCAAGGGTGCTTCTGCAGTTCATGGGTGGTACCAGGTGTCGCCCGCCTCGGGGTTCCAGGGTGGGGGGGCGAGGATGAACTCTGCCCTCCGGGACCCACTGCAGAAGCCCTGAGTCTGGTGGGTGGGAGAGGTTAGAGAAAGTGGCTGGTCTCTCACTTGCTCCACGCCATCCCTCTGGTCCCTGCTTGAGGACAGGGTAGACGCAAATTGTCCCCAGGCATCACCGCAGACGGACAAGGGGCTCGCCTGCGCCAACTCTCCTTGCCCAGGGTCCAGCAAGGGGAGGAGGACTTCCCGCCATCTATGCCAGGGAAATGCTGGAGCCAGTTTAAACCCCACTGCACTCTCGACAGCAGCTCCCTTCCCAGGGCTCAGGCGGCCACACACAGCAAGTTGCAACAGAGATGAGGGATCACCAGGTGGTACGTGAGCTCTGACTGTGATGCCCAATGTGGTCGTTCGACAGACAGACAGTGGGGCTGGTGTTGTGGCTCAGCAGGTTGAGTGCCGCCTGCAGTCCTGGCATCCGGTACCAGCACTGGTTCGAGTCCCAGCTGTTCCACTTCCAATCCAGCTCTCTGCTAATGTCCTGGGAAAGCAGTGGAGGATGGCCCCAGTGCTTGGGCCCCTGCACCCACGTGGGAGACCTGGATGGAGCTCCTGGCTCCTGGCTTCAGCCTGGTCCAGCTTTGGCCATTGCGGCCATCTGGGGAGTGAACAGGCAGATGGAAGATTTCTTTCTATCTCTCCCTCTCTCTCTTTCAAATAAATAAAATTAACCCTTAAACAAACAAACAAACAAAACAAAACAAAAAACCCTCCGACAGTTGATCTTCAGGATGCTCAGGGTTGAGGATGTGTTGATGGAGCCCCAGCGACTTCCTCCGAGTTCCAGGTGTATCCAGGTTTGCGAAAGCCACCTTGGTGGCTGTGTTTCCTGCAACTCCACCCCTCTCTGGCTGCACACGAGCGGGCAGCACATGGGAGAGTCTGGGCTGCTTCTGTCCTCTCTTGGGTGCTGAAATCGTTGTTTCCGACCCGGAGGAGCCACGGGCCCAGAGGCCTCCCAACAGAGGGGTGCAGGCGGAGTCGGCCCAGAAGTGCGCCAGGCGCTGTGGGGGTCACTAAGATGCCTTCCAGGCAAACGAGCAGGTGGCTCTTGGGTGTATGAACACCCTGGTGAGGAGCAGATCTACTTAAACCTGGCAGAGTTCAGAGTCTCCATGTTCATTGTGATTTTTCTCAAGGATATTGAAAACACAGGCACGTCACATGGGAGGGAAGGCGTCTGGCTTTGAGAAATGTTTACTTTCGAATGCACGTGCTGGGGTGGGGATGTGCTACCACGCGGGAAGCCTGCGACCCATTCCCAAGCGCCAACGTGAGTCCCAGCTCCCAGCTGACACACTCGGGAAGGCAGTGGGTGATGGCCCAAGTTCCCGCCAACCACGTGGGAGACCTGGCTGGGGTTCCTGGCCCCTGGCATCAGCCTGGTCTAGTTTTGGCTGTTGTGGCCACCTGGGAAATGAACCAGCAAATGGAAGATTGATCTCTCTCTCTCTCTCTCTCTCATTCTGCCTTTCAAATAAATAAGTAAAAAAAAATTCAAGATTGATTTATTTAATTGAAAGGCAGAGTTACAGAAGGAGAGACAGAGAGACAGATTTTCCATCTGCTGGTTCACTCCCCAAATGGCCACAGTGGCTGGAACTGGACCAATCCAAAGCCAGGAGCCAGGGCTTTTTCCGGGTCGCTCACATGGGTGCAGGGACCCAAGTACCTGGGCCATCTTCCACTGCTTTCCCAAGTGCATTGGATCAAAAGTGGAGCAGCTGGGACTCGAACTGGGAGCCCATATGGGATGCTGGCACTGCAGGCAGAGGCTTTACCGGCTATGCCACAACACCAGCCCTAATCTTTATTTTTTCTAAAGTGAGCATGTGTTACTACTTCTCTACCATTATAATGCAGTGTGTACATATTTGGTTTTCTTGCAATTTGTAAATACGCATTTGGTATGAGTTTCTATAGTTGTGGATGTCTCACTAAACCCGATGGCTTGCTCAACCACACACACCACACGTACACAGTAATATCTCGCTTGCTGTGTGACCTGAGCAAGTCACTAAACCTCTCTGGGCTTTGGCTTCCTTACCAGCTAAAGAGACAACACTAACAACACCGACTCTCCAGAGAGACTTGAGAAGACTGAACGAGATGCAGGTGCAGTGCCCGCCAGCCCCTGCCTGGGCTTTCTGTATGTGCCACTGCCCTGAGCCCACCCTGCCACCTCTAATGCCGTTCCCCCAACACAGACTACAGACAACGGACAGACACAGCCGGGCAGCCAGCAGACACTGTTGGATTTTATGGGATCATCTGACTATTAAAATAAAATGCTGGGGTGGGCATTTGGCCTGCCAGTTAAGGTGCCAGCTAGGATGCCCATAGCCCGTTATCAGCGGGCCTAGGTTTGAGCCCCAGCTCTGCTCCCGGCTCCAGCTTCGTGCACCTGCTGCTGGCTCAAGCACTCAGTCCCTGCTGCCCATGTGAGAGCTGGATGGAGCTCGCTGCATCAGTCCAGCCCAGTCCTGGCTGCTGTAGGCATTTGGAGAGTAAAGCAGTAGATAGGAGTGTTCTCTCTCTCTCTCTCTCTCTCTCTCTCTCTCTCTCTCTCTCTCTCTCTCTCCTAAATTCAATAACTTTTTAAAGATTAAGGGACCAGCGCTGTGGCTTAGGGGGTAAAGCCGCCACCTGCAGTGCCAGCATCCCCTATGGGTGCCGGTTTGAGCCCTGACTGCTCCACTTCCGATCCAGTTCTCTGCTGTGGCCTGGGAAAGCAGAGGAAGATGATCACATGTGTGTGGGAGACCTGGAGGAAGCTCCTGACTCCTGGCTTCGGATCGGCTCAGCTCCAGCAGTTGCAGCTGTATGGGGAGTGGACCAGTCGATGGAAGACCTCTCTCTCTCTCTCTCTCTCTAACTCTGCCTTTCAAATAAATAAATCTTTAAAAACAAGTTAATTTGAGTGCAAAAAATGTTTGAACTCCACGCATAGTTTTTCCATACTACAAACTTCCCATGAACAAACATTTTTGCAGATACCCAGGCTGCAAATTTGTTCTTTGCAGTCTTAGCGCATTGTAGCACTTCTGGCTTGGCAGAGGGGTCATGCAGAGCCCGGCTGACAGCTTCTACAGACAACTCGCGAGATCTGACGCCACCGGCAACAGTTCTGCCCACGAGAGAGGACCCTGCAGCCTTCACGCGAGGCACAGAGTCCACACAGGTGCCCGCCGTTTGCACCCTGCCTGTCCCGTCTCTCGCTCCCCAGCCCAGAGTCAGCAAACGTCCGAGTTGGAGACCCGGCGTCCCAGAGTGACTTCTCATCTCTGGATCTGAAGACCCTCTTGCAAACTCAAGTGCTCACAGATCACTCCCCCAGCCCAGCCTCGAAGCCCTCGTGAAATCAAGACTGGAACTGCTCTCCGGGGCGGGGGAGCGTGGGAAGCAGGAAAGCGAAGACCCCCACAGAGGTGGCCTCACGCCACGCATGGCATGCGGCTTGCATCGTTCTTTACGACTTCTACATAATCTTGCAATTGGCTACAGGCTGTTTTGTCCATTATTTTTTCATGCAACGAGAAAAACTATGCCCTGGTGTATGATTATTAAAATACGTTACCTTTTCCATATTTAAATAGTAGAATGGCTTCTCCGGGCTTTAAAATGAACCCAGCGAAATACCTACAGCTTACAATGTCAGTCAAATGGAAGCTCAATGCCCAACCCCCTGGGGAACCAGGCCTACCTGGGACTCAGTTTTCCTCTTCTGAGACATGGGTATGGGGCAAGCTGGGGTGGTAAGGTGTGGAGAGAGTGGGAGACAGTGGGGCAGCTGCCCCAGGCGCTGAGGTTGGAAACCCACTACAGAATCCAGCTCCCGTATTCCAGGGGACCTGTCCTCAGGCGGCTGCCACAGGGAATGGGAACAGAGGGAAGGAAACGGGGTCTCCCAGAGAGAAAATCACCAGGCCAAATTTCTCCAACTGGAAGTCACCAACACACTCGGAGTCACCAGCGGGTCTCACCCGGCCACACTGTGTGCCCCGTGGACCCACGGCCATGGCCAGAGATGTCTGTGCAGACGGAGGATGCTACTGGCATCCGGAGGGTAGAGGCCAGCCAGGCTGGAAATGCCCCACAATGCGTGGGACGGCCCCCACCACGGACACCGATAGAGACAGAAACCCTGAGGGACCCTGCAGACGGAACGTGCTGGAAGGCAAAGCCGAGACTGCGAGCGAGTTAGCGCCACCCTCCGGGCCACGCCCACCATCTCTTTCTCCCACCGGAACTGACTTTTTAAATAGCCAGGCTGGCTTTTCTGAGATTTTAACACCTGCCAAGGTTTGTGCAACACGTATACAGTCACCCAAATACTCCTGGGTGCTGTCCCGTTCAGTCCCATCTGTGCCCCATACCACCCCCGGCAACCACGGGCCTGGGCTCACCAACCAGTCCTCCTGTGAATGCCACACCAGCGACCCCAGCGCTGTGGCCCGGGGCCCACTTCTTGCCTTTGAGACTCACCCACGCTGCTCCATGTCTCAAGAATCCATTCCTGTTTTCTCGCTGAGTGCCAGCTCCGTGTAGGGGGCACAGTTTACCCCCTCAGCTGGTGAGGGACACTGGGGCTGTTTCCAGCCTGGGGCTGCCACGACCGGGGCCGCTATAAACAGTGTGGGTCTTCGGCAGAGTGGTTAAAAGGCTGCTCGGGACACCCACGCCCTGTATTCGAGTTCCTGGGTTTAAGTTCTGGCTCTGCTCTTGATCCAGCTTCCTGCTGAGATGCACCCCGGAAAGCACTGGTGATGGCATACGTAACTGGGCCCCTCCCATCCACGTGGGAGGCCTGGATGAAGATCCCGGGTCCTGGTTTCAGCCTGGCCCAGCACCAGCTGTTGTAGGTATTTGGGGGGTGAATCTTGAGACCGCTGCCCACCTTGTCCCCACTAAATAAACTAAACTAAATAAATAAACATTTACAAAGCTGCAGGTCTTTATTTCTCTAGGGGGAAAATCTGTTGTGCACCTGTTGAGTCCCACGGTGTGGTCGGTGCTTAACTTTACTTATTTATTTAGATTTTATTTATTTATTTGAGAGGTCAAATTACAGACAGAGAGGGGGAGAGATAGAGAGAGGTCCTCCATCCACTGGTTCAGTTCCCAGATGGCTGCAATGGCCAGAGTTG
>CM027388.1:8635093-8658086 GCA_015711505.1 Sylvilagus bachmani | reverse complement strand
GCTGCCGCATCCGGTCAAAGAATGGGGCCCTCCCAGCCACGGCTGTGGCCTTCCAGGCTCCCTAAGAGACTAAACAGAAAAGAAGAAGGTGCCAACTCCCACAGGGGCTCAGGACACCCGTGAAATGGCCAAAGGAAGGGGCCCTGCTGCCCCCTGCGTCCCCCCCCCCCCCCCCGTGCCTGGAAGAGGCAGCGCCTGAGCCCCCTAGGAGCTGCCTGGATCAGTAACAGCTAACTGATGGACGCCAGCACTGTGTTACAAACGCTTGGGAGTGAACTAAATGCAAATGAGGCCACGTGAGGGCAGGGAGCGAGACTTCCCCAGTGCCTCCTGCCCGCAAGCAGACGCCCGTGGTCATTTTTCATGACCAAGGCAACCCTGAGATCACAGCTCTGAGAAACCCTGGGGAGGACAACCAGGTTGACAGATGGGACCCTCCCCGCCTGTCTCGGAAACGCCAGGAGGTGTGGGTGAGGGGCGGAAATGCTCTACACGCCAGGGGAGGGGCTGTGGGTGGGGGCTGATTTATGGGCACAGGGCCCCGCCCTCACCTTTATTTACATTGCCCGGAGCACACGCACTCTGGGAAAATTTAGTGTTTTAATTTGGGCATCTGGCTTGTGATTTTTTTTTTCCCCCTAAATTGCTCCCTGGAAAACCAGTCCTGAACCCCCAGCAGAGGGCTCCTGTTTCTCTCTTGCTGGCTGAAGAATGCAAGACCTTCGAGGACGCAGGAAGGATGCGTGTGTGATGTGTGGAGACGCTGCCGGCAGGTGCGTGCCGCGGATGTGCCCAGCAGTGTGGACGCTGCAGGGGGGCGCCTGGCAGGGGCAGGGGTGGCACCGGAAGCCCAAGCTCCGTGACACAGCGCTGCGTGGCCCCGGCCCGCTCACTGTGGCTTTCTGGCCCCAGGTCCTCCAGAACGGAAGAGAGGGGCTTCAAGTCTCCTTCCTGGAGGGCGGAGACGCTGGGTGCTTCCATAGCCCACTGAGCGCTCCGCTCGGCTGCTGTCCGCTCCTCCCCAGCTGTTCCAAGTCCCTTTCCTGTACGAGTCTTTGGCAGAGGACACAGGTTCTCAGCATCGCGGCTCCAAGGCCGGGGAAGACAAATGCTCCCCAAACGGGGCGGCATTACTTTAGGAACTTTATTCTAGGAAATTCTTCAAGGAGAATCTGATGGACTCGGCGGTTCCGTTGAGCAGTCAGAGGTTGCAGAAATTCAGAAATGGCCAGGACTGCCAAGAGGTCCTGCTCAACCTGCTCCCTCTGGCTGACCGGCGCCCCAGCTCCCGAGCTGCTCTGGGGTGCCTCTTGCAAGCCCTGGAAGTCAGGAGGTTGACGCGCCCCACACCTGGGTTGCCCGTCGGCATCGCGAGCCGCTGAGCAAGAGAGAAGTCCCCTCCTGCGCCTCCCTGGCAGAGCCCTCGACCCAGGATTCCCACCCAGGCCTTCCCCTCGCTGCTCCTCCCCCGCCGGCCTCCAGCATGTGCAAGCTCCCTGGGTTCCCAGGTGTCCCTCTCGCCTGTCACGGCGCCCTGTGCTCATGGGACGAGTGAGCAAAAGGACGAAGTCGGTCTCCCTCCCCGACCCTGGGGGACCTGCAGGGGTGCAGGACGCGGCTGAGCACTTAGCGACGACACTTTCGGGGGACCCGGCAAGTGCTCAGCACGTCACACGCCGGCCCCAGGAGGAAACAGAGCGACTTGCTCACCTCGTCCAGCCGAGGGCCTCGAGAGCCAGGACGTGCACCCAGGCCGGGGGCTCGGGAGCCTTCCATCCCACACTGGGAACGCTGAACCTGTCGGGTCAGCATCCTAGCCAGTGCAAACAGGTTACCACCACCAGCGTGCCCCTTTCCTGGCAGTCACCGTGTCGCAGTTTCTCTGGGCTGTACCCAAAAGACGAGGCATCCGGTGGCTACGAAGCTTTGCATTTTCTTGGATGGTTAATTCTGCAGGCAAAATATAACAGAGGGGAGATTCCTTCCAAGCGTACTACACTTTATGCATATATTTTTTTCCTCCCAGACATCTAAACTCAGGCCTGGCAGATGGTCAACTAAGCTAAGCTGGGCTCCGTGATGACCTCTGGACAGCTCTGAGCCTCAGTTCCTGGGAGCAGGAATCTGCATCTCTCTATCATTCCCTCCTAAGTCCGGGAGAACCGCCCCCCCTCCGAACCGGACTCATGCGAGGAGACGTGAAAGCCATTTAGTGGGCTCTTCTGGGTGATTTTTTTTTGACAGGCAGAGTGGACAGTGAGAGAGAGAATGAGAGAGAAAGGTCTTCCTTTGCCGTTGGTTCACCTTCCAATGGCCGCCGTGGCCGGCGCACTGCGACCAGCGCACCGCGCTCATCCGATGGCAGGAGCCAGGTGCTTTTCCTGGTCTCCCATGGGGTGCAGGGTCCAAGCACTTGGGCCATCCTCCACTGCATTCCTGGGCCACAGCAGAGAGCTGGCCTGGAAGAGGGGCAACTGGGACAGAATCCGGTGCCCTGACCGGGACTAGAACCCGGTGTGCTGGCGCCGCAAGGCGGAGGATTAGCCTAGTGAGCTGCGGTGCCCGCCCTGGGTGATTTTAATTGCAGGTGGCAAAGCTCGGCGAAGAGGAAGGTTTGTTCTGAGAAGGTACATGCCAGCCTAAGGTGTTGGCCGTGGCGCAGTGGGTCGGGTTTGTCCGCGCCGTCTTTTCTATTAAATCAGAGCACCGGGTAAGATCAGGCAACACGTTCTCCCACACTGATGCAAACAAGAAGGCAATATGATGGCTCTCATGCTCCAGGGAGCGGAGGGCACAGCTGGAGGCGGGGCAGGAGGACGCTTGTCAGGGGGCAGCCAGCCAATCTCATCACATCGCCCCAAATCGAGTTTGGGCCAGCTCTGTTTCTGTGACTGCCACGGGTGTTTCCCGTGTGCACTTCAGGCAGGCCCCCTGCAGAAGGTCTGTAGAGTCGTCCAAGTCACAGATTCATCCGCTTCGGTCACAGTGAGGCAGAGTGCAGGCTAAGGGACAGAGGTCCTCCCTACAGTCTGCACAGGATGCTACAGCCCCGGGCAGGAGCCTGAGCATTGCAGGGTCGCTCTCGCCCACGCACCGCGGCTGAACACACCCGTGCAGCAGACACGTTCGGAGGCAGCGGTGGGCCACGGACACAGGAAGTCCTAGCTCCTCACACCCCCAGCTCGCTGCCTGTGCCCAGAATGATTGCTTTTTGTTGCACGTATGAGCCGTTAGTTTTCAAATCCACACAGGTGTCCATCTGACAATGCCATTCTGAATTCCTGGCAACCTTCTGCATTTATGTATATTCTCCAGCAGATAGGAAACAAATACAGCTACTAGAATGTAAGAGCTGGAATTCTCTCGCTCGTTCTCCCTTCCTCCCTCCTTCATGGAGCACTGGAGCCCCTGTTTTCAGTGTGGGAGCGTGGGAGGCAGACACATGAACCCAGATGTAGCCTCATGGGATACACTGGCCTTCTGGGTTAAAGTTGAAAGCATTTAAAGCCGACGCCTGGCTCGTGTTAAAAGTGGGCTTGCTCCCCCGGGGAGGGACCTTGTGTTGGTGCAGTTTGGGGCACACTGCAAGTCTGGGGCACGTGAGCTGCGGGCCCGGCCAGCCTCTGCGAGTCCAGCTCTTCCAGCCTCATCCTGTTGATTCATGCTGAAGACACGTGGGTGATTTCTGATAGGGACCACTTGTGGGTTCTGGCCATCACCTCCAACTGAGTCTACGGGACACAGGTTCAAGGCAGGGGACACACTCGCCAGGACATCATGGCTCCTCCCAGGAGCAAGGCCTCTGAGCAAACCAGAATTTTCGGGAGGAGACCTGCACTCTGGTCCTGGGGCGCCCACCCTTGCCTCTGGGAGTTCCATTCAGGAGGTGAGAATGCAGTGTGCTACCGATCATGAAAAGTTCTGTGTAACGAATCCCAAGGCGCACAAACAGAGACCCGTCTGTTATTCCATTAAACCAGGAGTTTCCAACCAGGGGACACTTCCCTACCCCCCAGTACACGGGGGAAAGTTTGAAGACTGTGTTGTCCCATTTGGAGGTGCAACTGGCATCTTATGGGAAGACGGCAGGACACCCCAGCGACAAAGAAGTGTCTAGTGCAGATGTCAGCAGTGCGGAGTAGCAAGCCCAGCACAAAGCCAGTGCCCACAGCTGGGGATGGAGGGGTCATCAGCCTGTGTCGCAGACAAGGGTGCCGAGAGCCACATGGCCTAGGGCCGGCGCTGTGGTGCAGAGGGTTAACGCCCTGGTCTGAAGCGCCAGCATCTCATATGGGCGCCGGTTTGAGACTTGGCTGCTATACCTACGCTCTGGCCCTTTATCGACAAGTCTGCAGGCGTCTCACTAGCTCCACCCCTCAGTTCCCATGGAGGAAGCTCCCCAGGGAACTCCAAACTGAACCAGGATGCTCTCTGACCTGCGTGTGTGACTCTCACACCCATTAACAATGGGGGGGGGGGGGAGGTGGTATTTTAAACACCCAGAACATTTTGATCCTCAAAAATCCTTTATCCTTTCCTAGCATCCATGTATAAACATATCTCCAACTGAAGTTCAAATGTAAGATACTTCTATTTTATCATCACCTGGGAAAACCCAGACGTGGCTGTTCTCACCGCCGTGGGATCTTCCAGTCGTCGGGGCAGCTGTCCAGGAGTCAGAGCCACAGCTGCTCACCTGCGCCCCTCGGAGGCCGTGGGGTGGACGCTCCCCTCTCCTCCCTTTGGGTGCACAGATGGCTCTGTTCTCATCTCCCTGAGGTTCTGGCCACTCTTGACCTTCGGTCTGGGGAACACTGGCTTGACCTGGGGTGTGGGCATGGAGCCGGGGCAGCAGGTGGCCACCTGTCGTGCAGGCAGGAGTGATGGCCGGCACCTAGGCAACCAACAAGCGCTGGCCGCATCTCAGCCTAAAGACCCTGACCACAGGCTCTCAGGGTCCCACGGGAGCTCTCTGATGGGGCAGTGAGGACAGAAATTAGGCAGAGTTAGGGTGGTTGCTAAATCTTGCCCAGAAACCCAGGGCAAGACAAGGACCGAAGGCCTCCACAAGGGTGCGCTACTCAGAATCAGAAATCCTAAATTAGGGTGGCACTGGGGTGAAAACCTGCTCTTCCCCCAGGGGAAGCATTACCTGATCCGGTCACTGATTGTCCGGTCGCCCCTGTTTACCCTGACTGCTGGCCAGGGAAGCCAGAAGAGAAACTCCTAGCTTAGACATCAGGAGGACAGGTCATTGGAACAGGAGTCAAGTGATGGCAGACCTTATTGAGGTGATACCAGAACTTAGCGGTAAAAATGGGATTCAGTTTGTCCAGAGGGATTGTACCTTCCCAAGGTCTTACACTGGACACAGGGCCCACAGCACAAGCACACAGTCTTTAGTGATGATGACAGCCTTTGAAGACCAGGTCGGCTGTCCACACCCAGGAGACGAGGCCAAGGCAAAGTCAACCCTTAGCCAGGCCTGGGGCAGGTCTGGGGCAGCTCTCTCCCTCCACCGAGCAGCAGGAAACGCGGGGGAGAATCCAACTCTCTAACCAGTGGAATGATCCTGGACAAACCAGCTTAAATCACTGCGCCTCCATCCCCTTAGTTCAGCCATGGCTAAGTCTCCCTCAGCTCTACCTCCTGGGGCAATTGGCTGGAACAATGCCCACGGAAGTCTCTGTCTACCACGGCTGCCGGCTTTTGATAGGGGAACACAGTGGCTCCTCAGTGCCCTGGCAAGTGTAGAGGGAAAGAAGAGTGGGAAAATTGCATCGGGATCCCGGATAAGGGGATCATTGCCTGATCATTGCCTCAGGAATGGAGGCTGCTAGCGTACATACCTCTGAAGGTGATGGAAGACGGGTTCTGACTTGACCCACGGTGGGACCCGCTGAGGTTTCTCGCCCATGACGACCCACACTGGGGAAGCTGACCACAGAGTCACAATTCTATTCCCAAGACCTTTAATGAAGACCTGAACAGACCCCCCTCCTCCAGCAGGACCACCAGGCACCACCTCAGACTGTGAACAGACCCCCCTGCTAGCAGGCTGCTGGTTCCCCAAAGCGGCACTGAGCCCAGCCTTCCTGTTCACGCCCACATCTCAAGATGGGTTGAATGTTTCCAGGATTTTCTGGCTTTGCATAGTAAACCACGTGGAATAGGAAAAGCAATGGAGTTGATGGATGCACTAATGACAACAATCAATAGACACGTCACCCAAGGTCAGCCCCCGCCAGGCCCCATTCATCACAGCTGTGGCCCCAATTCCACTCTCCAGGGTCAGGATCGGGTTTCTGAAATCCCTCCACTGCTGCCTTCCAGGACTGGCAAGCGCAGCTTTCAAAAGACTAGAAAGAAGACCAAGAAGGCGGCCAGGGTCCCAGCACGTTCCAGATCACTCTTCCCAGGCGAAAACAAACACATCGTCTTCCATGGCTTTGGCAAAGTTCAAGTTAATCAAGGAAAAGGAAAGGGATAAAACACCCCGGAGTCAGCCAGGACGCCGGCACAAGGGTGAGCTTGTTTCAAAGCGCACGGGGACGGGGACGCCTGCCCTGAAATTCGCAGCTTTTCCTGTTCTTTCCGGAGAGGGAAAAACAAAGCCATTATTCAACACCATCCACTCCTTCTTTCTCCTTAAAACACACCCTTTCTCTGGGGCGAAGGCCCCAGCCAGCAGCTGGTCCAAACCCAGCCTACCCAAAACACTGTCCGTCACGACCAGTTTTAACCTCTGGCAGCGAGATCGACTGTCACTGTCACACCCATCTGTGAAGGCTCCTGTGTTTGTACTTCAGTTTCTATTTTCCCATTACACTTGTCCATAGCTTTATTATAAAAAGTAATTATATTCCCATGTCCGTCACACCTACTAATAGAAACCACCAAGATAACAGTGCATATCTTATTAAATCTGTGGCCTCTGGCCCTAGGCAGCCAATCACAATCACTCGAGACAGGTGGAGACAGAAGAAGGGAAGAGAAGAGAGAGAGAGAGGCATCAAGCCGCACGACAACTCCATGCCACTGGGGTGTATTTGGAGCTGCCTGGCTGTGCCATCGGGATGGTCTTGTGGTCGTGATGCGAGCAGGCTCTGGGGTCAGCCCAGCCTGCCGTCCCTGCCAGGCCACCCCGGGGTCCCGTGCCACTAGGCTTGTGTCTGGCTCTGCCTCTCTCGCGCTCACTCGCTAGATGGCCCTGGGCAACCCAGGTAAACTTTCTCATCTGTAAAATGACCCACATGGGGTCTCCCTCCTAGGGCGGTTTACAGGATTAATGAAGGCATTCCAGGTAAAGGATTTGGATTGGTGCTTGATAAATCATCCATCAATCAATGTACACATGTAACGTGATACGCAGACCAGAGCCCACAGAATGGCGACACCTGTGAGTCTAAGCCTGTGACACATTTCCTGGGCTCTTGTTATGTGTTGGGCACTGTCCCCGGTGCCAGGGGAAGCGGGGGACCCAGACAAAACGCTTGTCCTCCAGGAGCTGTCATTCTAGATGGGCTCACAGCTGAGGTCCCTCCAGCTCCACGGCATGGGAAGCGGTTTGTGATCAGGGTGAGTGAAGTCCCAGGAGGACACTTGGAAACTCTGGAGCCACAAGCGGGGTGAGAGTGTTTTACTGCCACCTAGCAGGCAGAGGCCAGGAATGAAGACCATGTTCCCAGAGCACACAGGGCAGCCCCCGGAACAAGGTGTCCCACCCCGTGTCCCCAGTAACGAGGCTGAGCACCACTGTCTAGCGGAATTAGCAAGGAGCGAACAGGGGCTTCGCTGTGCCCTGGTCTTGAGCCACGGACGGCTGCTGAGGCCATGGAGAGGGAACCCAGACAGAGGCGAGGACATGGACCAGGTGGAGATGAGGGACGGCACGGTGCCAGCCTCGCCTGGAATCGTCCTTTCCAAGAAAGAGAAAGCACACGACGTCCGAGAAACCGGAGACCCCCACCCCAGCGCAGAACCGATTCTTTCCATTAGAGACAAATGACCCCAGCCTTGCAAGGTGCTCCCATGCCCAAGTGGGAGGTCTGGCCACTCCCACGTCAATCAGAATATTTTACCGTAAGAACCCAGAGGGCTCCAGCAGTCTGGGGAACCATGAATCGAAGCAGAGGCAAAGCCATGGCTCCCCAACCTTTGCCATGGAACAAACCCAAGTCCAGTTGTGACTTGGGAGGCAAAGCAGGGGAGCAAGCAGGTGCCAACAGCAGACAGACCTGGTGGCTGGAATTCTTGGCTCAGTCACGTGGCTGCTGAGTGATCCGAGCATCAAAGTGGAAGGAGAGATGGTGAGGATGTTGGGGCCAGGGTCACTCAATAGCCATATGCGTTCTTGGCAAGTAATGCATCATCTCCGTGCCCCTGTTTTTCCACATGTAAAATGGGCACAGGAGTGGTAACCTGGCTGGTAAGTCACGAAGAGGACTGAGTACCATCAGTGGAAGGCATTCATACAGAACGGTACTCAGAACAGCACCTGGCTCATTCATACAGATGGTACTCAGAATAGCACCTGGCTCATTAATACAGGATGGTACTCAGAACAGCACCTGGCTCATTAATACAGGACGGTACTCAGAACAGCACCTGGCTCATTCATACAGATGGTACTCAGAACAGTACCTGGCTCATTCATACAGATGGTACTCAGAACAGCACCTGGCTCATTCATACAGAACGGTACTCAGAACAGCACCTGGCTCATTCATACAGATGGTACTCAGAACAGCACCTGGCTCATTCATACAGAACAGCACTCAGAACAGCACCTGGCTCATTCATACAGAACGGTACTCAGAACAGCACCTGGCTCATTAATACAGAACGGTACCCAGAACAGCACCTGGCTCAGCGTGAACACTCGGAGTTCACTGCCGCCATCACCATCACTGTTTCTGTGTCACTGGGACGAGTCACTTCACCTCTGCTGAGAAACGGGCTCAGTGGCTGCCACCTCACCATCTCGGCACTCAGTAGCACCCATGGCACACTCGTGGACGCCTTGGTACGCTGAAGGTGCTTATCACCATCTACAGAAATACCGGACAAAACACTGAAACCAGTTCTCAATTAGCGCTCCATTGAACAACTCATCTTCACCAAGAAGAAATGTGGGGTTTCCCCATGGCCCTGCACACCCAGGGGTAAGATTCCAAGAGCCACGACAAGGCACCAGAGTGAGTGGGGAGCATAGCCTGCACCCAGCTCCCTGGTCGGGGACTTTGCCCTTAATGGTTCACGTGACTTCAAACAGTCTGCAGCGCTGAGACATGGGAGACTTGAGCATGGGAGGCCTTTGCTGCGCACCCAGGGGTGGCGTTACCCACTCTGGGCGGGGGCAGAGGAGCTGGGGGAGGATTCTCTGCATCCTCAGGCCTGGCTGCACAGAGGCGTCGGGGGCTCCGTGCCTGCAGAACTGACTGTTCCAAGCTCCTCCCCTGCTCCCGAGCCCAGGTCTCCGCTCACCGGGGGTACAGGGGTCAGGGGCCTTTCAGAAGCTTGGCCCGAAGGTCTAGTGAGGCCAAGTCAACAAAGACACCAGACTACCTTGGGAACCCACGCTTCCCCACTGTGCAGGAGCCACCTGTGCCAACAGGTGTTCTTGCCAAATGCATTAAGTCTGCATTGTTTCTCTCATGCTTCGGGCAGCTTAGAATTCCAAGGGGAAGCAGGAGGGCCCCCAGGGCATAGCCTGGGTTCCCGCATTTGGATCTGGGGCTGCATCAGGCCAGCAAGAATGCCCAGGGCTCGCCCAGTCACATGGGGAGCAGAAGCACGCGCTGCCCTGGTCATTGGTTAGAAATGGGCCCAATGGGGGAACTGGACCGGCAGGCTCATCTTCCAGGTGCATCCCACAGGGGATGGCCACACCGCAGGCTTCTGGGAAGCCGTCCTCTCCCTGAGTCCATGGGAAGCCACTTTGCCCGCATCTCAGAGCACGCGGGCACTGCCCTGCTGGTGGCACCCCCGCCGTCCCACGTCCCTAGCGTCCAGCTCAAGTAGGACCGACTTGCACTTGCAACATCACCTAAAATCCATACCCTGGGCTCCCCAGGCATCTCTCCTGATGTAGGGCAGGAGGGGGAAAAGCCAAGGGCTCGAGTTCTTGCAAATCAATCCCGGAAAAGCTCCCAGAAGGACGAAGGAATTCATTCACTCGCTTGCATGAGCAGTTGCTTAGGGAGGCAGCCCGGGAACAACACACACATGCAAATAAAGGACACAAGGAAGGGTGGCCAAGACCCCAGTGTTGGCCTTCTGCGCCCCCTGTGATGTGCCAGGTGAGCAGCCGGGTTCCGGCGAGATCTCCACACCCACCAGGCCCATCTGCCACCGACTCTGCAGCAGCCAACAAGGCACAAATCACAACCCCGCAGGGTTCCTAAAAGACACCAAGGGTCTTGGGGAGTGAAGAGGTAAAGGCATGCACGCCAGATGATGTCTGACTGCCTGTGTCACAGAAATCAGGTCTGCCAAGGCGTCTGTGTGACGTCAGAGAAGTTTCTGGAAAACTGCAGAAAGCCACAAGGCACACGCTGGAAGCCCGAGATTCACCAGAGTCAGAAACTTGGCTCATGGTGTTCTCGGGAGGCATTTTCCAAAGGCAACAGAAGGGTAGTAAATAACAGCCAATCGATAACTAATTTCGGCCCCGCCGTCCTGATCTGTAAGTAATCTCTCTGAGCCCACGCATGGTCATTTTTAGGAGAGAACTTGGAAGGCGCTGCTCATGACAGTCCAGCAGAAGAGGAGGAGACACCGCCTCTATCAGCCCATTGACGAGGCTGGAAGACCAAGGTGCATGCTACCCAGGAGCCCGGCTAACAGAGGCCCCGGAGAATCCTCTTGGCCATCCCCTCCCCAACCCCCCAAATAAGTCTACTTAGGAAAACCAGAGCAGGAGCAGAAGGAGGGGTGCGGGGGAGACCAACGCCAGAACTGGCATCCCAGCTGACCGCACACACAGTCCACTCTCCGGGTAACTCAGCGTTCACCAGTGAGTTTCCTGTGTCGTAGCGACAGCACGTAGGAACAGGTAGGCCTTAGTCACAGCCTATTTGAACACCTTGGGCACCAAATAAAACTTGCACATCTCTAAGGAAACATACAAAGGTGTCGGAAAAGGGTCCCATCCTCCCACTCCCACGTTAACAGATGCAGGAGGCAGGGAGCCCCTCCCCCCGCGAGAGGAGGTGCTGTCAGCATTGCACTTGTCCAGGCATAGGCATCCAATGGTTTCCTTAGAAACAACAAGGGGCTGATGGCAGTGGACACACATCCCACTGGGTCTAAGGGTTTCCTGTTACAAATAGTTAACACCTATCTGAATGGGGTACAATGGAGCCAAGCAACCGAAGGAATCTGGTACTAGTCATTCATCAGATAAAACATTTTCGGAGAAACAAACTGCTCTATATCCTTCTCGGAGAACAGCGAGCATTGGAAACACATTTTCCCAGCGATGTTATGCCGAGGAAAACAGCTTAGAAATGTTACTTTAAACAAATCCTTCTCTGGCCACCAGCAACGCAAGGGATCGGAGGGAAGGCTCCCCCTGCCCACCTGTCAAAGGCAATCGTGACCCCACCGACCCAGGAGGCGGCTTCTGGAGCTGTGAAATGTGCCACCCCACACAGAGGCCCTTGGCACTGGATGCCAGCTTGCTCATTAGGGATTATCCCAGTCGCTTGCAGCAGGGCGAGAGGAGATGGGCTCGCCGCCAAGCGTTCTTTCCACACAGATTCCGAAAGAAGATCCTTCGAAGCGCCGAAAGCCCAGATTTTCCGCGCTGCACTTTCTAGATTCTGTTACATAGCAACCGTGCCTGCGCACGCAGAGTACCAACCAAGTTAATATTTTGTTGAAATGACACAGTCGATTAACCCTGTAGGAAAACCCAAGTCTTCATCATCCTCAAAGGCAGCAGAAGCTACCAACCTCCCTCCAGCCCTGGTGGGCTCGCTCAGCACATTTTTTTAAAATGATCTTTTGGAACCAAAAAACAAAACGGAGAACTGGATGTAGATACCTTCCCCGTAGGAGGAAGCCAAAGGTGACTCCCTCTGTATAACCCCTTGTGCCGGTACTGTCAGAAAGAGGTGCCACTGGCATGCGTCTAGGAGGTGCAGAATGCCCTTCAGTTAAAAGGTGACGTCTGCAGGTGCACTGTGAAAGGGGCTCCTGGACTCAAAACCCTGGGAGACCTTGGGCCCCCTTGAGCACAGCCCCACAGCCCAGAGGCAAACACAGGACCCAAGTGGGGACAGCACTGAGAAAGGCAGCCGGCCCGCTGTAGAATTAGTTCGACAGAGACCCCAGCACTGTCCCTTAGGGCAAAGAAAACAACAGCGAAAGAAATGACCAGACCCCCTCTGCAGAAGGGAAAAAAACAAACCAAGACAGAAGCAAAGAAAGGCAAGTCAAGCTCACAGGAGCCGAATCGAGTCAGCAGTGCTGGGGCGAGGGCCTGTGGCTGCAGACAAGTCAGCGATGCCCGCGGGACTTCTGGGGAGGGATCGGGGTTTCTCTCCAACCATCACGTCGGTGGCAACGCACATCAATTAGACGGATAGGTGGGCAGCACTTAAGTTGAGTTAAGCCTTTCACATTTGATCTTCTGATTACCAAGTGCCCCGAGCAACGGTTTTGAGAAATCCCAACAAATCACAGAGACCATCACAGCCTTCCCTGCACCCCGTCCCCCACGGCCAGCCACGGGCACACACGCAGGGCACGACGGAGGTCCCCAAGCCATCTTCCTGTCCCTGGCCTTGCGCGTCTTTGGCGGAAGCCCCCTGTTGCTCTGCTGCTAGCAGGGAACCAGAGCTCCGAGTTGAGCGAGCGCATGGTCACTGCTCAGGCTTCCTCAGCACGCTCGCTCTGCAGCTGACCCCAGCTCGGGGACAGATAACAGGCAGGTGGCCCAGTGTCCCTCGCCCAGCTTCTGCAAAACGCCGGCACTGAGCCAAGCTCAGCAGAGTGCCCGGCCGTGGAAAGCCCTGCATTTACCTAGCCTTCGCCCTTCCGCGCCCAGCTGCCCGTGGCGAGCATCACGGGCTCCAGATGACAACCTGGGAAACAGCACAGCGAACCAACGCCAGGGCCGGCGCACACCTCTCCGCCCATGACGTCATGGTCACTTCTCTCCCAAGTCGCCGCCCACCCCAGGCCTCAGACTTGGGAGAGACTTCTGGAGGGCACCGCCGACTCGGAGTTGTCAGGAAACCGCTCGAGCTCACCGCGCACGTTTCACATCCAAAAAGCACAGCTTTCCCGGGGAAGGCGTCCGTGGGAACGCGGATGCTCTCCCAGCACCAGGAGAAGCTCCCGGAACGACACCGACACCGGGACGTCACCGTGAGCCGCAGACCGACTGGAACCGCGGACTTCATCAGGTGCCACCCTCACCCAAGGGGCCCTGGCGGGCTGGGGTTTTTTTCCGGCCAGCTCTGCACGTCGGCAGTTTAGTCATTTAAACCACAGGAGGAACCAGTCCTGTTGTTTCTCAAAAAGCAATCAGGCAAAATAAGATTTTTGAAAGCCCGCTTACCCTTGGACTTTCCAAATTCACAGAAACCAAACAGTGCCTTTTAGAGGGTGCTCCTCCACCTTTCACCCCCTACCCCCCGCCCCTGCAGGGGGTCTCAGGGCTGCAGCTCCCGCAGCATCAGCCCAGACACACGCCCACCCTCCTGCAACCCACCACCCCAGCCACAGCTCTGGGCTTTCTCCCTGCAGAGCTCCACTCCTGGCATTTGCTGGAAATCTCAACTCCCTGCTGAGCGCCACACCTCCTGCGGGCTCCGCAGATTCCATCGCCTGGGCGAGCTCAGTCTCAAATGGGAGAAAATAAAGTCCAGATGCAACCTAGACCAGGGATCAGCCGTGCGTGGAGAGGAGTGCACGCCAGTCCCGTGCTCTCGGCCCCCAACGCGGCCGCATAGCCCGCAGCTCTCCCCAGGCAGTAGTGGTTCCCCAGAAGGGAGCCTTCGGAACTGGGGTGGGGGGAAGTGGGTGGTCCCCCATGCCGGGGGCCGGGGGCAGCCGCTCTGGCACGAAAAGTTTGCCACGGAGCTGGGGGCGGCGTGCCACGGACAGGGGACTTTCTGCAGCCGCGAGAGGGAATCGCCAGCCACGCCGCGCCCACGCCAGCCGGGGCCCGGGCGACCCTGCGGCCCCGCACACACTGCGCCCAGGCTCTCCGTGCCCACAGCAGCCTTGCAACTCCCGGCCCGGGAGCCGCGGTGGTCACGGCCGCGCGGAAACGGTCCCAGGCCCCCCTGTGCACGGCGCCGTCGCCCTGGGCGCGCGGGGCACCCGTCCCCGGCCGGCTCTGCGCCGGGCGCGCGCGCTCGCCACGCCTGGGCCCGGGCGCCGGGCGCTCCCTACCTTGCGCGCTGAGCTGCTGGTTCTCCATGCCCGCCGCCGCCGCCGCGTCTGCCGCTGCCGCCGCCGCCGAGGTGCTGCCCGCGGCCCCCGGGCCCGCGCCGGGGCCGCCGCCGACGCCGCTCAGTTCCGCCAGTCTCCGGTTGGTGGCCGTGAGTTCGGCTCGTAGGTTGGTCACCTCCTGGCTGGCCGACTGGACCGCCCCATCGATGCGGAGCGCCAGCTGCTTATTGTCTTCCATCATGCTCAGGATTTTGGCCTGGGGGCGAGAGAGGTGACAAAGAGCTGCATGATGCACTGGAGGGCGCGCGGCCGGGCACCCTCGGCTCTACCTGTTGGGTCCCCCGCGGCCTGGCTCGCCCGCGCCCCGACCCCCAGGCTCCGGCAGCGCCGGCTTCTCCGGCGCAGGAATGACAGCGGCGCCTCCAGCCCGAGCCGCGGCGGTGGCGAGGCTGCGTGAGGGGAGGGGGAAGAGGAGGAGGAGGAGGAGGAGGGGTAAGGGGAGGAGGAGGAGGAGGGGGAGGAGGAGGAGGAGGAGGAGGAGCGGAGCGGCGGCGGCGATCGCCGAGACCCCAGCGGGCGGGTGGGCGCGGAGCGGCTAGCAGGACACCGCGCGCGCCGCCGGGCACTCTGTGAATGGAGCCTACCATTCGCTGCCCGCCGGGGAGGGGGCCTGGGCCGGGGGCCTGGGGTCTCCGCGGCCCCCCGCGGCCCCCACGGAGGGGACACACCCCCGGAGGGCGGGGGCGGCGGGCGGCGCCGGGCGGGGGACAGAGGGGGCGCCCCGGGCCATGGAGTGCGGGGCACCCGGGCCCTGGCCGGCCCTCTGTCCCCTCCCTGGAGTGGTGGGGCAGCCCCGCCCCGGCCAGCTAGTGCCCGGCGCCTAGCTGGGGTGGGGGGTGCATGGCAGGGAGGGATGTTCGTTCACTGAGGGGGCCCTGGAGGGGAGCGGGAAGGGAGCCCCCCGGGGAGGGGCAGCGGGGAGCTGGTGTCCCGCGCCCCGCCCCCCACAGCCCCCTGTGTGCGCCCCAAGTGCAGGCGCAGCCCCAGCCAGGACGCAAGCTCTCAGCAGGGCCGGGTGTGGGCGAGGGTCAGAGAGGAGGTCCTGGGACAGGACTGGAAGGGGGCAGGGAGGTTGCTTCCCTGTCTCCTCCCAGCGGGAGGAGGGGTGTGGGGCTCTGCTGCCTCAGTTTCCCCACTCCCTCTTGAGGGAGGGCTGGGGTAACCTGCTCGCTAACCAGCCCCTTCTAGCTTCACCTTCTCCCCTGCAGCACTGGTCTGCATTTTTCCGTTGGGGCCCTGGATTCCGGCCACCAGACCTTGTTACCATAGCAAGCTTCATTCCATGCAAATAGGACAATTCAAAGCAGCCAGTGCAAGGCGTGGGCAACAGGGCACGAGCATTCCCGCTCCGGCACCTCTGGACAACAGCTGGGAGCAGCTGCAGAAGTGGGGAGGGGGAGGCGGAGGCTGCCCACCCTCCAGGTTCGGCAGGGCTCCTTGGACGCCCCCAGGAAGAGCTGAACCAGAGAGTGCATGCCCAGTGCTGCCCGGAGCGTTGTTCTTTGTAGAATGAGGGTTGGTATTCCCACTTTAGAGACGGGGCTGTGGGCGTGGGTAAGCAAGGGGCCCGCAGAAATCAGGACTAGAAGTAATTGTCTCATTCCAAGTCAGTCCATTGCTTGAATGCTGGGATTCCCTTTGTGTGGAGTCATAGAAACACACTCTGGACCCTTCTCCTGGGGGCAGTGCTAGATGGGGGAGCAGGCGGCAGCCAGCACAATCCACCCTGTGCAGGCGGGGGGCGGAACCCCTGAGCTTAGCCTCAGCAGTGTAAGTGGTGGTCAGTGGGACCAGCTGAGGCACTTGGAGCGGCTCAGTGCACTTGTCACTCGGGATTCTGCTCTGCTAGGTTAGGCTGCACTGGAACCCCAAAACTCCAAAGCATCGGGAATCTCCAGGTGGGGGTGTCGCAGTGTGGCCACTGTGGGAAACAGTGTGGTGGGGTTTCAGAAAGTTAGACAGTGGGGCAGGTGTCTGACCCAGTCGTTAAGATACCCCTGGGGATGCCAGCCACCCCGATCAGAGTGTGTGGGTTCCAGTCCTGGCCCTGCTCTCTTAGGGGATGGCTCAAGGGGGTGTGTTACTACCACCCACATGGGAGCCCCAGGTTAAGTTTCTGGCATCTGACTTCGTCCTGGCCCTGTCCCAGCTGTCAGGGACATTTGCAGAGTGAACCAGCAAATGGCATTCTGTCTGTCTGTCTCTGTCTCTTTGCCTCTCAAAGTTTAAAAAGAAAAGTTAAACATAGACTTAGCTTATAGCCCAGCACATCCACTTGCAGGCATGTGCTGGAAACAGAATCTCCAATCAAATGTCAGCTAACACATGTGTGGATGAACGAGCTACGGTACATCCATGTGTGGAGTACTATTCAGCCATGAAAAGTAGGACATTCTGACACATGCTGCGACTTGGGCGAGGCTTGGAAGCATTGTGTCAGGTGCGGGACTCGACACAAAGGGGCACGTATTGGTTGAGTCTGTTTATGTGAAATAGCTGGAATTCATAAACCCAGGGAGAAGGAAAGATGGGTGCTTGCCAGGGGTTGGGGTGAGGGAAGAACGCAGAACAGCGCTTAATAGGTTATTTTAGGGTCAAAAGTTTTGGAACGAGATGGTGGAGGTGATGGCTGCTGTGCTGTGTGTGTGCTAAACACCACCAAGGTGTTCATGTCATGGGGGCCAGTGCTACGTTCTGTGAATCCCCCCTCTAAGAAAGTCAGGTAGGTGGGATCTTCAAAAAGTTTATGAAAGGGACCGGCACTGTGGCGCATCTGTAACAGCGGCAGCCCACGTGAGCACAGGCGTGAGTCTCTGCTGCTCCATTTCTCATCCAGATCCCTGCTAATGCGCTAGGGAAAGCAGCAGAAGATGGCCCAAGTATTTGGGCTTCTTCCACCCAAGTGGGAGACCCGGATGGAATTCCAGGCATCTGCTTCTGCCTGGCCTAGCTTTTGCAAACATTTGGGGAGTAACCTAATGGAAGACTCAGTCTCTCTCTCTCTCTCTCTCTCTCTCTCTCTCTCTCTCTCTCTCTGCCTTTCAAATAAATAAATAAAAATGTTTCAGAGAAGTGAGTGCCTTAAAACAACTATGCATGGATTTCAATCATTTTTGCATCAAAGTTAACTTTTAATTCCAAATGCAAATGCAAAAACAACGGGGTTGGGGACGGGGGAGGTTTTCTGGGACCAAAGTTGACGGAGCCAGGGAGGGCCTCCGCTTCTGGAGAGCAGCGTGAATGCACACCCCTGCTGCAGCACTCACACTCACTGGAAGCAACAGTCAGGCACCTGCTGAGGGGTCCCCCCCCCCCCCACTGAGAGCCTCACTGAGAGCTGAGAGCGTCTGGCTGCTGGGGGCCGCCAGGGTTCTGAGGTTGTCGGTCTTCTTCTCTCTGCCACTGAGTGTGTGTGAGCGTCTCTCTGCAGCAAACTCGCTGAGTGCTACTCGTTTCCCTCCCCACACACTCACATCTCAAAATCAGAACAGACCAACCAGCGGGGAGAAAGGAAAACAAAGACTCATTCCTCAGGTCCCTTCGCATCTCTCTCTCTCTTTGAGTATCTCCTAGGATTTTAAAGAATTTTACTTTTTTAGATTTTTTTCCTGTTGGTATGATAAAGGGGGCTTTCCCCAGCTGGGTCTCTTGCTGGCCTAAAGGCAAAAGGACAGATCTCTGTTGCCCACTAAAATCAACTGGACGTCCATCAAAAAGGCTGCTGGTCTACCTTTGCTACTAACCCCAGCCTCTGTCACAGCTCTTCCCTAGTTCATCTTAGATAGCAAAACAGCCACGGTCTGTGTCCTCGGCCCCTTGCCTAACACCCAGCTGCAGGCCCAGTTGCATCTCCTGGGGTGGGGGTGGAGGGCGGAGCTGACATGCACCCATTTCTTGGAAGGCACATGCACACATCCGGAGCTGTCCCTCATCCCCATCTCTCTCTCTCTCTCTCTCTCTCTCTCTCTCTCTCTCTCTCTCCCCCTCCCTCCCCCCAGGTCTCTAGCTATGAGAATGTTGACAGTATTGTGGGTTCTCCTTCAAGGTCCTTCCATCCACAGCTTCCTGAAGTAGCCCCCACCTCACGCCCCAGTAAGAAGCCCCCGTTAGGAATGGCTGGGGTTTGAATGTGTCTCCCGAAGTTCATACGCTGGACCCAACACCCATGTTGACAGTATTTGTAGCTGGGGAACTTGGGGAGGATTTAATTAGCATTAGGCAAGGAGGGTGGGGCCCGCATGATGCATGAGTAACTTCACAAGAAGAGGAAGCGCGTCCTGAGCTGGTGCACCTGCTGTCTCACCGGGGGATGCTCTTTGCCACGTGTTCACAAAGCAGGAAGGGCCTGAGCAGAGGCCAGCACCTCCATGCTGTACTCCCCAGCCTCTGCAATCCTAAGGAACAACTTCCTGTCTCTGTGAATTATCCAGTCTTTGCCATTCTGATAGCGCAACACCGCACAACACAGACTAAGACGAGAACTGAGCCAGGTCCACTGCGTAGGGAACCTGCTGCTCTGCTCTCCTTGTCGCTTGGTGCCGTCCCTGGTCACCTACAGAGCTCGGGCACTGGCCCATTCGCAGCCGCCGGCCTCTGCCAGTATTTGCCGAGGGAGCAAACTGTGCCATGGGCATCTGGTGCCCAGCAAAGCCTGCCTGGGCATCTTGCAAAGCCAGCAAAACCCACTTCCTTCTGGCTCAGGGGGAGGAAATTCCTAACAAGAACCCAGGCAGAGAGCCCAGCCTGTGGCGCACTGGGCCGCCATGGGCACCTCGCTTCCCTCGTGAACAGAGTGACCACAGTGGGGCGCTTCTGAGAGAGAAAGGGGCGCTCAGAACAATGAAGCCAGGTGCTTGGCACAAACCAGTGCTCCCAGGAAACCCAGCAGGTGTGGCTGGGTTTACGACCACTTTACACCAACCACTTTTTGCCCTTTGGTCCTGAAAGACAAAGCGGCTCTGGGGCCTTCCTGTTCACTGATGGTGAGACAGAGCCCTGATTCAGGGATGGGCCACACAGCCATGTCGCTGGAGGGGCTGGAGAGGATTAACAGCAGAGTCCTTAGCTTGTGGCCCCCGTCTTCCTGCTGGGATGCGTGGCCCACACTTCCTGAATTACAGATGAAGCATTGGTGGGGAGGGGGGCGCCACGGTTGCCTTCTCATGCACCCCCCTCCCCCCCGCGCTCCGGCTGCTTCCTTCTTGCCAACCGCAGACCCTTTCTCTTGCATCTGGAATGTTCTTCCTGGCTCCCCGCGTCTGCTTCCTTCTCATCCTGTTGATCTAGCATTCCACACCTACTTATCCCGTAGCGTACATACATCCCTACTGATGGGTGCCGCGGTTCTTTATTCGTCAGTGGGGAACACTGCACGGGCTCAGGATTTGAGCAATCGCTTGCCATGAGGTCACTCCCGAACCTTCCGATCCTGGGCTTCCCCAAGGTAATCCTGCCTTGTCTGGGATTCCGCGGCGTTCCCAAGAATGAGCGCTCTTTTCTTGAGCTAATTGGATTCTAGCTAAAACATGCAATAAAATGCTCTGGCTGAAACTGCCCCAGCCCCCACTACGCGCACCCACCCCCTGGACCGCCAGTCTCCGGAGACCACGCCTGCACCCCCTGCGTCCTTTTGCTTCCGATGCCCGGTGCTCAGTGACTGCTGCTCATTTATGTTGCTCATCCTCCCAGCTTCATATCCGCCACCACTTTGCTTCTGTCACCATCTTGGGGCCTCCCCAGGAGCTCGAGTTGCATCTTTATTGCGCAAAAAGTCTCGCCATGCTCTCCTCTTGTTTGTTGCTTGCGACAGCTCCGCTGGGTGGAGAGGCGCTGGGACCTGCCCTTGGAGATTCAGTCGCTGAGGTTCAGGGATTTGTCCTGCGTGCCCCTCCTCCTCCTGTCCCCGAGGGCTCCTCGTGTGTTTGTGGAGTGCATGACTGGGGCCCCACGTGTGGCCCTGCCTCATCTCTGACTCAAACATGGCCACTGCTTCTGGCTAAGGCTACGTTCTTGGGCTCCTTCCTGCAAGAGTGCCTTCCAGGAATCTGTACGGGGAAAAAGGCAGGAAAGGGCAGATCGGAAAGAGAAGCCAGCATGTGCAGGACTCATTGGCCCAGGAGTGAGTGGCCTCAGCAGCCCTGATGCTCCCAAGAGTCAGCCTGTGGCTGCAGGAGCCATGGTCCTCGCTCTTGCATTCCACTTCCTACACATGGTGTCCCTTGCCCGGCTCTGGGAGGCACAGCTCTGTCCCTCAGGCTGGTTCCACTGCTCCTAGAGAGAGAGGGTGAGGAGTCCCCGACACGGAAGCCAGAGAAGAAGATGCATGAAAATGCAGACGCCCAGGCCCCACTTGTGACCTGGCTGAGTTCCTGGGGCAGCACCCATCTCCTGCTTCAGTTGCACTGGAGAGTCTGATGAACGGTGATGTTGGAGACTCGGCCACCTAGGAACTGTGGGCGGTGCACACAGAGAACCGAGCGCATTCTGGAGTGGGTGGGGGGGCGTCCCTGCCCCTTCTCCTCTCTGTCTCGTGTCGCTCACTCCCACCCACCCCAGCATCCTCGTGGCAGTGCGACCCTCTCTGCAGGTGGATGCTCCGTGCAATGAAACCATCGCACGCGAGTCCCAGCCAGTCCAGGAGAGGATTCTCTCGTACATTTACACCGTTCACTGTGCCGAGGGGGTTTTCACCTGTGCTCTGGGGGCAAGGGTGGCGCGTCTCACAATCAGCCATCACCAGGTGCTCTGGGTGAGAAGACTCGGAGGGGGCAGACACCCCAACAACCATACATTTCCTCCCACCCCCGTCAGTCACTGTCATAGCCGCAGTTACGAACCATAAAGAAACCAGGAGCCCAAGAGAGGGGTCGCAGAGAGGACTGGGGGGCCTGGAAGTTGGAGTCACGCGCGCCTCCCCAGCCCCCTGCTTGCGGACGGCTTGAGTGAGGATGGCCGGATGCCTGCCGCCTGTGTCCACCTGCAACCCGCCCAGGCCCTCTGCGGACTTGCCACCTGCCAATGGCCCTTTCACATGATCACTTTCCATGCCGAAACCCCTGTGCGTGAACGAGATAAACACACATGCCAGGAGCCAGGCCGACATGAAAGCGCCTGCCCTGGGTGCATCCATTTCTCAGCAGAAGTGAGCCCCGCCCCCATCTTGAATGATCCTTGGCATTTGATGACTTTCTTTGTAGGTGTGTGGGGGGGGATCACAAGAGAACCTGTGGGTGTGACCCCCGACCCGTGGCCCTGTCACAGCAGCTGTGAGAGACTCAGGAACTCAGCCAGAAAGTGGGAGCAAAATCTCCCTGCAGAGAGCCACCACTGGCTCCCCCAGAGAACCGCTCCACCCGCGGCGCCTCGCCCAGCTCCAGCCCTCCCGCGTCTCTCCATGCTGGGGCGGGCGCAAGTTTCATTTTCCAGCTTTGCAATGGGATTCCTGAGACGTTCTCCCTGCACAGCTACAGAGGATAGGGCCCGGGGTGGGCATTCGGACTAACGGTGGCAACGTCACCTAGGGGCCCGCAGCCCCTCTCAGAGCATCTGATCCCCAATCCTGGCTCCACTCTTGACCCCAGCCTCCTGCTTCTGCACACCCTGGAAGGCGGCGGATGAGGGCTCAAGTCCTTGGGTCCCTGCCACCCACATGGGAGGCCCGGAAGGAGTTCCCAGCTCCCGGCTTCAGCCTGGACCAGCCCTGAGGTACAGGATTGTCCTGCATTCGCCAGTCCTGGCATTAGAGGAGTGAACCAATGGATGGAAGAGTCTCTCTCTCTCTTTCTCTCTCTCTCTCTCCCTCATCCATTTCATAAGTAAACAAGTTAATTAATTAATTACAGCTTTCGAAATATTTTTTAAAAGTATTTAAAGAAAGAAAGACAGGGTCAAGCCTTCCAGACACCCCCACACTCTGTAAATCAGCTCTAATTTCCGGTCTTGTGGGAGACCCCTTTCCACAGCCGTGGGCAGGGAGCAGGGCCAGCACGCAGGCTCTGGAGGCAGAGACGAGGCTTCAAGCCCCAGCCCCAGCAGCGGCTAGCTCTGTGACACACGGTTCTTCTTAGCGCAGTGAGATACTCCCGCTGGCTTCCTGGGGAATTAAATGCGACAGAGGCCATGAAGCACCTGGCAGAGAGCCTGTGGCCTGGGGAGGGCTCGAGGAGCGTTTCTGATGATGCGGGGCCGCACACGGAGAGGCTGCGGCTGCTGCTCCTGGCGGCCCCTGCTCTGTGGGCATCCGCCACCATCTGCCACTGTGTTCCTCCGTGGTCTCTGCCACCTCGGGCTGGGCCCTCCCAACACTGAGGCTGCCACCACGAAAGCACCGGCTCACGTTCTCGCCCCGCCGGATTCAAGCGCAGGTGCACCCGCCTTTTCCTCCCCCTTTCCCCTCCAAGACATGAATGCAGGGGCCCGCAGGGTGGCACGTGGGGTTAAGTCACTGCTTGTGACCCCAGCACTCCACATGGGAGAGCGGGTTCCCATCCTGGCTGCTCCGCTTCCAGTCCGGCTCCCTGCTAAT
>CM027388.1:8560250-8634993 GCA_015711505.1 Sylvilagus bachmani | reverse complement strand
CAGAGTGGACAGTGAGAGAGAGACAGAGAGAAAGGTCTTCCTTTTTCTGTTGGTTCACCACCCACCCCCCCCCAAGTGGCCGCTACTGCCGGCACTGCACCAATCCGAAGCCAGGAGCCAGGTGCTTCTCCTGGTCTCCCATGCGGTACAGGACCCAAGCACTTGGGCCATCCTCCACTGCACTCCCGGGCCACAGCAGAGAGCTGGACTGGAAGAGGGGCAACCGGGACTAGAACCTGGGGTGCCGGCGCCGCAGGCGGAGGATTAGCCTAGTGAGCCATGGTGCCCTCCCCTGTGTATAAGTCATTTTAAAGACACAGATGCGGTCTCGTCCTCACACAGGCTGACACCCCAAGGGACCGCTGTGTCCTTGCCGACCTGACGTCCCTCGTGGCCTCTGCTGTGAGGAGGAGGGGCTGGGGCTGCTTCCTGGTGGCCGTGCGTTTGTTCTCCTGGTCCCTGGAGACCCATTTGGTAAATGAGTTCTTTTGGTTCACAAAATGACATCGCAGTGGCTTGGAATATGTCACAGAGCTCCCCTAAACGGGCCGTTTATCCTTCGCCCCCGATAGGCTTCGTACTGCTGGGGGCGCCATCCTCTCAGAGCTGTTTTCTAGCTTCCAGGGGGGTCTGGATCCCATCTGAAGTACAAGGGCACCAGCGCTGGTCCTGGTTTCACACGCACGGGGACACGCAGGTCCCTCCCGGCCGTCCACGCTCCTTCTCAGTCATTTGTTCAGAGAGATACCTGCGTCGTTGGGAGAGTTTTCCTCTCGCTCCTGCTCCAGCCCTCACCACGTGAGCGCTTCTTTCTGCGACCACTGCTCTCCACTCCCAGGACGCCCCATGCCCTGAGCAGAGCCCCAGCACCCATGGGAGCAGATGCTGTTTTGGGAAGCTCCCAGCCAGAGGCGTGAAGACCCCGACGGCTGCCGATGATTCGTGGCAAAGGGGTCTTGGCGCTTGCAACACGCACTATCCTGTTTCAGGAGCTGGGAAGGGCTGGGATCTTGCCAACTAAACTCAGCCAGCATGCAGGTGCCCTGGGAAAGACATGCAGTAGCCAAATGGATCGATGGAGAATGAGACCTGCAGCCACCGGCCCCTGCATTCAGGATGAACCGCCTGAGTATAGATGGAGAGGAGAGTGTAGATGACACAGGAGAGCTGTGTGGTTCAGCAGCTGACCCTTTGGGGATGACCATCTGTAGCTGGTACGTGAGACGCTGCCGTATCCCTCTGCAGGAGTGCCCTGCCTTGCTGTCTGCTTCGAGCAATGCATGGCTCCACGCTGGGCACCACATGAGCGCATTGTAACTCAAGAGGGCGCTGCCGCTGCTTGGGGCTACACCAGCTACGTAAGGGACCTCGCAAGGTCCCTGGAGCAGCGGGCGTTTGGACTTGTGGCTGAGCCAGCGGGCAGGATGCCCATGTCCCTCGTCGGACGCCTGGATGCAGGTCCCAGCTCTGACCTGTGACTCCATCTCGGCGGGCATTGGTGACGGCTCAGGTAGGTGAGGGTTTGCCACTCACGTGGGCGAGCTGGGTTAAGTTCTCAGCTCCTGGCTTCATCTCCCTAAGCATGGTGGACATGCAGAGAGTGAACCAGCTGCTTCCCTCTATCTCTGTCTGTCAAATTCTAAATTTTTTTAATTTCATAGAAAAACGTAATTAAAAGATAAATTTACTTTAGTGCAAAACCCATGCAATCCACGCATAGTTTTTTCATAGCTTGTGTTTCCCATAACTTTCTGAAGACCCTCCTATCTCCTATAGTCGAAGTCCTCAGCCACCTCGGGCAGAAAGGCCACAGGGCCTTTGCTCTGCACTGGTGAGCAGCCCACGCTTCTGCTTAGGGAAACAAATAGGAGGTTTCGGTCTGGAAAGGGGCGAGCGAGGCTCTGACCGGAGACTCTGCCAGCAGGGGCCCCCTCCTGCCCTGCTCTGGGCTTCCTCTGTATGCTGCACCCACGTCCACAGCCACAGCCTGGGACCAAGGCCCAGCACCGGCTCCACATCGAGCCCTTCAACTCACTGGCGTGACAGGCACGAGAACGGGTCTGGCCAGTGGCCGGCGTTGGAGCACAGTGGGTTAAGCCACTGCCTGCAATGCTGGCCACTCTCCTTCCAATCCGGCTCCCTGCGAATGCGCCTGGAAAGGCAGAGGAAGGTGGCCCAAGTCCTTGGATCCCTGCCACCCACAGGGGAGACCTGTGTGGAATTTCTGGCCTGGCCCAGCTCTGACTGTTGCAGCCACTTAGGGAGCAGACTAGCATATGGAAGATCTCTCTCTCTCTCTCTCGCTCTCGCTCTCACTCTCACTCTGGCAAATAAATAAATAAATGTATGTATGTTTGCGAATGTTTGGACTGAAGAGAGGATCTGGCTGGAAGGAAGAAACAGAGCTGCTCCTCCACCAGCCCGGAGCCCCGAAGGAGTCGCCCCGAGGTCCCTGCACAAGGCCAGGAGCCCAACAGCTTCGGGATTCGAGCTGAGCCTGAATCCCCCAGGCAGCTTTTGGGAAGGAAAGACAGCCAGATGGAGGCTCCTGGCCTGCGTCCCCTGGGAGCTATCACGCCCGAGTGGGAACCTGAAGACCTCCCTAAGGAAGCATGTCAGGCAGGAACGCGTGCACACTGCAAACAGACGCACCCCTCCCTCCCTCCGTGCGGGCGATCCTAGCCCTGCCCCAGCCGCGATGCAGGGAGGAGCCCTGGCCCTTGGGGGCGAGTTCCCTACGGAAACCAGACAGGAAAGGAGTCCATGCCTCTATCCACGGCCGATTTTCTTCCTTCCCACCCCAAAGGCTCTCTATAGGGAACTAGATTCTAGTTGTTCTTTTTCCTTAATGCTTATTCTTATTTATTTGAAAGGCAGAGTGACACACACACGCATACACACACACAGAAGGAGTCAGAGAGATGGAGAGAGGGAGAGAGGGAGAGAGGGAGAGAGGGAGAGAGGGAGAGAGGGAGAGAGAGAGAGAGAGAGAGGAGGAGAGAGAGCTCGTTCTTTCATTCATTTGTTGGTTCATTCTCCAAATGTCTACATCAGCCGGAGCTGGGCCAGGCCAAAGCCAGGAGCCAGGAGCCAGGAGCTTCACCAAGGCCTCCCCATGGGTGCCAGGTACCTGGGCGCTCACCTGATGCTCTCACAGGCACAGTGGCAGGGAGCTGGAGCAGAAGTGGAGCCGCTGGGCCTCGAGCCAGCTCTGTGGGATGCCGGCGTCACAGGCTACTTAACCCTGGGCTGCCACGCCGGCTCCTAGGTTCTGCTTCCAGGACCCTTTTATTACGGTGGTTTTAGACCCAAGTCAATGCACGTTCCCAAGTCTACATACGCCTTTGCATGAAGAGCACTGGACGAAGCCCTTTTACATTTTTCATTAAATCTCAATGAAATTGAAAAGCTCTTCTTTCTCAAGATTGTCTTGACTCGCTAAGGAGAGGTCGAATGGGCTGGTAGATTGAAAACGGTGCTGCCTGCAAGGAGTTTGGAGAGTGCTATGCTAAGGCTCGGGGTGATGGTCCTAGTGGGTTCTCACACCAGGCGTGGCACTGAGTACCTAACTCCCAGGAACGAGCTACTGTCCTTGTCCCCATTTTACTGGGAAGAAAAGTGAGGCTGGGGGAGGTGGAATCCCTCAGCCAAGGTTGCACAGGGAGTCAGCAGCAGGGCTGGGACCAGACTCAGGCTGGCAGGATGGCAGGGCCCCCCTCACTCTATTGCTCCTTATACCCAAACTCGGGGCTGCACCATGGATTCCAACCCTGCGCTAACGGTGGGGTTCGCGCACACAGCCGCACTGAGGATGGCACTGGAAGAGGAGGCGAGTGGGATGGGAGCGGTGGGTGCCTCGCCCGGCTCCTGAGCACCCAGGGTTGGTCCAGTGGCTCTCATGGCCCCAGCAGCTCCACTTCCTATCTGCCCCTCTGCCTTTCCCGGTCAGCAGGTGAGAGAGGAACCTCGTCCTGTTAGTGGCCTTGAGAATCTTAGAGCCGGAGGGGACCTCAGAGCCCGGGCTTGTTCCAGGGATGGGGCAGAGACCCAGGGAGACCAGCTGTCCCGCCCCAGCCTGCACTCGGCATGGCCATGCCTGCTCTGGAGCCTCATGCGTGCTTTTATGAAGTGACCACGTGGCCGTGGGGATGCGTGGGAACACGCGGGGAACCGTGTTAAACCGTGGCGCTCCAAGCTCCATCCTAGGGACGCGTCAGAACCCACACTGCCTCTTTCTCTGGTTATTCTTCAGAGAAAAGCATCCCAACTCAGCGTGAGACAAAAACCTCCACGCGAGGCTCCCTTTGATCTGCTTTCCCTTGAAAACCTTCACAAACTTGGCCAGAAATTACCAATCAAGCCTTACAAAGCCTTCTTGGGTTATTCCAACCTAACAACAAAGAGCGAGGCCACATTCTCTATAGTGTCTCCAGCGTCCCCTCCCACACCCCCGCTAGGAAACAGACGCACCTGCCTGACACCGATTCTGAGCTCCCAAGGAAGGCTTGGGTCTCTCCGCCTCAGGACGCCACGCACAGCACTGAGAAGGTGCTGGGGTTCAGCCGAGCCCGCTGTGATTCCAGCAGCCCACGGGGAAGCCGGCCCTCCCTCGGGGAAGTGCACCGCATGGCGCCCTGGCTGGTACATCGGGCTGGGCTGCTCCCCTGCACCTGAATCCTTTGGCATCTCTGTGCCCTAAGTCCCTCCTTCCGCCCCGCCCCCAGTCCCACCCTGTCCTGCCCTTTCGCCTCATAACTTGCCAGTAGCTTCCCCTCCTCCCCTGCCCCTGCCTCCCCCTGCCCCTCTGACGCAGGCACAGCCGAGGGACCCGTCTTGTCCACAGGGGTGTTCATGCACCTGCAGCCAGCTTGGCATGTGCAGAATTTGGCCTTAGCGCCTTGTGCCTGGGATCCTCCACGGGGGGAAGAGCAAGCCCCTGCGATCTGCTCAGCCCCAGAGAGAAGACGTAAGGAACAGGCTTGAAATTACAGCCTGGGGTAAGACCCCGAAATCACTTTGCCAACGAGCAGATACTCAGACAAGAAAAATGACTGTTGTTGGAAGCCATTGAGATGTTGAGGTTTTGGGCTGCAGAGTGAAACTGAGCGACCCATGACCGAATCCAGCGCTAGACTTAGCGGCGTCATCCTGCCCGTGCACTTGCACCTGTGTGCCTGGTTGGCTAAACAGAGACCTAGAATTTTTGCAAAAAAAAATCTGGAAGTCCCAAAAGCAAAATCTAAACTGTCTCAGCATTGCCATATAATGATTCCTATAGCATCTGCATTGTGTTAGGTTTTCAATGTCATCTAGAGACCATGTAAAGTATAAGAGAAGCCGTGCAGGTGCAATGCCATTTTGTGTCAAGGATGTGGGCCACCATGCATTTCGGTATTGGCAAGAATCCTGGAACCAAGGGTATGGGAGGGTGATGGTCTGTGTGTGCTGGGGATGCCACAATAAAGTGCCATGTTTAAACAACAGAAAATAATTTTCTCCCAGTCCTGGAAGCTGCACGTCCAAGGTCGGGTGTGGGCAGGGCTTGTGCCCTTCTGAGGCCTCTCTCCCCGACTCGTGCCTGGCCATCTGCCCCTGGTGCTCTCCCACACTGTCCCTCCGTGTGTGCCTTAGTCCTAATGGCTCTACCCCTGGGTGACCTCACTGTACCCTAAGGACCTCTTCAAAAGCGCTTCCTGCAAAGCCAGCTCCATTCTGAGCACCGAGGGGTGGGACGGCAACAGGTGCTTTCTCAGGCGGACACAACGCAGCCCATGGCACTGCTTGCAAATCAAAGAACCTCAGAGTGCAGAAGCTTGGAGACCGATGGGCGACGCATGGGCTCACACAGCTGGGAAGTTGAGGCAAATCTGACCTCAGGAACCCCAGGAGTCCAGGCAGTGCCCGCTGCTCCCTCTCTCCCTCCTCTCTGTGCATTGCCCCCCTTTCTCTCCTCTGTGCACTCAGCCTGTCCCCATGCCCGGGAGGCTGGGCAGCATGGCCACGGGCAGCTGAAGGCTTGTTGCATCCCACTTTAGTCATTGCAGATGGAAGACAGCTGCTCCCAGGGGAGAGTCGGCCTAGCCCTAGGCTGTCACAGGACCAGGGTGTGGCACCACTTTGATTGAGCAGGTCTGGCGTCCATGCCCATCTCCAAGGCCCGGAAACACAGGCTGGTAGCCCTGCTAGGGGAATGAGGAGTGGGGAACAGCCCAGGGTCCAGGGTGGGGAGTGATTTAGCAGGACAGACCACACAGGCAGAAGCAGGGCCTGGATGTCCACACGCACCACACCCCGCCCAGCAAGCAGATGGTGGGCCCGGGCTGCCGGCTGAGCGGCGACAGTGATGGTGACCGGGGCCGCTCGGGCAGGCCTTCAGTTCCGCACATGTGGCTTCAGCCCCAACCTTGACTTCCCAGGCAGCCAGCTTTAGGCACGTGGCTTAGCGTCTCCAAGCTCCAGTTTGTCTTTCTACGTTCAAGTGAGGGGAGCAAAAGCATCGCTCGGTACAGATGAGCCTTCAGTGAGGTCGCTGTGGGAAATCTGTGTGTGTAGTGGGTGCTGCAGCGGCCCCCATGTGCCTGCCCCCCACCCCTGCCTGCTCCCAGCTTCAAGGGCCCAGGTGCTCACCCACCAGGGCCAGAAACGCTCTGCCTCCCAAAGGAGCTCACCTGCATCCCCCACCAGCCCTTGCCTCTGCTGCAGGGGCCCCTAGGCCCCTTGACCCAGGGACAATCCTGGCCCTGGAAGTTGAACACAAATCCCCACCCAAGGGCTCTGAACTCCAGAGCCCTCCCCACCCCCGGCCTCTCAGGAGCCCCCAGCTGCCAGTTTTCCCTTAGTCTCCCTCCTTCTCCCCTCCGGTACACACACACCTCCCTGGGCGCTCCCCAGAGCCTGCTGCGGCCACTTCTGCTTGCTTATGTGTTCATTTGCTAAGAGCACATGCGAGACAGGATGGGGGACAGTGGTTTCCCCTTCACCCACGGTTTTGGTTTCCTTGGTTTCAGTTAACCCCATGGTTCACGGTGGTCCAAAAATATTCCATGGAAAATTCCAGAAATAAACAGTCTGCATTTTTAAATAACTCCTAGTACAGTAGATGTGTGCTATTTTGGCACTAGCATAGTTAGTCTTCTCCAGTGTCTAATGTAGAAGTTAAACCTGCGGCCGGCGCTGTGGCTCACTAGATTAATCTTCCACCTGTGGCGCAGGCATCCCATATGGGCACTGGATTCTGTCCCAGTTGCTCCTCTTCCAGTCCAGCTCTCTGCTGTGGCCCAGGAGTGCAGTGGAGGATGGCCCAAGTGCTTGGGCCCTGCACCCCATGGGAGACCAGGAGGAAGCACCTGGCTCCTGGCTTCAGATTGGCACAGTGCAGGCCTTAGCGGCCATTTGGGGGGTGAACCAACGGAAGGAAGACCTTTCTCTCTGTTTTTCTCTCAGTCCATAACTCTACCTGCCAAATATAAAAAAATTAAACTTGATCCCAGGTAGGGAGGCATGGGCAATGGCGACCTCTGCACGAGAGGTCTCGGGGCTGTCTGTGGGCTCTGGTGACCTGCGGAGGCCTCGCAGCGAGTCCTCTGTCCTAACTGAGAGCACACAGTTGCCTCTGGAGCTGGACCGCCTGGGGTCAAATCCCTGGCCGTTCTCAACCAGGTCTGTGACCTTGGGTGATAAGGAACCTGCCTCTCTATGCCTCAGCTTTCTCATGTGTGAAATGGCAATGATAATCGTTTCTTCCCGACGATTAAACCAATCGCTGTGGATCGAGGATTCAGAACCACCCCAGGCATGGGCACGTGCTTGCACACTTGGTCCTCTGCTTCCTGCTGGTTCTGTCCTGGGGACACAGGGGTGGACGAGACCCCATTTTGGTCCTGTTGCTGTACCTGCTCTAACGGCCCTTCAAAAGCATATTATTGGATGCAGAGAGGTCATTCATCCATCCTTCCAACTCCACACAAAAAGGATCCATTCAAAATGAAAACGCATTTTCCCTTGCACTTAGAAAATTCTTAGGATTAGAAAAGAGCTGGAGACCAGTTTGAAGTGCAAACGTCTCACATCCTCTTTCAATGTCTAGGTTGGGGGTGTTTCCCACCCCTTCCTGGGTCTGAGGCTGGAGCCGCTGCTTTGTGGGAGGGGCCCGTGGTGAGAGACACGCAGGCCCCCACCTGACGGTCACACTCCTCCAGGGCTTGTCCACGTGGCCCAGAAGGGGGAGCAAAGTCTGCCCTGGACAGCGCCAGCCCGCAGTGTGAGAACCTCCTTTGCTACAAGGACCTGTAGACCCAACGTGCCACCTGGCCTTCGTGAGAGGGGACGAGGAATTCCCAGGTGTCTCAGCTGCAGGAGTCACTCCCGCAGCCTCCATCCCAGCCCTCTCATTTTTTTTTTTTTATAAAAAATATTTACTTATTTATTTAAAGGGCAGGGGGAGAGAGAGAAGGAAAGAAAGGCAGAGTGACATAGAGAGAGTGTCAGAGAGTCAGAGAGAGAAAGAGATCTCCCATCCACTGGCCCACTCCCCAAATGGCCATGAAAGCTGGGACTAGTCCAGGCCCAAGCCAGGCGCCCGGAGCTCCATTATGGTGGACCAGCATTCCCACATGGGACGCCAGTGCCGGGAGCAGTAGCTGAACCCGTTGCACCACGGTGCTGTCCCCCCACCCCCACCCAGGCCTCTTATTTTGTAGAGGGAGAGAATGAAGCGAAAGCCGAACCATGACCCTCTGCAAATTGATTTTCTCCAAACCAGGAGGGCCTCGCTGATGGCCGATCTCCAGCATTGCCTGACTAGGACCTGGAGTCGGGCAGACCTGCAGTGGGTTTTCTGACACCGGCCATCACGTTTCCACGACATTCTGGGCAGATTTCCGGTTTGTGAGCCTCACTTTCCTCGTTTGTAGGATGGGGATGATGTAACCTCAGCGACTTCCAGCTGCTCCTCGACTAAGGATGAGATCAGCTCTCGATGCACCTCCGGAAGTTGAAAGGATTGGAGGTGAAAAATGCGCTCATCGCACCTCACCTGCCGAACCTCGTGGCTTAGCTTGGCCACACTTGAAAACACACAGAATGCTTACAGTAGCTTATGGTTGGGCAAAATCAACCAACACAGGGCCTATTTTGTAGGAATGTGCTGAAGACCTCGCAGAATTTGGTGAAGTCTGTACTGGAAGTGAGAAACAGAATGATTGCGCGGTTTCATGTTCGCACCATCCTAAAGCTGAAGAATTGTTAAATTGCCAATTGAGCCATACTCCTATCCCAGCTCTATGTGTGATGAGCTCTACCATGTGTCAAATGCTATTCCAAGAGCTACAGAAACAGGAGTGTAAAACCACAGAAAAATCCCTGTCCTCAGGGAGCTTACGTTTTAGCCTAAGCGGTAGGAGGTAGGTGAGCAAATGTGTGAGTGTCTGGGTCTCTGGGAAATGAAGGGAACAGGAAACAGCAGAACAAAGGGGAGAAGGAAGACTGGGGCTGGACTGAGTTTTGGACCCACGTAAAGTGCTGCAAACCCTGACATCTCCAACCAGATGGCATTTGGGCAGAGCATCCGCCAGGTGGATCTCTCAAGAAGCAGCGTTCCATGCAACAGCGCAAAAGCCCAGGGGTTCCCAAGTCCCTGACTACACAGCAGGGCGGCCCCTGTGTCTGGAGTGGAGATCAGGTTACAGAAGCATGGGGCTGGCCCACAAGGGATGGTAGTGGTTTATAAGGACTCTGGCTCTCACTCCCAGTGAGACGGGATTTGCTGAACAGTTTTGAGCAGAGGATTGATATGAGGTGAGTTAGGGTTCAAACTGTTCCCCGATTGCTGTGAGGAGAGACTGCTGGGGACAAGACCAGAGGCAGAGGCCAGTTAAGTCGTTCCCACCATGACCACCAACATAGGGTGGTGGCTTGAGGCTGAGGAGTAAGAGTGGAGGCGGAAGGTGGGGCCACAGGTTTTGCTGACAGATTGGATGCAGTGAGAGAAAGAAGAGCCGCAGGAGGTGTGAGGATTTGGACCTCAGTGATGGGATGAGTGAAGAATTCAGCTGGCAGGTGCAGAAGGCAGTGGGAGGGGCAGGGTTAGTGGGGAGTGTATGCTGATTTTCAGGTGCGTGTTAGACATCCAAATGGAGGCATCCAGTGGACAACTGGGTACATGAGGCTGGAGGTCGGGGAATGGGCTAGAACTGAAAACAGGCATTTGGAAGTTGTCAGCATCTGGGTGTCACTCAGAGGCATGACTGAAAGACCAGATGGAGTCTCCTGGACAGATGCACTTTGCTAGGGAAGGGAAAACCCTGAGGGTGAGCCTTGGGTGCTCCAGCGTGTAGAGGTCAAGGGCTCAGGGAGAAACAAACCCAACAGGCAGAGAAGGAGCCATCGAGCATGGGAGTGAAAATCAGGTCTGGCATCCCGAAAGCGGGGAGAGAGGGTCAGAAGGAGGCCTTGGTAAAGCCCTCATGAAGGAGGAGAGCTCCTCCCCTGCACGGAGCGGGGGGTGGGGGGCGGGGGGCTGCGGTTCTTGGGATCCTGTTCTATGTTTTATCAAGGACTGGAAGAGAGGACACAGAAATGATCAGTGCTTGAGAGAGGAATGCGCATTGCCCTGATTCCATAATTACACATCCTATACCAGTCTCTCACATGGGTGGCAGGGACTCAAGCACTTGGGCCATCTTCCTCTGCTTTCCCAGGCACATTAGGAGGGAGCTGGATTGGAATCGGAGCAGTCGGGTCTTTAACCAGCATTCCCGTGGGACACCTGTGTCACAGGTGGTGGCTTAGCACTGGGCTCAGCCCACTTTGTCTCAGTCTTTCCCCAACCACACGGCTTGTCCAGCTCACAGCATCAGCCACTTCTCCTTCACTCCTAACAGCCACAGAAATCATTCACACGCAACTCCTCTGTCTGCATGTCTGTGCTATTGACATCACGTGAAGATACACTCACCAGCGACGGTGACAGCCGAGCTGGCTATGACAGGGTCTGACTGCCCTGGAAGTCTCTGCGAATTTACAAACAGCCTAAGTCATATGTCACGAGCAAGACGCCGGGCTCCTGCCGCCGCGAAGCACAGTCAGCACTAATTATGCCCTCCTTGGAAATTGAATGATCAGACTCTGTCCATCCCCACTGCCCCACTTGGCAAAAGGTCTGTATAATGTCTGGAAAATAAGAAAGTGGAGGGACTTGGTCTGATAGGGCAGCCTCAGCCTCTGGTTAATCCCAGCGCATTGCATGAAGCATGGGCAGAGTCTTTGCACAGGAGCACCAAGCACTCCCGCCCAGCTGTCACATGAGGCCCCAGATGCCACTCCTAACCCGGCAGCACCCCAGCCCTGTTTGTCTCTGCTCATTCCAAAGCAGATGATGAAGGCGTGAATAAAAAAACCCAGCAGTGGCCAAAGAGGATGCTTATCCCAGCATTTCTAAGTATACACTCGGGACGCCAGAGCTACAATCTGGGGCATTACTGACTGTCAGGTATTGTGCTTCATCCCTTCCGCTTCTCCCCTCATTTTAGCCTCTTGAAATTTAATTATTTTAACAAGTCCACGAGGTGCGGACTGTTAACACCGCTGTAAGCTGAGGTTCCAAGAGATAAATTCTGAAGGTCACCCAGGCAGTGAGTGGCACAAGTCGGCTCTGCGTTGACGGACACTGAGCACAGAGCCAGAGCTAGGCCTTTGTCCCGTGTCCATCTTCTGATATCCAGGGGACATCTCAAGGACAGAGCATTTCTGAGATTTTGCTATAATATTTGACTTACATTTTTATTAGACAGGAGCTGGGAATTAAGAAAAAAAGACAAAAAGTGTTGCTCCCTGGGTTTGATAAGTGTGTATTACACTCCCATAAAGAGGAAATAATGATATTTCCTGATTGTCTCTGAGGGTCACTGTGAAGTTCAAGTATATGAATGGGTACGGAACCTTTCTTTTTCCTAAAAGGGATAAGGAGTGTAGCAGGAGGCTGATTTTGAAAAATATATTCAGTAAACACATTAATATCAACATATTTTAAATTGCTGAGTCAAATCCTAATAAATGGACAAATTTAAGACTCCAGCCTATTTTTCAATTTGTATATGAATGGACCAATTTTCTCCTTAAAGAAACAAGCATTTTTGGTTGTAGGTGACATAAATCTACTCTGTTCCTTTGGCTTGATTCATTTACATTGTTTTCTTTTTCAATTAAATAATCACGGAGAATTTGAAAAGATGTGTTTTCATTAGTAGACTCCCAAACAGATGACCTTGGTGATCACAAGGTTTTACACAAATTTGTCAGATCGCTTTTTTATCTTCTTGGGCATCACTGTCCCTAAAAATTCTGTCTGTCTGTGTAGTTGAATTCTTTTCTCGTCTCCTTGCGCTGCTGTTTGCGATAATGAGTCACAGCTGAAAGGAACTGAAGGCTCCCGAGCTGCTTTTCACATGTGCCAGCCAGAAGCGTGCTTCCTGGAGGAAGCTGGGCTCGTGCAGGGCAGAGGTGGGGCCAGAAGCGTGCTTCCTGGAGGAAGCTGGGCTCGTGCAGGGCAGAGGTGGGGCCAGAAGCGTGCTTCCTGGAGGAAGCTGGGCTCGTGCAGGGCAGAGGTGGGGACGGTTTTCCTGTCTTACAGGTCGGAAATGAAAGTTGGAATCTCCAGTAGTTATCCTCCAGATCTTGTCCACCTTGTTTTTCTTTTTGATACGATCTGATGCACTCCACAAAGAACAGCAAACTTCTACCCAGTGCTCAGTATGTCCCTGATCTGAAGCTCATTAGGTCCCCCCCCCAAAGAAGGAATAGATACTTTGTTACCTTCATGGCACAGCTGGGAATATTGAGGTCCTGAGAGGTTAAAAGATCTCCCTAAGGACATGCAGTTAGAAGGTGGCAGAGGTGGAGTTTGAACCCAGAGCTTGGACTTTTGATGATTAGGCTGTGGGTGCCAGCTGTGCCAGTGTGGGGCCTCACCAATCACATCGGCTTTCTAAACCTCGGGTTTCTCCTTTGTAAAATGGTCATATGATATGATTCGCCTTGCCCCTCTCAGGACTGCTGTGGGACTGCAGAAGCCACCGGAAGTGCCCATGTTTTGTAAATTGCCAAGGACACCATGACTGCCATCACCACTGGGGGAAGTCAGCCAGAGGGACCCCAGATGACTCAATGGGTGGGTTCACATTTAAGGTGAAAACCAGACTTGTGCAAAGCACCAGCTGTTTGCACGGAACACATGCCTGCAGACCGCCAGCCCTTGGTGAGTGGATCCAGAGGCACTCCCGTTTTCCCGTGGTCAGACCTTAGTGCCAAAGCGCAATGCCAGCCTTGGGGCTAGCCCCAGGGACTCCCAGCTCCCTGTGTACCCCGGTGTTAACTTCACTCCCCTCTTTGATCGATGGCACACTTCCAAACTGAGGGTGTCAGTGGATGCCACCTCTATGTTCAGATGTATTCAAGCCACCGCTGGTGTAGTGAATTACTGCAATCCGATGAGCCCACGGATAGCCTGTATTTAACTTTTATGTAGCTGCCCCAGAAACCGGCTTGAAAAGCAGAAATCAATGATTGTGACAAAATCTCGATACAATTTAGTTTGAATGTTCAGTTTGGGGTTTGATGTATGCCATTGTCAGACATATTTTATGCTCTCAAATGAGTTTTATGCTTCCTGGTTAAAGGGGGTTAGCAGTATCAGTGGGATACAATTTGACAAACCTTAAAAGAAATGTTGCAAACGTATTCTCCTCCATCCCTGAGTAGTATCTAGTCGGATTCGCTTCACATTATAAGAGGCAGCAGCAGTAGCTGCATCTTCAAGTACCAAAGGGAGGCCCTATTTACAAGTCCTTAAATTAATTAGTCAAAATGCATTTAATTAATTATGCCCACTGTGACTATCTGATTCGCCAGTAATTGGGTAGCATGCAGGCAGGATCCAGGTGGTATGGGCGGAGTGGACAAATTGGCTAGGACTTTTCCCATTGGAGACCTTGGTCTCAAGCAGTAGTTATTATTTTCTCTTGAATTTTTTTTTTTGGTAATGTACCAGCTACTATTTAGAAATAACCTGTTCATAAGAACACCTGCAGATTAGCATAAAGTTCCTATTTAGAGAGGTGTCTAGACAGAACCTAAAATAAGAACTTCAAATGTTAAGAATTCAATGGCAGCAGGCCACATGACTTTCACGGAAACCAAAATCAGATGGTTTTTTAAATCTTTAGTACTAGTCAATTTATTCAATAAATGTCCTGCAAATGGGATTAAGGTTGGTCTGAAAGAGAGCATGGCTTGATGGTTCCTTCACTTCTGCCATCAACACATCTATCCATCAGTCACCACCTCCATCCACATATCAATCCATGCACACATCCATCGTCCCTCCACCCACACATCTATCCATCTTTCCATCTGTCCACCCAGCCATCAGTTGGTCCATCCACCCATCGGGCACTCAACTAAAGGCTGGAGGTAAAACAGTGGCCAAGAGAGGCACAGACATCCTCCCTCCCTGCACACGCCAGCAAGGAGACCGAGGACAGACAGTTACTGAGTAGCACTGTTCAATGCCTGATCTGGAGCACCAGAGCACCCCAGGTCCCTGCACGTTGCCTTACTGGTTCTGAGCCGTCCTCTGACCCCTGCCTTGGACCTGACTCAGGTACCGAGCTTGTCACCTGTGCACTGTAACAGCCTCCCACCGGCTCCCGGATCCTCTCCTCCACTCTCGTCTCCAAGTGAAATTCCAGCAGGTGCCACCAGGGCCTTCATGAGCTGTGATTTTCATCAGCTCTTTCTTCCTGTGGGATTGCTCTTCAAGGCATCCTGAATATCCTTAGAATTAAACCCAAACCCTTAGTGGGGACAGAAAGGGTCCTTCTGGACTCAGCCCTCACCCAGCAAAGCCCACAGACCTGGCCTGGGCTTGCGTCCCTGCTCCTCGCCACCTGCTGCTCAGACTGTTGAACCTGCACCTGGCCGCTCCACCTGCTGCTCCTCCCCTCTGTGCCCCAACAGTCAGAGACCCTGCCTTCATCCCTCAGGGCATCCTCCAGCCTTGCCAGCATCCTCATTGACCTGTGACTGTCATTTGAAAGAACGTGGGTGGGGGATGAACCCTCCCCCTCTCAGTTTCCTTGGTGCCTAAACATCCAGTCTGGCTCCCGGCAGGTGCTCGATTCATGATGGGTGAGTGAGTGAAGGCAGAGTGCCACGGGGGCAAAGGCAGCCTCTCCGGATTTGCAAGAAGGAACAGTCCCGTTAGTTCCCGTTTGTTGATGAAGATCCGGGACAGGGCCCGAAATCCAGTTCCCATGGGTGTCTGTGCCACGTCGGGTGTGGGGAAGGCACCTGCTCAGACCCGTCTGCCCCTGGTGACTCGTCCCCGTTCTGATCAGCCTTCACTCTGACTTGTCCCAAACAGTCCTTGTAGGTTTCCTAGCATCTCTTCAGAGTCTTTGAGATACACACCCAAAATTATACACGGCCAATGACGTCATGACATCACTGCTGCTTGGAATAAGAGCATTTATTCTTAGAGAAAAAACAACCAGACTGATGGAAGTGACTGGACAGAGATAAATAGAATCTGAGCTCCTAGCACCCTGGCATCGAGAGCACGTTTATCTAAATCAAGATATTTTCTGTTAATTAAGATGTTTCCTGTTTCAAGGACTCCTTCTAGATGTTTCAATGTCTCCTTTCTCCATCCCCAAAAACACATTGGCCAAGGGGTTAAACTGCTTCCTGTGACACCGGCATCCTATAAGAGTGCCAGTTGGAGTCTTGGATGCTCCACTGTTGGTCCAGCTCCCTGCTAATGTGCCTCATAAAGCAGAAGATGACCCAAGAACTTGGATCTCTGCCAACCATGTGAGAGACCTGGCTCCCGGATGAAGTTCCTGGCTCCTGGCTTCAGCCTGGTCCAGCCCTGGCCATCATTGAGAGTGAACCAGCAGACAGATTCTCTCTCTCTCTCTCTCTCTCTCTCTCTCTCTCTCTCTCTCTCTCCCCTTCTTGCTCTTGCTCTCTGTTACTCTGCCAACCTATGTGAAAGCCACTACACACACAGTGTGAGAACACTGCTTATCAGGCTTATGAGATCTTGAACTTTTTTTAAAAAAGATTTATTTATTGATTTGAAAGGCAGAGTTACAGAGAGGTAGAGGCAGAGGCAGAGAGAAAGGTCTTCCATCCTCTGGTTTACTCCCCGGATGGCTGCAATGGTTGTAGCTGCACTGATCCGAAGCTGGGAGCAGGGGCTTCTTCCAGGTCTCCCACATGGGTGCAGGGGCCCAAGCACTTGGGCCATCTTCCATTGCTTTTCCAGGCTATAGCAGAGAGCTGGAAGTGGAGCAGCCAGGATTCAAACCAGTGCCCATATGGGAAGCCAGCACTGCAGGTGGGGGCTTTACCCACTTAGCCACAGCACTGGGCCCTCGCTTGTTTTACAATTCTGATTTGCTTGGGTTTAAGCTGATTTCTAATGTTTGTATTTTGCCCAAAACAGGTTGGTTTTTGCAAAAGGCTCCAGCAGCCGCCCGAGAACGCACTTGCTTCTCACAAAGCTGCCTGATTCCTTTGTGATGAGCACACAGGGCATCATTCCGAATGGTGCAGCTAAATTTCCCTAAATACACGTGGGGGCCAAATGGAAGGGTGTGGGGGGCTCTGCGCCATTATGGAGAGATGGCTGTCCTGACCCTGGGAGAGAGACTTAATGGACCAGAAGAGTGTGGCTTTTCATGCATGAAATAAGACTTCCAGCCTCGCCTGGCCTCAGCGCTGAGCAGCACTGGGGTGGTCGGCTACATTTTCTGGTCTGTTACATCACTGCCCCTGCAGAATTTCCATGGAGAACCTTAGCGTGGTGGGTGGTAGGCAAGACCTCCTTAATCTTGATTCCATCATGACCAGGAGAGTATCAGGTAAGTGATTAATACTGACAGAACTGCTCGAGCCAGGAGCGTTCACACTTTCAGAAATAAGTCAAATCCAAGGGGTAGTTTTGTCAACCTTAGCATTAGAGGCAGAGTTAATGACACAGAGAGGGGGAGACAGAGAGAGAGGTCTTCCATCTGCTGGTTCACTCTCCAGTTGGCTGCAACGGCTGGAGCTGCACTGATCCGAAGCTACGTGTCAGAAGCCAGGAGATGGCCCGTGCCACACTAGACTAATCCTCTGCCTGCGGCGCCGGCACACCAGGTTCTAGTCCCAGTCAGGGCGCCGGATTCTGTCCTGGTTGCCCCTGTTCCAGGCCAGCTCTCTGCTGTGGCCCGGGAAGGCAGTGGAGGATGGCCCAAGTGCTTGGGCCCTGCACCCCATGGGAGACCAGGAGAAGCACCTGGCTCCTGGCTTCAGATCAGCGTGGTGCGCGGCCACAGCGCACCAGCCACAGTGGCCATTGGGGGGTGAACCAACGGCAAAGGAAGACCTTTCTCTCTGTCTCTCTCTCACTGTCCACTCTGTCTGTAATATATATATATATATATATATATATATATATATATATAAAAGAAAAAAATATATATATAAGAAAAAAAGCCAGGAGCAGCTTCTGGATCTCCCACACAGGTGCAGGGGCCCAAGGACTTGGGCCATCTTCTTCTGCTTTCCCAGGCCATAGCAGAGAGCTGGATTGGAAGAGGAGCAGCCAGGACTTGAACCAGCACCCCTATGGATGCAGGTGCCACAGGCGGAGGCTTAGCCTACTATGCCAGAGTGCCAGCCCCTCAGCATTTCTTGTTCTTCCTCTTTCTCTTCCTAGAATCCAAGGCAGGGTCCCACTTGCTGCCCCCGCCCCCGTCTTGGGCAGTGGCTCTGTTACTGTCCTCACACAGGCCCCAGGAATAGGCTCACTGTGGCAGAGCACCAGAAGCCATACGGTGAATAGTGCTGCAATTCCTGGTGGCCCCGCCTCCTAGGCCTGAGCTCTGAGCCCCAAAGCCCACACGTTAGTGAGGTGGGGACAGGGAGGCACCACGGAGGCTCTCTTCTTGGGGACCGTGTTGCAAAGAATGCCTCTTGAAGGCTGCAGAGATTTTCATGCAGGGAGGCTCTGGAAGGGGGGCCCCGGCCAGCCCTTGCTCCTCTCCCCCCAGCCAGCGCCTCCTAAGGCCCATGGGCTGATGGCTGGCCGCAGGACAGCTCAGCCTGTGTAAGGGATGTGCCAGGGGCCCCCAGCACCCATCCACACTCAGAAAGGTGAGGCCCCCAGTGTTGCATTGGCTGCCACTGAAATGACCCAGATATCTGGGCTGCAATGTCAATTGTTACTTCCTGAACCTTTGTCAATCCGCCCCCCCCCCCCATTAAATGATAAAAATGACCAGCCTGGCTCAGGAAGGTTACCAAGAGGCAGGTGGGAGAGAGGTGAGCAGCTTCCCGTAGCACTGCCAGGGTCCCTGGTTGCCCCCGGGGACTTCTCAGAGGTCTGCATCTCCGAGGGCTGCTCAGAGGGTCCTGGACCACGCCCCTTCAGCCCTTGGCCCCAGAGCAGGTGGAGCCTCTTGGTTCACGTCCAGACAGAGCAGTTGCATTGAACTGACAGCAGCCACTTGGCTGCCAACTGGATGCCAGGCCTGCCTCCTTCCCGGCATCCTCGTTGCTTAGCACTGGCCCCCATCCCAGCTAGAGGGAGACATGGGTGCATCTCCGTGGGATCACTGTGGCTTGGGTCCTGGCAGCCAGCAGCATTCCCATTTCAAGCAGCACAAAGAAACGCCAACGGTGGCTGCTTTTACCGGCGGTGGGGGAAGATGGGGGGGCAGCTGCTCCGGCGCCGGCTCCCTTAGCCGCTCACCCGTTTACAAGAAGACTCGCCAGGTTCGCACTGCCTAGGTGCTCACAGCCACGGAGCCCACCCGAAGGCATTCAAGCAAACGTCGCCAAGAGAGGTGAACCCCCCAAAGAGCCTGCTTTATTCACTTACGTCCAAGCAAGCATCAGGATGTAAGAGCACTTGGCAGTTTTTGCGGAGTGAATTCAGTGAGCAGAGGACAGAGGTTCAATACATGAAAAAGGTAGACAATTACAGGCAATAATAACTAGTTTCTTTCTCTATGGTGCAAGTGTTGCATGAAGGCAGTATTATACTAAGCCTTTTAACCCCAGACCTCGTTTTATTCCTCAATAGTAGTTTAGAAAGAAGCAGCGTTCTGAAAAATTGATTGAGCTCACAGTTCTTGGTTTTGAATTCTATGTACTTTTTTTTTTGCAAGATTAGATTTGGTTTTGTTTTCTGAAAAACAAACCCAAATAAAAGAAACACAAGCAGAGGGACAGATTTTTGTCCCATGTGGACAGCGGGTGGCCGCAGAGTTGGGGATGTGGGGTCACCCTTTCCAGATCATGGCAGGGAGGATGGGTTTGTGCGCCAGACATTGTGACAGTCAACGCTCTATGGAGAAGCTAGAGAGATTCAGTACGGTAGGCAAGGACCCAGAGGCCCAGAGGCCATCGGAGGTGTGACAGCCAGGGAGGTGTCCTCGAAAACAGGCGAGCCTTCACCTGTCGCTGGTGGGAACCGAAGATGCCGCAGCCCCTCTGGAATCAGTTTGGCAACTCCCGCAGATGTTCAACAAGAAATCACCCACCGATGGCCCCAGCAATGCCACTCCGAGGTGCCTAACGAAGGAAGCAGAAGCAGACAGCTGGACAAAAGCTTGTATGTGAATAGGCACAGCGGTGTTTTCCTTAATGGTTAAAAAGTGCAGTGGAGGATGGCCCAAGTGCTTGGGTCCTGCACTCCATGGGAGACCAGGAGAAGCACCTGGCTCCTGCCTTCGGATCAGCGTGGTGTGCTGGCCGCAGTGGCCATTGGAGGGTGAACCAACGGCAAAGGAAGACCTTTCTCTCTGTCTCTCTCTCTCTCACTGTCCACTCTGCCTGTCAAATAAATAAATAAATAAATAGTAACCCCAAATCCACCAGCTGACAAATGGATACACAGAGCGGGGCATAGCTCTCCAAGGCACTAATAGGGGAGGAGCCTCAGAAACGTGCCTGGAGCGAGGCGTGTAGGCTGGTGGCTAAGGTGCCGGTGTAACCCCCTGCTCCCCTCACTGGAGTGGGCTTCTCTCCTGGCTTCGGCTCCTGGTTCCAGCTTCCTGCGAATGTGCACTCTGGGAGGTGGTGGGGGATGACCCGAGTCGCTGGGGCCCTGCTACCCACGGGGGAGGCCTGGGCTGAGTTCCCAGCTCCTGACTCTTATGGCATCTGGAGAGTGAACCAGCAGATGGAAGATGGCTGTCAGTCTGTCTTCCTCTCAAGTAAATAATTTAAGTTTTAAAAACTATGCTCAGGGAAATAAGCGAGACGCAGAACACCTGTTGTACAAGTTCACTTCCTTGAAATGCCCATATTGAATAAAACCAGACACAGGAAGTGCCTAGGGCAGTTATTCCGTGGTCATCGAGGGCTGGGGGTGGGAAGGGGGGGTGGTGGGTAGATTAGGGGTGATGGAAAGTTCTGAAATCAGACCTGGCGGATGCATAACTCCAAAGATGTCTACACACAGCCCAACTGTACACTTACAATGGGTGCATTGTACTGCATGCAAATCACACCCCCATGGAACTGCTGAAAACCAAGCAGAGGCAGAGGAATGCAGAAACAAACCCTGGGGGTGTGGACCTGAGCCCGAGAAGGATTCAGCCCCGCCTGGTGCCCGCCTCTGGCTGCACACAGTAGGGATTCACCTGGCCCGCACGCAGGGGGTCTTGTAGGTGGAAATGCCCAGCTCAGGAAGGAGGGCGGGGGCCACAGGGGCAGACTGGAAGGCAGGAAGGCAGGCCCTCGGGCAGCCAGTTGAGAGGGCTGAAGCCTGCTCTGCCAGCCCTGGGCTACCACGCATGATGGTGGCTGCGTGGAACTGTGCGGGGCAGCTGTTGGAAAGCTGCAGGACACAGCGAGAGCGACGCGGCGGACCTGCCGCAGGGTCAGGGGACAGATCTGAGCGCTTCTCAGGGGGAGGAGCTAAGGGAGGTGCAGATGGAGGAGGAGTGGGAGCCGAGGGGACCCCACACTTCTGTCTGCAGGTGGGGGTGGTGCAGGGGTGGCATCATTCACCGAGATAAACCCAGGAGGAGGAAGCGTCCCAGGGCAGGCGTGGGGCAGCCTGGCACAAACTCTTCAAGCCTGGAGCAGAGCGGCGACCCCGCACGAAGCATCGAGTGACCCTTGCTTCTCGAAGCATGGTCTGGGGAGTGGCCGACAGGAATCCCACGGGGCCTATGATGCTGTGTCTTCCTGGGCCCAACCATGGAGCCACTGGATCAGAACCTCTGGGTGTGAGGCCAAAGCATCTGCATTTGCCTTTAAAAGTGGTTTTTTGTTTGTTTACTTTTTTTTCCAGAGAGAGAGAGAGAGAGAGAGTTTCTGACATTGGTTCACTCCCCAGTGCCTGTAATGGCTGAGGCTGGACCAAGGCTAAGCTGTGAAGGCAGGAACCCAACCCCTTGAGCCGTCACTGCCGCCTCCAGGGGCCACATTAGCAGGCAGGTGAAAGCAGCCGGAGCCGGGATCAAAGCAGACACGGACACGCCCACCCCGGGCATCTTCACTTTCTCACAAGCTCTGAACTGGATCCTCAGATCAAGGAGCACCACGTGGGGGGTCTAAGGTGGGTCCAAGAGCCTGCCACTGGATACCCTTGGCAGGAGCACTGGTCGATTTCTTTTTTAAAAAAGAATTAATTTATTTGAAAGAGTTACAAAGAGGGAGAGACAAACAAAGAGAGATTTTCCATCACTAGTTCACTCCGCAAATGGCCACAATGGCTGGAGCTGGACCAGGCTAAAGCCAGGAGCCTGTAACTCCATCCGGGTCTCCCATGTAGGTGCAGGGGCCCAAGCACTTGGGGTGTTTTCTGCTGCCTTCCCAGGCGCATTAGCAGGGAGTTGAACACGATGTGTTGCAGCAGATACTTGAACCCGGGGTTCACATGGGCTGCCAGATTGCAGGCGGCTTAACCCAGTGTGCCACAGCGCTGGCCCCCGATCTGTTTCTAATTACAGCTAAGTTCTCTTAGGACTGGGGGAATCCTGAGGCTGGAGGGGGGATCCCTCCTCACCCCTGCCCTGCCTGTGGCTGCGCTGCAGCCCCCTCCGGCTCCTCCGACTCCACAGCTCCCCCGGTCCTTCTGTGCCAGCCTCTTAACAGACATGTCACTTGTAAGCCCTCTCCAACGATCCACATGCCGTCTTCCACAAATCCCCCCGAGAGGAGCCGCCTTAACTAAACGTGCCAGAAGTGCTTGCTGATACAGCATTCGGCTTGGTGGCTGTTAAACAGCCGCCTCTGCTTTCCACAGCAAACGTGGGAAAGCCGCAGCCATACAGACGCTGGGAAGAACAGAAGCTTCTGGAAGCGATTGGGAGATGCACACACAGGCTGCTCCCTGCACGTAGTAGGTGCTCTGCAGAAACAGGTTGAATCTATCTGCACGTGATTCCACACTCCACACGACTGGGGACAGCCATGTGTGGCTGAACAGGTGCACCTGTTTCAGACAGAGCACCTGAGCAGGTGTCAGGATGGGGTTAGGACACCGGCCATAATCCACCGAGGGAGATCTCGGAACTTGCCCCCTCTGAAGAGACCGCAGGGCTTTGGAGTTGATCTTGTAGCTTGTTAAGGTCCACAACCCTCGGTGTGTGCGGAGGAGCAAGCTACACAGCACACCTGTGGCTTTGGAAAGTCAGAGCCCCCTCTCTTCATCTGCACCCCAGGTGATCCCGGCGGCTTCCCCTCTGCTTCCCTACGGCTGGGATTTGCTCTCAGATGCGATGGCTCCCAGGTATTTGCCCCCAACTTAATCACCCTCTTCCAAGTTAGAAGTTCTTGGAGTGGATAGCTCCAAATTAGCTGGATGATTTGAATCTGTTTGCCAAACAAACAGAGTGGCAGTCCTGTGTCCCCGGGCACTCACCTAATACAAGATGAAGACGTTTGCCACTTTCCTGGGAAGTGACTCCACACCCTCCGTGGGGCCATCCCCAGGGCAGGCAGACCCGTCTCCCAGGCGCCTGGGTTTTTCAAGGGCTTTCCCTCTGGGGAGCCGCTGCTCATCACCAAAGAGGCAGTTCCAGGGCTTCGAGAACTTTCCACAGATCGTCCCCCTCCTAGCATTTGTAACCTCAGTTTTCTGGAGGCAGTTTCCCTCCACGCTGGGTGTTGGGTCATGTGACCCTCCCCTCTCTACACACCTGAAGGGTCCAGAGGGAGCATCTGACCTCAAAGCAGCCGATCAGGTGCTGGCATTTGGCCTGGTGGTTAAGATGCCGCTTCGGACAGCTGCGTCCCACGTCAGAGGACCTGGGTTTGAATCCTGGTTCTGCTTCTGATTCTGGCTTCCTGCTAATGGGGACCCTGGGAGGCAGCAGTGGGTGGCTCAAGTAATCGAGTCCCTGCCACTCATGTGGGAGACCTGGATCGAGCTCCTGGATCCTGGCCATTTTGGGGATTTGAATATGGGCTCTCTCTGTCTCTGTCTCTGCCTCTCTGTCAATCAAAACCCCACAAAACCAATCAAGACAGTGTTGCTCAACAAACCCTCCAATCAGGATTTCCTTTACTTTTTCCTGGTCTTGGGCTGCTCATGTTCTTCCCATTCTTTCTCAAATGCCTTTTCTGGACTTTATGTCCTCCTGGCTGTGCCGTTAGATAGAAGTGACTGGAAAACCCAGCGGCTTCCCTTTCTTGAGCACTGCTGGTCTGTTGAGAGTTTCAAGATGGCTCAAGGGCTCAGCCAGGCCCTCGCATCTGCTAATCAGACAAAGCACAGACACGTGACCCAAAGACAGCCAATCCACAGGGAAGCATGGGTTGTGGGTTTTTCTGCGATGGCTGATGGTGCTGATGGAAACTTCAGACACTCCCTTTCAGAGTGGGTGCAGAGGTGAGGGAGTAGCTCACACAGCGCAGGTGCCTCTTAATGGTGGGACCCTGGCATGGAGACACACAGAAGTCCATGTCTGCAGGGAGCAAGGTCATATCTGGCAGCTAGAACAGCCCTGGGGATTGTCCAGTCTTTCAGCTCCTGCCATGCCTGAAATGAGGCCCGAGTGTCTCACTTCTGCTCTTCCAGAGACAACAACCGGAGAGAGACAAGCCCCGTGCGGAGCCTCCTCCCTCCCCTGGCCTCCTCCCTCTCCCCTTCCTCACAACCATGATCATCACCACCACTGTTATTTCGGGGTCACTTCCTCTGTGCAGACACTGAGCATCTTACAACTGTGAACGTGCTTAACCTTCACGCCTCTCAGGGCTAAAGGGCCAGAGAGGTCACCCCGTCAGAGCAGTAAATGTGAATTAGGGGCCGGCACTGTGGTGCAGTGGGCTAAGCCTTTGCCTGTGCCACTGGCATCCCGTATGGGTGCTGCTTTGTGTTCCGGCTGCTTCTCTTATGATCCAGCTCTCTGCCATGGCTTGGGAAAGCAGTGGACGATGGTCCAAGTGTTTGGGACTCTGCACCCATATGGGAGACACGGAAGAAGCTCCTGGATCCTGGCTTCATGTTGGCTCAGCTACGGATGTTGTGGCCATTTGGGAAGTGAACCAGTGGATAGAAGACCTTTCTCTCTGTCTTTCTCTCTCTTTCTCTGTAACTCTAGCTCTCAAATGAATAAATAATCTTTTTAAAAAAGTAAATTAGCAGAGAGGATGCACTTCTCATTTCAAGGAAGGACACTGAGACCAGTCTGCCCCATCACTAAAGAGAGGCCGTGACCTTGGGGCCAGGGGCAGTACTTTGAGCCAAGACTCACTATACTGACTTATTTTTCTAGTTTTGCTACACAGCAATCAAAGCGTGATCCTGGACCAGCCCTGGCTCCTGGACTGTTGGACGTCCCATCTCTTCCAATTCCCTATGAGAAACAGAGGGAATTCCAATGCCTACGAGAAACAGAGGCTTTGACAGTTTAATAAAGGACACAGAAGTCATTACAAGATTTGGAACAAGATTTCAGGTCTCTCTCTCTCTTTGTATCTCTTTTTTTAAAGATTTAAAGGCAAAGTTATAGAAAGAGGGAAAAGGAGCACTAGAGATAGAGATGATATAGAGATGGAGAGATAGAGACAGAGATAGAGATAGAGACAGAGATAGAGATAGAGATAGATCTTCCATCTGCTGGTTTGCTCCCTGAATGGCCACAACCGCCAGGGCTGGGCCAGACCAGGAGCCTGGAACTCCATCCAGATCTCCCACGTGAATGGCAGGGGCCCAAGCACTCAGGCCATCCTCTGTTGCTTTCTCAGGTGCATTAGCAAGGAGCTGGACTGGAAGTGGAGCAGCCGGGACTCGAACTGATGCCCTATGGGATGCTGGCGCAGCAGATGGAGGCTTAACAGGCTACACTGCAATGCTGGCCGCCATTCTGAGACTGACACTCAGATCTGCTTTCCAGGGCTGGGGATGCCATTGGTTCACCTCCTATCTGATGTTTCCCATCCTCTTTTATCGGGAGTAAGGTCTTCTAGTTGCTGAGCTGGTTCCTCGACTGTGCACTGACCATAGATACGTCAACCCCATCACCCAGGATCCCCGCTCCCTTCCCCCCGGTGCAGCTCCACTGATAGAAGTACCAAGCCTAAGGACTGGCGTGAGCCAATCAGAGTCCTTCTGAACCAAGAGATGGACAAGGAAGTGCCAGTGAATAGCAGGTACTTGAGCTAAACAATTAAGGATCTTTGGTCCCATCTTATTGCAACTGGAACAACCATGGGGTCGCCCTGGGCAAGATGAGAAGGCAAGAGGAGCTAAGAGGAGGAGGAGAGAGATGAGGGAGAGTCCTGATTCTTCATTCCCAGGGAGACCTTAGACTCTATTTACGAGCTCCACTTTTATGATGAGGTCATGGGGCATGGGTTTTGGTTCTGGGCACCCACAGCAGCCTGCTCTAGACCTAGATGCTCTGGGCCATGTGCTGGAACTCAGAGAGCTCCTGTCCCAGGCTGGGGCTGAAGACAGCTCCCTCCAGAGTGCTCACACTCACAAGTCCACTTCCTGCTCTGTGGACCCAATGCCCTTGGGTGCTGGCAGTGACGTCTCCACGACTTCCCCCAAATATTTTGCCAAGATGCAGGGTGCAGCTCCACGTTTAAAAAGAATCACAAGTTGAATGAATCCCGGCGGAGAAAGCATTTAAAAATTCTATCAATATTGCCCATTTGTATGTATCACAATGCCTGGCTCATCCTCGGAGCTCTTAACAAACCTTCTTCCTAGCTCAGCTCCTTGGGGGCAGATGAGTGACAAGTGGTAAAAGCCGGAAGGGTGGAGGCTGCTCGCCTGCCTTTGAGGGGGTTGGGTGCTCCTGATACAAACACATCGCTGGTACCTGCAGCCACCCCGTTGGCCTACTTACCTTCTGACTGTAGCGGGCGGCGGCTCATTCGGGTGCCTCCCTTAGCAAGATGATAGAATGACACCTGCCTTATTGTGGGGTCCCCAACTGGGAACAAAGTCTCTTCATTTGAAATGAGGAGCTGGGCTTTCTGTGCAGAACATTAAGAGGGTGATCCATCATGCACCTCGAGGCTACCGGAGGCCGGCGTTGTGTCGCGTTGGCCCATGGCCATAGAGATACATCCGTGTGTCATCCCGAGAGTGGCCCTGGGGCCTGGGGGATTCTTTTCCTCCTCAGCATCAGGGCTGGTGGCTCTCACGTCACAGGGCGGCTCTGATGGCCACGTGCTGCTATCAGTGGCCTCATAGGCCTGTTCTGAAGCCAACCAGCCACCAGCTGTTTGTTGGATACGAGGTTCCAGGTGAGATGGGAATCTCACGCATCGCCACTCCCTGCCTCCCCGCTCATTGTCCAGGGAGAGGTTGGAAACAGGTGGTGTGGGTGGAGCGCTGGCTCTTCTGCACCCGGTAGACTTGCTCGGGAGGCTCTGGCCTCAGGCACCACTGGCCGCCTTCCTGCCCTGGTCGTCACCCACTAGCTCCGCCTCTCTCTCCTCCGGGCCCGCCCCCAGGCCAACCATCACATGGCAATCATTGAGCAAGGTTATATCTTTGTCTTTATGCCAAGTAGGGAAGTGAGATGACAAGGAGGCCATGGGGTGCCACCTTGACCGGGCCACAGGGTGCCGTTACCTGGTCAAACATGACCCTGGGTGTCTCTGTGGATGAGATTGACAATGACGTCAGTGGACTGCAGGTGGGGGACCCACATCGTCCTCAGTGTGGGCGGGCCTCATCCAATCTGTGGATGCTTCAGTAGAACAGAAAGCCTGATCCCAGCCCGGGGGGGGAGAATTCTTCCTGCTGGATGCCTCGGAACTGCACCTGGCCTTTTCCTGCCCTTGGCCCTGGCTCTGGCCACCCCGTGGCCTCTCCTGCCGTTGCAGGGTTCAAGTTCACCTTGCACATCCTAGGGCATGGCAGCCTCCATGGTCCCTGAGCCAACTGCTCACAAGAAGTCCCTCTCCTCACCTCTCTCAGCCTGCTGGTCCTTAACACAGCCCACATTTGCATGAATTTTAATGTTTATACTTCTGTATGCCATGCATTTGTATATTCAACACATTTATTACCAACTTATTCATGTTCAGGAGGGAAAAACTATGTCTGTGGCAACTTCTTTGGCATCTGGATTGTTCTACTCCTGTGTGTCATGCATCTGGGGCCAGGGGACATCCGAGTTCTTGACCTGTGCACTGTTAATTTCACACACTTTGCCCCTCACAGGTCCCCGCTTAGATACCTGGAACACACAGAAGACTCCGTGCATCAGTGATGGTACAAGTCGTTGGGTTCCTACCACCCACACGGGGGTTCCCTCGCACTTCAGCCCCCGCCGCAGGCCGTCTGGGCATCTGGGGAGTGAACCAGAGGATGGGAACTCTGCCTCTTAATAGATACAAGTGACTGCTGCTGGCAGGTGTCGGGGCCGACGTGAGGCGCGCGTGGAGGTCGCTCTGTGACAGCCTGACTTCTGTCTGCCAGGAATCCGACGTTGCTGCCACCCGGCGGCTTTCCCATTCTTCTTGGGCTTAGGACAGACTCTGCTTGTTTATCCTGGCACCGTGGCTCTTGTGGCTTGATCGTGCTGTGCGGATTATGTGTAGATTACGTCTTGCCATCCCCACGGCTGCTCCTGGGCACGGAGTGAATTCCTGTAGCTTCCAAGTGGTCTGCCCTTTACTGCTTTCTGGATTTGGTACCAAACTGTTCTTTAAGGTGAGCCGGATCAAGCACGGAAGGATCTTTAGGAAAATTTTCAAAGGAATCAGAGCTCAGAACTCAGGCAGCCACTGACACTCAGCTCAACGTGTTCCCTCTTCTTGGGGGTGGAGACTCAGAGTGTCCGAGGGGCCCATGGTGAGACGCTGGCTGTGGCCACAGGGAGACAGAAATGCCGACCACACCATGGCTACTTCCTTGACAAAAGGATGGCTATCATCTTGGGTAAAACAACACAGAGAAAAGTGTCCTAGAGAAACACTTTCTGACTTTTAACTGGTAGGTGTGGAAAGAGGGAAGAGGAAACACACCCACGGCTGATTGGCTGAAGGCCAGAGCCCTCCAGAAGCCCCATGTAAAAATTTTAATTTCTAGGGGGCTGGCTCTGTGGCACAGTAGGCTAAGCCTCTGCCTGCGGTGCCGGTATCCCGTATGGGCACCAGTTCTAGCCCTGGCTGCTCCACTTATGATCCAGCTCCCTGCTAATGCACCTGGGAAAGCAGTGGAAGATCTCCCAAATCTTTGAGCCCCTGCACCCATGTGGGAGACTTGGAAGAAGCTCCTGGCTCCTGGCTTTGGATTGGCCCAGCTCCGGCCAGTGCAGTCATTTGGGGAGTGAACCAGAGGATGGAAGACCTCTCTTTGTCTCTCCCTCTCTGTAACTCTACCTCTACAATAAATCTTTCGGAGATTAATTTCCATGTCCTTAGGAACCAGTGATGTGCTACATGTGTTCAACAGCTGCTGTCCCCCGGAAAAGAAGCCCGAGCTAGAGGCACTGGCTGGTGTCTGTGGTGTAAAGACTATAACCCCGCTGGTTGCAGGCTCCTGGTCTGACGCCGCCGCAGAGGGTGCTGGGAGCCCCGGACCGATCTGTTCTCTGATGTCGTCTCTTCGGCACAGGTGCTGCTCAGAGGACACCCGAATAGCGCCATCTCCAGTGTGCACCTCCTATAGCGGCCAGTGCTGGGCTACAGCAGGTTCCGTCGCCGCCTGCAAGGCCAGCGCCCCCTGTGAGTGCTGGTTGGAGTCCCAGCTGCGCCACTGCTGAACCAGCGTTTTGGTCTGTGTGGTTCTGGCTGCTTGGTGATTCGGCGCTGGCAGGTGAGTAACTGGTGGTGCTAACGACCGGTGGTCATGGAGGAGGCTTAGAGAGAGGCTCCGAGCAAGCACGGAGCTTTTACCAGATGGGTGCATTTCACTAAGAGACGGCAGCTTTGCGCTGAATTTCACAGCGGCACCTGCTCAGGACAAAGTGGACTCCGTTCACACGCCTGCCTGGAGACCTCAAGCCCCGGATTAGCGTTTCTAAGACGTTTGCCGCTCAACTGCCTCTGTCTCCTTCAGCTAGCACCTGCGGTAACCAGGGCGAGGAGGAGGATGGTGTCAGGGGAGGGGAGGCCCGGCTGCTGCTGCTGTCGGAGGGTCCATGTGCGGGGCTTAGCGGATGCCGCCGGAAGTTGTTGTCTCGGCTGGAAGGAGTTGAGGTTGTGAAACGTCACCCGGAAGCAATGGTTCCTGCCATCAAGGGGCAGCTGTGCTGCTCTGGGTGGGGGCCCCAAAGGGGCCTGGGACTGGGAGACTGAGGTGGGGGCGGGCATCGGGTGCGCGTGCCTGGGGAGGCACAGCCCCCACTGTGCAGTCTCACTGCTCTTGGCTCCTGTGTTTGCATGGCTGTAGCTGGAGGCAGTGCTGGCAGGAGCCTGGCTCTTATTGGACGCCTACTGTATACAGATGAGGACACAGGCTCAATGGGCAGTGCTGGCAGGAGCCTGGCTCTTATTGGACGCCTACTGTATACAGATGAGGACACAGGCTCAATGGGCAGTGCTGGCAGGAGCCTGGCTCTTATTGGATGCCTACTGCATACAGATGAGGACACAGGCTCAACAGGGTGAACTGATCTCCTTGGGGAGCCCCAGTTGGGGATGGGCCGCCAGCGGGACTCGAACTCGGCTTGTCTGCCCCAGTGCCCTTGCTCGGGTACTCTTGACTGTTCTCTTATTTTTAGAAGTTTGCGCTTGGCACTCATGCAAGGGGCTGGCTGAGGAGCTGTCACCCCTGGTTCCCTGGAGGCACGTAAGAATCACAGTGCCTGGGACCTGCTGCAGACCCTGGAAGTGAGCATTTCTGGAGGTGAGGCCCACACGTTGGTCATTGTCAAGTGCTCCGGTGGGCTGAGTCGAACGCTTGCCCAGGCCAGGTGTGGCCGTGGGGCTGTCAGGGGCATTTGGGGGAGGGCTGTCCACGGGGCCAGGCTGTGGCCTTGGTGCACCCTCGGGCTCAGAGAGCTGGGGGAGGTGTGTGGTTCAGATCACAACGCGGTCCAGGGGCGGTGTCACCAGCCTCGGGGGACTGGGCCACGCGTGTGGGTGCCCCGAGCAGAGTTCCCACGTCTGAATGGCAGATGTGGTGTCCTCTCCTTTGTAGAGCTCCACGGCCAAGGTCACACAGCAGTGACCAAGGACTGGCCCTGGCTCCCCGGCCTGTCAAGTCTGAGTTAGTTAAGATGTAAGAGCCAGCACATTGCATACAAACATGGCTATTTCCAGATGTCTGTGTGCCTCGATTTGCTCACCTCTATAATGGGTCAGTCGGTGGTCTGAGAGCAAGGCAGGCCTGGCAGCCCCCTGGATGGGGTGCAGGGACCCCAACCTGCCACCCTCTCACCAGGGACCCCAACCCGCCACCCTCTCACCAGCCTCATTTGGAAAGGAGTCAGCGTGGCCTGGCTACAACGAGGAGAGCTCCCGCCTGTTCCACACGGTCCATCTCTGTTCCCAGTCTGCCCCTGGGCTGGGCTGCCACCCCTCGAACACTCAGGCTGGGCCTGCATGGGGGCCTTTCTGGGGCTCCCTCGGCTTCCGTGATGGGAGGAGTGAAGTCCCCTTTGAGCCTCCCCAGCCCAGGCTGCCACATGCCACCTACCAGCTCCCACCAGGACACGCTGTGTCCCTGGCACTCCCCAAGTTCAGGTGGGCACACCTCAGGCTGCCGGCTGCCCTTAGGGTGGGATTGCACCCGGGTGTGGGAGGGGCCCTTGGGCCCTGCAGGCAGCCCCTGGCCCCCCTGCTGGGCCTGGCAAGCTGCAGGCAGGGCGGGGCTCACCCGGCTTCCCATAACAGGAACCAACAGCCCAGGGTGGCTTCCCAAGAGAGATGCCCACAGGGCGCAGGACGGGGTGGCAGAGGGACAGAGGCTCTGCTTGGGGGAACCTGCTGGCCTCTGGCTGAAAGCTCGCAGGCTCTGACATTCCAGAGCATTCCTGGTCTCAGGGGTCCCCTGCACTTTAGGGGTGCAGAGGGGTAACTCAGAGTCTCAGCTTTGAACCAACTCCCAGAAATATTGACCAAGGGCACCCAGATATATTGGGGGCATGAGAGAGAGAGAGAGGGAGAGAGAGAGAGAGAGAGAGAGAGAGAGAGAGAGAGAAGAAGAAGAGGAGAAGGAGGAGGAAGGGGGAGGAAGGAGGGGGAGGGAAAGAGGGAGGGGCAGAGAGAGAGAGAGAGCGAGCCAGCAAGCAGGAGTGAGACCAGTGCTCTCTGACTGCAACCAGCAGGAGTGCCAGGCCATTTCCACTCCATGAGGCAAGGGAGGGATGAGAAGGAGGAATCCAGCAGCCATTAATCCCTTCCCGAATCCCTGTGGATTATCCCAGGGCTGGCTGGCTTGGGTGGTCACCCACCCTGTTGTTAAACTTGCCTGCGGACGGCCATGCTGTCCCTGCTGGGCTCTGAGCCCGACGGCCAGGCTGGGAGGCTGAGAAGCCGGAGACCTGCGGTGACTCACTTGCCCCGACATCTCCACCCAGGCCTCCTTGAGCAACCCCGAGGCCTTGACCTAGAAAGGAGGGGCCCTCCGAGCAGATAATGGCGCACGGCTGCAGCGGGCTTTGTTATTTGTGACCAACCAGCCAACAGATACCCACCGAATGCTTTTGTGCACGGCGCCGTGTGCACACAAATTGCATGGAGCTTAGCGTTTTTCCTGAATACCAGATTTGTGCTGAGCCGAGCTGCCTGAACAGGCATGCCCGGGCCTCCCATCCCAGCGGAGGAGCAGTGCGGCTGGGACGGGCCCCCAGGTAACCAAGAGCAGGGTGGTGCCCATCGCCAGGACCCGCGGCCCCCACCCTCAATAGAAGAGCAGGGAGCTCTCTCCTTATTTATTTATTTTCTTAGAGATTCATTTCACTTATTTGGAAAGCAGACTGAGAGAGAGAAAGAGAGAGAGAGAGAGAGAGAGAGAGAGAGAGAGAGGTCTTCCATCTGCTGGTTCCCTCCCCAGATGGCTGCAATGGCCAGGACTGGGCCAGGCTGAAGCTAGGAGGCAGGAGCTTCATCTGGGTCTCCCACGTGGGTGCAGGGGTCCAAGGGACCTTGTTTATGTATCTGTTTACAATTCGGTTTACAACCAGCGCAACTGCTGGATGAAGCAATACTTCCCAGGAGCTGAGAAGTGTGAACACAGCCAGGAAGGGGGGGTGTGGAGTGCTGTGTAAGTGGAGGGGGCCAGTGGGTGGGGAGGAGGAGAGAGTGGTGTTTGCAGCCAGCATTGCTGGGGAGGAAGAGTTGGGGGGGGTGATCCAAGAGAAGGGAGGGTGGGGAGGAACAGCCAGCCCCTTGGGTGGGGTCTGCCTGGCTCAGGAAGTGTCTCATTGTGAGGACTGTGTCTGGACAAGCAGGGGGAGGAGGAGGGAGAGAGAGGGAGGAGGGGGAGGAGGGAGGAGGAACACAGAGAGAGGGCAGAGGGAGAGAGAGAGGCACCAGGGCGGGACTCTGACCCCTCACGTGGTCCCGTGTCCCACGGTTTCTCCCACAGACACCTCATGCTCCAGCCGCTTCCGATGTTATTACCATTGGCGAAAGTCTCTTTAGAAATCAGAGAGTGACAGGCTCCGGAAGGTCATCGCAGTCACACTCTGGACCCATGGCTCCCCATCCTCAGGGGCATGAAGCCAACCATCGGGCAAAATGTTTGGGAGAGAATCCCGTCTGCTCTGAACTGTCCCATGTCGTTTTTCTTTTTCAGAAAACAACGCAGGAGAAGCGCTCTGTGTCCTGCGTCGCTACTGCATCCGTCCCCTGAGCCGTGTTGAGGATTGAAGTATGTGGGACGATGTGAGTCGCATGCAAACTCCGTGGCATTTTATGGAAGGGACCTGGCATCCGTGGTTTCTGGGTACCCACGGGGGTCCTGGGACAGATCCCTCTCAGTAGCAGCTAAGCCCCCACGAGGGAGGGCTCCTGCCATCCCCACACTGGACGAAGCTGAGCGGTCTGTTGTGGGTGGGGCACTGCTTGCCGAGGGCAGAGGGGGGCGGGGTGGACCCCCTTCCTCCAGGACACGGAGGTTGGTGTTGAGAGTCCGGAGATGATGGAGCTGCCCCAGCTACAGAGCTAGAAGTTGGGAAGCCAGGATGGGGCCCCCACAGCGGCGTCCTGGGCCCTGCAGCCCATCCCTCCTCTCCCACTTCTCACCCGCACTGCTCCCCTCACCGGAACGGCCTCTCAGCTTCTCCCTGGCCTCCGCTCCCGGGCCCTCTGCAACGTGTCCCTGTCCCTCCCCTTGGCTACGGTGCACACAGCTCAAGGCTGTCAAACGATGACCATGTCCCCTCCCACCATCATCATCACCACGCAGCCCCTACTGCAGAATTCCCCGGAAGTGATGGAAAACCCTGGCTGCTGTCTCAGGGCCTGGGCCCTGTCGCTGGATTTGCTCAGCTCCGAGCAGCCTCTGGGCCCCCTTGTTTTTTTTTTTTTTTTTTTTCCAGGTTCAGGCAACTGCTATCTGTCTCCCCCTAGAACATAAAACCCGGAAGTTTCCCCAGCTTGCAGGAAGAGCAGGTTGGGCCATGGCTGGCTCCCGCACCCTGGGCAGGAGAGCCCTGTGCCCTGGGCCCCGGCCGCACTGTGTGCACGCAGAAGCCACTGTTCCCCGGGGTGGGTGCCTTGGCATTTGCTCATCTTGACACCTGGTGCCTTGACACCCAGGCCGACCTGGCAGGCTTCAGGTCAGAGGTCACGAGTGCCTCGGGCTGATGTTCCGTCCTTGTCTGTTGTGGCCATGCAGACCACTCTTCTTATGTGCCCCAGGCACGTTCCAAGACCCCCAGGGGACACCCTCCACTGCGGCCGGAGCTGAACTTACACACTGTGATCCCTGCTATATAGACAAACCTACAGCACACTCCATGTCTCCGCTCCAAGGAAGCACGCTCCTGGCTTCTCTGTGGTCCCCTGAAGCACCACCATGGCCACTCCTGCCCCTTGGGGCCATTATTTCATAAAATATGAGTTACTCGAACCCAAGCACTGCGAGACCATGCCTCTGGGTCTGATGACCAAGATGTGCACTCAGTGAGTAACGGGCAGGTGGCCTGCACAGTGGACACGCCGGACAGGGAGACGCCTCCCATCCCACATGGGCTGGGGCTTTGATAATGCTATTCAGAATGGTGCAAGCTTTAAAACCTACAAATTCCTTCTACTGGGGATTTTCCATTTAATACTGCAGGGCATAGCACGGGGGCACCGCAGGGTAAGCCACCACTTGGAGCCACCCAGATCCGAGTGCCACCGGGAGTCCTGGCTGCTCTTCTTCCAATCCAGCCCCCTGCTAATGCACCTGGGGAGGCAGTGGAGGATGGCTCAGGCACCAGGGTTCCTGCTACCCAGGTCGAAGACAAAGAGGAGGTTCCCAGCTCCTGGCTTTGGCCTGGTCCACCTTTGGCTGCTGCGGACATGGATGTGTGTGTGTGTGTGTGTGTTGGGGGGGGGGGTGTTGAGCCAGCAGATAGAAGATCTCTCTCCTCTCTCTCTCTCTCTCTCTCCCCACACACACACACATCCACTCTGCCTTTCATCTTTACAAACTTTTTTTCGGACTACAGCTGAACATGGATAACGGAACGGAGATTCCCATATCTCTTTTGCTTTCTTCCCAACATCTGTCCTTCCCTGGAAGCTTCTCCCTGTTATTCACTTCCCTGTTTAAGGTGCCTCTTCCCATTCTTCCCGTTAAACACACACTGAAGGGCAGCCGAGAGGTGTCTTGCCCTTTCCACCTCCGTGCTCCGAGCCTGGGACCGTGCCCGGCACAGCAGGTGCTCAGCACATCTGTGCCGAGTGAGAATGGCTCCCTCTCCCCCAGAGGTGTGCGCACCCAGGGACGCTGGGTTAAGTCAGTAGCAGAAGGGACTTCTGTTCCCGACCAGAAAGCTCTTCTACTACAAAACATCTGGAGATGTTGGACCGAATATAACCAACATCCTCTCGGTGCTCTGATGAGCTTGCAGTTTCTTAGGGCCAAAAATAAGGCAGCAGCAGACAGCCAGAGTGGTGGGAGGGTGCTGACGCCACGGGAGCGGAGGACGAGGGCAATTGGGAGACTTAGTTCTTACTCGGGGATGGGTACTGCAAGGTCTCGGACTGCCCCAGGCAGGAAGACAGAACTGAAGTCAAAGCTGTTGAGTTAGTGCATTTTCCATGGCTGTGAGTGAACACCAGAGTCCCGGTAACTTGTAGGAACCGAGGTTAATGTAGCCCATGATTCCGGGAGCTGGGAAGTCCGATTTCAAAGTGCTGGCTTCCAGCTGCAGAGGGCATCCCGTGGTGAGCCGAGCAAGCGTGACAGACAGAGCGAAGCCACGTCCTCAGTAGCCCACGCATCCGTGGACCCACGTGTGGATCCCTGCATTCACGAAGGCACAGCCTCACAACTCATTCACTTCCCAAGGGGCTCTCCTGTCCACAGCCCTGCCCTGGGGACTGTGGGAGCCCATTTTCTGTGACTATAACACACCACGCGAGGACGGGTTCTTTATGAAGCAAAGAGGTTCCCTGAGCTCACGCTGCTGGAGGTTCCAGGGCGCGGTGCCAGCACCTACTCTGCTCTGGTGTGGGCTTGCTGGCCACATCACACCATGGCACCTGGCGTCACGGGGGGTAGGAAGATGTGTAAGGGGAGAGAGCACGTTGCAAGACAGAGGGCAGACAGATCCAGGGATGGTGCCGGGCTCCCTCTCGGGGGATCTAATCCACTCTGCACGACCAGTAGTAATCCTTCCCAAGGCTGGGGCCCCCTCACCTGTTATTTTCCAACAAACTCCACCCCCTAAAGACCACACGGCCTCAATACCACCACCGGGATGTGGAGCATCGTCAGGGAGCAACGGCAGAGGGGGTCACACCCACCCACATCCCAGGCACGGCAGTGACCAGGTTGCCAACACACGGGACTTGGAGGGCACTTTCAATCCAGAGCAGCTGTGATGCCTGAGAGACACAGTCCAAGGGGAGGGGCAGAGTCGATTGCCCTAGAAAGCCCCTAGCCAGCTCATCTGCTCACAGGTCTGGGGGCGCCGCCTGTGTGGTCCACGAAACACAAGCTGAGACACGAACACAAAGCAGCCTCTGACTGTCGCTCCCCTGTGTCCCGGCCGCAGGTGTGAACAGGGAAGCCCCATAGTCGTCTCCTCTTCTACTCGGGAAAAGCCGTCACCCCAGGGACCGAAACCTGAACAGTCCACCAGTCAGGACTATTATTTCTCATGCATCTCCCCTCTCCCAGCTGCAAGGGGCTGTTTGGTTGATTATTTTTAGCCTGGTTTTTGCGCAGAGAGAATAATTCTGGGTTCTGCTAATGACAGTGGACACCAGACACAGGATTAGAAAGACAGACACTAAAATGGACATGATAATATGATTATCTACACCAAAAACTTTAAAGACTCCACTGAAAAATTATTAGAGTTAATAACTGAGCAGAAACGCTAATGTGTCGAGGAAGAAATTAACTAAAATGCAAGCCAGTTATGGGTAAAATTACAAGATTATTCAAAGACATAAAATGAGCCTTGAATGGAGAGATCGATCATGTTCACGGACTGGAAAACATCAATAGCACAGAGATAAAAGGATCCAATTCCTTCTTCACACCCACCGATCCCACCCCCACGTCATGCCCTAGAGACCCTCACCTGTGGGCTGCACACAACGAGGGGACGTTCTGAGCAGGCTTGTTTTCAAAGTGAAGACCAAGAGGAGAATCTAAGGAAGCGTGTATGTTCAACCAATGACACAATCCACAGCCAGGGGACTGAATGAGCCCCGGCCGCCTCGATGGATTCCAGAACAGAGCGCGGAGATCAAAGTGAGCGACCATGGCAGGGAGCACTCTGCGTTACTCCATGAGACGCCCAGCGAGTATACGACGCATGGAACACGGTGACACATCGTTTAGGGACTTAAACGCATGGGGGAAATGACGACGAAGTGCAATGGGGACGACAAACCCCACAGTCGAGGTTGGAGCTACGCCTAGGGTGCTGTGCAAAGAAAGGTGCTGGCTTGGGGGGCGTCTGTCAGAGCCCTGCGTGTGTTCCTAGCGTTCGGGATCTGAACTTCAGGCCTGGGTTTGAGTTTGTTCACTGCGATCTTTACGTCCTTTTTAAAAAAAACAAACATGAATTATTACAAAAAACAATTTTAAACCTCCAAATTAAAAGCATATCATGGAACTTGTTTTTGATTCCTGTGGTCAATTCAAAGGCTCTTTCCAGTCCAAAGGACTTTGCAGGATAGCCTGTTCCCACCCACCCCAACAAGAAACTCAGGCCAAGAGCCAATGAGTTTGTCACTGGCTAAACGAAGACGAGACTAGAATTCAGGCCTTCCTCTTCCAGAACCATTTTATAAAATGAGAGTGCTCTGACTTGCTAGTTTTGTAGGTTAGAATTTCCATTTATTGACTTCCTTGAAACAGGAGAAACGGTATTCTAAATATAGGCAGCAAATAGGCCAAAGGTAGCTTGCATTGATTGAGAAGGTCAAGGGAAAAATTCCATTGTTATATTATTTTTTTTTAAAAAAAAGATTGATTTATTTGAAAGGCAGACTTACAGAGAGAGATACGGAGAGAGAGCTGGGGAGGAGGGTCTTCCACCTGCTGGCTCACTCCCCAAATGGCTGTAACAACCAGGACTGGATCAGGCAGAAGCCAGGAGCCAGGAGCTTCTTCCAGGTCTCCCACGGGGGTGGCAGGGGCCCGGGCACTCCGCTGCTTTTCCAGGAGCAGTGGCAGGGAGCTGGATGGGAAGTGGAGCAGCCGGGACTTGTGCTGGTGCCCACAGGGGAGAACCCACAATGCCCGTTGGAGCACCGGTCCCAGTGGTACACTTTCCTTTCATGACATCAGACTAAACCTGCTCACCCTGGGCTCAAAGCAAAAGGCACCTCTTCCGGGAGCTGGATTTGAGCTTGGGTTCTGCCCCCAGCATACTCAGTAACGATGTGCACATTTCTAACGGCTTCTAGCCACATTTTCCTGGGTGCACAGGAAAGAGACTGAACAAAGGACTTTTTAAGGTGAATTCCAGATCCAGAAAAATTTGACCTCAGGAAGTTAAGTCTCCAGTTACAAAGCTTTCAAAGTCTGGAATGTTACAGCAGGAAAGATGTTTTAAAAAAAGAAAAGAAAAAAAACAAACAAAAAGATGTCTCTGAAGTTGATTTGCCAAAGCTGATAAACATCCCCCACATCTGTTCACGTAGGAGTGCGGGGCTGCGTCTTCTAGGAAAGCCTATTTAGACCTTGACACAGATTGCATTTCCTTTTCGGGCAACAAGAGTGATAAAGCATCTTAGTATAAAATCAATAGAGAGCAGTTAACGGCCTCTCTGGGCTTGGAGCCACCTCGCCTCTCCTCGACGTCTCCGCGGTGGGAAAGATCAAATGCGGAGCGGCCGGTGTCCTTGTGTGTTTTAGTTATTTGCTACGTAAATCACTGCAGAACATTTAGGAAACCATTTAGAACCAGGCAAGGGCTCTTCATGGCTCCCAGCACCTCTCAGCCTCATAAAAGATGGGGGGAAAAGGGACTCTCCCGTTAAACTTGTTGACAGGACCCGGGCCCTGTGGGTTGTATTTCTTCAGGACACTGTCGCTGGTTCTCAAGCTTCGGAAGCAAATTGGAGAAGTTTGCTTCCATTTTCTCTTTGGAGGCTTCTCTGCTCATCGGCCATGCAGCAGGACTGGCATGCTGCATCCAGCCTGCTCAAAAGTGATTGGCCCAGGGCCGGCGCTGTGATGGAGCGGGTAAAGCCACCGCTTGCAATGCCTGCATCCCATACGGGCGCCGGTTCAAGAACCGGCTGCTCCACTTCTGATCCAGCTCTCTGCTGCGGCCTGGGAAAGCCGTAGAAGATGGCCCAGGTCCTTGGGCCCCTGCACCTGCCTGGAAGACCCGGAAGAAGCTCCTGGCTCCTGGCTTTGGATTGTTGTGGCCATTTAGGGAGTGAACCAGCAGGTGGAAGACCTCTCTCTCTTTCTCTCTCTCTGCCTCTGCCTTTCTGTAACTCTGCCTTTCAAATAAATAAATATTGAGAAAAATGTGATCGGCCACGGGCAGTGTCCTTACAGTGTCTCTGGAAAGGAGAGTGTAGCAGGCGGGGATGGCGAGTTCTGCAGCCGCGTGTGCTGCGCGGGACAGAGAAAGGGGAGCTGACTTCAGTTCCAGAACCTTCACATCGCCAGCATTTTGCACTGATGTCTGTAAAACTCCAAGGTCTCAGTGCTTCAGAGCCGCTGTCATCAGAGCACCAGCTAGCGCTTGTGGGGCCCGGGAACATGACTCAGCAGAAAACTCCGGTTCCCCCAACCCCTGGGCACGTGGTTAGATCCTTCTTCCCTCCCTTGCTGGAGCTAAGCGGGGCCACGTGGCAGCTTGCTTTCACCAGTGAGAGGCAGCTGTGCCTTGGCACCCACGGGGGGATGGATTCCAGGGCTCCCGAGGACCCCACTTCTGCAGATGTTCCGGTCCCCTGTACACAATGATGCAGCTCTCACACATCCTCCTGCAGGCTTGAAGTCAACTCTAGATGGCTTATGACACCGGAGACACTATGGAAACATCGGTTACGCTACACCGTGTAGGGAATAATGGCGAGAAAGCGGTCTGTATATACTCCGTACGGATGCCATTTACTTTCCCACGTATTTTCGATTTCCGGTTAGTTGAATCTGCAGGTGTAGAACCCAAGAATGCCGGTGACTGACTGTGCGAGCCAAAGTCTGCGTGGCTAAGAGCCAGGATGATTGCCACTTTCTCTTCCCCTCCTGACGGCCCCTGGGTGCTTCTTTAATGCAGTTTCTGAGATGCCTTCAATGAGGAAAGACCCCGTCTGCCTGAATGAGCAGGTAGCACATAAGAAATACCCCCACTCAGATGTGGTTCCTGCTGTCGCTGCAGCAGATCCCTGTGCACACCGAGAGATTCGTGCTTACTCCAGTCTTACTGTGGGTCAGGCAATGCCCTCAACACGCCATGTGGATCATCTCCTCTGGTTCTCACCAGGAGCTTCTAAGACAGACACCCTGATGACCCTCCTTTTACAGACAAAGCAGCGAGGGCAGGAAGATGCTGAGTGTCCCAGGGTCACGGAGTGGCCACGAGGTGGGGCTGGGACTCCAGCGCAGACTGTCTGTCCCCGGAGTCTGCGGCCAGACCCACACCATTCCAGCGGCCATTGAGAGAAGCCGGGGTGTCGCACCTCGGAGAACAGGAAGAACATTCCCGAAAGCCAGCCTTTGGCCACCTCTGTGAGGACCGGCTGCGTGGCAGGAAGTGGACAGCCCCATGGAGACAGGCATGGCCAGAACAACAGGAACCTCAGACCTTAGGAAGGGCGTGGGGCTTTTTGTGTAGGGGACGCGTCTGACGCTGGTGCTCAGTCGCTCCCATGTCTGCTGTCTCTGACCCTTGGCTGGGCCCAGCAGGTGCAGGGGTCATTGAGACACTGGCCCTGTTCCTGGGAGTGTGGAAGATGGGGTAGGAGGATCCTCACTGGGACGGTGCGGAGGGTACAGTGAGGCCAAGGGAAGTCCTCTGAGCATCCTTGGTTCTTCGACAACGCAACACCAAGATGTTCCCGGCTCTGTGGTGCAGCTGGTTAAAGCTCCAGCCTGCAGCGTCAGCATCCCATATGGGCGCTGGTTTGAGTCCCGGCTGCTCCACTTCCAATCCAGTTCCCTGCTAATGCACCTGGGAAAGTAGCGGAAGACAGCTCAAGTGCTTCGGCCCCTGCACCCACGTGGGAGACCTGGAAGAAGCTCCTGGCTCCTGGCTTCGGATCAGCTCACTTCCAGCCAACGTAGCCATTTAGGGAGTGAACCAGCAGATGGAAGACCTCTCTCTCTCTCTGTCTATACTTCTTTCTGTAACTCTTTCAAATAAATAAATAAATCTTAATTAAACAAAGATGTTCCCAAGGACTTTTCTGGACCCTTCCAGAAGCTAACTGGAAGCCCATAAAGAAAAGTTACTTCAAGTAGGGCCTCCTGGGGCACTGTGGGGTAGTGGGCAAAGCCTCTGCCTGTGGCCCTGGCATCGCATATGGGCACCAGTTCAAGTCCCGTCTGCTCCTCTTCCCATCCAGTTCCCTGCTAATGTCCTGGGAAAACAGTAGAAGATGGCCCAAGTGCTTTGGCCCCTGAACCCGTGGGAGACCCGGAAGAAGCTCCTGGCTCCTGGCTTTGGATTGGTCCAGCTCTGCCGTTTGGGAGTAAACCAGTGGATGGAAGACCTGTCTCTCTCTCTCTGTCTGTATCTCTGCCTCTCAAATAAATAAATAAATAAAAATAGGGTCCCCTTGCATTTATCCTGAAACAACTCCTTTAAGTTCCCAGGAAAGGGGAGACGTCTGTGCCATGGATTTCCTAAGAAGCCGTATTTCACCTGCATGCGTCTTCATTATGAGTTTTTTACTTTTGACTTTATGCACCTCGATTCTTGGCCCCTTGGGATTCAAGGGGCCCACTTTATTCCCTTTTTACACTTTTTAGAAGTTTCTTTAAGAGAAGACCTGAAAAAAAAAAAAAAAACTAAACAAATCTCAAAGTAGTGATTTGTGGTTTTGTCTACCTGCTGTTTGAGATCCCCTGAGAAAATCTAGAAAGAAGGTGGGAAACGACCCCCATCCTCTCCCCAGAACTCTCACCCGAGGCGTTTTCCAAATCAGAGAAGGACTCGGGTGTTAGTTTTCCAAAATCATTCTGTCTGTAATGAGATTTCTCTTTAAACGTGATTTCTGTCGGTGCTCCATGGAAGGTTAAGAACTCACTGCTTCTAAACTTCGTACAGCCTATTTCAAAATTGGTCGGTAACAAATGCATTTCACGAAGTCATAAGAATAATGATCCTTTGCTGCCTGGGTCTGATTAAACATGTTTGTAGATTCAATCTTACAGAATCGATTCATTAGCTTAATAAGCAATGAAGTGTAGAGATGAGTGGAAACCTACCATTCAGTGTCTTAGCAACGCGGGTAGTCCTTTCGTATAACTGGTCATCTAAGAATCTTATTCCTTATTTGATTTGTTTGCTTATACACAGCAGCTCTGACCGATGTAACCCTTCATTTTCCTGCTTCTAATGGAAGAAACAAAGTGCAGCGGCCGCCATGACCCAGTGCTGCAGGCCAGCCGGCTCACTCTCCCCTTAAGACTCGAATAACCGGCCGGTACCATGGCTCACTAGGCTAATCCTCTGCCTGTGGCGCCAGCACACAGGGTTCTAGCCCCAGTCGGGGCGGTGGATTCTGTCCCGGTTGCTCCTCTTCCAGGCCAGCTCTCTGCTGTGGCCCCCCGGGGGGGGGGGGTTCAGTGGAGGATGGCCTAGGTCCTTGGGCCCTGCACCCGCATGGGAGACCAGGAGGAAGCACCTGGCTCCTGGTTTCGGATCGGCGCAGCACCAGCCGTGGCGCCCATTTGGGGGGTGAACCAATGGAAAAGGAAGACCTTTCTCTCTCTCTCTTTCTCACTGTCCACTCTGCCTGTCAAAAAAAAAAAAAAGACGGGAATAACCATCGCACAGGACTGGTAAACTTGTGATCTGCCTGCTGCTGACCCTGTGCGGCGAGGAGGAAGTGCTGTGCGATTCAGCCCTGCGGGACCCCACCCATGGAAGGAGGCCCCCAGGCACGGGCTTGTGCACTTCTCAGAGGGTGGCAGTGAGTCACCGGATGCATGGCAGGGACAAGCATCGAGGGGCACTGTCGCCATCTCTGAGAAGCCCTGGACATGGCTGGCTCACTCCAGGGCCAGGCAGCTCCACGGCACGTGGACCGAGGGTTGCGATCAACCAGAGCAAAGCCAGAAAACCGAGGACGCCCGGGGCTTGGGGGCTGGACTGCTGGGATCCTCCTACTGCTCCGGCCAAACACTTGATCTTTCTAGAGAACCACAAATCGCGAACACACTTCCCTCCGTGACATTGTCTATCAATCGCTGGATAAAATACCTTGTTTGCTGACTAGCAAATCCTGCAGTGTAGACGTTAAGGACTTTCCAAAGCATCCTCGGAGGATGCATTCCTAATTAAGGCGCCGGGATGCCTCCAGGATTCAGATTGCTATGGATTTCCACCCGGAGAGAATGGCATTGTCCACAGCACAGCTTTTTTGAAGTCCACGAGGACACAGGCCGTGCAGCCCAATTAAAGAAGAGAACGAGAGGCTTGGGCAGAGAGGAGTCAGCCTGTTTGTCACAGCCCGTGTGCCTCTTCACGCCCCTGGGACGCCTTGGCTGGAAGCGTCTCCCCAGATGTGACTGCCCTGTCCCTTTCCCCTCTTCCACCGCCTCTTACGGCTGGGCAGGCTGAGCCGTGCTCTGCTCTGAACAACGTGAGTGGCTCCCCCTAGGGTTGTGCAGGGAGAAGACTGTGACCTTAAGCAACATGTCTGCGGCTGCCCCCGCCTGCCCTGTCAATGACGTAGGTGATGCAAATAGCTTATCTTAGACTTGATTTTCAGGGCCATGAAGCACGGTGTTTATATGTGAATATTTATAGCTGAACATTTATAGCTACTGTAACCCATTTTTCCCTTTTTTTAAGGATCTATTTATTTTATTTGAGAGGCAGAGTGTACAGAGAGAGAGAGAGAGAGATTTCCATCTACTGGTTCACTCCCCAATGGCTGCAATGGCTGGGGCTGGGCCAGGCTGAAGCCAGGAGCCAGAAACTCCATCCAGGTCTCCCACAAATGGGTGGCAGGGGCCCAAGCACTTGGGTTGCCTTCTCTGATTTCCCAGGTTGCATCAGCAGGGAGCTGGATCAGAAGTGGAGCCGTTGAGACTTGGATTGGCACTCACACCGGCATCACAGGTGGCAGCTTAACCTGCTGCCACCCAAATCTCTCTAGTGAGACCGCACTCGGGTGTCTGTGACGTCACAGGCTGTGTGAGCCAAAGGAGACTTGGTGCACAGGAACCACCCCCTCCCCACCTCCCAGGGAGACGTGGCGCATGGGCAATGAGCCGGGGTGGTTGATTTGTGAATCCTGGCAGGTTGAATCGGAGTGGCTGGCACTTCCTGGACAGGCCTGTGCCTTGATGTCCCCCGTGGCCTAGTCATCGGACGCTCTGACTCACTGTTTGGGACTGAGCTTGCCTTGGCCCCAGCGTTTTTCTGAATGAAACAGGAGACGCTCACGTTCATTGGCCCCAGGAAAGAGTTCCCTGTACATCCACGAATCACCATCCGGGCAAGGAGTTGCTTCTCTTTCGCCTGCCCACGAACTACACGGGTGTCTACACGGGGTGTCTGGTTTGTCTCTGCCATCTGAGGAAACTGGCTAATTTGTAGCTATTCCGTTTGTCCTTGGGGGTTGTAGGAGCATAAGTGGTTAACCTTAACTTGGTATCTGTTGACAGAGAACTCAAGAACTCCTGGGAGCGGCTGGATCTTGGGAGATTTTCATTTGAATGCTTTCTTCGAGAAACATAATTGGCTTATGCACTCGAGTAAGTGGATGCCCATTGGTGCCTGAGCCTACTGCCTAATTCTAAGATAAATTGCAACTCTTGCAAAGCATTGGCATCTGGTGTTAACCTAAAACTCCTCTCCCTGCTGATCTGATTGTTAATGAGGCTCTGAAGAGTGGACAGAGGAGAGGATTGAAAAACCCAGCCGGGAGCTGGACTCTCTCTCCCTGTATGCACGCGGGGGCGCATTTATGTGCGTCTGAGCACCCAGAGGCCCAGAAGTTGCTGGCCTGGAGAAGAAAGGTGGGTCTCATTCATTTATTTGCCAGGTGACAAATAAATGAATGTACGTTTGGCCCAAATTTGAACACTTTTCCAACCAGAGATCACAAAGTGGCTGCCTATGGAATCATGCAGACTGTGGGCTTACGTACTTGGAAACTCTGTCCAGTGTTCAAAACAAATCTCAACAGAGACGAGCTACAGGCTAGCTTCACCCGGAAATCCCAAGTCTGGCTTCTTCTGCAGAATCAGAGAGCAGGTTGCCCTGGACGCTTTCTGTGTGGCCACCGCCTTTGGATGGGCCCTTCTGTGCGCCTGTCCCTCGGCCTGGGTGCTCTCCCTGGTCCACATGGGCAACTGTGTTCACGCTGCCTAAACAGGGGAGGGAGGCAGAGTCTGCTTAACCCTGCAGGCCTCAGTTTCTCCTCCCTAAAACAGCATGGCAGTGTCTGCCCCCTGCTCTTCGAGGGCTCACCCAGGAGAGGAAGGTGACGGGCAGTTCTCAACTGCAGGGGCGTCTAGCAAGGACCCCGACTCTCTGACTTTGCTCTGACCTTGACCCGAAAGGCACATGTGTGGTCTCGGAGGAACCCAAAAGAAAACCCCCTGCTTCTCCTAAGCATTGATGCTGCCTGGAGATTTTACTGAAAGGACTTTGGGGAAGATGAGGGAGGTGGATTATATTTTACTAGCATCCATTCCTGGGTCTGGCGATGCCTTTATTATGCAAAGCAAATTAGTCTCCTTAGAGCTGCCCACGCTCCCTCTTTCTGGAGCAATCTGGAGAATCCTGCCCGGAGTTCTAGGGTCGGAGTGGCTGTATCCACACGGGAGGAGTGTGCTCAGTCACATATTCGTGGGGTTGAGACTTCGTCTTGAAGAAGGAAACTAAAAGTTACGGCGATCAGTCCCCTTACACCGAACACAATTTAGATTCCAAAGGCAGCCAGGTAGTAATTCTTGGAACGGAGGAAAATGAACCAAGTGAGACTGTAAGAAAAAAAATCTGCCACTTTTTTCCATTAAACAAGAACACATGCTGATGACTTCACACTTGACACACATGCCCTCTCACGGAGGTAACATTGGTTTGGGGCTTTAGAGGAGCCAAGAGGTCCCTGTTGGATCAGGTTTCAGGCAGGTGCTCAGGAGTGACCTTTGAACCGGGTTGCAGCCCCCACCCTATGGGCTGCCCTCTGCACTGGGCCAAACCCCAGTGTCCTGACACCTTGTCTGGAGCTCGCCCCAGACACACACCGAGGGGCACCTGCACAGCGCGTCCTTTCCTTCCCACGTGATGGTGTGGGCAGCCTCAGAGCCACTGCAAATGACTCACCCCTTAAGGAGAAGAAATCCGTTCTCATTACTAACAAAACATTCAGCCTGAGTCCAGGTGGGGCAGAGACCCAGGTCCCAGCCTGCACACCACTTGAGGCAGCTGAGAGCCCTGCTCGGCTGATGGCTTCTAGCGCCTGCTCCAGGAGAGAGCTAGAGCTCAAGTTAATGAAGAGCTTGTTTTGGCTGGGTCATTCCCTTGGATAAACGGTCACGGGCCTTTCTGTTTTCATCAAATTGTCTCAGGGACCCTGGGCTCCTGGGTTCCATGACAGGAACCAGGCTTCCCTTGTTATAGGTTGAGAGCCGAGTTCTATATGCCCCAGGGTAGACACTTCTGACAGTTTCCTAGGTGAATTGGAGTCCTGAAGTCAACAGAGAAATGTCTGCTTTCTCCAGAGCTTACAGGCTGCATCGGGGTTACTTCATTCACTGTGATCACATGAAGAATCTGAAGCCACGATCCCCTAGTGCATGAGCCGAGCCACCATGTAGCACAGGTGGGTCACTGCCATTGCTCCTACAGGATCCAGTGTGTGAGTCTAACCACCACGTAGCACAGGTGGGCCACTGCCATTGCTCCTACAGGATCCAGTGTGTGAGTCTAACCACCACGTAGCACAGGTGGGCCACTGCCATTGCTCCTACAGGATCCAGTGTGTGAGTGGGCCACTGCCATTGCTTCTATGGGGAGGAGATGGGGAGGTTGGGGCAATGCCGAGTGGGGGATTGCTACAGCAGGTGCACAAGAGGCTGCAGGGTTTGGGCTCGAAGGAGAACAGTGAAGAGGGGAGCAGCTTCGGGGTGCAGGCAGTCCAGCAGGCGAGGTGACCACTCAAGCAATGAAAAGTCCCTGGGGCAGCCAAGGGTGTGTTCCCTGAATGGGGGGAGGGGAGGAGGGACGTGTCAAAGCCCAGCTCTGGTCCGAGCAGTGGGGTCCTGTGAGGAGGAGGGATCAGGGCCTCGGAAGAGCAGGTGAGGAGAAGGGCTGGACCAGGATCAATGGAGAAGACGGGACACGGTCTCTGCCACGGTGAATTTCAAAATGCAGATGGGCCCTGACTCACAACCGTGCAAGGGGACATTTTTGACTCTGTGTTGGTGCCAAGTGGACAAGTCTGTGTCTCACTCCCAGCTGTGTTCAGTGGACCACATGGACCATTCGGTTCTGCCTCGATGGCTGTCCCAGCGGGTGCCAGGGTCCTAAGCAGAACCAAGGGAGGCTGGGCCAACCTCTGATGTCTGCTGGGTGTGTCTGTGACTTTCAACCAAGGACAGTCTCAACAGGCAAAGGGTTCCTGAGGCTGTGAGTCATTTTGTGCCATGAGGAGCCAGGGCTGTGACCGCATTGTAGGTCGAGGAATGGGGCTGTGGCTGTGACCGCAATGCAGGTTGAGGAATGGGGCTGTGACCCCATGGTAAGTCAAGGAATGGGGCTGTGACCGCATTGTAGGTCGAGGAACGGGGCTGTGACCCTGTCGTAGGTTGAGCCTCTGGGCTCGCAGAGCTGGAGTTGCACCAGAAGTTGCCGTGGAGTCCCTGGCTGCAGCCCCGATGACAGCCGCCTGCCTTGGGAACGAGGGCCTCTGGTCTGGGTGACGCCAGTGGCTAAAGGGGCACGGCCCTGGGGGTGGCAGGTGTGTGTCTGATTGCGCCACAATGGCGAGTGGAAATGCGCTGCTGGAGGCTTTGCAGGGAAGGTGTCGGAAGCTGAGTGGAGGCCGGGACGGAGAGGGCACGTGTGGCTACAGATTCTGGGTGGGCACCGGGCCGATTCTCGCCTGGGACCTGCTCCCTCCTTGGTCTCACCTGGTTAGAGCTGCACTGAGTCGTGGGGAGAATTTAACCCCAGCACAGTTCAGACTACGGGAAACCCAACAGGAACAGAGTGTTGAGGCTCCCTGTTTGTCTCCGTGGGCCGGGGGTGGAGCCGTAAGCAAGGATGCTTCGCTGTGAATGTCGGCAGCCAGGTCTCTCCCGTATGCCTGAGCCTGCGGCTGCACAGACACACACATGCGGCAGAGAATCGCCAGGGTACAGTCCGCTTATGGTCCCCAAGGAAAAATTGTATTAAAATCTGACACCATTTCAAAAACGTCCATGGAAAACGGAATTAAAGGATAGGTTGATTTTGGTGCAAAAAAAATTGAAATCTATGCCCATGGTGTGGAGTGGGTGGAGGGTGGAAGTTCCTAGAAAAATGCTTATCATGAAAAAACTATGTCTGGATTTTTAAGAATTTTTGTTTGCACCAAAATACAGTTATCTTTTATTTCCATTTTTTCCATCGAAAGTGTCTGTCCTCATACACCAGACTGCTCATCACAAGAAAAGAAAGTGCAGGTCCTCTCTGGGGCGAGTCTCCACGGAGTGAGGGCCACTCCACACTGCTGTGAATGACAGGGCTCTGAGGACGTGGGAGGGACAGGGAGGACCCGGCCGATGGTTCCCCTGCTAACATAAAAGCAGACAGCACTGCCAGCCCACGTCTGTTACGTGTGGGCGAGACGGCTGTGGGGAGCGGCCATTCTGCCGCTATGACCATCGACATCAGGAACCTGGGACAGCAGGCAGAGCTGTGAGGGCCGAGAGATGTCTGGCCTTGGGACATCGAGATGCTGATACGGCTGCATTTTACCGATGTCCGGTGTGTGGCTGGGAAAAGGCCACCTTGCCCGCGTGTGGGGCGCGGAGAGCAGCTCCGACCGCCTTTTAACGCGGAGCAGGTGGATTTTTCTGTGGAAGTTGCCAGCCACGGGGCCTTTTTAGTGTGCCTAATTTCCCTCCCCCCACGCCATTACAGTACGTCTAATAACTTGTCCTGGGGTATTGTGTTTATCCCAGAAATGCTAATGACTTCATAACTCAGTGTGAAATGCTCGGGGCAATTTTTGTGTTATTAAGGATTCTATGAAATAGAAAAAAAAAGGGGGGGGGGAGGAATGCTCTCAAGGTGCCAGGCCATGGTTACAACTTGATTCTTATTTTGGAGAAAGGGGAGAAATTAAGGTTTTAAAAATACATGTTTTCAGCTGGGCACAGCAGTTCATTTCAGCACAAGAAGCAGCTGGGCCCTTTGGATGTCAGGCTGGGAGTCTGCAGGAGGTGCCTGGACTGGGAGGTTTTGTTTTGTTTTTTTTGTTTTTTGACAGGCAGAGTGGACAGTGAGAGAGAGAGAGAGAGAGAAAGAGAGAGAGAGAGAGAGAGAGAGAGAGAGAGAGAAAGGTCTTCCCTTTTCTGTTGGTTCACCCTCCAATGGCTGCCACGGCCAGGAGCCAGGTGCTTCTCCTGGTCTCCCATGGGGTGCAGGGCCCAAGCACCTGGGCCATCCTCCACTGCACTCCTGGGCCACGGCAGAGAGCTGGCCTGGAAGAGGAGCAACCGGGACAGAATCTGGTGCCCCAACAAGGACTAGAACCTGGTGTGCCGGCGCCGCAGGCGGAGGATTAGCCTAGTGAGCCATGGCGCCAGCCTGGACTAGGAGTTCTATATTCTCACTGCTGCCTGTCTGGGTCGTGCCAGGGCTTAAGCAGGAGTGAGGGCAGGTTGGGGGCCTTGGAAATTGGGTGGAGGACCAAGGGCCCTGGGCTTGGAGGCTGGGGGATGTGGTCTGTTTCGATAGCTAAACCTTGACCCAAGGATCTGACAACAGGATGGGGGATGGGAGAGTGAGGTGAGCAAGCGACAGGTAGCCACCTGTGCCGCTGTCTTAGGATCAGTGACTTTCCGATTTTTTTTTTAAGTTTGAGCCTTTCTTTTTCTTCTTCTTTTTAAAATGATTTATTTAATTATTTGAAAGGCAGTGTGTTACAGTTACAGAGTTACAGAAAGAAGGCAAGACAAAGAGGTAGATCTTCCATTTGCTGGTTTACACTCCAAATGACTACGACAGCAGGGCTGGGCCAGGAGCCAGGAGCCAGGAGCTTCTACCGGGTCTCCCCCACGGGTGCAGGGAGTTGTGCCATTTTCTGCCATTTTCTGCCATTTTCCCAGGAGCGCTGGCAGGAAGCTGGATTGGAAGCAGGGCCGCTGGGATTCTAACCAGTGTCCATCTGGGATGCTGGCGCCACGGGCCATGGCTTTAATCTGCTCTGCCCTGGTGCTGGTGTCTCCAATGTTTATTTTAAGCCATGGCATCTGCCCTGCGAGGGAAGCTGTGCTGCTGCGGGGATGGAAGTCACAATGGGAGACCGGACTCCCGCACACCCCAGCACCGCCCCTGCCTCCCTCTCCTCTACCTAGCGAAGGCTCCAGGGACCCAAGAAACGGAGCTCGAAAACCACCAGGTGCAACATTTCAGAAGAAAACCCATGCGAACGAGCAGAGCCTCTCAGAAATGTCTTCTGTTGGCCGGATTCTGTCCCGGTTGCCCCTCTTCCAGGCCAGCTCTCTGCTGTGGGAGTGCAGTGGAGGATGGCCCAAGTGCTTGGGCCCTGCACCCACATGGGAGACCAGGAGAAGCACCTGGCTCCTGGCTTCGGATCGATGCAGCACGCTGGCCATAGTGGCCATTGCGGGGTGAACCAACAGAAAAGGACGACCTCTCTCTCTCTCTCTCTCTCTCTCTCTCTCTCACTGTCTAACTCTGCCTCTCAAAAAAAAAAATTAAAAAAAAAAAAAAAGAAATGTTTTCTGTTCCCATCAGGTTCCATCTCAGAGCGTCTCTTGCTGTTCCGTAGACCGTGTCAGGTGGGCTGAATGGCGTTGCTGGTGACGGAGCAGTATACAGATGAAAGGCCCTGAGATGTGTGGGGAGATCAAGTCCATCAGTCCACGTTTTACAGTGAGCAAAGTGGGGCACAAACCCGAGCCGTCAGCCATAACCCGTCACTGCGTCCCCAGCCTCCCCCCCTCCCGCCAGGCCCCTCCCCTCCCCCACAGCCTTCCTGGTGTCTGCTCTGTGGGAAACGTTTCCCAGATGGAAATGCGAGCCCTGTGGTGGGATCCTGATTGGGGGGGGGGGGGGGAGTAGTCAACCCACAATGGGAGGGTTGCACAGTGGTTTACTGAGGGGTCTCCTGGGATCTCCATCAGGTGGGAGGGAGCATGCCACAACTGTGTCTGTCTTCGGTGGCCTGGGATCTCAATTTGAGATGATTTGTTTAAATCGGCTCCTACAAGTTTCTAGAAGTGACAGGCTGGACAGATGGCTTAAAAATGGGAAGGGTGGGGAAATTTGTACTCTGCAATTCAGATGTGCAAAAAAAGTTGTTTTCTGGATGAGTTTTTACCTGGTTTAGAGAGCTTGCATCCCACTGACAGTCCGCCTGTCACAGGTAGCTCACGGGAGCAGGTGCCCTGGGGTGCACTCAGTCTGCTCTGGGCAAGTGTCCAATTTTCCGTTGTTCCTCCTGCTCCCAACCTCTTCCTGGGATGCATGCAGGCAGAGGGAACCTGCCCCACCCCGGCTCTGGGGGACAGTCGTCTTGCTCACCTCCCTCCCGTCTTTGTTGGTTTCTATCAGGGCTGTTGGCTTCACCTGGCCCTGGGATCTCAGAAGTGGGTTCTGCAGAGATACTGCTGATGCTGGCTTTTCTGTACGTGGTGCTGGCTCCTACTGCTGAAGTCTGTGGTCCCTGGCATGGGATTTGTCCATAAGTCCCCGCCTTTGGTTCTCTGTGTCCTGATCCCTGTGTTCTCCTGCACTGCTGTGTGCCTCGGGGTGGGCATTCGATGTAACAGTGAAGACCCCACTGGGAGCACGCATTTCCCATAGTGGAGGGTTTCACTACGAGTCCACTTCCCACCCAGCCTCCTGCTAATGTGCACCCGGAGGTCCAGCAGCGATGGTTTGAGGGGACAGGTCCCTGACACCCATGAGGGAGCCCCAGAGGGACAGCCTGGCTCCCGGCTTCAGCCTGGCCTAGCCCCGGCTATGCGTGCATCTGGGGAGTGAACCAGTAGATGGAGGAATCTGTCTGACTCTCTGGCTTAAAATAAGAAGACGCATAAGTGAGCCAGCCCCTGATCCACTCGCCTGGGCTTCTCCCTGGGTCATTGCTACACGGGGGTAACGTGGCCTGAAACGCCCCTGCTGGGCCTGGGCCCTGGGGCTCCCTCAGCCCTGTCTGATGTTGCTAAACCGGGACCCGCGCTGCGGTTTCTCCTTTCTCCGCCCTCTCTTCCCTCATGCGCACACCCTCTCTCCTTCTGCCGGCCTGTCTTCCTTGTCGTCTCTGCACCAGCTCTGAGCACACCTCAGGCCCCAGATCCAACAACATGCTGGGTGTCCTGGGGTTTAGAAGACACCGGCCCCACACAAAGGCCACAACGCAACCCCATCATTTCCTAAATGTGGACTGACAACCTGCGGATCGGAGGCCAGAAGCGGAGCAGGGCTCTGCCTTTCTCTCTGCCTTCCTGGTCTACAGTCCTCACCACGCGCCACGGGCCACGTGGGCCACGTCTCCTGAGCAGGGGGGCAGCAGGAGAGATGCAGCTACGTTTCCAGGAACAGCATCCCGGGTACAGGTGCAGGTGGCGGGGGAGGACTTTGCCTCACCCGGACCAGGGCTTTCCTGCCATGCCGGTGGCATGAGGCGGCCAGAGGGGCTGAAGACACTGGAGCTGCTTCAGAGGGAGCAGGGCTGGGGATGAACCTGGTCCCCTGCGAGATGACAAAGAACTCGGAGACGCGGGGCTCGGAGGGGAGAAGGCTCCGCAGAGCGTGCAGAGGGGTCTTGTCCCGGGGAACGGGAGCAGTGGTGCTCTTTGTATGGGGGGTTAGAACTAGGCTCAAAGGGCAAAGGTTAGAGTGAGGCGGGCACTGGCTCAATGGGAACCGAGTTTTCTATCAGACTGAGGTCTCCCAGGTTGGAAGAGGCTGCACCAGAAATCCAGGGGGCTTCCGGCTACAGCCGGACTGCCAGGGCAGCTGTTGCACACAGGTGCACGGCCCCCGAGTGCCCATCCAGCCATGAGACTGCAGAGGGCTCCAGGCTCTTTGACACTCTTTCCATGGAGAATCGGTGAGCGCTCCTTCCTTGGGCACCTCGGGGTGGGGGTGGGGGCTCCGAATGACACTGGCGGTGGTGGCCACTTTGTGCTGGCTGGGAAACTTGTCCTTGGGGTCCTAAGCTGTCCTGTGAGAAGTCTGACTTCTACAGTCACAGGTGGGGAGGGAGCCCCAGCTACCACGTGGGGAGAGGGAGGGGGAGGGGGAGGGGGAGGGAAGAGGAGTGGGAGGGGGAGGGAGGAGGAGGGGGGAGGGGTGGGAGGAGGAGCTGGGGCCCAGATCCCACTGTTCATCCAGCCCAGCACCTGAGAATGGAGGATTCCTTAGAAGACCCCTTCCCTAACCACCATCTGACTGCAAAGGATGGCAGCGCCCGAGTGTGGACCCCTCAGCGGGGCTGAGTGCCCCGCCCCCCACCAGCCACGAGACGCAGTAATACGCTGTTTCAGACAAGGGCGCTTTGGAGTGGATTCGTACACAACAGTAGGTCCTGGCCCACGAGCGTTTGAGTCCAGGAGTCTACCAACCTTACAGGAGGAAGAGCGGGCTTAGTCACAGGTGGAGTCTATGGACTTGGTCACGGCGAGTCAGACGCGCAGTAGGTTGGCAAAGTTCTGCCCTACAGCATCCCCTGGGACGGCGCTGTTTGCCCCAGATCAGGACAAGAGAGACTTGCCTGGATCCTCCAGTCTGAAAGGACAGAGCACCCGCGGGATGTGTTGAAAACAGGCCATTGGCAGACTACAAAAAGGCCACAGCCAAGGAGGAGCGAAGCCGCTCACTTCTGTCCTGTTTCAAGTCGTCAGCCGCGCTGACTTGAGGGTCGATTTTCTCAGCAAATTTTGTGGCTTGCAGGAAAAATGTCACTGAAGGTGCTGACGAGGAAAGAACTGTTTCATTTCCCACGTCCAGTGACCTGGGTGGGCTTTGATTCTTTGATCCGTGATTTACCAACAGCAGGTGCGTTAGAGGGAGACAGCAGAGGGGGCCAAATATGGCTCCTCCAGACTCTGCCGCGAACGGGTTCTCTTTTCCCCTCCGTTCCCTTACTGGGAGCAACTGGGAAGTGGCTGATTTATCTGCTCTGAGGCAGAGGCGAACACGCTGATCGCTGGGGGTGGATCCTGCCTGTCCGGGCGTTGTTCTGTCCCGTTCTGCTAAGATGACACTTGGGGGATGCTGAGAGGCAGGGAAAGGACAGACGCTGAGGCACCCCAGGTGGGAACCCGGACAAGTGGTCCCTGGCATGGTGATTGGTGGGGTGGAGCAGTCCCATTAGTGATGATGATGGCAGCTGGTGTGCACTTGGGCTCACCCAGGACTCAGCGTCACCCCTGCTTTCACAGCGGCTGTCTGTGCGCCTTTCCTGGGGATGTCACCGTTCCGCGATCCCACACCCTCAGTTCCAACCCCAGTTCTGCAGCCTCAGCCGAGATGGGCAAGTTTCTCCAATGTTCTAAACCTATTTCCCTATGGGGTTGTGCTGAGTAGTAAGGGAAGCAATGTAGGTAACAGGCCTAGCACAATGCCTCGCACAAACATTCAACATTAGCGCCTATGGATGCTATACTATAGGACTTCCACGGATTGAATTAACCTTCGTATATTGATCTGGTGGCCCAAAGAATATCTATAATCATTTTCATTTTCATTTGGGAAATGACATTCGAAAAGCTAGACTGGCAAGTGATGACCCTGGGAACAGAGGTAGCCTGTGTGTGTGCGTGTGTCTGTGTGTGTGTGTGTGTGGTTTGCAGCCTAAGAATTGTGTTTACATTTTTCAACAGTGGCAAGTCGTTCAAAAGAAGCACAGTATTTTGTGCCCTGGGAAGAGGAGATGAAATCCAAATGTCAGGGTCTATAAATAAAGTTTTATTGGAACACAAGCGCACTCATCTGTGGATGAAGTGTCTGGCAGTTTTGGCCCTGCGGTGGCCAGCTGAGTGGCTGTGACAGACACGTTGTGGCTCACAAGCCTCCAGTGTTTACCATCTGGCCTTTCACAGAAAACCTCCGCTGGTCTCTGTTCTGAATGATAGAGAAGCAGCTTGTTCACAAGCAGCTCGTTAGAACGCAGCTCGCATAACTGGCCAATATTCTCTCATATGTATTTTTCATATATTCCATTGCACACCACACGCACACACACACATACACAGATTGTTTTTGGCACCACAATAAACCATTTTTAAATTCTATTTTCTATGAACTTTTAAAATATTTATTTGAAAGGAGGAGAGAGAGAGAGAGAGAGAGAGAGAGAGAGAGCGCTGCCATCCACTACTTCACTCCCCAGGGGATGCAATAGCTGGGGCTGCGCCAGGTTGAAGCTGAGAGCCAGAAACTCAGACCAGGTCTCCCCGTGGGCGGCAGAAACCCAGCGACTGGGACGTCAGCACTGGCGCCCACGGTCAGTCCTCACAGGGAGCCGGAGGTGGCTGTCAGAGCCAGGGACAGGCGACGAAGGCGTCTTAACCACCAGGCCTCACCCCTTTCCACCACCTTTTGAAGTGTGCTCCTGCATGTGTGCTGACCTGGGCTTTAACACATGGTGGTACACAAGGGCACTCCAAACAGTTCATGGAAAAGTGCAACTAAAAGATTTATTTTTCCATGAAAAAATTTGAAACTCATGCATAGTTTTTCCCCACCTTTTCCGTGCACCTTTGTTTCTACGTGGAACCCCACTCCCACCCCGCCCTGGGACACGCATGGCCTCAGTTACCTGCTCTGACCCTGAGCGCCACCTCCCCACCCCCGGCCCTGGCTGAGCCGCAGTCCTGTGGCTCTGTGTCCTGAGGTTGGAGCAGGGCGACCATGGTTAAGAATTCCAGCGGAAGATGGAGTTGAAATGGCTGGCTCTCCTCGTACCTGCTGGTCTCCAAAGAAATATGCGACTGTTTTAGCTCTTTCTTTTATGGTAGGTGATTTCCGTTTTCCTTATGGGCTCCCCTTGCTGGAGTCTTTAAGAACCTGTTCTCCTCGCCACATCAGGCCCAGGAACTATTTATCATACATATGAGAATCAACATGAATAAAACACCCTTAGGAACTGTTCACACGGCGTTCGCCTTCTCACTCTTGGGCTGCTATTAAACTTTAATATATATAAAGTTTGCAGGGTTTATAGAGTCGCACGGAGTGAGTACAGTCAGGGCAGGCTGACGTGCCTGGAGTTTCAAGTCCAGCCAGGGCTGCGAATAGATAATGAGCAGGTGCCCTCATCACCATAAAACAGCATTTCAGAAAACGGTCTGTGTTAAGAAACAGAACAACTGGCGTCCGAGGCCAGCAAAGTGGAAGAGAATCCGGCGATCGCTGGTTCCATCCTTTACTTTCAGAGGTGAGCAAACGTAGAGCAAAATTTAGGGCTGAGGCTGTCTCAAGAGCACAGGTTTATTTGTGGAAAAGCTAAGCTGGGCCAGTGTTGTGGCGTGGTGGGTGTGGTGGGTTAGGCCATCGCCTGCAATGCTGGCATCCCATATGGACAAGGGTTTGAGTCCCCACTGCTCCACTTCCCGTCCAGCTCCCTGCTAACGTGCCTGGGAAAGCAGCGGAAGATGGTCCAAGTGCTTGGGTGCTGCACCCAGGTGGGAGACCCAGATGGAGTTCCAGGCTCCTAGCTTCAGCCTGGCTCTGCCCTGGCTGCTGTGAGCATTTGGGGAGTGAACTAACACACGGAAGGTATCTATCTATCATCTATCTATCTATCTATGATCTATCGGTCTCTATAACTCTTCCTTTTAAATAAATAAATAAATCTTTTAAAAAATTGCTTAAAAAGCTGGGACTAGAATGCTGGCTATTGGCTCTGAGTTCAGACCTCTGTCCCCACCCCATGTTTGCAGGATATTCACCAGACACATACAAGTGCACACAAGTAACATGTTCCAGCCATGTGGAATGCATGTGGAAGCGACTAGGAAGGCAGAGGGGCTGCGTGATGAAATATTTAGCTCAGGGAGGGAGCTCTGAGACACAAGGCTGAGGACGCATCAGAACGCACGTGGAAGAAATGGGCGGAGGGAGTTTCGCCTCCTTGTAGCAACACAGAGCTTTGTCACCTCCTGAGGCTAGGACGCATTTGCATGTATTTGCATATTATGCCTCTCTTTTCCCTGTTCTATTTCAAAACAGGTCCCAGGCTCCAAGTTGGGCAGGGTGGAGAGAGAGGGTTGCCTGCCTGATAGTCCCCTCTATGGCTTCTGGTTGCAAAGTTTAAAACCACACAGCGGGTGGACAGGGGTGGGGTGGTGTTGCCTATGGGGTTGAGCCGCCGCCTGCAGAGCCAGCAACCCATATGGGTGCTGGATCGAGTCCCGGCTGCTCCACTTCTGATCCAGCTCCCTGCTAATGCTCATAGGAAAGCAGCAGAGGATAACCCAAGTCTTTGGGCCCCTGCACCCACATGGGAGACCCAGATGAAGCTCCTGGCTCCTGGCTTTGACCTAGCCCAGCCCTGCCCCATTTTGGCCATTTGGGGGAGTGAACCAGCAGACAGAAGATTTCTCTCTGTCTGCCCCCACCCCTTTCTCTGTAACTCTGCCTTTGAAATAAAATAAAAATAAATCTTTAAAACACACACGGGGCATAGGTTTGGGCAGAGAGGGAGTAGCTCTGAGAGAGATGCGAATGCAGAGTCTGAATAAATGGCTGAAAACCTTCTGAGAGCAGCGGGAGGCAGCACCCTGCTCCCCGCCAGGGCTCCGAGGCTGAGGGGACCGGGGGGAGAAGCAAGGACAACAGGGGCCAGGGCGAGGGGCTGCCCGGCCTCACCCAGATCCCCTCCGCCCCTGCCTCTGTGCCTGGTGTAAAGTCACAGCCCAAGACCTGCAGGGACCTGCAGACTGGGAGGAGGAGGGTCTCCATGGCAACCAGAGTGGCCTGGTGACGGAGAGCTCCCGCATGCTGGGGAGTCGGAGAACTGAGAGGGGGCCGAGGGACCCCGCCAGCACCCTGGTGCCAGGCAAAGGCCTCCCAGGGTGGGCGTGGGGTGCTCTGAGAATCAGCAAGATTGAATCGCCTGCCTATCTGATGGCATGGAGTCACGAGTGAAATTAAACTGCTGGAAAGAAAATAGATTTGATACTCCCTCTACGCTGAATCTACGGCCTGTGACTCACTCATTGCTTTCACATATGAAAAACAAAAAGTCGATATGCTCCCCGTGAGTCGTCCAGCGCATACTAAGCATCCCGGTAATTGTGGCTGGATCGCCATTGTTTTACCGTGGGTGCCACACACATTCTACTGTTCTCAGCAAAGGATGGGCAGTCCAGAGTCGTACCCACTCGCATTTCTCCTCTTCGGGGCCATTTATTAAAATCAGGTTTTAAACCACCCCAGGGAGCCACTGTTGCTGAGCGGCCGGTTAACCTACCACCCATGTCACCTGCATCCCATAGGAGTACAGGTTCAAATCCCAGTGGGCTCCGGGCTCCACTTCTGTCCAGCTCCAGGCTAAGGTGCCTAGGAAATCAAGGGAAGACGGCCCAGGTGCTTGGGCCCCCACTACCCACGTGGGAGACCCGGATGAAGTGCCAGGCTCCTGACTTTGGCCGGGCCCAACCCCAGCCCTTGTGGTCATCTGGGGAGTGACCCAGCAGACGGAAGGTCTCGTTCTGACTCTTCCTTGCTACTCTTCAGCCTTTCAAATAAAATAAATAAATCTTTAGGGGGAAAACCCAAAAGGACACCAAGCTGTGCATGTCACAAGACTGCCTGGGAAAGCCCTGCTTGTCGACACCTGCGTTGTTGGGGTTATGATCAAGTTCAGAGGCAGCAACAGTAGCAGCAGCGAGGAGCCAGTTCCTGCTCGCATCTCCCAGCCCCGCCCAGCTTTAGTAGCCAGCTGGGGCAAAGCTGTAAACAGGTCTCCCCTGGTTTGTTCCTCTGAAGGTGTGGTGTGGAGCCGTTTTGTTTCTTGTTAAGGTTAGGTCCCTGGCTGGCCTGTCCCTTGGGAGAACTCGGCAGCCATGGGAGAACCCAAGAGTGTGTCTTGCTTAGTAAAGTAGGTGTGGGAGCAGAAAGGGCCACTGGCCAAAGGAAGGGGCCTCAGGTCAAGCAGGGGTGTGTGTGTGTGTGTCCGTGGAACTCCTGGAGGGGAGGGCCCCTGTGCACGCCTTGGGTTTGCACAGCTCGCGCCGGCTTCAGCCATCACAGAGGCGTGCATTTCTTGAGTCAGCTGTAGCTCTCACTGAAACGTGCTGATGTCTTCAAATGTGAGTTTCCTTTTACGGTGCGCTCTTACCCACTTTTTAAAAAATTTAGCTTTTAGTGTACATTTGCCAAAAAAAAATCCATTCTGAAAGCGCACACCAAGATGTGGTGACTGGCCCGCACCTCAAGGGTGATTCGAGCCGAGTCGCCGGTAACTGTGGCTCCGCCCTCTCCCCAGCCTTGGAAGGGAAGGGAGGAAGCCTAGGCCAGGGCCCAGTGGCCTCTGCCGAGAGCAGGTGCTTCTCGGGTCCAGGGTCAAAGGCGGCGATTTTGCTGGTTGCTTCCTTGGTGGTTTCGCGGCACTGACCACGGTACGTGAGCTCATGCCAAAGGCCCTGTGAAAGACGGCCCAGGGCTTGAAAAGGAAAGAAGTGTTTTGATTGTCCCACGTCACAATGTTCACACTTCTCTGACAGGCATGGCCTCATTCGGTCCCCAGTTTGTAAAGCCCACATTTGCTTTTTTTGTCTCTATTTTTTTTTCCATTGCCTCTGGAAAGAGACCATGAATGAGCTGCTCTGACAACAGCCTGGATTCTGAGGGCTTCGGGGGCCACAAGGACGGCGTCCCCATTGGAACATCACATTGGGCACACGGCGTGAGAAAAGTCTGGGCCAGGGTGGCCATGGCACCTCTGTAGATGTCAGAGTCCCTGCCAGCCCGGGCTCAGAGGACTCCTCAGACGCTCGTCCTTTGAGGCTGCTCTTCATTTTATGTCTCCTAATGATGCATTCAGAAAGCACCCACGCTGTGGACTGCGCACCGCCCTGGGCCCTGCCGGAGACACCCAATGGCCCTGGGACTGTCGTCAAGAGTGGGGGCACCCAGGGTGTGTTGTCTCCCCGTCTTTCCTTCCAGAGTAAGCCACTAGTCTCAGCCCCTGCCACGCCTGAGGGGAGCTGGGCCCAAGCCATGGAGCCAAAGGAATTCAAGAGTTTGCTTCAGGCGCTGGGGTGGGCCTGCCTCTCTGGTTGGCTTCAGCTCTGTCATTTCAGCTGATACTGGTCAAACCACCTTCTGTCCTAGTGCAGAAGAAGTGGCTTCAGGATGATCAGAGGCCGTGAACGGCTCAGCTCAGTTCCAGCTTCTGCCCCTAGAGATACCAGGGCAATGCCGGGCTCTGGCTGCTTCCCGGCAAGTCTTAGCCAAACTGTGCCGAGAGCTCCCCACCCCCAGCGGTTGGTTGGGGAGGAGTCAGAACTCTGCTGGCTTCTTGTGCCCACACAGTTGTCACATGTGTGGCTGCTTGTGGCGACAGACGTGGAATCTCCGTGTGGCCCTTGGTGGGAAGACAAGTGTCCCACGTTGTGGTCATCTCTATCCTGTTTCCAGCCTGGTCGTGCCACGGGGATCACACAGTTGTATGATAAACATCTGTGAGCGAACAAGCACCTGCCTGGTCCGAACATCACGCGGCCTTGTGCCAACAGCACGCCATCCAGGTGCCGGCCATGGCGACACCATTGCCTGAAGTTCTCTCATTTCCTGTCGCTACTAGGTGCTTCCTGGCCCCAACTGCAAGGTGTCATCTTGGCATCCCTATGGCAGGACGGGCCCACAGGGAACATTCCCGGTTCTAACCCAGCCCTGTGTCCTCTGGGCGCCTGGGGATTCTCTGTGGCTCCAGCCTCCTGGGTGGCACCAGGCATTCCGTGAGGCTGTGCTGGGCTCATCCACAGCTGGCTCGGACATTTCTCCGGGTGCAGGGGCCTCTGCAATCTTCCTGCCTTACTGGGTCTCTCTGCCGGGTGGTACCCCTGACTTGCTGGGGTAATGCAGGACACAGAGCCTTTGTGCAGGCCCACGGCGCCCGTCTTCCCTCTGCTTCCCCTTGGACTCTCTTTACTTCCCTCCACACAAGAGGGTGTCAGCGTATTTGCTTCTGTTTCTCTTTTTAAAAAAATGATTTGACAGGTAGAGGGGGAGGGGAGCTCCCAGCTGTTGGTTCACTCCCCAGGTGCCCACAGTAGCCGGGGCTGGGGCAGGCCAGTGCTGGGAACCAGGACCTCACTCAGCGTCTCCCAGGCGAGTGCAAGGACTCAGCTACTTCAGCCATCCCTTGCTACCCCCCAGGGTCTGCGTAAGCATGGGGAGTGGGGAGTGAAGCTGGGACTCGAACCCAGGCCCTCCAGTTGGGATGTTGGGGTCCCGAGCGTCATCTTAACTGGTAGGGCGAACGCCCTTCTTGTGTCCGGATCTTCTGTCTTGTGCCCTGGCCGCTCGGCTTTACAAACTCCAAGGCCAAATGTGCACTTGGGCTTCTATGAGGTCAGCCCATGCCAAGCAGTGACTACAGCAGGCAGCAGGAAGAAAGTGGGAGGAGCCTCTGCTGAGGGCGGAGACCCCGGGGGGCATCTGGTGCTTCCCATGCCCCCACCCCCTGCCCCTGGAGCTTCTTCTGGGGGTTTTCTCAGACACCTCCTTGGCTTTGGCTCCTTCGTGTCCTGTCTCCTGTGACTGGAGGGCACCCAGAGCGCTGGCCCCCCCGAGGATGCCTGAAGCAAAGCCAAGGGCTGACTCCACCGCAGGTCGCACACCGGGGTGTGCCCACGTCCCGTGCCCACTCCTCCCCTGCTCCCAGGTTCTCGTTTCAGGCTGTGGAGCCAGCAGCTGTCCTCTGACTCCTGGAACTTTGCATCTTTATTATCGACAAAAAATTAAATTTCCATTTTCAGGCGGTGCCCGAGCTACGATGTCCCCAGGACAGGTACTGCTCTTGTACTCTACCAGCCAAACCTATCGCAACAAAGCCTGACTCAGCTTCTTCACAAATTTGCATGAACTCACAGAACTGAGTCTCATTGGCCTGGCTTGGGGCCCCCGCCCGTCTCTGAGCCAATCACCGTGGCCAGAAGAATGCCAACCGTGGATTGGCCAGGCCTGGGTCATGTGCCTCTCTCGGGATCCAGGTGGTGAAAGAGCTGCACGTTCCATGGAGGCTGGGCTTCCGGATTTGAATTTGATCTTTTCTCGGGCTAGTGCTACGTGGTGTGGTCCTCCCTCCAGGTGCCAGGCAGCCCCGCCCACAGCAGCAGCGAGTGCAGCTCCCAGCAGCCCTCCAGTACCCTCCAGTGTGCTGTGCTGCTAAGCTTGGTGTGTGGCATTTAAGTGGATTCTGTGCATCTTTGACTCAATGAGATTTTCAACTTGATCAGGACGTAAGTCAAGGAGCCTCCCTATCGGGGTTTCAGCAAGTCAGAACTCAGAGCGACTGTGCTACTCAGGGTACTTCCAATCTCTGCTTCACCCTTTTTTACAGATCTATTTATGGGGCTGGTGCTGTGGCTCAGGGGGCTATAGCCCTGACCTGCGGTGCCAGCATCCCATATGGACGCCGGTTTGAGTCCTGGTTGCTCCACTTCTGATCCAGTTCCCTGCTAATGTGCCTGGGAAAGCAGCAGAGGATGGCCCAAGTCCTTGGGCCCCTGCACTCATGTGGGAGACCCGGAAGAAGCTCCTGGCTCCAGGCTTTGGATCAGCCCAGCCCTGACCATTACGGCCATTTGAGAAGTGAACCAGTAGATGGAAGACACCTCTCTCTCTCTCTTTTTCTTTGTCTCTACCTCTCTGTGTAACCCTGTCATTCAAACAAACAAAATAAATCTTAAAAAAATACATTTATTTGAAAGCCAGCTGGGGTGTGGAGAGAGAGAGAGAGAGAAGGAGAGAGAGGTCGATCTTCCATCCACTGATTTACTTCCCAAGTGGCTGCCATGGCTGGGGCTGGGCCAGGCCAAACCAAGAGCCAGACACTCTACCGGGACTCCCCCATGGGTGGCAGGGACCCCGGCACTTGGGCCATCTTCTGATGCTTTCTCAGGTGCATTAGCAGGAAGCTGAATTGGAAGTAGAACAGCCAGGACTCCACCTGGCATGAGGATATGGAACAGGAGGGCCACAGCAGAGGCTTAGCCCAGTGAGCTCCCTCTGCCTCCCTTACACCTTAGAGGATGGCGGCTCAGAAAGGACAAAATACTTGTCAAGATTGTCGAGGGTCCTGGACAAGAGAGCTCTGGGATGCTTCTCTCTGCGGGTGAACTTGACCCCCGTTCCTGTTGCCAGCATTTTCAGGAACAGCACATTCCAGGCGATGCATCTGCTTTGGCTCTCGAAGCATTAATTACCAACATTCACTGATCACTCACTGCTGCTTGGCTCTGTGTAGAGATCTCAAAATAGAGTTGATTCTCCTCATAATCCCTGCTTTCTCCATTTTGCTGAGAAGGAAACTGAGGCTCAGGGAAGGACAGGCGCTGTGGCGGAGCTGGAGCTGGGGCTGGAGCCCGTACCAGCTGCATTGCAGAGCTCAGCGGCAATGCTGGGCTACGGTGCTCGGTCCCAATTCGGGGGACAAAGAGACGAGAGTAGCTCATCCCCTCCTTGGCAAATTCGTCCCTTGGAACTAAGAAGCTTTTGTCACTTTTGCTTTCTTACTTTTCCTTTAAAAGTGCCTTTGACCAGACCGCAGGTCCAAGGAGCGTGGCTCTTTGATAATGACTGGCATCTCCTACCTCACGCAGAACCCAAGGGGCGGAGTGACTAAGATCAGGTGCAGACCTTGGCCTTGGACACAGAGCTCTGCTCCCAAACGCTGCGAGCTCACGGACACACAACAGCCTCAACAGTCCTGGAGCACACAGTAGCGTCAGCTCCGGTCCCTCACCGTCTCCGCCCTTCCCTTTCCTGTGCACACTCACACCGAACGCAATCTACGTCCTTCGGCTTTGTGTGATGGGCACAGCCATCCACCCACTCCACTGCTGCTGGAAAATACTATCTGGATGGTGTTCCCCTTGGCAGTTGTCTGGGCCTGGTGTTTAACAAGCACCCAGTTCCAGAGAACTGCCCTTTCAAAAGAGATCAGAATTGCACATGTGCCGTGTCTGAGCCGCAAGATAAACAAATGCTCTTTTCTGCCCAAATATTTTTCAGCTTTTGCTTGAAGGTGTTTCTAAGGATGGGAGCCCAGCGTGCTGTGTGCTCAGGCCGGGAAGAGCTGGAGCTCATTCTGTGAGCCAGGGACTATGCTAACGCAGTAACACCAGGCTTTGTGCTCTTCTCTCAGTCCTGCATTAGCCTTATGAATGCAAATGGCTCACACTGAGAGAGGGAGGGAGGGAGGGAGGGGAAATTCTACTGACTGTCAAAATAAAAAGTCCAGAGATAGGCTTGCATTCAGGTACAGCTGGATCCAGGGAATCCCGTGCATCATTCTCTTCTCTCATTGTCATTTTTTAAAAGATTATTTATGTATTTTGAGAGGCAGAGATACACACACACACACACAGAGAGAGAGAGAGAGAGAGAGAGAGAGAGAGAGTTCTTCCATCCTGGTTCACTATCCAAATGGCTGCAGTGGCTAGAGCTGGGCAGATCTGAGCCAGGAGCCAGGAGCTTCCTCTAGGTCTCCCAAGAGCTTGGGCCAGCTTCCACTGCCTCCCAGGCCATAGGCAGAGAGCTGGATTGGGAAAGGAGCAGCCAGGATATGAACTGGTGGGCATGTGGGATGCCGGCGCCGCAGGCAGAGGCTCAGCCTGCTACGCCCCAGCGCCGGCCCCTCTCGTGTCTCTCTGTTCTGTTTTATTCTGTGCTGGGTGCCTCTTGTGCAGCCTCTCCCTTCTGGTCATCAGATGATCACCAGCAGAGCAGTAACAGCCCGCACTGTGCCAGGCAGCCCGGTCCCCTGGAACAAGGGGCTCTGGGTCCTGGCACTTTGCATAAACTCACAGAATTGAAGTTCATTGGCTGGGTTTGGGTTACATGCTAATTTATGAACCAATCATCTTGGCAGGAGAACGGCAACCACTGATTGGTCAGGCTTGGGTCACGTGCGTCTGTCTGGAACCAGGGCATGAGGTCCACGGACATGAACCACAGTGATGTGCCAGTGAGAGAGGATGGCTCTTTAACAGAAAACCAACACTGTGGTCCTGGAAAACTGAGGAACGCAAGCTTAGCAGGCGAAACAGAAGACGGCTACAACTGGATTCCTTGCTTGCAAGAGGAGGGGGCGATCTTGCTGATGGCTTTTGCTCACCAAATATTTTGGATACGGGAGGCAACATCTTGGCAGAAAATAAAGCGGGGTGACAGCAAGGAGTGGAAGGGAGGGGCTCGGCAGGGAGGTCATGGTTGAGACTTAGCAGTAAAAAGTCGAGAAGATCCCAAGGGGATGACGGCTCCACGCAAAAGCCGCAAGGTGTGGCTGCGGAGGAGAAATGGGGCTGGTGGACCCGATCCCAGCCAGTGCAGGGACGGTGGAACAGGAGAGGGACCGACGGGAGGAGCCAGCCAGATCCTATGCTCAAGAGTCGCTTCTTCCGAATTGGCCAAGTGCTTTATTTGTGGGCACAGCTTGCTCCTCCTGCGGTGGGATAGGGAGCCAGTCTCCTGTCTGATTCATACAGGCACAGGCTCCTCTCACCTACCTCATTCACGCCACCTTGCGAACACCAGGCCTTGTGTGATGTTGCCCGTGGTGGGAGAGTGAGGGCCGGCGGAGAGGACCGGACTGGAATCCCACACCTGCCGCCTCTGAGCCGAGGGGCACCGGGCAAGCTGCTCAAACTCTTTGGCCTTCTCTGAAAGTGGGCTGCTGCGGGTCTCTGAGGGCGCTTGGTGGATTCAGCAGAACCATGCAGGAAAGAGTTGGTTCAGTATTAATCTCCCCAATTTCACTGGCGAGAAAGGGAATTAAGGCCGAGTGCCAGGTGGATTTGGGGAATAAATCTGTCTTCCTAGCTTTTGTCCATGCTTGGAAGCTGGACACAAGGAGACAAAGGTTGGGGAACTGAGTGTCGAGTAGAATGAAAAGAATAAAAGAAGGCCCTGAGTGCAGTGAGAGGCCAGAAGGATGGTGACTTTAGCGGGAGTAATAATCACCTTTTGTTTGGCTGAATGTGAGCCATGTTTCGCAGAGGCCCAGCAACACCACACAAGGACTCTCCTGGTTCCCTCTCATGATGAGGGTCAGAAAGACCAGGTCCCTGCGAGGACTGTGTCACCAGCAGGAGGTGGCCTCACGTTTATAACCACCAGGCTCATAGGTGGCATTAGTCACAATCCTTGCTACATTTTTGCTCAATTTATCATCTGTCTAGTACCCTCCTGGTTCTTACCCTCCTAAATAAACCCCCAGTTCCCAGACTACAAATGGTTAAATACGTAGCATCTTCAAGGGAAGAAATGCATGGCACTGGGCCTCAGAAACATTTTTTTTAGGAATTAAAGACACCCTAAGAATGGCCTCCTAATTGTAGCAACCTGCTACATTAATGCCGAAAACCTCATTTACAACATAGCTATTAAATGACAAAGCATTACCACCATTTTTATTGCTTTATATTCCCCTAACAAATTTATTATGTAATTACCCTGCATAACAGCATCATTTGGGGATGTAAAGCAGAAATAAGGTTCGGACTTTAAAATGCTTATTATTATATGTTTTCCATGTCTAGTCTGCAATATCCAGCATTGAGAACCAAGTTTTCTGTGTTATGAGCCAGGGCTCAGTAAATCCGCCTGGGGTACCATCTGCCATGAGCCTCATTGTCTCTGGCCCTCTACTGTGAGTTAGTAAGGGGGAAAATGCACCCCGAGATTTCTCATTCTTTAGCTTGGTGATGCATTAGTTGAAAATTCTTGAGGGGCCGGTGCAGTGGTGTTGTAGGCTAAGCCTCTGCCTATGGCGCCAGCATCCCACATGGGTGCCAGTTCAAGTCCCGGCTGCTCCTCTTCCAATCCAGCTCCCTGCTAGTGGCCTGGGGAAGCAGTGGAGGATGGCCCAGGTGCATGGGCTCCTGCATCCTCATGGGAGACCTGGAAGAAGCTCCTGGCTCCTGGTTTCAGATTGGCCCAGCTCCAGCCATAGTGGCTATTTGGGGAGTGAACCAGTGGATAGAAGACCTCTCTCTCTCTTTCTCTGTAAATCTGCCTCTCAAATAAATAAAATCATAAAAAAGGAAATTCTCGAGCATGCTACACGTGCCTTTTGGGGTTTGTGATGGGGCAGATGAAAGCGGGAGTCTGGGCCCAGCACATCCGCAAAAGAAGGAGGATTTGTGGGTAACACGAGCAGTCTGTCCCCAGTGCGTCTGTGGGAGTCAGAGAGGCCCCCAGACAAAGATGGAAGAGAGTGGCTGGCTAACACAGAAGCCCAAGAGAGAATCACGGTGCCCTAGGAGACGCCCGCCCTCTCTGCTCACCCTTTTTCCTAATGCAGAAGAAACAGGACATGGTTCTAAGGGAGGGGGCCCACGGGGGCACCTAGAGGCTGCCCGGCGGAGCCCAGCTTCCTCGAGGAAGGGTGAGCTGGGGGGCTCGGTTGGGAAGAGATCTGTTGAAAGCAGACTCCCCCAGAGGCCATGCTTGGAGCCCTGTTGGCCCCCTGGGCAGGTTAGAGAGATACCCCAGTGAGGGCCTGCCTCGCAAAGTCACTGCTCTCAGTCCCCAGAGTGCAAGGTTGCATTTTGCAGCGGGAGCAAGGTCCCCCCAGTGTCTGGGGACGATATCCCCGGGAGAGTAGGGGATCTGTGGTAAACCCTGATCCACTGGAACCTCTTCGCCAACACGGCTGTGACCAGGACAGAGATGGTCTGTGGTCTGCCATCGTTCCCATCATTGCTTCTCACGAACCCGGCACGGAGGGCTCGGGGCACAGACGGTGCCGGTGAGGGCTGGAAGGGCCCCTGGCTGGCTGAGTGACCTTGGCAATGGGCCTTTGCCTTAGGAGATGGGAGCTGATTGGTGTGTACTGTGCCTTTCTGGAGTCATTGGTTCATGGTGTGTGATGGTTTCATGTCACGAATCTACCTGTGCAGCCGAACTCGCTGGTTCTCGCATTAGGGTTCTCAGGGCCCCCCTGGGAGCATCTGGCAATGTCTAAGCCATGTTTGGTTGTCCTGTGGGTGGAGGGTGCTACTGGCATCTACTCCTGGAGGCCAGAAATGCCCCCACAGGACAGACAGTGCAGCCCCGAATGTCGATAGTGCTGAGACTAGGGCTGGCGTCGTGGAGCAGTGGGTTATGCTGCCACCTGGGATGCCCACATCCAGGACAAAGCACCAGCTGGAGTCCTGGCTGCTCTGCTGCCTGGTAACGCATACAGCCGGCAGCAGTGCCGGCTCAAGTATTTGGGTCCCTGTTACCCACTTAGGAGACCCAGGTAGAGTTCCTACCCCTTGATTTTGGCCTGTTCCAGTCCCAGTTGTTGTGGGCATTTGGGGAGTAAACCAGGGGATGGAGAATTCTCTCTCTTTCCGTCCCCATCTCTATTACTGTCTACATATCACTCGGCCTTGCAAATAAATAAATCTTTTAAAACGATAGTGCTGAGGTCGAGAAACCCTGCCCCATACTGTCAGTTGACATAAAGGCACGTGTCTCTCCCTGTCAACATGCCGCCTTGGGCAATGTCCTGGGTAAACTCCCTTCTCTCGCCCCTGGGCACTCCAATCTTCTGCAGTGCTGTTGTTCCAGAGGGTTCCTGGGGAGAGAGACACTCCCTGATCTTGTAGCATGCGCGATGAAAACGTGATGTCAACAGGCATTTGCACCAGTGGGAAAGAAGCGATGGTGCCCACACATTTTCCCCAGAAGAATCCCAGCCTGACCTCCCGGCCGCCCCCTGGAAGATTCCTCCATGACCTCCTCCAGCTGCCCACGCTATGCACAGAGGGTGGACGGCTTTGTTTCGGTCTTTGGAAGCCTAATGTTTAGACGGATGCATTTATTTATGTCGCATGCAGCTTTCTACCCAGAACTTTACAAAGTGTTTTTCAAGAACCCTGTGTGAGATCAGCCTCTCCCCACCTCCGTCTGGCTTTTCACATGTGATTGTCAAGGCTGCTGGTTTCTGCTCCCTGCCTTAACAAGACCTGACTTTCTGGATCATTTCATATTTATCCAAAATATTTGATACACATATAATGACATAATCACTCAGTGCCTTAGCCCGACATGGTTGTATAAGCACCTACCGGCTTTGAAAAAAAAAATCTACATTTTTCAGGATATGTTGTCAGTTAGTTTAATGTATTCTGGAGCATAGATTTCTTGCCAAGATAATTCTGCCCTGTGCATGATAAATGTGTTGTGAATATTCCTTCGGCCTTTGTGGGAGCATACAGTAGGGGCAGTGTCTCAGAAGGGACACACAGCCCAGCGGAACACAGTGGTTCTTTGTTGTGCTCTGCCATATTTAGGACTTGTCCCCCAAAGCCTTTCCCCATACTCTCTTTTACTGGTTGTAACTCCTTGCGGGGACTGGGCCTGGCAACGGAGGGCTGTGTTCAGCTAAGGAGTTCTGCTTGGCTCCAGCACGTGTCTCTCTGAGTTAAGCCCACAGGAACTTAATGAGCTGTTATGTCTCTCCTGGGTAAAGGTCGTTGTAGCTCAGGTTGAAAGAAATCTCATCTTTCAAAACTGGCCTGACGAACGGAAAAACCCAGAGCCCCAGATGTCTGCTATTTCTGGCTTCCCCCAGAGTGAGTGGGAATGAGCCTGACGTGCATCATGGTAACTGAGACCCCTACTCCTACCCCAAGGAATGCTAATGTAAAGGGTCGCCTCTCGGGGTGTCGGCCAGGCACTGGGGGAGACGGCCAAAGGCCGCCTAGATCACCACGTGTCTGGACCCCCAAAGCTGACTTCTCCAGCAAGAAGCCTCCCCAGGTGTGAAAGCAGAAGCGGGTCTGCACTGTGGCAGCCCGGGGTCATCCTCGGTCCCCAGTCTCGCATCCTCCACACCTCATTTTTCACAAGCTTGGAGGGGGGTCCCCCCCAGGGTGAACCCTGATCCACTCCGCTCCGAGACCCCACGGCCACCCCGAGTCCGCGGCACCGTCATCCCTGGCTTGTTCACCCCCGGTCACTGGTTCCTGCTCCTTCTCTTGCCTCGTCACAGCCAGAATCATGTTGTTGTTTTCAACATGAATTGTTTCATGCCATTCCCAGCTTAAAACCCTCCCATGACTTCCCAGCGTCCTTTATTAAATTTTAAATTTAGTTTATTTGAGACACACACATACACACGTACAGATCCCCCACCCACTGGTATATTTCTCAGATGCCAGCAACGGTGGAAGCTGGGAGCCGAGAATGCAATCCAGGTCTCCCACGTGGGTGGCAAGAACCCGATTGACTGAGCCACCATTGTCGCACCCAGGGTGCATTAGCAGGAAGCTGGAGTCAGGAGGTGGGGCCAGGGATTTACCCCAGGTACGGCGATATGGACCCGGGTGTCAACCGATGGACTAGACGCCGGTTCCCATTGTCCTTAGAATTGGTTCCCAGGGGCTCGCTATGCTGGGTGCCAGATTTAACACCTAGATTACTGGATGCATAGTTACATTTTCCTTTGTGATGATCCATTAATCTATCTTTAGTATAGGCACCTCTCAAGCGTAGTTGCTGTTTATCTGACATTCAATGTAACCGGACATCCTATATTTTATAAGGATATTTTGGAGAGTTTTTGGAAAAATGGATTTAAATGATGTTTATTTTTTGGTGCAGGAATCATTTTTGAAATTCAAGCATACGAGATGTCTTCAAAAGGTTCATGAAAATGCACACTGAGAAAAAAAACTATGTGTGCATTTCAAAAATTTTGCACCAAACAAAGCTATCATTGAATCTACTTTCCCCGAACGTCTTGAAGAGCCCTCGTAATTGGCCACCCTACCACCAGGCGCTCCAGGACACCTGCCCGCTCCTCCAGCTCTGTGTCTCTCTCCAGTCCCCTCTGGCTCAGCGGCGATGACCCCCAGCATTCTAAACCCTTTTCCAACCTCTGATCCTTTGCACTTACGACTCCCTCTGCCTGGGACATTCTTGTCCCAGCTCTCTGCACTGCTTCCCCTTACTCTTCAGTGCTCTGCTCACAGAGCTCCTCATCAGAAGGACCTTTCCCGATCACCCTGTCCCTAAAGGACTCTCTCCATTCCGTAGCTCTCCAATCACGGCACCCAGTTTATTTTTTCCTAAAGCGAGTCTGCACTTGTTTTTCATCATTGCTGGCTTTATGAGCATCTCTCCTGGTGGGGGCAGGCACTGGGCTTTGTTTCCTTGTTCGCTGCTGCAAACAATCGTCTGACTCAGGCCTGGAGCACGGAGCTAGCTCAGGGAATAATCCGTGAATGAAATCAGCTTCGTCCCTTTGCTCTTAGGATAAAGTCTTGTCTCTTCCCCCTTGGATGGAACCATTTCCAAGGAGGCCAGCGTGTGTCCGCTCGGCAGTTCCACCCACTTGGCGAGCTGTGCTATACCTCTGTCCATCCTGAACATGCCACCACGTTGGATGGCAGAAGGACCATGAGACTGGAGGGAGAAAGGGCCGGGCTTGAATCTCAGCCTTGACTTTAGCTAAATTCACTTCCTCTTTGAGCCTCCGTTTGTTTAGCTCTTAACAGGGATAGACACCCCTCGTTAGCAGGAACACAGCGGGAGGTGACACGGAAGCCCCAGGGGAGAGCCTGGCGCACCGATGGTCTTTAACGAGCAGACCTGCACTTACCCATGATGAGGGCTTTCGGGACACCGCGGGGGAACGGTATGCTCCAGAGGCTGCCTACGCCCGCTGCACAGCGGCTCCCCTTTCTCACACCCTGTGAAGGTATGCCCGTCATCTGAGCCCTGGATTTCCGCTGGTTCCCGTGAGCTCTCAGCTCCGCCGTCTGCTTTCTCCGAGGACACTCGGGCTCTCTCCGGGTGCCTGCTCGCACCCAGGACGGGATCCACTCCTGTCGGATCAGGTTTTGCTCCTTAAACATCCTCCATGCTGGATCCGCTACAGATGTGGCTGTTGCCATGGCAACCATTCCAGCGGAGCTTGTTCTCAAACTAGGAAGGGAGGAACGGCAGAGGGCCAAAGAGCAAACGTAATTACTCTTACACCGGGCTCTAAGTGCTGTACATAAATGCAGTGTGATGAAGGCCTGAACACTTGGATCCTTTACACCCTCTTATTCTGGGCTTGCTGGCTGCTGGTGAGAAGCCCTATCGGAAGCAGGCAAGTCACTGGGCTCCTGGTACGACGTGGCCACACGTTATTATCCATCCAGTAGGGGATTTTCTTCCACAGTTTGACAATGTCTTAAGAATGCCTGGGAGTACCTCTGTCTTTTATTATTATATTTTTACCTTTGATGTGGTAAATTCTCACCCTCTCTCAGAGCCAGAGCGGTGGGGAACTGTCCCTCCCCCTTGAATCAGGAATGGCTTTAGGAACTTCCTTGTGGCCAACGGGGGACAGAGGAAGTGATGCTGTCACACAGTGGCTTCCGAGGCTGGGTCACAGGACGCCTTCCGTGAACTCGTGATGGGGACTTGGTGGCTGTGTAAATAAGATTGTCTTGACGCCATCATGCTTTGAGGAAGGCCATGCCACCTGCAGAGCCCAGTGGGCAGCCCAGCCGAGGTCCCAGTCCACAGCTAGCTTTAGCTCTTGGAGAGCCTCCAGCCCCCAGCCGTCAAATCTCCCAGCCATGGATCACCTCCAGACGTGCGCCTTCCCGGTGGAGGCCCAGCCATGGTGCAGCACTCCCGCTCTGCTTTGTCCCATGGTCCTGACCCAGGCCATCCGGGAGCAGCAGAAGGTTCTATCAAGCCACCACGTGTTGGGGAAACTTGTTACATAGTCATAGTACCTGGGACAGAAGGGCTGGTTGTCACTGGATGCTCCAGAGCCCCCTGAAGCTTAATGTATTAAAAATAAATGAAGGGTTGGCACTGTGGCGCCAGTTTGAGTCCCGGCTGCTCCACTCTGATCCAGCTCTCTGCTATGGCCTGGGAAAGCAGCAGAAGATGGCCCAAGTGCTTGGGCCCCTGCACCCGTGTGGGAGACTTGGAAGAAGCCCCTGGCTCCTGGCTTCAGATCAGCTCAGCTCAGGCTGTTGTGGCCATTTGGGGAGTGAACCAGCAGAATGGAAGACCCTCTCTCTCTCTCTCTGTCTCTCTGTCTCTGTCTCTACCTCTCTCTGTAACTCTGTCTTTCAAACAAATAAAATAAATCTTTAAAAATATTTAAAATTGACTATCTCCTGCATAATGCGTTTCTTCCCCATGTTTATTTCTGTGTTTTTCCTCCACCTGCGTGGGTCATCCAAACTGGTAACTTGGAAGGCATCTCCGATCACCATTCTCTCTCCCCTCTCCATGCCCGGTCCCTCACCTGGGCGTGTGGGTTTCACCTGTCACGCAGGCGCATCGTCTAGCTGGTCCATACTAACAGAGCCACCCCAAGTGCCCCGCAGTGGCGGGGGGTGGGGGAAAGCAAGCACGGATGTGGAGGGGCAGACTCGGGTTCAAGTCGCAGCTCCGCACACTCACCCGGGCACTGCTCCTGCCTCTCAGAATCTCACTTTCTGCCCCTGGAAATTGTGCGTAACAGGAACGGACAGGTTTGCTGTGAGCAGTCATGAGCTGATCCAAGTCCAACGCGGAGAGCTGTGACTGGCGAGCAGTGAGCCCTCAGGTAACGGGAGCAGGTACGTTTCTTGTTGATTCACATTTGGTAGGAATGAAATGGTAGCTGAAATCTCTCCAGCTGGGTCGGGTTTGTGCAGAAGGGCCGGAGCTTGCAGATGGGCTACTATCCCATATCCTGTGTCCCAGACGTGGCTGCCACCGCCCGGCCATATACCCTCTCCAAGATGCCTCCATCTCCCAGTCAAGGAATCACCCGACCACAAGTCACCCTCGGGGGGTCTCACCTTCCCAGTGAAGCTCCGCCCAAGCACAGACTCACTGCCCCTCCCCTGTTAGTAAAATGGCGCAGTCTTATCTATGGCGCGATCTACACCCCGGACACCATCCTAGGCTCTAGCCCCCGCCACCAGGGCTGGAAGCGAGGTGACCCCATGGCCCCACCACCCGTGTCAGCTCCACCCCCATCCTAATGGGATTTGCTGCTCCTACTTCCCTGCCCGCCTTCCGGCAAAGTTTTAAGAGGACCTGTTCCTGAACACGTGTCTCTCTTTTTCTCTCTCCCTGTCTCCTGA
>CM027388.1:8534376-8560150 GCA_015711505.1 Sylvilagus bachmani | reverse complement strand
CTCTCTCTCTGTCTCCTGATCTCTCTCTCCCTCTCTCTCTCTGTCTCCTGATCTCTCTCCCTCTCCTCCGTCTCTCTCTTTCTCTCTCTCGCCCCATCTCTCTCTCCCTCTCTCTCTCTGTCTCCTGATCTCTCTCTCCCTCTCTCTCTCTGTCTCTTGATCTCTCTCTCTTGCGGGCTCCTTCTCTCTCTTTTCCTTCTTCGTTCTTTTCCCCCTGGTCTGTTGGTTTCCCCACCAAGAACTCTTTCCCTTACTCCGGTGCTTGGTGTTTTCTAGTGGCCTTACATCCCCCGTGCCTGTGCCATTCCTGCCCCATAGAATCCAGGAGCTCAACGCAATGGTCCCTTGAAGCTTTGCAACAACAGCAACTGGAGGAGACGGGCTGCTTGTTGCTGTTTCAGGGGCGCCCAGAGCTCAACCTGTTGAACACAGAACGTGTGACCGTCTCTCCTGGTCCAACCTGATGGCTCTGCAAAGCATCCTGGGGACCTCCTGGGGTGATACTGCCCGTGTCACAGGAGCCAAAGTCCTTCAGCCTCAGGAATGGTGACTTAGAGCTCCAGAGACCCCTGCCATGGTGGGAGGTGGGATGCCCAGTATGGGAATCATGGCAACTGGGTCCCTTTGGGAGCATTTTGGAGCACTCTGAGTGCTGGAACTTCCGGAGGATTTCACAGTTTTTATTGGACACCAGACTGAAGCGCCAGTGAATAGAATTGTTGACTGGATTCCATCAAAGCTTGAGTCACTGCCCTGAGGCTTTCAATTAAGAAGAGAAATATGGTTTCAATTTGGGGCAGAACAGACAGCCCTCTCTAACACAGATTCTGCCAGGTGATGCCCATTTCAGCCGAAGCCTGCCATGCACTCCTTTGTACTCTTGAAGAAAACTTGCTGCTATTGGTGTGATCCCTGGCGGATGCACTGACTATATATTTAGCATATGATTCCTGAAATACGGGCTCTGCGGCCTTTCGGATGCAACTTTTGTTTCCATAGAAACTGATGTTTGTGTTTACATCTATTCAGACTCTGTTTCCTTCAGATTTCACTTCTCAGAGCAGCTGTTGTAAGTCAATTCGCCAAGATGGGCGTCAGTGACAAGGAACAAAGCCCCCATGCTGTGAGAGTCCTGCTCAACCCGACAGTCACAGTGACTCCAGAGGAAAATACAGGCCAGTGTGGCCCAGGGAGCAGGTGACTCAGAACTGACGACAAGAGCCTGCTCCACAGTCAGTCCCATGAACGGCCGACCACCAAAGCTCTGTCCACCCCTCTCCCTGGGGAAGCCTACACAGAATGCTTGCGCTTAGGGGCCTCTCTGGTCTCCATGGCAGCTAAGTGGAGTGAAAAAAAAATCTATGCTGAGGACGGGATGTTCTGAGTACCTCGTTTATGCAGATTGCTTCGAGTCTGAGTGTTCTCTGAAGGCTCCCGTGTGACAGGCTTGGTCCCCCAAGTCCTCAGTCAATGGTTAATGGATTAAGGGTAGACACTGAACTCAGTAGCGGTGTCTGAACGTGGAGAGAGTGCGACTGGACCAGGTGGCTGGGGCGGAGTCTCTCTGATGGCATCCTGGGGGTTTTAAGGACAGAAACCATGGGTGTGATGGACCAGTTGCTCCCTGTCTCTCTGCTTCCTGGCTCACCGTGCCATCCTCCTGCCGCTGGGGTCGCCCAGCCTTGGCCTTCACAAGTAGCTTCCCCCAGGTATCTTAGTTACGGAGATGACTGACGCCCACGCGCGCCACAGTGGGATGGCCAGTTCACGTCCCCACTGCTCTCAGCAGGGCGTGGTCTGTTGTTTCCTGACCTTTCTCCGTACAGCCTCCTTTGCAAAGCTGAAGTCACCATCAAGTCCAGCAGGCAGCCCATGGACTTTTTCCTATTTAATCTTGGTTCCTTTTGCTTCTGTCGTGACCGACACCCACAGTTTTGTGTCTTCATTTTGTCCATCCAAACATGTCCCTGGCGCCATGTTTGATGAAGAGTGACAGCAAGGAGAGTTGGGATTTACTGTGCCCTCGGGTGCATTAGCGACACTCGCCATGCCCTCTATGGGTTTCCTCCTTTCATCCCCACAAGAGCCAGACAGGGAAACAGACTATTCCCTGAACTTTCTCTGGACCTCCTCCTAGACACTTACCAAGAGACCAGACACAGACAGTAACTTGCCCACGGTCACACAGTGAGAGCCGGGGCTCCAGAGACTGTCCCCTGTCACGCTGTCCTCACTGCCCTGCAGGGGCGCTCATGGGCTCGTGGGCGGGACTAGTGGACCAAGCAAGGTCATGGCACACAGTGGATGGAGCTCGGCATTCCGTGTCATCCACGCTGCCGCGCAAACACGAATAGGAGGTGAGCAAGTCTTCTGGGGAGAGGCTTAGCAGGGGTGGGTTATAACGGCTGGGTCTGAAAGAACTAAGAATCTTTCACATAAAGAGGAAGAGAAGTGCTGGCTGGCAGAGACAATCATGGAGGGAGCGCACAGCAGGGTGCCTGTGCCCTGCACTCCCCACCCCCAGGTTGTATTGCATAGCACAGCCCTGAGTCGCCTTGTGTTCCTCTGGGGTACAACGCACACGACCTAAGTTTTCTCTCTGTAACCATCTGTGTCACCAAGTGCGTTTGCGCTGCTGCGGAACCACCTCCGCCATCCATCTCCGGACTTTTCCATCATTCCAAGTTGAAATTTGGACCCATAAAGTTACTCTCCTACCTCCCCTCCACCCAGCCTCTGGTCCCCACTGTTGCACTTACTGACTCTGTGAATTTGACAGCCTTATACGCTTCCATCGATTTTGCCATGAAATTGTGGAGGAGTTCACATGTCACAGAGGGAGGAAATTAGTAGACATCTGTTGGCTTCTAGAATATTCTCCGTCCTCCCCTTACCTACAAGGGAAAGGGAAGAGCCCTGTTCAGACCCACCAACCTGGTCATGGTTGGTGAGTTCAGGGGAGGCCTCTGCCCTAAGCTGGCCCATGAGTCTCTCCTCTGGGAACTGGGAAATGGGGCCACAAGAGTCCCACTAGGCAGAGAAGCAGACAATCCCTTTTATAGAGACAGAGAGGCAGAGAAGGGAGGGGAGAGGGAAGGCATCCTGAGTTCTCTGCCAGCTGCAGTTTGGGGTGAAACCTGCCTCCCGAGGCTCAGCTGCTCCCTGCCCTTGAAAGTCCTTCATAGGGGCCGGCGCTGTGGTGCAGGGGTGAAGTCACCGTCTGCAGTGCCAGCATCCCCTTTGGGCGCTGGTTTGAGTCCTAGTTGCTCCACTTCCAATCTGGCTCCCTGCTATGTCCTGGGAAAGCAGTAGTTGATGGCCCAAGTCCTTGGGCCCCTGCATCAGCGCAGCTCCAGCCATTGCGGCCATCTGGGGAGTGAACCAATGGATGGAACACTTCTCTCTCTCTCTCTCTCTCTCTAGCTCTGATTCTGCCTCTCTGTAACTCTGTCTTTTAAATAAATAAATAAATCTTTAAAAAAAGAAGAAAGTCCTTTATGTATTTTTGAAGCCGAGAGAAAGACAAAGAGACAGTCACAAATCTTTCATCAGCTGGCTCCTTCCCCAGTGCTTCAGACGGCTGGGCCAGGGCAAGGCCAAAGCTGGGAGCTGGGGCCTCAATGCAGGTCTCCCACGTGGGTGGCAGAGACACACCTGAGCCATCATCTGCTGCCACCCGGGCTGTGCACTAGCAGGCCGCTAGAACTGGGAGCAGAACTGGGACTCAAACCCAGGTGGCTTGATACGGGCTGTGGGTGTCCCAACCAGCAGCTCAGCCACTGAGCCACCCGCTCCTGCCCTTGGGCTCTCGGGGACACCCGCAGCCTTCTAATCACGTCTGCTCCCTGTTTGCTGTCTCAAGTCCTGCCCTGTCATATGCAAGCAGAAGAGTCCAGTTAAGATGAGCACAAACCCCTTCTTCACTGGCTTTCCCTGAACATGAACTTGGCCATTGGAGGGGGGCGGGAAATCAAACTTTAGCTTTTTAACTGAGGGGAGAAATTCTTGATGGATGTTTGTGAAGAACTCTGGGATTTGTTGAGAAGGGTGCTTCCAGACAACCACGGAGCGCTGCATTAAATGTCGAGCTCTAGCAGGAGGGTGACCTTGGCCTGGGATGACCTCGGCCTGGGATGACCTCCTGTTCCTACAGATGCTCCTCCTCCCAGGCCATCTGTCCCAGGGCCCCTGCCCCCACTCATCGGCCGCCTGCACGCCACGTTGCATCTTCTCCCGACTTGCTTTTCTGTATCTCAGCTTTCCAACTGGAACCCGCTTGGGACGCTTCCTCCTCCGTAAGCGAAGTGCCCAGCACCATCGGGGTTATGCTGGCTGTGTTTGTTTCTGCAGGTTCTCCCGTCCTTTCGAGCGCTCTGGAACATTTCAACTGGGGTCCACTGGCTTGCCTCAAGCTTCTATTTCTTGCAGCTTTATTCTGACAATGAATTGGGCCACCGCCAGCCCCCAGACTGTACCAGACTCAGCACATCTTCCACATGCCCTCAGGTCTCTTCTAACTTTGCAGTTCAAGGACAAGGTCATTTTGTCAGCTACAAACACAAACCCTAAGACTCGGTTCTCATGGTGACAACATCTGGAGGCTCCCCGATTCCACCCTGATTGGCTGAGTCAACTGGGACAACTAGGGCACAAGATTTAAGGAGGTACTAAATCTCAGGTGCCAGGGTCCCACTGGCATGACCCAGAGACTGAGGGCTTCCTTAAATTCTGTGCACCTGCGCAGAGCGTCCTGCACCTCTTCCTCCTTCTGGCCCAGGCTGTAGCTCCCTGTGGTCTCTCCTTAGGGGGGTTCGGGTGTCGTGAAGCCATCAGACCCTGGGGCGAGACGCTTTCCACGAGAACTTTGCTCGAGAAGAAAGTTCTTCCAGGCCTGGGGAAAGCAGCAGGGCCAGGTAAGGGGAGCTGCTGTAGCTTTGACCAATGTGGTTTGCCTCTCAGCCCCCGTGATTCTGCCCTTGGGCTCCCCGTCTTGTAAAATGGGAATCATAGACCTTCTCTGCCTGCAGCGGGGGTGGCCGGTAGGATGTGCATGGAGACTGACGGAGCTTCCTCGTGGTCTCTGCATCTGGTGAGCTGGTTTGATTGGAGCTCCATTGCTGCTGTTATTAGCTCTGTGTGGTCTGACGAGGGCTCAGGAGTAGTGGGCACTGGGCATCCAGTCTGGCTCACGCCTAACCACTTGACCCACACAGTTTCATCCTCATAACAGCTCTCTGAGATTGCCATTGCTATTAATCCAATTTGCAGGGAAATGAATGGAGGCAAGAAGAGCGAGCAGGTGGGTGGAGGGGCTAGAAGCCAGAACCCCCAGTGTTCTGCCTGCCCAGCCCAGGGCTCCCGAGCCTGCAGTAGAAATCTCTTCTGTGGAATCTGTCGGGCTTTGGGGTATTCCAAAGGCAGAGCCTGAGGCAGCCAAGGGAGGAGAATGCTCATGGGTTTGGAAGCAGGCAGGGCTGAAGTGGAAGTCCTGTCTGCTCAACTCATTGACTGTGTCATTGGGCAACTCCCTAGAAGGTTGTCTGTAAAACGGGATCATCAACGTGCAGGGAGGACAGCGCGAGATGATGCCTGTGCGGTGCCCACACCCAGGGGTTGTCTGCAGCATTGGCTGTTTGCCTTTGCCTTGCAGGGGTGTCGTGACCATCACACGGTGCCTGGGGCATTTCCAGGCGCCAATGGCTATTGGAGGTTTTCTCTCCATCCTTCAAGAGTCTTTTTTTTCTTTCACAGGCAGAGTTAGACAGAGAGAGAGAGAGAGAGAGAAAGAGAGAGAGAGAGAAAGGTCTTCCTTTTCCGTTGGTTCACCCCCCAAATGGTTGCTACGGCTGGCGCGCTGCACTGATCCGAAGCCAGGTGCCAGGTGCTTCTCCTGGTCTCCCATGGGGTGCAGGGCCCAAGCACTTGGGCCATCCTCCACTGCCTTCCTGGGCCACAGCAGAGACCTGGACTGAAAGAGGAACAACTGGGACAGGACTGGCACCGCAACCGGGACTAGAACCTGGGGTGCCAGCGCCGCAGGTGGAGGATTAGCCTAGTGAGCAGTAGCACCGGCCTACAAGAGTCTTTATACCAAGTATAGGAAGAATAAAAGGCAAACACTTTGAGCTGAACTTTTGCCAATAGGTCACATTTTTATGGGCATCTGGGGGTAGTGTCTTCCAGAGACCTGAACCAAGGCCAACAAAGAAAAAGTCTGTTGTCTCTCTACTTCCTCCCAAGTCCCATCCTCAGCCCACAAGAGATGGCCTAAAAATAGGAAATTTGGAATTTAGTTCTAAGTGCATATGAGCTAGGATGTAAACTCTGAGAGCAGGGACTAGATCTTTTCCAAATCAATCGCTGCAGGGCCCGGGCCAGGGCGCCATTCTGTTAGTACACGGTGAAGGCGTGAAGGAAGGGGTGAACGTGGTAAGACCCCCGTCTGTGGTTTTCCCCAGGTTTATGGAACTGTGCAACCATCACCACCATCTCATTCCAGAATTTTCCATCACCTCCGAGAGAAATGCATGCTCGTGAGTAGTCCGTCTCCGTTGCAGTCTCCATGCCCTTCTACCCAGAGACCGGCTTTCTGTCTCTCCTCTGGAGATTTCACATTGACGGGCTCACATCACGTGAGGTTCTAGGTGGCTGGTTTCTTCTGGTTAGCAGAATGTGTGCCAGGCTCACCCATGATGTAACACACATCAGTGCTTCATCCCCTTTTCTGGCTGGCTAACATCCCATTACAACAATTGATTTCAGTGGGATCTGGGGAGGGATTGTGTTGAGTCTGTAGTTCAGTCTGGGGAATATTCGGCATCTTACCCATTTTAAGTCCAGCAGTCCATGAGCATGGGCGAGCACTTCTCTACTTCAGTCTTCAGTTTCTCCCAACACATTGTAGTTTTCAGAGTAGAAGCCTCGCACTTGCCCAGCTAACTTTATTCCCAAGTATTCTATTCTTTCTGATTATAATCTAAGAGAAATTGGTTTTCTTATTTTTTTAAAGATTTATTTATTTATTTGGAAGGAAGAAATAGTGAGAGAGAGAGGGAGAGAGATCTTCATCCACTGGTTCACTCCACAAATGGCCAGGCCAAAGCGTCTTCCAGGTCTCCCACATGGGTGCAGGGGCCCGTGTACTTGGGCCATCTCCTACTGCTTTCCTGGGTGCATTAACAGGGAACTGGAATGGAAGTGGAGCAGTGGGGGTTTGAACTGTCACCCATATGGGATGCCGGCAATGTAGGCGGAGGCTCAATCTTCTATGCCACAATGATGGCCCCAAGAAGAATTGTTTTCTTAATTTCATTTCTGGGTTGTTCTCTGCAGGTGGGTAGACATACAATTGATTTTTGTATTGATCTTATATTCCACAACCTCACTGAATTTGTTCATTGATTCTGATAGGTGTGTGTGTGTGTGTGTGTGTGTGTGTGTTTGGATTTTCTATATACAAGATCACAGTGTCTGGAAATGGATTATGATATAGAGACTTCTTATTTTTTTCTTCTTGTCTTACTGCCCTGGTTGGACTCTCCAGCACAATGTTGAACAGGAGTTGAATGGGGACTTTTTTGTCCTCTTTCTGAGTATCTAGAAAGAATCTTTAGCATTTCACCATGAACTATGATGTTAGCAGTGGGCGCTTTTGTAGATGGGCTCTTCAGATAATGCAAGTTCTCTCCCATTCTTAATTTGAATGCTTTTGTGGTGAAAAGGACTGGGTTTCCTCAAATACTTTGTCTGCATTTACTGAGAGGATTCTTTGGCTCGGGCTATTTGTATTTATTAACAGTGTATTATATTGATTGAATCTTGTAGATTGAACCAATCTCACATTCTGGGCATACATCCCACGTTGTTACGGCGTATAGTCATTTTACAAATGATTGGATTCAACAGCTTTTTGTTGAGAATATTTCTATGTTCAGACTGGATAATTATCTGCAGTTTGGTTGTGATATTTTTTTCTTGTTTTGATATCAGCCTAATACTGGCGTAATAAAATGAATCGAGAAATGCTTTCTCCTAATTTTTGGAAAGAATTTGTGATGGACACGTGCTAATTCTTATTTAAGTATTCAGCAGAATTCACCATTGGCTTTGGGATTTCTTGGGAGTGGGGAGGCTTTTGATCAGAGACTGAAAGACAGAGAAAGATGAACACCAGCAGAGAAAGCTCCCAGCCACTGGTTCACTCCTCACACGCGCACAGCTGCCAGGGTGTAGGGTTGGGCGGAAGCTGTGAGTCAGGGACTCCGTGCAGGTCTCGCACGTGGGTGACAGAGACCCAGGCACCTGAGCCATCAGTGTCGCCTCCCAGGGTTCTCATTGGCAGGAAGCTGGAGTCAGGAGCTGGAGCCGAGTGTAGAGTCCGGGCACTGTGACGTGGAGTGTATCTTGACTGTCAGGATGCACACACATGCACACACACATGCACACACACACACCTTCTCCCCTCCACTCCTGTAAGGTGTGTGGTAATGTCTACTCTTTCCAATTCCACTCCTCTGAGTCTTCCCTCTTTTTGTCTTTCTCAGCCTAGCTAACGGCTTGTCAATTTTGTTAATCTTTTCAAAAGCTCGGCGTTTGGTTTCTTTGAGTATCTTGATTACTTCTCTTACCTTTCATTTATTTCTGTTCTATTTTTATTATGTCCCCCTTTCTTGCTTTGGGTTTAGTTTGCTTTTGTTTTTCTAATTCCTTTTGGTGGAAGGTTAGATTATTGACTTGTGAGCTTGCTTCTTTTTTAAAAGTAGGCATTTATAGCCATAAATTCCCCAGTGGGCATTTAAAAATTAAATACAAGGTTGCACTACTTAGATTCTGAGAAGGTATTGAGGCTACAAAGAGAACTAAGATGAGTAAAGTTTAGATTGATGTTCAAGGAAGCACGACGAACTTCCCCCAGGATGGCTCTGGCACTTGGACCTGACAGGGCTGGGTGCGAGGCCTGGGCAGGTGCACTCCCCTGGATCCCAATGTCATCTTTTCTGAGGGATATCTTCAGGGCTAGGCTTCTGCAGAGTGGGGTAGCATCTTGACTTTGGGGCCCTGGACATTTTTTAATTTGCCTTTGTGGTCTTGTTCTTCATAGAAAATATTAAGAATTAGATTTTGCAATCACATGATTGTGCGAAGACATGAAGACATGCAGTGCAACTGGATGCATCATCCTGCTCCCGTTTTCACATTGTTGAACTGAAAACATTTGCACGGATGTGAGCGGGCACTGGTTCTGCTGGAGAAGTCAGCCAGGGGAGCACCTGCCCGGGAGACATGAGCGTGCGCCCCCCGTGGGGCTGCAGGAGGGCTGTGTGGACAAGGCCTGGGAAACAACTGTGGGAGGCTCAGCCCACTCGAACACCCTGGGGTCATCGAACACCCTGGGGTCATTGCCTGAACTGTCAGCAGTAAGTGCTTCTGCATGCAGACGTGAACGCGGATTCAGTTGGGAGCTGAGCGTCTTCATAAAGTCACCTCTTTCTGTCTACGCCCACCTCCTCCTCTTCCCAGGCTCTGGCTTGCTTTGGAGGGAGGGAGAAGGAAGGGGATGGAGTGTGCACCAAGCCCACCCCAGTTAGACTGCAGAACAATCGATAACAGGACAACGCACCATTGTTACTCAGAAACTCTGCCTCTGCTCCAGCCTCCTGCCTATTGTCAGCTCCGCACAGAAAGGGAGCAGAACGGCAGTTGTCAAGGGATCAATACCGCCCAGCTCAGGAGGAATCGATCCCACGGCGGAGCCTCAAGGCAGCCTCCTCCCAACCTGGGGCCTGGGTAGGAGACAGGGATGAACCCCACCCCAACCGCACAGTGAGCCAGGAAGGAGCACTGGGGTGAGGTCTCAGAGCTCTGTGCATCTGAGCTTCTGTGCTGGGGAAAAGTTGGGAGGTGGGGCTCGAGCACCGCCAGCCCTCAGTCGCTCAGGGCCAGAGCCGGGGTCAGGACTCTGGCCACCTGATGGCCGGTTTGGCAAGACTGTTCCCCAAATCGTGAAGAATTCCTGGAATTGTCTGGAGACTCTGCTTGGCAGGAGAGCAACAGCACAGCCAGAAGGGTTAATCACCGAGCTGAAGGAAGGCGCTGATAACCACGCGGCAGAGGGGTCCCGGGCGCGGGTGAGCAGTGACAAAGCACCTGGGCACAGACAAAGCGGGCCGGGCAGGGGCTGCTCGCCACCTCAGCAGCGCTCTTAGATAGAGGCTCGCGGCTTGGCCAGCGCAGGGCGCACCCTGGGAGGAAGAATAAACACCCTGCCCCCTCCAGGCTTCATCGGTGACGTCCCTACCGGAAGCTGGAGGGCACTGGTCCATGGGTGCATTTAGGTCCTTATGAAGCATCTTCAACTGGTCGTGAACCCAAGTCAACCGGAGCCACCAGCCAGGGGTGCAGAGCAGGCAGGGGGGTGTGGCCGAGGGGCGGGGCGTGCCGCTGGACCCCAGCAGTGGACAGGGGGAAGCCACTCCTTAGGGCTGTGGGCTGCCGGGTGGGTGGGGGACGAGCAGGCGTGGCTGCAGCGCCCTGGGAGCTCAGGGCACTGCTGGAGGGTGAGAGAACACTCTGCCTTCTCTTCTACGTAACAGTTTCTGTGCTCCATCTCGCACTGGATCAGTCGTCCAACAGGTCCCAAGGGCCCCTCGGCCGTCCGGAACCCAGGCGCTCCCCCTCTGAGCGCTCCCAACCCTCAGCAGCCCCGTTGGCCATCCAGACTTCCAATCATCTGTCTTCCCAGGCTGAACGGGCTAAGCAGCCCTCGACAAGTAGGATTAAATTTCCTATTATTTTATTCTGTTGTCGATCCCATACTCATTTCGTATGGCGCACGTTAAACTCAAATAAATTATTTCCCTGGCTAGCCTATCCATCTTGAAGTTGAAAACCTCCTGAAAGAAATGGAGACTCCCGTTCTAAGGTAGTCAAATGACTCTGATTGGCTTTTCTGAAATGTTTTCCCTTTTAAAATGATTTATTGCGGTTTGCTGCTATTCAAACCTCTTTAGGCTCTTGCAGCTGAATTTTTTTAAGTTTTTTTTTTTCTGTAGTAACAGAATTAAGTAAAGCGTATAAAAGATCAAGCTCCATGAATGCAATGAAAGCACCCATTCTCTTATACCTGTTCTAACAGAGATTTAGTTTCCCTTCCTCCTCTGGAGTTGCTCCCTGGAATCACAGAGGACATGGATGAGCTGGGCTTTTAGTGCTGCCAGAGTGGGAGAGAGAAAGAGGCCCACAGGTGTTCCTGTGCCCTCTCTGCCCGTGCTCCGTGACAGCCCAGGGGGCTCTCGGTGAGTATTGGATACCCATAGATTGCACCTTGGCAGAAATGGAAAATAAGCCACAATGCTGGGTTCAAGGATTTATAAAACTTCAGGAAAAAAAAGAATGATAAAGATATATCTCGGTTGTCAAGTTCTGAGATCAGAGTGTGGCCTTGCAGGTTCACAGGTAGGTGTCTTTTTAAAGATTTACTTATCATTAATTAATTAATTTTTAAAGATATATTTATTCATTCGAAAGTCAGAGCCACAGAGAAGGGGAGGGAGGGGAGAGAGAGGGAGAGAGAAGGAAGAAGGAGAGGAAAAAAGGAGAGGGGAGAAGGAGAGGAAGAGAGGGAGGGAGAGAATCTTCCATCTGCTGGTTCTCTCCCCAGATGGCTGCAACAGCCAGGGATGAGCCAGGCCAAAGCCAGGTGGCAGAAGCTTCTTCCGGGTCTCCCATGTGGATGCAGGGGCCCAAGGACTTTGGACCATCTTCCGTTGCTTTCCCAGGTGCATTAGCAGGGAGCTGGGTCAGAAGTGGAGCAGCCAGGACTCCAGTTGGCATGCATACGGGATGCTGGCAACACAGGCAGTGACTTTATCCAGTATGCCACAGTGCTGGCCCCTGCTTATTTATTTGAAGATCAGAGTTAGAGAGATTGAGAGAGAAAGAGAGAGAGAGAGAGAGAGAGAGAGATGGGGGAGGGACAGAGATTTTCCATCCACTGGCTCACTAACCAGACTACGGCTTTACTGGCTACACCACACTGACTGCCCACAGGCAGGTGTCTGCCGCTCCCTCTGTTCTGGGTTTGCTTCCCAGCCCTTTCACTCACAGTGTGGGGCGTGCACGTGCACTCCACGTGCTGTGCGTGGGCCCCGACTGGGAAGAGACCGCAGGCCGACCTCTGTAGGGGTGGGGAACGTCCGGTCCGCAGGCTGTGTGAGACCCGTGAGATCACTGGGCCTGGCCCTACCGAGGTAACCGCAGTGGGGCTGGGAATTCGATGCAGCTGGAGCAGGCTAGTCTTTAAGTCGGTCATTTTGCACGGCCTGCGAATGATGTTCTAAGAGTCCAGATGGCCCTTGGCAGAGAGCAGGTTCCCCAGCCCCGATGGAGTCCAGCGGCCTCCCTGGGGTCTCTGCTGAGCTGCTCTGTGGGGAAACTTGTCCAGGGAATGGCAGTGTCGGCTTCTGTTGTCTTCGTCACTGTTCCTATTTCTCCTGGTAACAATCGCACCCAAGCACGATCCTTTCCGAGGAGTCTTTCAAGGAGCCCTTCTGGCCACCAAAGCAAATACCGTATTTGTCCTGGCTTTGATGAGCACGGGAACACGAAGGATTCTGGCAAATGTGTAGCCTCCCAACACCACGATCGAGCCTCCTCCACCCATAGAAATTTCTCGTTCCTTAGTGCTACATCTGTGCTGTTTCAAACACTCCTTATTTCCATTTTGATTCTTCGTAAGTCGGGAGGGGAGGTCTAGGGCCTTATCCCTGGCTAGATTCATAGCAGGGATTTGTTTTTTCCTTTGTTAAACGTGGAAGCTACAGCAGAGTTTGTGTGTGTGCACCTGCAACCTGCAACCCTTGAAAACCTGATTGATTAAAAATAACCACATGGCAACTGAGATCTTTTCTTCTTTGTTGTCGCGATGTGGTGGAGACCAGACTGTGAAAATAAACAGCAAGTCTGGGAACGTCCTGCCCAATAAACTCAAAATGCTGGATCAGGTAAAACATGCCCATAGCACACGTCCTGGACTACTCGGGGTGACGAATCCTAATGAAGATACAACAACTCACTCCTAAGGCCCCAGAATGCAAAGACAGAATGGTGGTGTCTCCGGTTCCCTTAGACCCCACGATGGAGGAAGGAGGTTCCTTTGTCTTCCCAGGTTTTCACTCCTGGATGCATTTTGCAAGCCCTTGCATCCGTGAGACCTGAAGGCAATTTCATTTTCTAGCCACCCTGTGCCGCCCCGCCTTCGCCAGCCAAGTCAACGGTGGATCTTTGAGGTGCACGGCCGTGGGTATCTCATTTCCTCCTGATCTCCTGAGGCTACTTCTAATAAAGAGGAGAGCCAGGGAGACTCGGAGACTCGGAGGAGCCTAACAGAATCACTGCTGTCAGAGGCAAACTCTGATTTGCGCTAATTCACTGTGACCCATCCCTGGGAATTCAAGAAAGAAGCCGACTCTCCCCTGTTCATTTGAATTATTCCAACGTGCCTCATCTACCAGGAAAGAAAGGAAGGGGCATTGGTTCTCTGGGCCTTGGGGTGTGGACTAAACCATCCGGGCAACGGGGGGAGGAGTGGGCACTGCAGGGCCAGGGGCTGATGGAGAGCCGGGTGCAGAGCCCCCTGGTCTCATCTGTGGTTGGGGGCTCGGCTCAGTGCTATCCTGTCCTACAGGAAGGCCTGATGCAGCCAAAGTGATTACTGTCACAGGACTGCTTTATGGTTTTCTTTTAATCACCAAGGCTGGATAAAATTGCCTATTGATTGACCTGAAATGAAATCTACTTTAACCTGGGAACTCCATTAAAAGAATAATTCAAGAGGCCGGCTCTCCACCAGCTCCTTGCTCTCCTGACTGTTGGGAATTAATGATGCATGCCCTGCCGAGAGACTCGTAATTCCTTCCGAGTTTAAATATTTATCTGAACGCCTTGAAACCTCGTGGCTGTGCTGGGGTGTCCCGTGAACGCTTGCTGCGAAATGTGACTGCTGCTGTAGCAGCACTGGAATGAGAAGTGGTGAGGACCTGGGGCCCCACAGTCGACGGTGGATTAAGGCCATTCTAGAGGGAGGGAGTGGGTTTCGCCGTTCTCCTCTCTCTGGGTCCTGCAGCTTTGCCCACCCTTCCACCATGTGATAATGCAACGCGAAGGGCCGCCCTAGATGCTGGTGCCTGCGCTCAGACGTCCCAGTGTCCAGAGCCCCACGAACATCTCTCTGGTTCACACGATGCTCTGTCTGCAGCGTCTTCTAACAGCAGCAGAAAACGGACCCAGACACCTGTTGGAGTCTGCTTGCCCACCAGCCTGCGTTTCATCTCTTCTTCTTTCCTTGGGGGAATGAGTTCTGTTTTCCCTTCCTAGGATCCCACGCACTGGTGTTCCCAGAGCTCCACACTCGCATGGCGCAGCCGGGAGAGCAGCTCTCCCACTCACGCCTTCTCACATCCCCCAAGTCGTCTCCGGCAGGCAGACACCAGAGAGCATCAGAAATGTGTCGTGCTCCTGTTGTTCCCATGAACACGGCCCCGTACGCATTGTGCTTGCACCAGCAGTGGGCACGTCGTGGAAGACACCGTCCACTCTGTTCTTATTTACTACAGGGGAGCCCTGGAAACAACACCTGCTGGAGATCCTGTTTTTGTGCAGACAACACGGAGGGGTCCAGGATGTCAGAGGCCAGGCAGTGGGGACACGGGGGTGTCTCTCATGTCAGGCACTGGAAGGCCTCACGCTCCCGCTGGAGTTGGGGCCAGACCCTGCGCACATCAGCCTGTCATCTGCCTTGACATCTGACTCCAAGTGGACAGTGAGACGCTTGTGTCCATCATGGCTTATTGCGTGTGACCCAGGTTAGAAGGAAAAACCTAAGCTTGATGACGTGGGCTATCAGGAAAAACAATACCTGAGAATAAGAGAAGACAACATCCTATCCCCTTCTTCATCTTCGTCTCTGTCCCAGACAAGGTTCTGTGCTCCTACTGTGTGCTCTGATATCATCCTGCACACATCCTATTTGTGGCACTAGTCACGCTTTGTTAAAATTGCCTGTGTAATCACCTAGCTTCCCCATTCAACTCTACCATCTGTGGGGACAGAGACTCGTGGCCTTGGGTAACCCTGGGACTGGGGTCACTGATCAGCCCTGGGTATACAGTTGGCACCTTGCATAGTTGAATGACTGGAGGAAACATCCATAATGTTCTGGGGGAAATGTACACTTCCGAAGACGGTTTCCTCCAGGAACCAGAAGATGAGTTTAGAAGACAGCATGAGAGGACACAGCAGGAGGAGAAAGGAGTAGAAAGTCCTAGCGGAGATGGAGCTGAGATTGAAGGAGATGAAGGAGATGGAGCTGAGATTGAAGGAGACCCCGAGACACAGACCCCTCCTGGAGCCTGGAGTGGGGAAGAAGGGAGGAGCGAAAGAAAGCCAACACTGCAGTAGCAGAATTAAAGTCTACTCTTGTGACAAAGGACAGAACTAGCATCGCACGATGGCTAGATAGGAAATTGGGAAGCCCGGGTCCGGTGCTGTGGCGCAGTGGGTTAACGCCCCGGCCTGAAGCACCGGAATCCCATTTGGGTGCTGGTTTGAGACCCGGCTGCTCCACTTCCTGTCCAGCTTTCTGCTGTGGCCTGGGAAAGCAGTGGAGGATGCCCCAAGTCCTTGGGCCCCTGCACCCACATGGGAGACCTGGCAGAAGCTCCTGGCTCCTGGCTTCAGATAGGCACAGCGCTAGCCATGTGGCCAACTGGAGAGTGAACCATCAAATGGAAGACCTCTCTCTCTCTCTCTCTGCCTCTCCTCTGTAACTCTTTCAAGTAAAAATGAATAAATCTTAAAAAATTAAAGAAATTGGGAAGCTCTCCTAGAATGCAGAACAAGGCAAGAACCTGTAGAGAAGTCAGATTCAAGAGTATAAGGTCCAAGCCATCTTCACGAACTCAGAGACCTCAGGAAGCAGCCCGAATCATTGTTGGCACACGTATTTCAGGCAGAACGAATGAAAAGATGGCTATTTCTACACACATTCTGGCAACACTTCAAGATTGCAGGGATAAAGACAAAAACCACTTAAGTGCGTGTCTGAAGTGGGATGAAACACAGCTCATGGTGGGAGGAGGGCTTTTTCCTGGCCTGGCTGCACCCCACAACCCCTGAGCTAGCCAGAGGGCATGGAGAGTAGCCTGAGTGGGCCACTCTTCCTTCCTTCCTCTCAACGGGACTAGCTGACGGCAGAAGGTGCCCTCCCCACCCCGGTGGGGTTGTGTAGGTGGTCAGCTTCCCCACCATGCACGGCCGCTCCCCTCATTCCTTCCAAACACTGAGTGTCCACTTGCTGCTGGGCCCTGTTCTCCAGGCTGGGGGTCCAGCAGAGAAAGAGAAGAATGGAGAAGGCAATAACCAATGACCAGACGACTACGTCATGCAAGCCCAGGCAGTGTGAAGGCTGTGGGGCAAAGCAAAGCCAGGTAAAGGGTTAAAGGCAGTGGGGGGCGGGGTGGGCAGCTGATGTCACTTCAGACACCTGAGTCCCAAGCCTTGCTCTGCTCCTGACCTGGGCTTCCTGCTAGTGCAGACTCTGGAGGCAGCAGGTGCTGGGGTCTGCCACCCGCACGGGAGACCTCTGTGGAGTTCTGGCTCCTGGCTTTGTCTTAGCCCAGCCCTGGTTGTGGTGGGCGTTTGGGGAGTGAATCAGCGGATAGATAGGAGATCTCTTTCTGCCTGTCTCAATTTTTTGAAGAAAATAAATGGATCAGTGAACCATTCCAAAACCGAAATTGGAAGAGTGACCCTGTGGGAGGGAGGGGTTTGTCTTACTTGAGAGAACGGCTGGAGAAGGCCCACATGTAGCAGCCCTGAAGGAGGCTCGGGGAGAGCACCCACGCTGACGACACAGGGAGCGAAGGCCCCGAGTGGTGGCCTGTGCAGGGAACATGGAGGCCGGGAGGTTGGAGCTCAGGGAGCAAGAAGAGAGGTAATGCATGTGTGTGCGTGAGCGTGCGTGTGTTCACGTGTACGTGTGTGTGTGTACGTGTGCAGGGGTGTGAGCATGTGTGCATGTGTGGGGTTCCAGAGCCTCGGGGCCACGGGCAGAGCTCTGGATTGTCTTCTGGGAAGCCATCAGAGGGAGCACCCATCGTGACCCTGGGCACGTGGGAAATGACCTTGAGCCCGTGCTCGCCCATGCGCGTCTCTCCAACGGGAGCTTCAGGGCAGGGGTCTGCTGCACGTCTCCTGTCCTGCTGACTTCCCAGAGCCACGAGAGGGAGAGAGAGACTGAGGGCGGAGGTGCAGAGAGGGGGTCTCCTGAACTCAGGGTAGGGACACAGGTTCCCAAGGTGTCCGGGGCCCAGGGGCTCCCACACTCCCGTTTTCCCTGAGGTCTGGCTGAGGGACTCTCCGTGGGTCACTTTGTGTGAACATCTGGGTGACAAACCTCCTGTCCCTTCTGAGCAGCCCTGGATCCCTCCCCAACCCTGCAGCTGGGTCAGGGTCTCCCAGGAGTTCCTGCTGTCTCCAAACCTGCCCACGGCGGTGCCAAGTTCAGGCTGGGTTGTGGTGCACTCCCCCTTCCCTCCTTCCCCCCTTCCCCCCTTCCCTCCTTCCCTCCTTCCTTCCTTCCTCTCTCTCTCTCTCTCTCTCTCTCTCTGTTCCTTCCTTCCTTTCTGTTTTATTTTTTTTTTATTTACTTAGAAGGCAGAGTTACAGAGAGGCAGAGGCAGAGAGAGAGAGAGGTCTTCCATCTGCTGATTCACTCCCTAGATGGCCACAGTGGCCAGAGCTAGGCTGATCCAAAGTTAGGAGCCAGAAGCTTCTTCCGAATCTCCCACGCGGGTGCATGGACCCAAGGACTTGGGCCATCTTCTGCTGCTGTCCCAGGCCATAGCAGAGAGCTGGATTGGAAGTGGAGCAGCTGGGTCTCAAACTGGCAGCCATAGGGGATGCCGGCACTGCAGGTGGTGGCTTTACCCGCTACACCACAACGCTAGCCCCATGATGCACTGTTTCTAGTCGGATCTATCTTCTTTCTCCTGTTCGTATCCCATGGAGTTAATCGAGTGTTTGGCACCAGGTAGATATGCAGCCAACATTTATTAAGAGTCTAAATGCACATGACACTGAAAATCAATGACATGGAAAGATAAAAAAATGGAGAGATAGGCAAAAAAATCAACAAAGAATACTAGCAAATAGACTTCAAAAAGGCAGGCATCTATTTCAGACCAAGTAAATTCAAAGGGCTGGAGGAGTCTTATTAAATAGAACAAAAGGGACATTTCTATTGATAAAAGGTACGATCACAGGGAATTTATAAATAGCCCAGTACTGACAATGTGTTAGATAACATTTACCACTCTCTCCTAATTAAAAGGGGAAGAAAGTCGCTTTGAAAGTCACTAGGCTAATCCTCTGCCTGTGGCGCCGGCACCCCGGGTTCTAGTCCCGGTCGGGGCACCGGATTCTGTCCCGGTTGCCCCTCTTCCAGGCCAGCTCTCTGCTATGGCCCGGGAGTGCAGTGGAGGATGGCCCAAGTGCTTGGGCCTTGCACCCCATGGGAGACCAGGAGAAGCACCTGGCTCATGGCTTTGGATTGGCGCAGCGTGCCAGCCATAGTGGCCATCTGGGGAGTGAACCAACGGCAAAAGGAAGACCTTTCTCTCTGTCTCTCTCTCACTGTCTAACTCTGCCTGTTAAAAAAAAAAAAAAAAAAAAAAGACGGTCAGGCATGCATCCACTCAATCGGCAGGACAAACAGCATCTAGTTTAAACCCGCAGCTAGCGTCCTATGGCATGGTAAGTACAGAAGGCATCTCACAAATGTCAGGAGAAACCCAGTGTCCCTGGCCCGCTCTAAAGAACAGCCTGCAGATCTCTGGGTCCATCAGTGGACGAGGGAGGTGCGAAACAGAGCAGTGGGCGGCAGCTTTTCTCAGGGCAGTGGCAGCAAGAGGAAGACAAATTCCCTCAGCAAACCCAAACAACAGAAAACCCATCACCAGGAAGCGGTGAGAGGGCCAGCTTGGGGCTGGCGGCATTAGGCCTGCTGGGATGCCCGCGTCCTGTACCAGTGTCCCGCTCCTGACTCCAGCTTCCTGCTGCTACGGACCTCGGGAGGCAGGGTGAGGCTCTGGTGAGTAGGACCCGGCCACCCACATGGAGATACGGATTCCAGGCCTGTTCCTGACCGGGGTCCAGCCCAGCCAGGGGCTGCAGCCATCTGGGGAGTGAACCAGTGGATGGGAAGTCTGTCTGTCGTTCAGCCTCTCTCTGTCTCTCCACCTCTCAAAGTTTTAAAAAGTTTAAAAAGTTTTAAAACTTGACCAAATTATTGAAAAGTTTCATTTGGAGGAAATAGCAGGTGGGAAAAAGTAGGAAAAAGGATTGGAGCAATATTTCAAAAAGCTAACATTGATTCATTTTAGGGTTGGGTGCATTTTGTTTGCCTCTTTACATTTTTCCAAGTAGAAATTTTTTGTTAGTGTTAATTATAGTACATTGGTAATTTTTAGATGGAAATTCATATAGAAATAGAATTAATCACAAAAATATAACCATAAATCTCTCAGAAGAGTTCACTGGTCTCAGGCTACCCAATGACTTTCTACACACATACAGTTAAACTTGTCATAAGGAATGTGCATGGAGCTGGCTACACAGGAAGTGAATTGTGCCTCTCAGAAGCACAAGCACAGGGCGCAGGTGTTTGGTGCAGTGGTTAAGATGCTGCCTGGGGGGCCAGCGTTGTGGCCTGGCGGGTAAAGCCACTTCCAGGGACGCCTACATCCCCTATGGGCACCGGCTGGAGTCCTGGCTACTCTTCTTCCAATCCAGCTCCCTGCTGATGGCCTAAGAAAAGTAGTGGAAGGTGGCCCATGTAATTGGGCCCCTGTACCCACACGAGAGACTCAGAAGAAGCTCCTGGCTCCCGGCTTTGGCCTGGCCCAGCCCCGGCTGTTGCAGCCATCTGAGGAGTGAACCAGCAGATGGATGACCTCTCTCCCTGTCTCTCTGTAACTCTGACTTTCAAATAAATAAATAATCTTTTTTTTAAAACATGCTTCTTGGGAGGCCCACTTCAAGTGCTTGAGTCCTTGCCACCCACGTGGAGACCACGGCCGAGTTCCTGGGTTCTAGTTTTGGCCTAGCCCAGCCCTGACTGTTGTGGGCATTTGGGAAGTGAACCAGTAGGTGGGACAATTCTGTCTTTCTAATGAATAAGTTAATTTTCCCTTTTCATCTTTTAAAAGATTCATTTATTTGGAAGAGAGAGAAAGAGGAAGAGAGAGATCTTCTATCCACTGGTTCATTTCCCAAAGAGCTGCAACAGCCAGGTCTGAGCCAGGTCAAAGCCAGGAGCCGAGAACTCAGGGTCTCCCAGGTAGGTGGCAGGGCCACCGTCTGCTGCCTTCTCAGGCCCGTTTAAGAGGGAGCAGCTGGGACTCCAACGGGTGCTGATAGGGGATGCAGCGTCACAAGCAGCAGCTTAACTCATTGCACCGCAGTGCTAGCCCTTGATGAACTTTTTTTAAAAGCAAAACATTTAAAAGACAAAATGCAAAGAGAGGGGCTGGTGTTGTGGTGCAGAGGGTTAAGCCTCCTCCTGCAACACTGGGTTCCCATCTGAGCGCCAGTTCGAGTCCCAGCTGTTCCACTTCCAATCCAGCTCCCTGCTAATGCGCCTGGGGAAGCAGTGGAAGATGGCCCAAGTCCTTAGGCCCCTGCATCCACATGAGAGACCCGGATGGAGCTCCTGGTTCCTGGTTTTAGCTTGGCCCAGCTCCAGCCATTGTGGTCAGCTGGGGAGTGAGCCAGTAGATGGAAGATCTCTGTCTCTGAAGTCTCTTCCCCTCTAACTCTGCCCTTCAAACAAATTAAATGTTTACCAAAAAAATGAAAAAATAAGTAAAATTGTCAATAATACAGAAAAGTAGCACATTTCTCTCTTTTATAAAGAGGAATCAAAGATCAAAGGAAAATCCTTCCCCCATGAGTAAAATGAAAGGGTGCGAGATACAAACAGGTGAGTCACCCAGGAGGTGGGAGTCAGTGGTAAGAGAAATGAGCAGCACACATCACTGCCCACCGCTGTGCAGAGGCTGAGAGGGGAGAAAGAGGAGGAGGCCTTCCTCCTCAGAGCTGCCGGTGGCTGAAGGGGGTGCACTCTTTCTCAAAAGCAGGGAGCAGAATGAGTTCACGCCCTCAGACAAAGAAATCCCACTCCCAGAGGTCAGTTCCGGAGAAATCCACGTGTGGGCAAAGATGTGCACACAGGATCCTTACCCATGGAAGAGGTGAGTATTTGAATGATATTTTTGGGGCTGGTGCTGTGGCATAGGGGGTAAAGCTGCAGCCTGCAGTGCCGGCATCCCATGTGGACGCCGGTTCGAGTCCCGGCTGCTCCACTTCTGATCCAGCTCTCTGCTGTGGCCTGGGAAAGCAGTAGAAGATGGCCCAAGTGCTTGGGCCCCTGCACACGTGTGGGAGACCTAGAAGAAACTCCTGGTTCTTGGCTTTGGATCAGTGCAAAAAGGGCCTTGGTGACTACTTGGGGAGTGAACCAGTAGATGAAGACTTCTTCCTTCCCTCCTTCCTTCCTCTCTCTCTCTCTCTCTCTCTCTCTCTGCCTCTCTGTAGCTCTGCTTTTCAAATAAATACATAAATCTTTAAAAAATGATATTTTGGGTAGTGTTTGGATAATACATTATGTTAAAATTCTCCTGCAATGATGTCAACTGAAAAAAACTGATTTCAAAAAAGTTTATTTGAACTTGACTCAGTTTATACAGACCTATGGAACATGATAGGTGTGCAGAATACACAGGGTTCTTACAAAAGTCCATGGATTCCATTTTTTTTTTGCACCAAATACCCTTGCTTTTGGTTGAATTTTTCCATAAGCTTTTGGAAGTACCCTTGTGTCTAGATATATGCTGCTCCCCTCCCCCCATGATCTCTAGTTAAACTGGGGTGATTATTATTTTTATTGTATTTTTTTCACACTTCCATGTTTTTTTATAATGTGTAGAAACTACTTCAGTAGTAAGCAAGCTCCAATGTGTGTTTAATAAACAAACAAAAGACAACATATTGGTACCAACAATTGCCAAGGAATTTGGCTCCTGAAGTGTGGGATGAAAGCTAGCTCTAGCGATACCTCTGTGAAGGCCCAAAGAGGGGGAATTTAATGAAGTTCATTGCCATAAGCATGCGTTGCACCCTCACAGTGTGTAAGGCCTTGGACGGGGGCGGTGAAGCCATGCTAAGGTGGACGAGACAGGACTCCTGTCCCTGAAACGGAATTGTCAAGCCAGAGTCGATAGACTTCCATGTGACAACCCACAAATCACGCCAGCTGAGCCAAAGAACAGAGTCCAGAGACAGATGGCGAGGACCGGCGGGAGGGACGCCTGGGCAAGACCCAGCTGGCCCCTCCCACCACAGGGACTGCAGAGCGATGGAGGGCTGCGTGTGCTGGAACTCGCAGGGACAGTGCTGTGGCCTGCAAGAGGCCAGCACTGAAGAGTGCTCCTGATGGGCCCGGGAGTGCGCTCCAGGCTTTTCCTGTGCAATTGCATGTACTCGCGGACCAAGCGTGGGAGGCTGCTGCCGTGATGAGTCCCACGTTTTGGAGGAGGGAACGGAGGCCCAGCGTTGCATGATGCGCCTGGGTCCGCGAGGCCAGCTCGCGGTAGCACCGGGATCTGAGCTCTCGTTCTTGCTTTTCCTGCAGAGTGGAGCAGGCACCTGTTGTCAGCAGCGGGATTGTCGAGGAGCCTAGAGGAGAGGCGGCATCGCTGTTCTCTCTCTGCATCTCCTTTCCTCTTTTCTCTATCCCTGCAAGACTCTCTTCTCCAATCAAGTGATTATTTTTTTTAAGATTTATTTCTTTGAGGGACTGCCATTGTGCTGTAGCGGGTAAAGCTATTGCCTGCAGTGCCGGCATCCAATATGGGTGTCAGTTCGAGTCCCGGCTACTTCTCTTCCGATCCAGCTCTCTGCTATGGCCTGGGAAAGCAGTGGAAGATGGCCCAAGTCCTTGGGCCCCTGCACCCACGTGGGAGACCCAGAAGAAGCTCTTGGCTTTGGATCAGTGCATCTCCATCTGTTGTAGCCATCTGGGGAGTGAACCAGTGGATAGAAGACCTCTCTCTCTCTCTCTCTCTCTCTGCCTCTGCCTCTCTGTAACTCTACCTTTCAAATAAATAAATCAATAAGATCATTTAAAAAAAAGATTTATTTTAAAGGCAAAGTTAGAGAGAGAGAGAGAAAATCTTTCATCTGCTGGTTCACTCCCCAGATGGCCACAATAGCCAGGGCTGGGCCAGGCTGAACCCAGGAGCCTAAAATTCCATCTCTCTCTGTAACTCTGCCTTTCCAATCAATAAATCAATCTGTTTTTAAATGTCTGTAGCTCCAGCCTCCAGCTCATCCCTTCCTCTCTGACTGTATGAAGAGGGGAACGCAGGCGAGTGGCTGGTCTCGGGCTTGGAGCCCTGGTTACCTGGGGATGTCAGACCGGCACTGAGAAAGCAGGCGGGAAGAGCGAGGTGTTCTCATCACTGCTGGATTAGGTCACTGCTTGCTCTGAACCCATTAACTCCATCATGCCGGAAACAAAGTTCTTGCCTAGACTTTTAAAAATTTTCACTAATATAAAGAGAACCGATTTCATGTATCTCATAGATGCAGTTCTAAGATAAACGTGTTCCCCTCCCTCAACCCTCTTTCCTTCCTTCTTTTTCCCTTTCATTTTTCCAACAATTTCAATTTAAAGTAAATTTCTATTTACTTTAAAATCACAGGCTTAATGCACCACTAACCACAACATTCAACAAGTGGAAAGTAGAGAGACCACAGTTCCCCAGGAATGGAGACAAGGCCATGAACAATAGTCAAATCACAAGATGTCAGTTTCATACTTACACATTGTTTTCTGCTGTGTTCTCTATTAATTAGCACACATCAGAGAAAACATGACGGTGAACAAAATATGTTAACATAGTGGCTGTTACGTAAAACACAGGAGTCCTTTTAAAACTCTTTATTTCTGTATTCATTTCTTGTTAGTTGAAAAGCAGAGAGACAGGGACAGAGACAGCAAAAGATTTCCCATCGCCGGTTCACTCCCCAAACGCCCACAACAGCTGGGGTGGGGCCAGACCGAAGCCGGGACCCTCAGCCTGAACATCACCTGCTCTGCCCTGAGCGCACATTAGCTGAATTGGAGAGGAAGCTGGGACTGAGCCCAGGGACTCTGATATGGGATGCAGGTTTCCCAGCTGGCATCGTCCCCACTCCCAAGTGGGAGTCTCACAGTCACATGGAAAAGGCTACCTGCCTTCTCCTCTCCAGTTCAAAGAACCAGGTCCAACCAGGAAGTCAGGAAGTGGCCTGGCCCCCCCTCCCCCCACTCCTGTGTTGGATTAAGAGTTTCAACCAAGTAAGAAACTCAGTAGCTCTGCCGACTTGGCTGCAGCGTTACCCCCGAGTGCCAGACCAGAGTTCACCATGGCAGCTGCCAGCACCGGTTCCCGGGGCCTGATCTACACTCTCGGCAGCTCCCCTCCCCCTCCATACAAGGGGACTGTGCATGGAGCGGATGGATCCTGTTTCACGTGGCCACGAGCGGAACCGCACTGCGCGTGAAGGATCACTGGAGATAGCATGGCACAACCCATTATCCAGAGGGAGCCGCCATGGAATGTCAGCTCAAGGTCGCGCCAGTAGCCTGTCCAGTGCCGTATTATGCCTGGTTCTCCCCAGAGGTCTTCGTGAAGTTCAAGGTGCCAGACAACAACAGATGGACTCCTGCTCTCAACCCAGAAGGTGTCAGCTCTCACTCCTGAGTCATACGCTGATTATCAAAATGTCACTAGCCAGGGCCCTCTGCCTCAGCCAGCACTGCACACTAACTTCTGTGGATCTCAACGGCTCAGGCTGTTCAAGTGGCCACTCCTCCTAGAAAGGTCACCAACAGAGCCTGTGTCTGAGAAGCACACAACGGTGCAACAATCAACCACGAATCTCAGTATTCATTATATGGAGTTTCATTTTCCGTATTCAACTCATTTTCCTGGAATCTCAAGTAAGCCCTAGGATTTCAACCACAAGCCAGAGTCTGGGAGGCCTTGGAATCCCACAGCGTAGATCATGTTAAGAATAATGTTATTTGTGACCCCCTAGAGGCTCTTTACTGAGAATTGGTGGATGGGAACAGGGTGAGCGGAGAAACCTTCGTCCATAAATGTTTCTGGAGTGGGGAGGAGTCGTCAGTTCTTTAAACTCCTCTATCGCTTGTTTTCAGATGTGAGAGTGTGTCCTGGGATGTTAAGGACTCAGAGCGGGAGAGTTGGAAAACTGAACTGTGAAGACACAGCCAGATGCATTCAACCTAGGTGAGACCAGAAATGCCAGAAGAGGGGCCGCCGCTGTGGTGTAGTGGGCTAAGCCTCCACCTGAGGCACTGGCATTCCAGGTAAACACAGGTTCCAGTCCCAGCTGCTCCACTTCCGATCCAGCTCTCTGCTAATGTGTCTGGGAAAGCATAGAAGATGGCCCAAGTCCTTGGGCCCCTGCACCCATGTGGGAGACCCAAAAGATGCTCCTGGCTTCAGAATAGCCTATCCCAGCTGGGGAGTGAACCAGTGGATGGAAGACCTCTCTTTGTCTCTCTGTCTGTAATTTTGGCTTTCAAATAAATAAATAAATCTTTAAAAACAGAAATGTCAGAGGAGATTTTACTATCTTAGTAAACAGT
>CM027388.1:8496633-8534276 GCA_015711505.1 Sylvilagus bachmani | reverse complement strand
GTCAATATTGGCAAGTTCTTTTTTTTTTTTTTTTTTTTTTTTTAAGATTTTATTTATTTGAGAGAGAGAGAGTTACAGACAGTGAGAGGGAGAGGCGGGGGGGGGGGGGGGTCTTCCAAACGCTGGTTCACTCTCCAAATGACTGCAACGGCTGGAGCTGGGCTGATCCAAAGTCAGGAGCCAGGAGTTTCTTCTGGGTCTCCCACGTGGGTGCAGGGGTCCAAGGACTTGGGCCATCTTCTACTGCTTTCCCAGGCCGTAGCAGAGAGCTGGATCGGAAGAGGAGTACGTGGGATGCCATTGTCGCAGGTGAATTAACATACGGCACCATAGCACTGGCCCTGGAAGGTTCGTTTTGATGACGGGACAGACCCACTGATGGATGATCTCAATTCCCCAATCTGCATCTAAACCTGTGCTGTGTGAGTTTGCAGTGCATAGGGTGTAAGGTACGGTGGGGATGGCGACACTGGGTCTCATCTCTTGGCCTTGGGCTCAGTCGTGTGATTTGCTTTGGCCAAAGGTAGCACAGCAAGTGTGAAACAAGCAGAAGTCCGACAGCCACTCCTGCGTTTCCGCTCACTCTTCTGCTCTTGCTGTGGACACACAGCCCGGGCGAGCCCCACAGAGCAACGCTGAGTCAAGCCAGTGGTCCCAGGCAAGGCCCCAGGATGTGTGGCAGAGGCCGCCTGTCTGTCCTAAAGCTGCCCACAGACACGTGCGTGAGCCCTGGTCAGCAGACCAGGAGACAGACTTAGAGACCCGTGACCCAGAACCAACGTCGACTGCTTGCTTGTGGTGCCGAGGCTGCTTGTTACGCAGCACTGTTGGGAAAGTAAAACTGATACAACATTAAGTTCCTTTTTCCTTCGGTTTGTTTTAAGGAAGAGATATGGGCACAGAGTGTCGTTGATTCAACTGACAAATAAGACTGATAGACATTTATGGTGTATACCCTGCAGTTCTGAATTGTACACACATCGAGGAATGGCTGCGTTGGATCATGGATAGATGCACGATGTCACACACTTGTCTGGTTTGTATGATGTGGAGCAATTAAAATCAACTCTCTCCGAGATTTTCAATTATAAAGCATACAAGTTATATATAATGTATAATTATAGTGTATATGATATGCTGTGACCCCCATGCTGCACGACAGGTCTCTTAGCCCTCCTAACTGAAGGCAATATTGAGGGAAAACAATGAGGCTGGAGGTATCACACTACCTGATTTCAAAATATACTACAAAATAGGGGCAGGTATTTGTCCTGGGGCGTCCACATCCCATTTCAGGGTGCCTGGGCTGGACACAGGCGCTGCTCCTGATTCCAGCTTCCTTTGGGGGCAGCAGGGGTGGCTCCGGTAGCGGGAGTCCTGCTGCCCATGCGGGAGCCCTGGATTGACGCTGGATTCCAGGCTTTCGCCTGGCACAGCCCTGGCAGATGCAGACATTTGGGTATTGAAACCGCAGACAGGTGGGGCCGGCACCGTGGCACAGTAGGTTAATCCTCTGCCAGCAGTGCCGGCATCCCATGTAGGCACTGGTTTGAGACTTGGCTGCTCCACTTCTGATGCAGCTCTCTGCTATGGTCTGGGAAAGCAGTAGAAGATGGCCCAAGTCCTTGGGCCCCCGTACCCACGTGGGAGACCTGGAAGAAGCTCCTGGCTTTGGATTGGTGCAGCTCTGGCCATTGCGGCCAACTGGGAAGTCAGTGGATGGAAGACCTCTCTCTCTGCCTCTCCTTCTCTCTCTGTGTCAATCTGCCTTTCCAATAAATAAAATCTTTAAAAAAAAATAAAGAAAAAAAACCCTGCAGATGTGAGCGCTTATTTTGTCTCTGACTCTGCCTTTAATATGTAAATAAACATGTGACAATTTAGAATTATCACAATTTAGAAATATCACAAACCAACAGTAATCAAAACAGCATGGTTCTGGTATATAAACAGATGCATAGAAATATGGACGAGAACAGACAGCCCAGAAAAGCAGCCCATACTCCCACGACTGACTGATTTTCAGTAAAGGTGTCAAGAATGCACGGAGAAAGGGTGGCTTCTCCAGTGCCTGCTGTTGGGAAACCTGCAGTCTCACGCTGAGAATTAGCTTAGATCTTTAGCTCGTTCTCCCACAGTCCCAGGGGAGTCCTGGGGTTGATGTTGGAGGAGCAGTCGCTGGAGGAGTCTGAGCTCTGGTCTCTCGGGTCTGGGTCTTGTCTCCGGGAGAGCTGGCCGGTTCCTCTCTTCACCAGATTCCCCAGGAGCCACACAGTTCTTCCACCGTGGCTCTTGGTGTGACAGCTCCGTCACAGCTCTGTGTCATGGCTCTCATGTCGCGGCTCTTGCGTCGTGGCTCTGTGTCATGGCTCTGTGTCACGGCTCTGTGTCATGGCTCTCACGTCGTGGCTCTGTGTCACGGCTCTGTGTTGCAGCTCTTGTGTCGCAGCTCTGTGTCATGGCTCTCACATCGTGGCTCTCGTGTCACAGCTCTGTGTCACGGCTCTCGTGTCATGGCTCTCATGTCGCGGCTCTTGCGTCGTGGCTCTGTGTCATGGCTCTGTGTCACGGCTCTCATGCCGTGGCTCTGTGTCACGGCTCTGTGTCGCAGCTCTTGTGTCGCAGCTCTGTGTCACGGCTCTGTGTCGCAGCTCTCCTCTGCTGTTGGTGGCAGCTGCTCCTCTGGGCGGGGTTCACTGAGCGTTGCCGGTTTCCATGCTACAGCTTCCCTTCTCTACTGAGTTCTTTGTCTCGTGACCACAAAGAATGAGGCGCATGGACAAGGAAGGATTGAGCAAAGCAAGGGCATATATTGGAAGAAGCAGAGAGCGAGCTCTCTGGCAGCCAGGAGGGCTGGCCCCACAGGGGCTCAGCTGCCATGCAAGGAGCCACCTACCTCTCAAGACTGCCTCGCTCAGACTTTCACGTGTTTCTAAAGGAGGAAGCTCTCCTTGATTGGTCAAGATGTATGCTAATGAGGTGTTCTGTGTGAACCAATCAGGAGACTGACATTGGAGTAGCTTGCTTTGCACAGAAGTTTGCAGAGGGCTCGGTCAGGTCTATTTGGCAGAAACTGTGTATGTCGCTTCGGTCTCCCCCTCCCCCAGGGCTCCTGAAGAGTTGCATCTGTATCTTTTTTTCTTCCTGTGTTGTTCTCTTTCCTTTCCAGGTGCCCTGGAGTCCCTAACAGCACCATATGCAAAAATCAATTCAAAATGGATTCAAGACTTAAATGTAGAACCTGAAACTGAAAACTTACTAGGAGGAAACATAGAAGAATAGCACCTGACACGGATCTGGGCAATGCTTTTTTTTTTTTTTTTTTTTAGATGTGACTCCCAAAGCACAGGCCACAAAAGCAAAGATAAACAGAGTTGCAGCCAAAAAAAGTTTCTGTACAGTGGCGGGGGAAAAAGGCGACAGAGTGGAGAGACTGTCTCCAGAAAGAGAAACAATATTTGCAAGCCATGCATCCGACAGGAGGAGCAGCGAGTGTCCTCTGAGACAGCGCTTCCCTTCTGCTCCCCTGGTCAGTGGCTGTGCCCTGTCGCCAGGAGCCCCTGGCCTTGGGTGAGGGCGCCACTGCCCACGTGTTTGCTCCTCTGAAGCAGGAGCATCATCGCCTGGGTGCATGGAAGAGAAGGGCTTCACTGTCTGCAGTCGGATGTTGGTGGCTTTCCTATCCTCGTGTTGATGTGATTCTCCTTTGCTGGAAATTGGCCTGGAGCTTGGACAGGTTTTACTGTTGGAAGAGAAAGCAGATTTGAAATCTCGAAGGATTCTAGCAGCTGAAGTGCCAACTTGGAGGGGAGCAAAATAAGAATAATAATAATAGGAGCTGGCGCTGTGGTGTAGTGGGTTAAGCCTACGCCTGCAGTGCGGGCATCCCATATGGCTGCTGGTTCGAGTCCCGGCTGCTCCATTCCGATCCAGCTCCTTGCTATGGCCTGGGAAAGCAGTGGAAGACGGCCCCAGTCCTTGGCCCCTGCACCTGCGTGGAAGACCCGGATGAAGCTCCTGGCCCAGCTCCAGTGGCTGCAGCTATTTGTGGAGTGAACCAGCGGGTAGAAGACCTCTCTTTGTCTCTCTCTCTCTCTCTCTCTCTCTGTCTCTCCTTCTCTCTGTCTGTAATTCTGCCTCTCAAATAAATAAATAAATCTTTAAAAAAAAGAATCACAACTGATATTTATAGTGGCTTCAGGATGCCAGGGAGGCAAGCTTAGCAAAGCTCCTTATACATCTCACTCAGCATAATGCCATGAGATAGGAACTATTACTGCCCCCACTTTACAGATAAGCAAACTGAGGCACAAAGAGGTTTTGTCACTTGCCCAAGGATACTCGCCTTGCTGGCAATGTAAATCCAGGCAGCTGAGAGACCGCCTTGGCCACAACATTGAATCAGTGTGCACTGACGGCGCCCAAGGGGACCCACTGCTCAGTGCCTGTGTGTACTCTCCCTTCTGCCCGCACAGCAGGCTGGCGGGGTTTCTGCTGTGTGCTGGCTATGACACAGCAAATACTCTCGCTCCTGAACATTTACCCAGGCGCTAACAGCAGTGCCACACAGAGGTCCCCAGCCACCCTCACCCCAAGATCCCTCCCCAACCCTTTCTTGTTCTAATGAGGACACTGGCTTACACTCAATGCTTAAGGGAAAAGAAGCCCCCAAGGGGTTCACATCCGCTATTTTTAAAAGATTACTTGAAAAGCAGAGAGATAGAGGGAAGGGCGGGAGGGGGAGGAGAGAGAGTTGTGCCAGAGGTTGCAGCAGGCCAAAGCCAGGAACCCAGAACTCAATCCAGGTCTCCCACATGGGCAGCAAGGAGCCAAGAACTTGTGCCGTCCAGGGTGTGCATTAGCTGAAACCGGAAGTGAGCCGGGATCAAAGCACTGTGCCAACTGTTCACCCTGAATGTTTTAGTTAGCACATCAATCCTCTTTGGGGGTATCCTAATTATCCCCATTTTACAGATAAGCAAATAGAGAAAGAGAAGGTACGTAGCTGGCCAAGGGCGATAGCTCACTAGAGGCATCACAAAGACCAGAGTCTGGGGGAGTCCCAGTTAACAGATGTGCAAAGTGCATGGACAGTCACCCTCAGGGGACACAACACAGAACGGAGGTGATCAGGCACTGCAGCTGTCTGCTCCCATGCTTAACCAGGTTAAACAAAGACACAAGAGCTGTGCTTAGGGAATGAGGGAGAAGACGATGGGAAGGCAGCCAATGCTAAATATATATACTATCTACAAATAATGCATAAGTCTACATTTTTCTAGAATATTCTGTCAGTGCAAAAGTCTTCTAAGAGCTTCCATTTCCCCTGGGGCATTCGTGGGAACGCTGCAGGTTGCAAGTGCTGTGTTCTCGTCCTCACAGCTCCATCCTGCCGCTGGGTGTTCAGAGCCCTTCCTCACCTGCTAGCAACTAAGCAAACCGAGGTCCACCTCTGTGAGCAGTGCCAGGGGCTCAGCGGGGGTTGTGGCGCTGGCTGGAGCTGCCTGCACGTGAGGGTCACTGTCCTTGCCCCAGGGCAGGTGCATGCTGAGGGGTTGCCGCCCCCGCGACACAGGAGGTCCAGCCACACTGCCGGTCTCCATCCCTGTGTGACTCCTGAGCAGCGGCCACACAGATGTCAGAGGCTTGGCCAGGTGTTCCCACCTCGTCCTTGTGTCTGTGCCTAGAGCAATGATTCAGCTCTTTGTCCAACCGACATGAGCTGAATTGAACTAACACCTTGCGGGACACTTCATAAAGTGCGCTGGCAGACGGCCCCCATGGTCTGGATCCGGGCCTATGTATGGAGGAGGGAGCGACTCGGGGGTCCTCTCCATCCACCTGCAGCGCTGGGGGTCTCAGGCGTCCAAAGCCCCAAGCGCTCACCCACGCAACCGAGAAGCCGCCCACTCAGCAACTGGTTGGGCATTTGGGAAACCAGTCAGGGAGCTCACTGCTCACAGGGCTGGGGGGAAGGAGGGAACTCTTGTATTGATGATGATGGTGAGACAGAGGGAGGGGCAATCACAAGGGGAGGGCGGGGCTATCAGGAGAGGATGAGCGAACCCAGCAAAGGAGCGCCCAGGGAGAGGGCACGCCAGCAGCAGGGGCTGCCCAAGCAGTGTCAGGGCGCATACGCGGAGTGGACGTGGCCACCTGTGACAGCCACAGAGGCCGGGAGGGGACACAGGTGACCTGATGAGCAGTAGTGGGAAGGCAGGCCATGTTGTCCCAGGCTGAGGAGCCCTGGGGGACAGTCAGCCCATGTGCATTTTAGGGGTCATTCTTAGCAGGTGCCTCCAGTGCCCTGCGCCACAGCCCTGGACCCAGCTGGGGCTTCAGCTGCAGCTGCAGCTGCAGGGAGAGTCTCCCAGAGGTCAGACTCGCCCCTGGACTGCCTCAGGCCCTTTTCCTTCTAGGCAGGGGTACACATGGACTGTGTCCCCCCACAGGCTGGAAGTGGAGAGTTCTGGGTGCCACCGGAGCCGCTGGTGATAGATGCTGGCTGAGCAGTAGTCCAGCTTCTCATCCTTTAGGTGGACAACTGTTGGGGGCATTCTGCCTACTCCCCTGCCTCTCCCTACTTCCTGGGGTGCCAAGCCCCTGGGCCCAGAGCGGCAACTTTGATAACGCGCCCCAGGCCAACTGGCTTTTCCTTCTTCCCAGATTGGTTTCCTTGCCTCTTCACTCTTGTCTTCTAGGATCTTCTCCTGGTAATCACCGATATCCAAGCCCTGGCCTCAAAGTCTGTTTTCGGGGGAACCCAAGCCAGGACACACTCTGGCCACAGCAGAAGAGCCTGGATCCGGAGGAGCCTGGGCCCGAGTCTGTGTGAGGCAGGAAGGCCTGAGCTGGGGCAGTAGCCATAGAGAGTGGGATGTGGACAGAGCCAGGGGCATACATGGGAAATAAAACGGGAGAAATCACTAGAAGATTAGATGAGAATGGGCAAGGAAGAGCTTATAGCTTACAAAGGAAGACAAAGGAGGAAGGAAAATGTTGAGGAATAGGATGGTCACTTCAGTTTCAGACATGGTGAGTTTGAGGCATTTGTAGGGAGATGGAAATAGTGACCTTTTTCATTTTTATAATGTTTGGTTGGCTCTCAAATGCTTGAAACTATCATGCATCCATCCATCCCACCATCTGTCCCTCCATCTCCTATTCCCCATCCATCTGTCCTTCTGTCCATCCATCCATCCATCCCCTATCCATCCACCCACCCATCCACTCCTCCATCCATCCATCCCCCACCCACCTATCCTTTCATTTATCCTTCCTTTGTCCCTTCCCCCGATCTATCCATTTATCCGTCCTGTCCAATGGTCCACTCACCCAGAAGTCATTCTTCCATGCATGCAAGCATGCAACCATCCTCGTATCCACCTGTCTGTCTGCCATCTGCCTGTCTGCCTACCCGTCTTCCTGCTCATTTGTCTATCCTCCGTTCATCCTTTCACTTATCCCCCATACAGTGTTTGAATGCCCCGTGTGGGGTTTGTCTTACCCTGGATTCTCTAGAAAGCTTCTGGAAGCAAAGATTCAAATGTCTGGAAAGTGCCGTGCCAGTGCAGTGAGGATGAGGGAAGGGAAGCGAGGTAAGTAAGACCAGACGTGTTGCTGGACCGATTTTCACCTATCACGCTGTGGAGAGGCAGTGCCAGCTGCTTAGCAGGTGCATCTGCTTGGCACGCAGGACTTCTCTGGATGGCAGGTAAGAAGCAACCACGCCTCAGGGTTACTCCTGGGGGTAAGAAAGGAGGAGCAGTTTATCTCCTGACTCCCACTGCGCCATTTATCTCCCTTCACATTGGTCATAAGGCACCCTCCGAGAGTCAGCCCTCTGGGCGTCAGCCCTTCAGGGGGACTGCCACTTTGGTGATTGCTCAGGAAGTCAGATTCCAAGCCCTTTCTTAGGGTGGGAGTGGAAGACGCTGTGGGCATGTGCTGGGGCAGCCTGAAGCAGAAGGCAGGACCACTGGGCTCAGGAGGGCTCAGTAGGCTGTGGTGGAGGCTGTGTGAACCAACAGGCTGGAAGCTTCCAGGGAATCGGGCGATTCCAATGCAGGGCAGTGAAGAGATAAAACAAAGACTTTGTCCTCATGAAAAGCATGAGAGAGAGAGAGAGAGAAAGAGAGAGAGAGAGAGAGAGAACACCATGGTGGGTGAGAAAGCTATCTTAGTTTGATCTTTCCAGAACGGTGACATTTGCCTTGAAACATGAGAGGTAGAAAGGAGCCACCCAGGCACAGGTGTTCAGAAGGAACATTCCACACAGGGGGAAGAGGTTCAAAGGCCCTGAGGTGGGAACAAGCTTGGTATAACCAGGGAACAAAAGGATACCACATGGCTAGAGAGAAACAAACAGGGAGGGAGTGGAGGGCAGGGCAGGAGCTGGGTCCTGCAGCAGAGAGCACAGAATTCGGAGCTCATTCCTTGTTGGGTCGTTGGATCGTCCTATCTCCATTCATTCTCACTACTCTCCCACCCACGGGGGAGGGAGCTTTAGATGGGAGGGTGGTTGGAAGTTGGATGGGGACAGCAGCATCGAACCGTCAGGTCCTCATCTTCAGGAGCTGCAAAGCAACCTGAATACATAATATCCAGATTGCGCTGATATAGTAACTTACAGTTCATAGAGAATCATTTTCGTCATTATTACGATATCAAGACAAATTTGGGAAGCTCTTGGCTACACACAGCTCAGTCCCTGTTGTCTGTCTTCTGGTAGCTTTCCCACAACGCCTCAGAGCACCGGTGGGGACCACGTATTTAATCTGATCAAGGTCGCCTCACCTCGCTCCTGCTGTGTGACATGCCATTTACTGAGTCATCCATTACTGCCCAAAGAACAAAGATGAGCTCCGCCAGACAGAGGGACGATGAAGTGCACTGGAAAATTGGGGAAGAAACTGCGAAACCATCTGAGGCCAAGGGCACGCTCATGTCAAGAAATCAATAGCTGTCGGCCAACGTGGAGGAGGTAGGAGAATGAGTAAGCACGCCGAGCGATGCTGGCAAGTGGCCGAGGACCACACCGCCGACGGGGCAGCCCGGCTGAGAGCCCAGAGTGAAGTCGGATGGGGCTGAGTGCGAATCCCTGCCCCAGCGGTCACACAACCTGCGAAACCTCAGTTGGCCCATCTGCAGAATGGGAAGAGCCGTGCTGCCTGCCGGATGGATTGCTGGGAGCCCCACAGACACAGTGTGCACAGCAAGTGCTTGGAGACGGAGTCTGTCACCAATGCCCCAGATTCCCCTCTGCTTTCTCCTCCAATCAGGGATTGTCACAATCACGTGAGACTGAACAGCACGGGGAGGGACCTTCCAAAGCCTACGTTCTCAGATAGGAATTAAAACATTCCCACAAAATTATTTAGTGTAAAAAAGATGCCCACTGGGCTTTCCTTTGCCTCCTCACTGGCAGTGAAATGGACTTCTTCCAGCTCATATTCAAATTCAAAAAAGTTTAACTATTCACACATACTCAACAGAGCCCTCCCTATATTAAAAAACCATCAAAGGGAATTCAGGATTGTGAATAAAAAAATTGAAATACTGAATAGTTTATAACACTTCCCACACTGCACCGCCTTTCCCTTTCATTAAAAAAATCTTTAAATACTTGTAATAAATGTTTTGTTTTGCTGGGTTTGGGCACAGTACTATAGTCTGAACGGGGAGGAGCTGAGGTTTGGGGGAAGTGCTGAAAGACAGTTTGAGTTACAGTTAGACACACGGAGAGGAGCTGCGAGGACTGGGGCCCCGGTGCTCTGGGCACTGCTATGGTGGTCAGTAGACATTATCCCTTGTTTCTTTCACATCATTTTGTTGATGCAGATGCTACAGTCTCTTTTTCAGATTATAAAATGCAGCCTTTCAAGGATGACTGTTTCCTTAAAGTTTCTCTGATAATAAGAGGATCAGGATCAGAAAGATTAGTCTGATATTTTAGTAGGTATATACTACTTCCTCATTCATCTAACATCCACAATCTATCCATATATCCACCATCCATGCATCCATCCATCCGTACATCATCTCTCCATCTGTCCATCCACCCACCCATCCAACCTCCACCCATCACTCAATCCACCCATCCATCCACCATCACCCCTCCTTCCTCCATCTCTCCATCCATCCATCTATCCAACCAACCTTCACCCATCACTCAATCCATCCATCCACCATCTCTATCTGTCCACCCATCCATCCACCATCTCTATCTGTCCACCCATCCATCCACCATCTCATCTGTCCACCCATCACCCACCACCTCTCCATCCATCCATCATCACCCATTCTTCCATCTCTCCATCTGCCCATTCATCCATCCATCATCTACAGATGAATCTATTCCGTCACCCTGCACTGACCAATACATTCTTCCATCCCCTCCATTACCTGATTAATCACTTTTATTGATGATGCCTCCTAGTCACATTTTATCTCCGCCCTCTATTCTCTCCATTGCCAATCCCCAAGCCCAGGCCACCGCTAAAGCGCAGTCCAGCATGCCAGTCTCTCTCACCTGGGGAACTGCAGGGACTTCCCTTCTGATGTGTTTGCTTCCACTCATTCTTTACCTCTGTTTCCATCACACCTACCCACGTGGCTTCTCACGGAGCATCCTCCTCCCACGACGAGAGCCCTCCAATGCGTCACCACGGCATCCCAAGCAAAACGCACACAAGACCCAGCCTGTGCTGAGCGTCCCGCGGAGTGCATCTCTTGCCAGTGGCTCTCTGGCTTGGGCCATTTCAGCCATCTGGTCAACTCCCTGTTCCTCAAACAAGCCATAGATGTTCTTGGCTTAGGCAGACTGCGGTCGCTGCCACATCCTGAATGCTTTTCTCGGGAGGGGTGCCTTCTTTCTTGCTACGTGGACTTCAGTTCTCATCACCTTGTCCGGATCACTTCAGTGGGAGGAGGATCCCCCTGCTCGGCATCCCCAGTGGGGCTTCAGTCCACTCATCTGCTTTCCTATCGCATTTCTCCCCAACATGAGTGACATCATCTGATTGTCACCTTTTCTCATGACACTGCCCCCCTCCACACACACACACACACACACACACACACACACACACATACACACACACACACTAGAAGGCAGGGGCTCTCAGCAAACTGGAGCAAAACTCGCTTCATAAATGCTGGCTGCTCATTCCTGACCCTCCCGTCAGGCCGAGATGCAGGGAAGGACACGACACACGCGGTCCTGGCTTTCATTACAGAGAAGTGAGACAAACCCAGGGCAGAATGAGGGCAGCTGCAGAGAGCAGCCACTGCCAGGAGCGAGTGTGACGGACAGCGGTGGGGCGACGGAAGAGGGGGCGACCCCCGGCCACCCGAGCAGAGAAGGCTTCACGGATGTGCTGGCGTTTGAGCCGAGAAGGAGAAAATCAGAGGGAAAATCAGTCTCTCAGAGACTGCAGAATGTTTCACAGAGAGGACGCATCACACAAGCCCCTGCAGTAGCCGCACACGACGTGCGCTAAAGGAACAGGAAGAAGCCAGTGTGCAGGGGCGGCTCGGCGCTGTGGTGCAGCTAAGGGGACCGGCTCAGAGAGAGATTAGTCAAGATCACAGCCTGCGCATTAATGAGGGGTTGAGGGAAGGTTGCCGGATCTAGCAAATGAAAACACAGGAGAGGGCAGAGTGCTGGCCCAGCCTCTGACTCCTGCATCCCATATGGGCGCTAGTTTCAGTCCCGGTCACTCCACTTCCTATCCAGTTCCCTGCTAATGCGCCTGGGAAGGCCGTGGAAGGTGGCCCAAGTCCTGCTGTCCACACAGGAGACCCGGATGGAGCTCAGGTATTTGGTTTTGGCCTGGCCCAGCCCTGGCTGATGTAGCCATTTGGAGAGTGTAACCAGCAGATGGAAGATCCCTGTCGTCTCTGCCCCCTTCCCTCTCTCTTTCCCTCTGTGTCGCTGTGCCTTTAAATAAATGAATATATCTTAAAAAAATACCAGATGACAGGGCTCGTGTTCTGGGGCAGTGGACTGTGTGGCTGGCGTGGACTATCAGACTGCCGGCTGCTTTGCTTCTGACCCAGCTCCCTGCTGACAGCCCGGAGGAGCCAGCAGGTGATGGCCCAACTGCTTTAACCCCGCCTCGGCCACGCACGTGAGAGACCAGGATGGAGTTCTGGCTCCCGCCTGTGGTGTGTTCTAACCTTGGCCATTGTGGCCATTTGGGGAGTGAACCAGTAGATGGATGATCTGTCTCTGTCTCCATCTCCCCCACTCTCTGTGTCACTCTGCCTTGCAATAAGTAAATAAATAAATAATAAGTCCTTAAAAACTACAGGATGCCTTTAATCTCCATCTGGCCCTGTCCCCCTCGGGGCATCTTGCACCGAGCATCCCGCCTTGTACCTGGCAGCCCTGGGCCAAGACAACCTCCGGGGCCTAATCAAGGTTCGGTATGATACACCCCACGATCCTGGCCCAGGCTGCTGCCCCCCGAGGAGAGAGGAGAATTTGAGGAGAACCCAGAACCGGGGACGAATGCATCAGGACACCAGGGAATGCAGACGTGAATGTCCCTCCCCCACCAGCTCAGCGACGCCTAGTCCAGGCAATCACTCCGCTAACTGTGCAACCCCAGACGCCTACATTTCCCAAGGGAGGGCCATGCCTGATCCCCGGGGGTCTCTCCCAGAGCCCCTGCCGCGGTCCCCTGGACATATCTAGGCCCCCGGTCCGCTAGTGCTGACACCTTTAGAAAGAACAAGAAAACCCATTGCTGGCGCCGTGGCTCAGCAGGCTAATCCTCCGCCTTACGGCACCAGCACACCGGGTTCTAGTCCCGGTCGGGGCGCTGGATTCTGTCCCGGTTGCCCCTCTTCCAGGCCAGCTCTCTGCTGTGGCCCGGGAGTGCAGTGGAGGGTGGCCCAAGTGCTTGGGTCCTGCACCCCATGGGAGACCAGGAGAAGCACCTGGCTCCTGCCATCGGATCAGCGCGGCGGCCATTGGAGGGTGAACCAACGGCAAAGGAAGACCTTTCTCTCTCTCTCTCTCTCACTGTCCACTCTGCCTGTCAAAAATAAAACTATATATATATAAAAATAAAAAAAGAAAGAACAAGAAAATCCGCTTCGGGTCCACCTCACTGAGTTCCCGTCTCACTAAGAGACAAAGATCTCAGGGACTCAAACGGTGACTCCCGACTTTCCCCTCTTTACCCCCATTGTGAACAAAAAAGCAGTCCCTCTTGGAAGCATTGCTGATGTCCATCAACAGCCTGTGCCACTTCCAGGCATGCGCAGGACACGCCCCTCCACGTGACTCGTTTGGGCCAATGAGACGTGAAGAGACTCCCTGCACTCCTCCTAGGCGAAGCATGTCATTCGGACCGCAGGGCCCCAGCTGCCGCACATCACGAGCCTGGGGTTGCTGGGTCCGTGTGGGCGGAGGCCGGGCCTCTGGGAGCCCTGGCCCCAGCGGGAGGAGTGGATGGAGCTCCTCCACCCTACGCCGGGCCGGGATCCCGGGCGAGGGTGCAGCCCTTGTTCGCCGAGGCCCTGAGCTGCTGCAGTGTGGCGGCTGCGGGGTTGGGGTCCTTAGGGAAGTGATTAATGAGGATTAATGAGGATGGAGCCTCCTCAGACAGGATCTGTGCCCTCACAATGCAGGCCCCAGGGAGCGCGTGCTGCGTGGCCACCAGCGAGGACGGCATCTGGGAAGCAGGAGAGCCTTCCCCAGGCCCCGAGCACCTGCACCTCGGAATGCCTCCAGAATGACCAGCATTAGGCTTCTGTCGTTAGAAATGACTCTGTCTAGAGAGTCTGCTGGAGCAGCCAGAACAGGCTGACACAGACCCGGAGCCTCCGAGACCCAGGAACGTCACGTTCACCATGGTCTTTAGCCTTCAGCGGGCAGTCCCAGAGCCGGGAAGCAAACTGTGGCTGCTTTCTGAACGCCTAGGGCGCAAGCAGGCTGCTTGTGTTCTCTGCCTGGTCTTCCGTTTCGAGGATCAAGCCCAGCAACAGCCCAAGGGAAGGAGGATGGAGAGTTTGCTCAGCATGGTTGGCTGCAGGTGACCCTGTAAACACCCCCAGGGCTGGGGCAGGCCCTGTCTTCCTCCAGAGTCCTGGGCAGCGCATGTCCGCTCACACAGCAGCCTGGGCCCACCGAGAGTCTAATCGAAAGGCAGGTAGGTCCTGACCCCGGCTCCACCTCCTCCTGGGACAAAAGTCGAAGTCTGCACGCTGCCTCTGAATGCGACCTCGCTCTGCAGCTTCAGGAGGGGCTGCACACAGCCGGCTGTTTCAGCTGACCTCCACTGTAGAGTAGCACGCTTGTGAATGTCATTTTACCCCCTTTACACACGAGTCTGGGTACCTTGCCATCTTTTCACATGAAAACTTGAAATAGTTTCAAACTGTAACAGCAAACCCAAACCCCAACTCAAGAGAAGTCCATTGTATTAATCAGCTATTGCGACATAACAGGTCACCCTAACATTTAGTGGCTTAAAACCGTAAGCACTGTCTCAGTGTGTGGGTCAGGTACTTGGGCCTGGCTTTGCCGACTGGTACTGATGGAGTTTGCAAGTACCCGGAAGTCTACCCTGGGTAGGCAGCTTCACTCATGTGCATGTTGGCAGGCGGCCGCTCCACCTTGCTGTGTGGCTGGGCCTCTGCCTGGGGCCGCTTGGGTGTTCTCATCCTGGGGCTGCTGGCTTCCCCCAGCACGTGGTCCAGCAGAGCAAGAGGGAGGCCACAGTGACTTCAGTCTCAGAACTCTGCAATTTGTACAGTGTTTCTCTGGTTACTCAGTCGTGTCCATTCGACGTGGGAGGGGACTTACAAGGGTGTGAGGGATGGGAGTTAGGAGTCACTGGCAACCACCCTGGACACAGGACCGTAGACAGAGGATGGCGCCACAGAGCAGCACTCGGGAGACTCCCGAAATAGCTCCCCCACACCCTGCATCTTCACCTCGGCCTTCCTTTGCCTGCAAATAGAGAAAACACTGAGTAACAGGGCAAGATGCTCGCTTATGTAGGCTGTCCAAAGAGAAAGCCAGCCTCTCTCTCTCTCTCTCTCTCTCTCTCTCTCTCTCAGGCTTCAAATTGTTGGCTAATATGGTCCCTCTACCTACATAAGCAAATCTACATTCAATCCAGCATTTTCTCCCACTCTCATTGCTAGCCCCCGACTGTCAAAGGTGGACCCATCATTGCATCTGTCTTTAGAATCTTCACGATGGCTGGTTTTCCTCCTTTCTGTCTTCCTCCTATGCCCTGGCCCAATCCCATGGCCACACCTTTTTTCCCCTCCTATTGCCGTCCCCAGGTGCTGAGTGAGTGTTCTCAGGCTCTGAGAACGTCCCTTCTGAGAGAGCCATTCGGCCTCTCACCAGGTGAGTCGACATGAAATTCTGCCCACATTGATATTTCCTGTTCATAGCAGGACTTCCAGGCTGGGCTGTCTGTCTTCACTTAGCATTCACTGGGCGTTTCTCAAGCACATTGTCTATGAAATATGTAAGCGCACTGCCTTAGAAAGAACCTGTTCCTACAAAATGACCAATAACAATGGCTTTTCTGCTCTGCATTATCACCACCCAGACCCACTTATCCCCTCCAAGTTGCGATTGCCGAATCAACGCAACACCATGCATTTTGTTCCCCATCAGGACACTATTTCTTGGTGTTTTACAAAGCAAGACATTATTCAAAGCCAAGAACCAACACGGAATGCCGATAAGGAAGAGCCAGGCCAGCAAGTGCAGAGAAAACCATCGCTTTAATCCTGACTGTTAGTCCCAACTCTTCCGGGGAGATTTGTAGCTTAAGGTTCAGAGATTTTGTTGCGTAACCCATCATTAGTGCTAATAAGAATCTGACATCCTGGTTGCCTGCCCAAAAAAGAATGTCTGCTGTCTATCAGGACATGCTCAGAGGAAAATGGACTCACCAGCTCTTCGAGACCACAAGAGCGAAATCATTATTGCCATCCTGAAACCTAGAATTTTTTTTTTAACTTGTTAATGCTGCCGAGGATGGCCGACTAACGCCTCTGGCAACCCTGGATATTGGCTGTTGCCATCTTCTCTGATAAATTGCCCAATTTTCTTAGCAAATTCAGCAACAATAACAGTTTTCTGCTAGCAAAATAACCTTTCATTTCGGTAAAAAAAAAAAAAAAGTGATGGAATGGAAGTGAGTAGAAGGGGTTTCGTGTCTCCTGCAAAGCCAAGTTCCTAATTTTTAGTCCTTACTAGCCACGGGCGGGGGCTGGTTTTTCACAATTCCTCCTAAATAAAAGTGCTTTATTTTACAGTCAGGCTATTGCAGACTTTGGACTGCTGACTAAGTAATTTCGATAGAAAATATTTATTGTGACATTTGACCAGTCCATGGGGACTGTAAAAGATTTTTGGGGAGGGGTCTGGCTGACACACACCCTCCTGTAATCTGAGAGCAACGCCCCACTTTTATATGACGGAGATGCTGGGTAATTCAGGAGAACACGTTATGGGAATGGCTGTCTTAATCCATCAGAAATGAGAGCAGCATTTTCAGAGAGAACTATCAGATTTCAGCTTTGGTTATCTGCCTCTGCCCAAGAGGGGTCGGAGAATGAAAGGGGAAAGAGAAACTGAACTATGACAAGCTCAGGTTTCATCACACTCCATCCCCAGACTCTTGATGAGTCCCGAGATTGAAAAATTGGTGTGATATTAACTGGAACTGGAAGGCAAAGAAAACCAAGGCTCACGAGATACCACCGTGCGGAGGCCCCTTGCCAATCCCTGACAACGCCGAGCCGCAGAGATGCCTGGGCAAGCGAAACACGAATGTACAAACTACAGAAACCACCGTCGATCAGATCCAACGGCAAAAAGGTTTCCAGTAAAGGGGAAGCCAAGAAAGTCTGACTTTGTGTTTTGTTGCGTTCAGTCTCCAGTCCCCCTGGTTTAACTTGAACTCTGATGTTCAAACCCAGAATTGCAGCGAAGCCACATTCCACCCTGAGCATGCCTGTGGCTCCATCCCAGTTCTCATTGGAACACGGACGTGTTGGAAGACACGTAGCAGCAGCAGGACGTGTAACATGACATAGGGAAAAGCCCTGTGGGTCCTGGGACTATGTTGACTTGGATGGGAATCCAAAGTCCACCACGAGCAGGACGGGCAAGCTGGCCACATTATTGCTCTTCCTGAGCCTCCGTCTCCTCGTCCAAAGACTGAGCGTCCCCTCCAGTGTAGCGGGTGTCCTGGCCCGAGCACGGCCAAGCACGTACGTGCAGGGACGATGCAGGGCACAGGGCTCTTCATGTGCGACTCCATCTTCTCTTTCCCAGTCTCTCAGAATTAACGCGAATGTGTCCCATCTATCAAGGGAGTTCAATTATTTTTCAAATTTATGCCAAACTTTTTTTTTTTTGACAATTAAATGCAAACACTCTTTAGTTGGAGTGATTTAGCTTGTCTTTTTTTTTTTCTTTTTCTTTTTCTTTTTTTTTTTTTTTTTGACAGGCAGAGTGGACAGTGAGAGAGAGAGAGACAAGACAGAAAGGTCTTCCTTTTGCCGTTGGTTCACCCTCCAATGGCCGCCGCGGTCGGCGCGCTGCGGCCGGCGCACCGCGCTCATCCGATGGCAGGAGCCAGGAGCCAGGTGCTTTTCCTGGTCTCCCCATGGGGTGCAGGGCCCAAACACCTGGGCCATCCTCCACTGCACTCTTGGGCCACAGCAGAGGGCTGGCCTGGAAGAGGGGCAACCGGGACAGAATCTGGTGCCCCGACCGGGACTAGAACCCGGTGTGCCGGCGCCGCAAGGCGGAGGATTAGCCTGTTGAGCCACGGCGCCGGCCCTTGTCTTTTTTTCCAAAGTCAGAGAATGTTCTTCCAACCCAGGTCAGCCTAATGCACGCACAGGGACTCTTGTTTATGGGCCGGCCGAGTCCCCGCTCCCCTGGCTGCTGGGACATCCGTGTAGGAGCACTCTCACCCACCCCCAGGCCATGAATCCAGTCACACGAGCCACACCTGCCCACGGAAGCTGGCTCAGGTGTTCACACCTGATCCAATAAGCCAGTGAGATTCAGGCAGGCCAGTTTGCTGGTAGAGAAGAGAAAAGCCAGCTTACTTTCCATCAGAGTTTCCAAGCCTGAGATTCTTGGGGCCAGGAGGAGAGGCCTAGTCAGAGAGGGCGGAGCCAACACAGAAGCGAGCTCAGCAGGACTGGGTCCTGGCAGCCTCACGGCACCCTCAGCTCCAGCCAAGGCCGATGCCGGATCTCCATTTACGCTTCTGCACACCTGACTCAAGCCACCTCTTTACTTTCAGTGTGTGCCTTTGAATCTAAAGTGTGTCCATTGTAGACTGCACACAGTTAGATGCTGTGTTGTTTTACAGATTTATTGACTTATCTGAAAAGCAGAGTGACCGAGACAGAGGGAGAGACGGAAAGATATCTTCCATCTGCTGCTTCACTCTAATGAATGCAACAGCTAGGGCTGGGCCAGGCTGAAGGCAGGAGCCTGGGGCTCCATCAGGGTCTCTCACATGGGTGAGAGGGGCCTAGGCATTGGACTTTCTTTTGCCACCTCCCCAGGTGCATTAGCTGGGAGCTGCATGAGAAGTGGAGCAGCCAGGACTTGAACCTGTGTGCTAACAGGATGCCGGTGTCATCATGTCAATCCCAGGTCTAATCTCTCTACCTTTTGATTGGAGTAGTTAATCCATTTATACTTAATGTAACTACTGACAAAGGTAGTATTTACATATGCCATTTTGTTATTTGTTTTCTGTATATCTTTTGTCTTTTTATCTTTCTTTTCTCCACTACTGACTTGTGTTAGAGATATTTTCTATTTATCATTTTACTTTCCCTATTTCTTTTATAGTTCAGGTTACTTTTCTAATGTTTGCTATGAGGATTGCAATTATCCTCATATGTGGTTCCAATGAAAGCTCACATAATTTTAATTGTATTCAGAAATGATTTACTTCGAATAATTTATAATTCTCTCTCCCCTCTTTTGTTTATCATTACATCCAAATTACAGCTGCATTATAAGGCATTGGCACAGTTTTATCATTATTGCTTTTTGTGGTTGTCTTTTAAATTAGAATAGTTACAAAATTTTTAATACTTTTTTGTGTTTATCTATGGAGCTGTCTTTATTGGTATGAATAAATCATTTATTTTTATTTTTATTTTTCCTTATAAAAGCTTGAAGTTCAATTCCTTGTAACCCAAACTGTCACTGGGACACCTAAAAAGCTTAGTGTTCATAGTGGAGAGTGAGCTGTTTTTTATGCATATCTGTCTTGTCCTCATCATTTTTGTGACGTATAGAGGATTATTACAAGGAACTTTTTCTTGGCTTAACCGAAATCCTCTAATTCAGTAGAACAGAATGGAATAATGAACTCGTAGATTAAAGATGCCGCGAATTGTTTTCTATTGGATTTGTTTCCCTCCCCCAAGGTTAGGCTGGCCTTCATAATGGCCTTGGCCGGTACCACGTGACATTCTGGAGTGTCATCGGTTGGGTCTCAAGGGGGTTTGTGGCCTCTGCCTGGCTCTCCGGGAATACTCCCTGAGCTGTCACGTGAATTCCTCTAGCTTGGTCCTGTACCAGTTTGCTGGGGAAGCCACAGGCAGGCGCCCCAGGTGCCACACCTAGCAGAGCCCAGACTTGCCAAGCAACGGACCCTAGAGAAAAGGTGTCCTGAACCCCCTGCCCCACCCCACCCCATACCAGCTCGCCTATCGGGTGGATAGCAGCAAATGGCGTCAGCACGCGTGATATGAAGCATGAAAGATCTCCATCTGAATAAATCCTGTTGAGTTGGTGACCCATGAAATCACCAGATCTGATATAATAGTTGTTTTAAGCCACTGAGTGCTGGGCACAGTCTGATGCGGCAGCCAACTGTGTGAGCAGGTGACGTGACTGCTCATCTGAACCAGGCCGGGGGGACCACTAGAAATCATTTAGACAAGGGTCGGACACTCAAGTGCCAGTTAGGGCCATCCAGGAAAGCAATACAAACGATGAGGACTCTGGGGGAGCCCCACGGGGAGGGGAGGGCTTATGCAAACAGCAGAGCTCTGTCACAGCTGGAGAATAGGCCAATTGCCGCCCCTCTGGGGCTGCCAGACTTTCCAAGAACCATCATATTCTTTGAATGCAGAGACCCTGGTGTTTAGCTGTTGCAAACTAATTAATGAAAATGACAACACTGACTTGTGAGCCAGGTGACACACAGCTACAGATTGTCCTTTCTCCCTCGGGCTGGCTTGTGACCCTTGACCTGGCTCAATCACCAATGAGAACACAGTAGCCCAAGGAGGGCCTGTGTCCAGTTCCTGGTCCCCTCGTGTGTTGATGTCCTAAGAAAGCCAGCACGCCTAGGTAGGTGGTCCTCCCAGGGCTTCTTAGGTGTGAATGAAATAAAAATGATGTTTCCTAAGGGCCTCAGCCAAGTGCTCAGGATGGAACTTTCTAGAACCACAGTGCACAAACTCCTGGGAACGAATACTGGGGCCACATGAAGGAGGGTGGGAGAGAAACCACCGGCCCCACCCCAGAGATTTACTCAGAGCAGCAGGGCGTTTGGGGTTCATCCTTTTGTGCGGTGCCACTCGCACGCGTCTGCACCACACGTTTTTATGGTAAGGGAAAGTATACGAGGGCATTTCCAAAAGTTCAAAGAGAATGTAATTAAAAGATAAATTTACTTTGCTACAAGACAAATTGAAATCCACACATATGAGGGTCTTCAAAAAGCTCGTGGAAAATACAAATTATGAAACCATGATGCACGGGTTTCAAAAAGATTTCAAAGGTTTATTTATTTGAAATGCAGAGTGACAGAAAGAATGTGAGATAGAGAGAGAGAGAGAGAGAGAGAGAGAGAGAGAGATTCCATCTGCTGCTTCACTTCCCCAAATGGCCATGACAGCCAGGTCTGGGCCAGGCTGAAGCCAGGAGCCAGGAGCTCCATCCTGGTCTTCCACGTGGGTGGCAGGGGCCCAGGAACAGGGACCACCATCTGCTGCCTCCCAGGAGCATTAGCAGGGAGCTGGATTGGAAGAACAGCCAGAAGTTGAACCAGTTACTCCAGTCTGAGTGCTGGTGTCACACGCTGTGGCTTAACCCTCTGTGGCAGGATGTCAACCATGGATTGCAAAGTTTTTGAGCTGAAATAAACCTGTCTTTTAATTCCATTTTCCCCAGAATCTTTTGAAGTATCTTGATACAAACTGAGGTCCTTGTCCATTAGAACTTGTTAGGGTGCCACACTCGATAACATGTTCAGCTATCTCCCCTTAAAACCGAAGCCATCGTCTATTTGTTAGTGTAGGCACCTGCCCTAGCTATAACCAAGAATCCTGAATTTCCAGGAGCTCAACATAGGGCAGACAGTTGTTGTCTGTCTCCAAATGGAGACTCAGGGGCAGAGAGCTTTTTCACCTGCTGTCTCTGGGGTCACCCTGGGGTACTGCCCTGTCGTTGAGGAAGGCTCACCCATGGAGGATTGCCTTGAGGGTGTTTTTCTAAGAGGCTACCTCTGGACATCTCTGCCTATGAGTCAGCTCACATCCCATTGGCCATGACCCAGTCACATGGTCCCTTACACTGCAAGGGGTGATGGGAAATGTAGTCTAACTGTGTGTTCCGGAGTAAAGGCAACAGCATCGCTACTCCAATGGGCCCTGTTCCCTGGGGACTGCTTTCAGGGAGGAGGCTGGGCTGGGCTGGGCTGAGTGCTGGAAGCACCTTGACCTAGCGGGAAGGGGCAGGGGCATTGTTCTCTGGCTTCTCCAGCATTTCGGGGGTAGCCACTTCCAGCTGCCTCTGTCACCAGGAGACCTGCAGGCTGGGGGCTGTACCCAGATTTCAGCTCGTCCGACATTAGAAGCAGCTGCAAGTAGTTAAAGAATGTCATTTGGAAATGGTCAGAACACCTATGGAAAGCTTGTAAAGGGTGTAATTAAGGGGAGGAACGCACATTGCTGACTCAGAACCATATTGCTACTGACAATCAGCAACATTGCTTGAGTGCTTACTGTATACCAGAAACTGGGATGGAAACACCTTACAGAGATTCGAATCGCATGAAGTCGAGCTGGTGGGAGAATCTTCACGCAGAGCAGCGTTGACTTGGAGTTAGAGGACATTAGGGTCAAGGTGAGATTGAAGGTCGTGGGACAGCATGTTCTGTTAGAGTGAGCTTCATCCCACTGGGGTTAACAAAACGCTGGCCCCCATGACCTGCAAAACCAACAGGAGACAACAGGAGGAGGAAGATCCCCTGTGGGCTCAGTGAAACTTCTGGGACCTGGGTCTGTCCAGAGGAAGTGCTGGAGCCCCTTCCCTCAATCCCAGACAGTCTCAACCCTCAGTCTACGGGGGGAAAGTATCCCAGGGAAGGCAAGCAGGTTACCTTTGCCTTGTGGAGGCAACGAGAGTGAGTGCAGCCACTTAGCATGTGGGGGACCGGGAGGACGTGTTCGGTGCTGTCTCCTTGTGCCTTCCCTGGGAGAGCATTACAGTGCACGGCCTCAGAACACAGCAGGCGCCTCCCTGGGGGCTTCCAGCTTCTGTTTTCTCAGTTTGGTTCATGTTAACCCTTTCCTGGCTACGCGCAGAGCAGGCACATTTCTGGTTATATCTGGGTGGTGACTGTCAGGGCAAGGTGAAGAAGACGCTCCACCGCCCCTCAGCACCCTTGCCATCTTGTCTCATTGCCCCAGCTCAGAGGAGGGCACCAGCAAACTCATTCTGGCTAGGTGCTAATTATCCTAATGTCTTAACCCTCCTGGGAGATTTGAACCCTGGGAAAGGGAATGCTTAACCCAAACACCAGGCTCTTTGTTGCTGGATTCCAGGTGCCAACAGGCAAATGGGATTTCCATGATCTTAGGCAGCAGTGTCACCTTCCGCAGGGCATAAACACCTGTCCTAGGAACCATTTTTATGGCCACCATAGCCATGGGTGCAAAGTTACAGCAGACAGCCTGGGTGTAAAGAGGGGACCATGGTGTGGGGTCCAGGTGGTCTGGCGTTGAGCCCTGAGGATCCTGTTCCACTTTCTCCTTGACGCACAGCTGAACTACGTTTCCCAGCATCCTTTGTGGTGGAATGGAACCACATGACTGAGTCTGGCCAATGGACATGCTCCATGGCCTTGGGCAGGTTCTTTTACCTGAGACGCTCAGATCCTGGATGGAGAAGTGAGCATGAAGCCCTTAACCCGCATATGTTCTGTGCCCTGATGAAGCTCCACTTTGGGATGAGATCGGGTTTGCCAAAATGTTGTTGGTGAGCTACAGAAATGCCACATAAAAAGTGAGGTACTGGCTGAGCACCCTCCATCTGAAAATCCCAAATCCCAAGCGTTTTAAGTAAGGACATGATGCCATCAGCAGAAAATTCCATGCCCTGAAACTTTGTTTCATGCACAAAATTATTAAAAATATGGCATATGGGGCCAGCGCTGTGGCATTGTAGGCTAAGCCTCTCCTTGCAGTGCTGGGATCCCATATGGGCACTGGTTCAAGTCCCAGCTGCTCCACTTCCTATCCAGTTCCCTGCTGGTGGCCTGGGAAAGCAGTGGAAGATGATCCAAGTGCTTGGGCCCCTGCACCTGCATGGGAGATCCGGCTTCCAATCGGCCCACCTCCAGCCATTGTAGCCATCTGGGGAGTGAACCAGCGGAGGGGAACACCTCTCCCTGTCTTTCCCTCTCTCTGTCTGTAACTCTACCTCTAAAATAAATAAATAAATAATCTTTAAAAATATTGCACAGAATTATCTTTAGGCTATATATAAAAGTAAATCTCATTTCAATTTAGAGCCTCTCTCCAAGATATCTCATTGCATATATGCAAATATTCCCGAATCCAAAGAATTGCAAACATTTCATATGCACGCACAGGGGTACACAACTCCTCCCAAAGGAAGCTCCATTCCTGATTTCTGACCAGAGGGCTCTAGTGCAGACGGTCAGACCATCTCCAGTCACCTGTGGGACATCCAGGAGAGGAAATTAGGGACGAGGTCAACAGAGAGGAGGGAGGGTGCCCCAGGCCTATGGTGGGTGCTGATGGGCACCTGGCTTCCCAGGGCCAGGCTCACAGAACGAGCCTTTGGTTGGAGCATAAGATGCCTCCAGGGCTCATGCTCTCTGGAGGCTGAGCAGAGCCTGAGACAGAAGCCAAATCCCCTGGAAGTAAATACCATCCTCCCCTCCCCCCAACACCACATACACACACCAGATCCCTGCTGCCTTGCTTGAGTGTCTGGCTCCTGCCAAGCTGCGTGTAGGGCTGACCCCTGGGTGGAGTGCACTTACCCATACAAACGAGGGAGGCTGCACACAAGGCCCCGCTCTCAGCACAGGAGTTGGTAAGAAAAGGCAGAGGGACTTCGTGTCCCTGGACTCTTGGCCGGATGATGTCTCGAGTAGTAGGTACCCTTTGCCCCTCGTCAGAAGGGCGATGGCTCACAATGCATAGATGGATGGTGCCAGCAAACTGGCCTCCGGCATCTAAGAGCTCCCAGCTCAGAATCTCGGGAGCTGGAGAGCAGCCCCTGCCAACTGATAGGTGCTGGGGAGAGAGAGGAAACTCATTTTCCGACGCTGCTCTCAATGCATCACCTGCCCCGTGCTAACTCCACTTGCTCAGGATTAATTACCCACGTGGCTCTGGTTTCCATGGGATCAAAAGAATGCAAGAAAGAAAGGAGGAAAAACCCTCAGAAGTAAAACCCTGGTGACAGCAGCTGACACCTTGTCTTTCCCTTCATGTAAACACTGCCCAGATACACCCTACACTGTTAGGGTGTGTTAGGTGTGTGTTTATGCTGCAATGGAGGGGGGGGAGCCCTAGCTTGCCTTCGGAGGTCCACACATTTTAGTTCTTGTATTGCACTGAGGGTGCTGGACCTGTACCTCCTGCTGTGGCATTATATTTGGCTCATGCATGGCTGCTCACCCTTCCTGTGCGCACAGCAGACATTGTTAATTGATGGCAGCACGTTTTCCCAGTGCGCAGGAATCCAGCCTCAGAACCCTGCACGACACAGCACTCCAGGCAGCCGATACCAATGGGTTGTAATTGGTCTAAGAGATAAAAATGATGTGTCATCCTTAATTTAAATCTCCTCCACCCTCCGTTAATCTGATTAGGGAAAGTGTGCAGAAGCCTACTGCCTTATTTTTTCTCTTGACCACGAGGTCTGTTTCACGTTGGTAAGACCGGGAGCTTTGAGCTTGGCATCACTGGGGAGCAAAAGGTGCTGGAAGCTGGGCATGTTCACACACACGTGGGCACGTGTGAACATGTGCACGTGTGTGCATGCGTGAACATATGTGTGTGTACATGAACATGTGTGTGCATGCGTGAACATGTGTGTGCGTGTGTGTGAACATGTGCATGTGTGTGTGCACACATACCCTCCTTCAATCCTAAGTGTCAGGGTAGCAGGAAGTTGGGAGAGCAGGATGGGCGAGATGGAAAATCATATCCAGGGACCCTCCAGCGGAGAGAAAGAGCCGGCATGCTCAGGGTGTCTGTTTCTCTTTGGGTTTCTGCTAAGGAGACAGGCCAAGTGTGGGCAAGTCTAATTACCGAAGCTGCCAGGCAGGAAGCAAGCCCCAGGGCCACCCAGCTTGCAAAACAAAACCGAATCAAGGGTTGCCATAGCTTCCCTGTTCTCCAAGTTCGGATTTTTCCAGCGCTGGCTTGCTGAAGACCCTTTAAACACGGAGCCCAATTTTAAGTGAGACTTGTTTCTAGGATTGCTTCCTTAAGTTCGTTCTGCAACAGATCTTTATTGAATACCTACTAAGAGCTGGGTACCTCGCCATGTGCTGGGGATACCTCCATCAACAAGAGACACCCCGGTCTGCCTTCCAGGGCCAGAGATTGAGAAGAAGGCGTCATTTCCAAAATAGGAAGGGTGCACAAGGGAAGTGTGGGCAACTGAAGGCACAGATTTGCAAAGCACCTTGCATTTTGAAGGTGTCTCACACCTCAGCTTGTCCTGAATCATGATAGCGTTCGTTGGAACTCTGTCCTCGGGAGCCAGGACCGACACCCAGGACCAGACTGACCATGCGGGTTTGGTTCCGTTGCACTAGTATCTGCCTCGCCACCTATGCTCCCTCCGCAGTGATGTGTGCTGCTCCGGCTCCAGTGGGCCCTTCCTGCTGCACAAGATCCATCCTCAGAAAGGTCACAGGAAGTGGCCATCTCACATTCGCAGCCAAAGCCCTGTGAGCCAGAGGTGCACGCGGGACACGGTCTCTGCACTTGAGGAGCTGGGCCCAGCTGAGTCCCTCTGGCTGGACTAGGTTGTCTGGTTCACGCGGCCAGCTCACGCCTGGAGGCACAGATGCACACAAGAGCTTTAACCTGGCCCTGGGGGCTGGAGGGGATGGGTCCTCACCCCCGTGTTTGTTCTGGGACAGAAAAGCCATCAACGTACACAACTGTGTTTTCTTTTAGACCATTGTTCACAATCCCTCAAATAAGGGAATATTCCTAATCCCGCCAGGAAAGAGAATTATCTAATTTTTCAAGCTGGGAGTCCCCCACTGTGTCTGCACATGACCGTGACTGCTCAGTGTCCTCCCTCAGTCCCTGTGGCCTCTCGGTTGGCCCCGTGCTCGTCCCTCTGGCTTCACTCCCCGAGAGCTGCCTCCAGACTTGCACGCCATTTCTGGGGGCAGCTGATAAAGGACACAGCTTCTGTCTCGGGCTCTCAACCTTTCTCTTGGATCACTCTGTCTGGGGGAGGGTCCTGAGCAGCTCTCTCCTGCCACTGCCCGCACCATGCCTGGATGGGGGGTGCCGAGCCGGAGGGGCTGCGAGAGCTGCTTGCAGATTGCTGGCCCCCAGAAACCATGAGATAACATGAAGGGGCTTCCAGTTCCTGGAAGAATGGACTTACAAGATGCATTTATTTGGGGGCAAAAAAAATTGAAATCCATGCATAGTTTTTTTTTCATGCTATTCATCGTCCATGAATTTTTGAAAGAGCCCTAAAACCTGCATGTTTTTATAATCAACTACGGTATTAGAGTAACGTGTTAGCCAGCAACAGATAAACAGTACACACCTCTCTCATATCCTGACCCAGGATGACCAAACCTCCACAGGCCAGAGGGGACCACACTCCTCTCCTTTTTGGAAATTCTCTTTAAACACCAAAGAACAGCAAAAGCTGCAACAGTGACCTGTTTGTCAGTGACTCCTTTTGTGGGACCCGGCGTGCTGCTGAGTACTGTGTATGTCACACAGTTGACAGAATTCACTTCTGTGTTCAGTGAACACACAGGGGCAGGGCAGAGCCCAGGGGAGGAGGCGCACACATCAACAAACACAGTCAGAGGGGAGAGAGTTGATGATAAGGCAGGATAGCACATTCCACCAGATCTGGAGAATTCAGACGACAACAAGACATGGTCTCTGGCCTCAAGTGCGTATCAGAATCTAACTGAGGCACCAGCAGTGCGGTGTGGTGGGTTAAGCTGCAGCCTGTGACCCTCGCATCCCATACCAGAGCACTGGTTTGAGTCCTGGCTGCTCTGCTTCCAAGGCAGCTCCCTGCTAACATGCCTGGAAAGATGGCATAAGATGGCCCAAGTGCTGGGTCCCCACCACCCACATGGAGGACCGGGATGGAGTTCCCAGCTCTTGGCTTTGGTCTGGGCCAGCTCTCTGTTGCAGCCATTAGAAAGTAAACCAGGGGCCAAAGTTTCTCTCTCTCTCTCTCTCTCGGCCTTCCAAATAAATAAATAAATAATAAATCTTTTAAAACACCCCTAAAAAGAATAATTGAGGACAGAAAATGTCTAAATCAGAAACAAACAGAGATGATAACCTCCACCCAGAGTTGGAATTTGTATTTTTGTGACAACTGAATGGATATATGGTTGTTATGACATACTCAGTGGCATGACATTTATGTAAGTATGAAATAGATGTTGGGGGGCCAGCATGGTGGTGTAGTGGGTAAAGCCACCACTTGCAATGCTAGAATTCCATATGGGTGTCAGTTTAAGACCTGGCTACTCTACTTCTGATCCAGGTCCCTGCTAATGCACCTGAGAAAGCAGTGTAAAATGGCCCAAGTACTTGGGCCCCTGAACCCGCATGGGAGATACAGATGAAGTCCCTGGCTCCTGGCTTTGGCCTGACCCAGCTCTGACTGTTGCGACCATTTGGGGAGTGAACCAGCAGATGGAGGACCTCTCTCTCTTTCTCTAACTTTGCCTTTCAAACACATAAAAATAAATTTAAAAAAATAGCTGTTCTGAGCATTTTTTATCAAATGTCTGTTGGCCATCTAAATTTCCTCTCTTGAAAAATGCCTGTTCAAGTCCTTTGCCTATTTTTTAACCGAATTGCTTGTTTTGTTTTGTTGAGTTTCTTGAGCTCTGTAAAGATGCTGATATTAATCCTTTATCAGTTTCATAGTCTGTAAACATTTTCTCCCATTCTGTCAGTTGCCTCTTCACTTGAATGAGTGTTTCTTTTGCAGTGCAGAAGCTTCTCAATTGATATAATCCCATTTGTGAATTTTGGCTTTGATTGCCTGTGCCTCTGGGGTGTTTTCCAAGAAGTCTTTGCCTATGATAAAATCTTGCAGATTTTCCCCAATGTTCTCTAGCAATTTGATGGTATTGGGTCATAGATTCAGGTCTCTGATCCACTTTGAGTGGATTTTTGTGTAAGGTGTGAGGTAGGGATCTAGATTCATACTTCTGCACCTGGAGACCCAGTTTTCCCAGCACCATTTGTTGAAGAGACTGTCCTTGCTACAGGGATTGATTTTTGCTCCTTTGTCAAAAATTAGTTGGTCGTAGATGTGTGGATTGGTTGCTGGAGTTTCTATTCTGCTCCATTGGTTTACACTGCTTTTGTATCATTCAATTCAGTTTTGATTCTAACTTCCATTGCAATATTTCTTAAAATCTGATATTGTGATGCCTCCAGCTTTGTTTTTGTTGTATAAGATTGCTTTAGCTATTCAGGGTCTCTTGTGTTTCCATACGAATTGTAGCATTTTTTTTCTGGATCTGAGAATAATGTCACTGGTATTTTGATTGGGATCACAGTGAATCTACAAATTGTTTTCAATATCAGCCATCAGGGAAATGCAAATCAAAACCACAATGAGATTTCACCTCACTCCCGTTAGAATGGCTTTCATACAGAAATCAACAAACAACAAATGCCAGCAAGGATATGGGGATAAAGGCACCCTAGTCCACTGTTGGTGGGAATGTAAACTGTTGCAGCCACTGTGGAAGACAGTATGGAGATTCCTGAGAAACCTGAATATAAGGGGCCAGCACTGTAGCACAGTGGGCTAAAGCCCCAGCCTACAGTGCCTGCATCCCATATGGGTGCTGGTTCAAGTTCCTGCTGCTCCATTTCCCATCCAACTTCCTGCTAATGACCTGGGGAAGCAGCAGAGGATAGCCCAAGTTCTTGGGCCCCTGCACCCATATGGAAGACCCAAAAGAAACTTCTGGTTTTCGACTTCGGATCAGCTCAGCTCCAGCTGTTGCAGCCATTTGGGCAGTGCACCAGTGGATGGAAGATCTCTCTGTCTCTCTCTACTTCTCTAACTCTGCCTTTCAAATAAATAAAATAAATCTTTAAAAAAAGAAATCTGAATATAGATTCTATATGATTCATATGATATATGAATATAGATTCATATGATCTGGCCGTCCCATTTCTGGGAATTTACCCAAATGAAAAGAAATCAGCATATGAGAGTTATCTCTACCCTCATGTTTACAGCAGTTCAATTCACAATAGCTGAGATATGGAATCAACCCAGGTGTCCATCAACTGCTGACTGGATAAAGAAATTATGGGATATATACACTATGGGGTACTACTCAGAGGTAAAAAAAAAATGAAATTCTGTCTTTTGCAACAAAATGGATGTAACTGGAACCCATTATACTTAGTGAAATAAGCCAGTCCCAAAAAGAGAGACATAATATATTTTCCCTGATCTGGGGTAACCAATAGAGTGCCTGAAATGTAACGTGTAGGAGTGAAATGGACATTTTGAGATTTGATTATTGTTTACAGCCTTGGCTGTACTGTGGAGGATCAGTGGTTTTTTTTTTTTTTTTATCCATACTATTTGTTGAATGCTATTTAGTGTAGGGTTAACCTTATGAGTATACAGTAAACTGAAGCTAGATCTTTGTGAAAATTAAGAGTGGGAATAGGAGAGGGAGGAGGAGGAAGATTTGGGGCATGGGTGGGAGGGAGGGTAGGGTGAGAAACATCACTAGGTTCCTAAATCTGTATATATGAAACTTGCATGCCTTAAATAAAATTTAAAAAAATTAGTTATCAGATTCATGTTTTTTCCTGTTATATTCCCTACATTTCAACAACTTACTAGAGAAAACACCCCCCCCCCCAAACAAAACAACAAAGCCCTCTCCTTCCTTCCCTCAGAAAAACTACCTCTTCCTCCCGTCTCCTGCTGTGTGCACAGAAAACCAGTCCACGCTTGCTCAGTTCTGTAAAGCTCCGTGGAGGATTTCCTCTGCTGGCTTATCCCACCCCGTTGTCCAGTTGAAGGAGAAGACTCATTGCACATGAAATACGGCAGAACCTCACCGTAACACTGTCCTAAAAACGCTCACGGTAAAACTTCAGCTCACAAGGCCCTTAATGTCCTCACTGCACATTGCAACAGAAGATGCTGCGTAGAAGTTTTACGGGGTTTTCCTCTGCTTTATATTCTGGGCTGGGTCCTGCAGTGGGTGCACCTGAATGTGGCCCACACGTGGTGGAGCAGGTCTTGCATTCATGGTAAACCAGATGTCTTAGACTAAGTTTGTATACCTGTGTGGGGGTTGTTGATGTCATCGTTTTTAACTCAGCAATAATTGAAGCTCTGCACTCTTATTACTGCCTTTATATTGTGGGTAAGGAGCACTTAAAAATCTCTCAGATTAATATTCCATGTTTCTATCAAAAATGGGAAAATTAAAAGCAGGCTAAGAGACATGCAGATTTCAGGAAGAATGGGAAAATATAGATTCCTGGCCTGCTTTGCTCGTTACCGTCCCTGGTCTGGCCCCTGCAGCACTGACGTCCCTGGCCCCAGCAACAGACTTCAGCGGAGTTATTTGTCAGGACTCTTGGGACTCCCTGGGTGCTTAGACCTCGCTCTAGCCTATAAATTCCCCCATAAAACTCAGTCGGGGGAGCTGAGCCAGAGTGACTGCAGTGTGGACAGAGCAGACCCAGGACTGAGGCTGGTGCCCGGAGCTGCTGGAGAGGGTTCCCCGCACTCGCTGTCAGATCCTGCCCCATCCCTCCCTCCACAGTGCCCCCCCCCATTCGTGCTCCACTTGCTACCCTTGGGGGCCCCGCAGAATAGGGTAAATTACAGCCCTGAGGCTGGGGCTCCGGGGCCCTGGCTGTGCTGGCTGGCCAGATGCACCTGGTCAGTCTGAAAGCAGACTTCACCGGGGCAAAGTGAAGTGCGATGCTCATGCTAACCAGTGGCTGGGTAAGTCCTTCAAGCACGGGAGAAGTTGCAGGCTCAGGGGGTGTATATCTCGGGCTGGTTTTTCCAGGCTGCCCAGCAGCCCGAATGACCTTGGCCAGCGCTGACTGCTGCACATTGCCGTGAGGCATTGCCCAACGGCAGCCCACAGCACATCCTGCGTTTATTGAAGATGGAGCCGCCTGGTTCATCTCTCAAATTCACAGTCCAAGTCATGTCTTCCTGATCAACTTATGTAATTTGATACACAGAGGAGAGAACTCAGGAGGCAGAAAACGCAGCAGTAACTATGTGCCGAACTGAAGGGTGCTTCAGACAGTGGGTGGAAAATGGGATTAAAAGATGAGTGCGTCTTGGTGCAAATTAATTTAAATCCACGCATCTGAAGGGGCTTCAAGACAGTTCATGAACAGGAATACTAGGAAAAATAACTAGGCACGGATTTCCACAATCAACGCCTCTTTTATTCCATTTCCCACAAGCCATTTGAAGGACCCCAGGACTTGCTGCGGGTCAGGTCCTGCACTGTGCACTTCCCATGCCCTCTCCTACCCCTGGATAACGTCACACCCACGAGTGTTCAATGGCTCAGTCCCACAGTGGTGGGGGGAGATTCAACTCCCATGCATTCTTCTCACGAAAGACGTGACTGTGGGGGCACTCATCCACACTGCTTCCCTCCCCCCACCACACACTAGAACTTTCTCATCTGCCTACTTCCGGTGTCTCCTGTTCTCTTTTAAGACCCGGATGAGGAGCTGGTGCTGTATCGCAGGAGGTTGGAGTGCTGTCTAGGAGGCCAGCATCCCATATCAGAGCGCTGGTTCAAGTCCTGGCTGCTCTGCTTCTTCTTCTTCTTTTTTTTTTTTTTTTTTTTTTTTTTGACAGGAGGCAGAGTGGACAGTGAGAGAGAGAGAGAGAGAGAAAGGTCTTCCTTTGCCGTTGGTTCACCCTCCAATGGCGGCCGGCGCACCGCGCTGATCCGATGGCAGGTGCCAGGTGCTTCTCCTGGTCTCCCATGGGGTGCAGGGCCCAAGCACTTGGGCCATCTTCCACTGCACTCCTGGGCCACAGCAGAGAGCTGGCCTGGAAGAGGGGCAACTGGGACAGAATCCGGTGCCCCAACCGGGACTAGAACCCGGTGTGCCGGCACCACAAGGCAGAGGATTAGCCTGTTGAGCCACGACACTGGCCTGCTCTGCTCCTGATCCAACTCCCTGCCAATGCACCTGGGGGGCAGCAGGTGATGGCTCAAGTCCTTGGGCTCTGCCAGTCATGTTGGGAACCCCGACGGAGTTCTTAGCTGTTGGCTTCAGCCTGGCCCACCCCAAACTGTTGTGGAATTTGGGGAGTGAACAAGCAGGTGGAAGTACTTTCTGTTTCTCTTTCATGTTTTGCCTTTCTTTCTTTTTTTTTTTTTTAAGATCTATTTATTTTATTTGAAAGACAGAGTTACAGAGAGGCAGAGGCAGAGAAAGGGAGAGAGATGTCTTTCATCTGCTGGTTCACTCCCCAGATGGCTGCAACGGCCAGAGCTGTGCTGATCCGAAGCCAGGAGCCAGGAGCTTCTTCTGGGTCTCCCACATGGGTGCAGGGGGCCCAAGGACCTGGGCCATCCTCTGCTTTCCCAGGCCATAGCGGAGAGCTGGATCAGAAGTGGAGCAGCCAGGACTCGAAGCCGCGCCCATGTGAAATGCCGGCGCTACAGACAGCAGCTCTACCCGCTACGCCACAGCGCCGGCCCCTGTGCTTTGCCTTTTGAATCAACAAAACTTAAAGGAGTCCAGATCAATGCAGCTCTCTGGTAAGCCTTCCAGAAGCCTAACTCGAACATCTTTGTTTCCCAAACACTTTAGTGCAGGCAGGAGTACCCACTCCGTAAGTGTCTGCTCTGTACAACTTAACACTTTATTGCCATGGTAGACAATTCTGTGTTATATAGTGCTGCCTTATTTTCCATTGTCTTTTGTGGGATATTGTGTCGCGTAGTTTCTCATGTGCAGGGGTGCTGTCCCCTGCTTTTAGCATATGGTTGCTGTGTGCGTGTGTGTGGATGCACAGTTGGCAGATAGGAGTGCATGCTCGTGGGGGTTTCCCAGAAAACCCCCTCCCTTCCTGAAGCTTCCTCGTTTCTCCCTGGGGGTTGCCACCTCCCCACTGTGCACAGCATCAGGGAGAAGGTTGTTTAGGAAGGACGAATGATGGCCTTGCACTTGGGAGCTGATGAGACAGGAGACCCCTTCCCAGCATCCCGGTGCAGGCAGAGTTGGACCTGTGGCCTACGCTCAGCCAGCCGGAGGCTTCCTTCTGGCTGGTGGCTGCTGTTGCCATGGCAACACACCCACCAGGCTTTCCTGCCCGAGTCCAGAGCCAGGCTCCCCCATCCTCCCGGTGACCGGGGCACCTGCTGAGTTGCACACCTGGTTCTCTAGTGAGGGTTCAGTTCAGGTGGCCACGAGGTCCCAGACATCTGGGAGTGAGTGTGAGGAGCCGCACGGCACAGGAGAGCCGAGTGAAGCAGCCGACCGTCCCCGACGTGCGGGTGGGCATCGCCCAGTCTGCTGAGGACACGAGCAGAGCGGACATCTGAGAAGGAAGAACTCCATCTCTGCCCGTCGTGGAGCAGGGGCGTCAGTCTTCTGCTGCCCTTGGCTTTGGGTTTGGGCTGGAGCTTACCCTGCCTGCTCCCTGCTTCTCAGACCCTCGGCCTCGCACTGCAGCCCCTGTGACCTGCTCTTCTGGTCTGCAGCTGTGGCTGCAGCTCTTGGGGCTGCTCAGCCTCCATAACCATAAACAAATAAGCAATTTCTTTCCCTCTCTCTCTGTCTCTCTGTCTCTCTCTTTCTCTCTCTCTCTCTCTTCCTCTCTCTCTCTTTCTCTCTCTCTCTCTCTCTCTCTCTCTCTCTTTCTCTCTCTCCCTCTCTCTCCCTCCCCTTCCGCTCCTGTTGGTCTGTTTCGGTTTTCTTCTGGAGAACCTAGATGAACAGATCTTACTTCCCACCCATTCTGTGGAGCCCGAGACCTTCCCGAAACTTCCCCTTAGATGTCATTCGCTGCAATCCTCGTGCCCCTATGTTCCCACGGAACCACGCCCTAAGCGGGACACAGGTAATCACGTAAGTGCTTGTCGACTGCTCTTTCACAGGCACCACTACAGTTTCCACCCAACACCATGCTTCGGGCAATACTCGGGGTGTTCACAGCCACTCCCCCTTCCCAGTCTCTTCTCCGCACATCCCAGCAGCACACCCCTGCCTTCCCCGCACCCGCGGCCACGGTGCGTAGGAGCCTGAGGAGCGCTGGCTCTTGCTCCATGCCATCCTCAGCGGATCTGCCACAAGGATGCCTTGTGCTAGCTCATCAGGAAACTGCATCCCAGTCCTCGGTCGGAAGCCGGGAAAACTCAACTGGAAAACTCAACTGGAACGTGAAGCGGGGAGGGGGGGCGAGCAGGAAAGCAGAGGATGGGTGTGGTGGATGGCAGGTGGGGGCGCCTGTGGGGTCAGAGCAGGGTGGGGGTGGGTTGCAGCCTGCTGTGGCTCTCAGGCGTGGGAGGAGTGAACCGTGGCCCCGCGTCGGAGCCAGGCACAAAACGAGAAACCTCTCCCGAGAGGGGCCATTAAGAGCTAACCTGGGCAGAATCCCTTTCACCGCAATTTCACGTGAAGCTGTGGATAATTCTCATGGTTTTGCTCAGACTTGGAGTCAGAGGGGGCTCGTTAGACTCACTGACACACGTCTCCACGTGCAGCTGCTGCTGCAGAGACAGGGTCAGGGAGCAACGTCTCCCGGTAGCAACCAGATACTCAAAACCAGACAGGATGGGCCCCAATGTTGAAAACATTTGGAACCGCATCATTTAAAACAAATACTGGGAAACATACAATTCAATATCCCAAGGGAAATTCTCCAGCTAACCTCCCAGATAACCTCGCCACTTCCCGGGGAACATGGGCTGCAGAGAGTGGAAGCTTTAGCCTCACCAACAGACAGCTTCACATACACCCTCACCCCAGAGCACAGCGCTGCTCCTGCAACCTCGGGAAGTGTGGACACCTGTCCCAGTCACAGTCAAGAATCTCTGGCAGTGCAAAAACATCATCCAGGTTTCTTTTCTTTTTTAAAGATTTATTTTATTTATTTGAAAGACAGTTACAGGGAGAGGTAGAGACAGAGAGAGAGGTCTTCCATCCGCTGGTTCACCCCCCCAGATGGCTGCAACGGCCAGAGCTGCGCCGATCTGAAGCCAGGAGCCAGGAGCCTCCTCCAGATCCCCCATGTGGGTGCAGGGGCCCAAGGCCTTGGGCCATCATGTTCCACTGCTTTCCCAGGCCGTAGCAGAGAGCTGGATTGGAAGAGGAGCAGCCGGGACTCGAAGCCGTGCCCGGATGGGATGCCGGCTCTTCAGGCCAGGGTGTTAACCTGCTGCGCCACAGCGCCGGCCCCTCATCCAGGTTTCTGCATATGAGGGGAACAAAGCTTCCTCTAGACCCTGTGTTCTGATTCTGTCAAAAGCCCATCTCAGTGCAGACTGAAGTGCATTTGGATAAGGCCAGATGCGAAGAGATGAGTCCAGGGCTGTCGGAGCCACCCGGCCAATGCGTGGGGCACGTGTTAGGGAGCAAAGTCTATGGAAGAAGCCAGCCCTGGGGACACTGGAGATAACAGCAGAAGGACTAAGCTCTCATGGCTGTCTGAGACTGCATCCAGCTGTTCCTGGAACCACCACACCTTGAACTTGACCATCGTGGGATTCCCGCTGGTGGAAGCCCATTGGCCTGGGATTCTGTTCCTGACAACCCACGTACTCACCGTTTCTCACCGTGTCCTAGGTCAGGAGCTAAAAGGCCTCCCAGCTACATCAGTAACCCTCTGAGACCCACTGTGAGCAGGTTTCTTTCCCAGGTCTCAGTTTCCCGCTCTCCATAACGAGGGGGTTGGTGAGATACCAGTGTTGCACCCTTGGTCCTCCAGTTCACAATCTCTGTGACAAGGGCTAGGAGTGTGACCTTGTCCACCAGTCACCTGGGAACATCACAGGTGCTAAGAGGCAGCACGTGTGCTTGTAGGGGCAGAGCCAAAGAGGTGAGGGCCTTAAGCATGGCATGGGATCAGCTGAGGTCCCAGTGCGGCCTCCATGAAGCCCTGCGTTGGGTCCTTTGGCCTCTGCCACTTGTTGTTCTGCACGGGGCCCCTCCAGCACCTACATTTCTTACTCCTCTAGCCATAGTCAGCTCGAGAGTCATTGAGAAACCCCAGGCATCAACTCCACTTGAGAATGTGTGCTTGGTAGATTGGCTAAGCCCATGGCATCCAGAACCCTGTTCTCGGTTTCTTTCTGCCTGTGTCTTTAAAAAGGAAGATTCTAGAAACCCAGGTAGAATGGCCACGTATACCCTGCAGATTCATCTCAGTGATGGGAAGACACCTTCCAGGTCTCTCCTGGGTCACACTTGCCTCTTAGCCTCGGCCACCTGCTTATCCCGCTGGTGTGGGGACGGCACAGAATGGACCCTCACATCCTGGCTATGGACCACGTAGGAACATGAGCTTCTCTGTCAAGGGACAGGGGCATGACCTTGAGCTGGTGACACATCTGGCTGGGTCTGACCTTCCTCCTCTGTCAGATGAGACACTCAGGATTGGCCCTGAGGCATAGTAGGTTAAGCCTCTGCCTCTGCCCATATGGATGCCAGGTCGAGTCCCGGCTGCTCCACTTCTGACCCAGCCCCCTGCTAATGGCCTGGGAAAGCAGTGAAAGATGGCCCAAGTGTTTGGGCCCCTGCCATCCACGTGGGAGACCCAGATGAAGCTCCTGGCTTCGGTCCAGCCCAACCCTGGCCATTGTGACCATTTCCAAAGTGAACCAGTGGATGGAAGATCCGTTTCTCTCTGTCTCTCCCTCTCTGTCTCTCTCCCTCTAACTCTTACTTTCAAATAAATAAATAAATCTTGCAAAATAGGGGAGAGGGCAAGATGGCGGAATAGGAAGGCAGCACACTGATAGTCCGGGGAGAGACAGTTTAATAAAAGTGGAGATACTGCAGGTTCAAGGAAGAGTAGGGGAAGAAACAGCAGAGGAAACTCTTCCGGAACTGGTGATTCA
>CM027388.1:8437983-8496133 GCA_015711505.1 Sylvilagus bachmani | reverse complement strand
TTGATGTGAATGCAAGGGGAGAGGGAGTGGGAAAGGGGAGGGTTGTGGATGGGAGGGAACTTATGGGGGGGAAGCCATTGTAATCTATAAACTGTATTTTGGAAATTTATATTCTTTAAATAAAAGCGTTATAAAAAATGCAAAAAAAAATTTAAAAAAATCTTACAAAATAATAAAACACTCCTTGAGGATGGAAGGGGGCAGGTCCCAAAGTGCTTAGCGCAGGGTTGGTGCATCACTACTGTTGGACCGGTGCCACCAGAACTGCTGAGAATATTCTGACCACAACTTGTGCTGGGGACAAGCTTCTGAGTAGGCCCCTCGGGGGCTTGCCTGGGGCTCAAACCACTGCCCCCATTCCTTCCTGTTACCCGGAGCATAGGACTGCACCTCCATTCTAGGTTTCAGGTTAAAATGTGCTGGTGGTAGACAAGAGCTCTGGTCTCCCCGCATCCACTTCTGAGCTGGACAACCCCAAGGTTCTTTAACTTCTTTTAGCCTCTTTTTTTGGTTGGAGCAGCCAGTTGTGCATCTGATCCACCTTGCTGTGTTGTCCCAGGATTTCAAGTGACCATGCAGCAGAATACTCCAGAAGGACCTTCTCCCAGATTGAGCTGCTCCATGGCTGGGGAGGTGGCCCTGGGCTTTACAGAGACTAACAGGGCCTGGCAATCAGCCAAACACCAAGCGAGGAACAGGAGAAAATGAAGGGCTACAGAAAGAGAAACCCCAAAACGTCTGGGTGCCGAGATGGAAACATAGCATCCCCACCAAGCAGCCGGAGATACTGGCTTCAAAGCTTTCAAAGCTCTCCTATGCAGACAAAACACACCTGGGGAGGGGACAGGGAGCCTTGCGGGCGGGCAGGGTCCCTCCACCCAAGCAACGCCACAGGACAGCCTGGGGCACCAGACATTGGTATTGTGGAAAGACTTGAACTTGACCCTCACCAGCGGCTCTGGGAGACCTTTTGCTACACCGAGCTATACAGCAATGGAGGCTATGAGGTGGGACTCAAGGGAGAGCAACGAGGCGTCTTCCCAGGGCCGCCAGTGCAGAGTTCTACAGACCAACCCTCAGCTCGGAGGCTGGAGGGCTGGGACCAAGGTGGGGACAGAGGTGGCTCCTTCTGAGCGCTGTGGGGAAGGTATGCTCCTGCCGGTCTGCTGTTTGCTTGGCACTCGTAGGCTCATGGACACCTCACCTGCCCTCTGGCTCAGACTTAGGGGGGCTCTCTGTCTCTCCAGTCTGCCAATTTCTCCCTCTTACAAGGAAGGACACAAGCTCTATTGCTCAGGCCCACTCTGCTAACCCAGTTCCACCTTGATTAGGAACCCTGTCTCCAAACACACTCCCATTCCAGGAACCAGGGTCCTGGCATGTGAATTGTTGGAGGACACAGTTCATTCACAACATAAACCATTTGCAACCACGTCCTTGATCCAGGTTCTGTGTTCAGGGCAACCCCACGAGGCTAGCGTTGACTACAAAATACGCTTTTGGGGGTCCTATTTAAAAGTGGGGCCCGTGAGGTCTTCGGTGTAGAACAAATTCTACGGGGCCTGGAGGAATCTCACTCCAGGAGCAAGCCACAGCCACAGCCACGGGAGCCCCAGCTCTGCCTCCTTCAGTGCCAATTTCACCTGCACAGGCTGAGGAGAGAGAGGACTCCAGGCAGGGGCGTTTGGCATTTTAACAGCTAGAACTTTCCGTTATCTAAAGGTGAGCTAGAAACCACCGAGAGACCTGAACTTCTCTCCGGGAGTTATGCAGTGAAGGGCATCTGGTACAGCAGCTAAGACCAGCAAGGGGCGCCTGGGTTTGAGTCCTGGCTCTGCGTCCGATCCCAGCTTCCACTCTGAGACATCGCAGTGGTGACGGTGGTGACGTTTGGGCCCTACCACGCATGTGAGAGGCCACACTGAGTATCCAGCTCCTGGCTTCAGCCCAGCCCAGCCCCAGCAGTTTTGGGCATTAAAGAGTAAATCAGTACACGGAGCGTTCTCTCTCTTTGTATCTCAAATCCAATTAATTAATTAATTAATTAAAAACAAAATTATGCAACGGGACAAGGATGATCGAGTTTGGAGCGTCGCTGGTTGGCACTGCATTGTGGGGTTCCCTTTGTGCCATCGTGGATGCCACGCCATGACCTCCAGTGACCTTTGGACACGTGGCCAGGGAGCTCTTGGAGATGGGAGCTAGAACAGGAAGGGGACTTGTCATCCCAGAGCCGCGCAGAGCGCAGAGTGTAGAGCTTTCGCTGCTGCAGAGACTTCTGGGAGCAAACGTTGCTCTGCTCGCCAGCATAGCCAGGGAGACCACCGGGTGCGGTGCTGGTGTGGAGGGGATGTTCTCAGGCACGGATGGCTTCCTCCCCACCGAGGCACCCACAGGCCTGGTTGACCATGAACTCCTTGTTCAAACCCAACAGGTTAGAGAGAGACAAGCGGCAGGGTTCTGGTTTGGGAGGGGATTGGGGAAGTGGCCCCCTCCCTGCTTGGCTGCTCGTCCTGCTTCTCCTCACCAAGGGAAAGGAGGTTACTGCACTGGTGGCTCAGCCCCTTCCTTCTGGGGTTTCTTGTACAGACGTGCGTGTCTTCTGGAATGTTCTGTCACTCTGAAGCTACCGGAGTTGCCTCCAGCCATGTCGACTCACCAGTTCTGCCTCTCAGGCTAACCATGGAGCTGAGATCTAGAGAGCTCACTGGGGACGTTCCTCTGGGTGAAGTCCCCTGGCCTCTGACTTCTCTGCCCAGAGCCTGGGTGGACACTTGTTGCATCAGCCGATCACTGTACCTACTTCTCAGCTGACTCTGAACACGGAAGAGATACGGGGTGAGCAAGCATCACCCCAAAAAAGCTCAAAGACAGACACCGAGGTCAGAGGGCAGAGGAGGAATGGGTCCCCTTTCTCAGGCTCTCACTGCGAGAGGAGGCAGAGGTGACAGGTAAACATCAGCACAGACACTGCAAGGATCAGAGCAGACGTCAGCGGGCACAGCCCAGCACACGCAACACGCGGTGCCTTGTAGCCGGAAGCTTAGAGCACTGAGGATTCTAGGAGGAAGAGTCTCTTCTCCCCTCTACCCCATTGCTTTGCAGAATTCTCTAAGCAAATTCTAAATGATGTCAATGAAAATCATGGATGTGGTTTATTTTGGAGAGAGAGGAGAGGAGGGCAGGGGACTTCTAAGAAACCATCACATCAGGATAATTGTTCCTGTGGATTTTTTTTAAAAAATGATTTATTTTTTATTTGAAAGGCAGAGTTATAGAGACAGAGGGAGATGGGAGAGAGGGAGAGAACTTCCTTATGGTAGTTTGTTCCCCAGATGACCAGAATGGCACAATGGCACAATGGCACAATGGTGGAGGCGGGGCCAGGGCAAAGCCTGGAGCCTGGAACTCCATCTGGGTCTCCCACGTGAGTGGCAGGGCCCCGAGCACAATGGGCCATTTCCTGCTGCTTTCGCAGGTGTGGTAGCAAGGAGCTGGATCAGAAGCCGAGCAGCAGGTGCACCAGCATCCAGCGCTGGCGGTGCAGGCGGCTGAGCCGCTGGCTCCTTTCCAGTGGATTTGCATGTTGTTTGCCTTAGGGTGAGCGTCTTAGGAAGGTTTGCACCTACAGTCTTTGTAGCTCAAGCGTGAAAGGTACTCTGTGTCTGAACCACACACGCTGGCACCTGCCGAGCAACCGTAGTATTAAGATCTAGGTAGATTCCAAGAAGAAAAACACTGGAGTCTGCAGTGAATGAGGGAGTCAGGGTGGCCGGATTCCTTCAGTTTTGTGACTTTCAATGTCCCTGTCTCTCAGCTGAGCTGCGGCTCAGGGTCTCTCAGCTAGGGGCTGTGCTTAAGGTTTAGGAAAAGCCAAAAACCTTTTTTTTTTTTTTTTGCAGCTCAAAGGACAGTTGACCCCTAGGAGCTCTTATATTCCAAGTGCAAGGACAGGCAGCAAACCTGCTAGACAATTCGCCAGGACAACACGCCATGTTGGCAGCAGAAAGCCTAGGGATGCAATTAGAATGCTAATGAAGGCAGCGAAGTACATGGATCGCACGGATCAAGGATGTGCCTTTCATGCCTCCACATCCCCGTGGGAGTTCCAGAGCTGTGAGTCACCGGGATTCGCTTCTGGGGGGGAGGAAACACGCTCGCCTCACGACAGACGCCTCCCCGTGCCTGCCGCTGCCCGTTCACGCCATCGCCGTGCCCCACCCGGGCCCTGCCAAGTGAGCCCAAAGACCAGCAGGCCCCAGTCCGGGGTGTCCGATCCTCCCTCCGCCTTTCCAGGCCTCCTGCTAGAATGGTTTCCCGTTGCAAAGGCGGTGGCTGCTCTGGACGGGTTTCACGGGGAGCACAGCGCCCGCCCCCCACCCTTGGATGCGCCTGTGTCTTATCTTCCGTGGAGGGAGCCTGCCGGCTGCAGCTTCTTCCCCAGGCAGCGCTGGAAGAGCCCGTGGCCCTCTGGCAGCTGGCCACCTTATCGCGTGGCACAGAAATCCCTCGGGAGCTCTGCCCGCAGGGCGCTGGGACCCAGTTGGGAGCGGCTTGAGATTCGTTTTTGATTCGTGAACCAAAACAATACAAAATAAAATCTTTCTTGTGACAGATGAGCTGGGAAACCCAGACCACCTCTCACAGAACCAACGCAAGGCAGGATTGCAAAGGCTGTTGAAGGCTGTGGGATTCAAGGGGGCTCGGGCTGGGGTGGAAAGAGGTGGGGACTGGCGGGACTTGGCTGAGCCCTTACCCTGTTCTCTGCCCCCGCCCCAACCCGACTGCTCAATGAGACAGAAGGCAGCGTGGGACTGGGGGAGGGAAGATGAAGATGGCTTCCCCAGGGATGGGAATTTGCAGCTGTTCCATATGCTGCAGAGAGCAGGTGCCCAGAAGCAGGTGCCAGCTCACCTGGTACATGCGGCAGTGCTAAGCTCCCACAAGGCAGTAACAAGCGAGGGCCACTCTTGGAGGTGTCAAGAGTGCTCAGTTAAGGACTGTCCTAACCAGAAAGTTTGAGCCCTAAATGCAACTATCCATAAAGGCTTAATCCTCTTAACCACAAAATACACAGAAGGCCAGGCTCGCTCACTGTCATGTGCCACCTGCTCACTCCCAAGTTCGCAGGTGCTTCTGCCCTGTCTCCTGCGTGCCCCAGTCCCCCAGGCCGGCTCAGCTGCAGGGAGGGAGCTGGGCCCGCACCTGCCGGTGCATGGAGTTGCAGTGCAGCATCTTACAGACCGCACGCTGCAAGGTTTGTGCCCACGGGTGTGGTGCGCCCTTGTGGGAGGCCCTGCTCCTCCCGCTCAGCAGTCTGGCTTGTTCTTTGGCCCTGAACTTGGTGGATGGGTAGCAATTTGGGTCTGATTAGTGCCTCCGGCATTTGGCCAGCCTGACTGCGGGAGATTGGCCAAAACGTGAGCACACAGTGGCTGCAACAATGCAGGAAATGCCCCCTTTATCTCTTTTGTTCCTCACAGCCCCTGGATGGGGGTGGGCAAGGCGGGTAATGACCAGCGCCGCAACTGGCCCTTGGGGCACCTCAGGGACTTGGCAAAGAAGCTCCATCTTTGGGATGGGGTGGGGGAAGGACAACTGTGGCTCAGCAGGGACTCAGCTGGCCCTGTCCTTCAGCTGGGACCCCCTGTGCAGCCCACAACCTGCTCAGCAGTGGGTATTATCTCCATTTCTAGGTGGAGAAATTCAGGTTTAAAAGTCTCATTAACTTGTGAGATCACTTCTCTTGTAGATGGCCTAGCTAGTAGGGCAGGCATTCTCCTCTCCCTCTCCCTCTCCCTCTCCCTCCCCCTCCCCCTCCCCCTCTCCCTCCCTTTTAGATAAAATGAAAGGTCCAGTGATCCCCTTAGCTCTCCTTCCTAACTCGCCTCCTAGCTGTTCGTCAGTGGATGTGTGATTCCTTTTTGTTAAAAACAATTAGAATTAACCTGAGCACCCCCTTCTCCCCTCTGCATCCCAAATGTCCTTTTTGCTGAATCAAGTGAGAGTCCACACCATGAAGCCGACTTCACGTGAGATCCGACTCACGCTGTAAAATTCCCTGGCATTTAATTCTTTGAGACTCGCACACTGCAGCTGCAAACCATTAATTTGTGTTAAAATCTAAACACAGCTGGATGAGAGTGCCATAAATCACTGCTTCCCACGCTGCGTTCCTCAGCACACTGACACCCTCGGACCATGGCCTCCGAGCTCCCTGGAGACAGTGGAGGCACAGCTCACCGGACTCTGTCCCAGCATTTCAGTGGCTGCAGGACTGTGAGGGCAGCAAAGAAAACAACGCACCTGCAGCCAGGAAGGCGCCAGCCCCCAGCAGCCTGGGACGCTCGCGTGGAAGCAGCCCAGCCCAGTATTCTGCAGGATGAAATCCTGCCCATGCCCCATTCACTTCACAGGCGGTGCCAGCCTCCCCTGACCCCAACCTCGACCCCGAGGAAGACACCCTCGGGAATTCTCTCTGCCTAGGGACAAGCGGGCTATCCAGCCTGATACCACTGGGTAATGAAACCTTGGGAGGAATTTTACCCATTTCACATCCAGCAAACTCTCCATCCAGTCTAAACATAAACATGGCTCTCTCTCTCTCTCTCTCTCTCTCTCTGGCTCTGTCTGGAGAGGTGCCCGTCCATTCTGAGGGATGCCCTAGCCCATTAAACCTCCTCCCTTGCTGACCACTCCTCTCTGTCTCAGGCCTGAATTCTTTCTTGTACGAAACAAAACCCCCTGCTTCAGCCGTCTCCACACACATCATGGCCATGGCGCTGTACTTGCAAGTTCCCAGGAGTGCGGCTGTTTCTGGGACCACCCGTTGGGATTATACAGGGTCCTAGAACACACTAACAGGAGTTCAACACGACTTTAGTTTTGGTTTATTATTTTATTTTATTTAGACATTTATCATTAGCATAGTGGGTTATGCTGCTGCCCGCAGTGCTGGCATCCCATATGGTCATCAGTTCGTGTCCTGGCTGCTCCACTTCCAATCCAGCTTCCTGCTAATGTGCCTGGAGTAGCAGTGGAAGATGGTCCAAGTGTTTGGGCCCTGCACCTATGTGGGAGACCTGGAAGAGTCTCCTGGCTCCTGGTTTTGGCCTGCCCCAGCCCCAGCTGTTGTGGCCATTTGGGGAGTGAACCAGTGGATGGAAGACCCCTCTCTGTCTCTGTGTGTCTCCCTCTCTCCCTCTCTTTGTAACTCTGCCTTTCAAATAAATAAAATACAATCTTAAAAATAAAACCATTTATTTGAGAGGCAGAGAGGCAGGAGAGACAGAGAGTTCCCACCCATTGGTGCCCATAATGGCAGGGACTGGGCCAGGTGAGACTAACAGTCAGAAAACTCAACCCAGGGCTCCCAGGTGAGAGGAGCAATTCCAGGTACTGGAGCTACCACTGCCTCCCCCCAGCTCTGCCTCAGCAGGAAGCTGGGGTCAGAGCAGGAGGCACGACTGAACCCAGGCACTTTGATGATGGGTGCAGGTATCTTATCCCCAAGGTCAAATGCCTGCCCGCCCCAGTTTGTTTATCTAAATGCATTTATTAGGATTCTAAATTCAAGCCTTAGGAAGCCTTAGGAAGCCAGCATTGCTTCCTGGACTGAAATTATTTGCTGATCCCAAGTGCTGACAGTGTTGCCACAGCTGCTAAAGTCCCGCCCCCCCCCCCCCCGACTCCACGGCCCAGGCCTTCCCCCTCGGGAGGGCTCTGTCCATCAGGGGCACAGAGAGGCACATGGACTAGTGTGGCCCATGGGCTGTGCCCCCAGCCCCGGGGAAGAGCCACCATAGCTGTTTGGGGACTGGGGTGGGGGTTCTGTGAGTGACAGCAGGGAGAGGATGGCAGATGCCACCCTGCATGGGCTGAGTCCCTCACGTGCCTGGAAGGCAATGGCGTAGAATTGGCTCTGTGATGTGAGAGGTTGAGGGTGCCCTGGGGTTTTGCAGAAAGCCCCTGGGGACCGGGCTGGCCTCAGGCACACCCTGCCATCCCTGCGGACGAACCCTGGGCCTGGTCTAACGCCTTGGCTGTTCTGAAATTCGTACTGAGGCCTGACCCACAGGCCGGCTTTTTCATCTTGCAGGGACAGTAGGAGCCGGCTCTGATGGGGAGCTGGTCCTCCCACAGGCATCGTTTGGGGGACCCACCGCGTGCCACGCACTGGATTGGGCATGGCAGGGTGGGGTTCCTGCAAGGACTGCTAACAGGATGCAGAAGACAGACAGACACTGACAGACAGACCTGACGCTCCCTGCGGTGCGGACTAGGAGAGCGCAGACGGTGCCCGGGGCCTTCTGGTCCTCAGGCGTGGAAGCGCCTGTGCCACGACTCCTCAGGCTGTCAGCAGAGAGCTCTGCACCACGCATCACCACGCTCAGCAGCCCGCAGCCCTCACCCAGGGAATCCATGGGGCGGGAGCAAGGCGTCTCCGCCACACACAGGCCATCACTCTCACGCCAGGTTTGCATCCGTCAAGGTCGCTCGTCACGTGGGCCGGTTCCTGGCAGCTCCCTAACGGAGCCAGGTGGGCCGGACACAGTGATAGGTTTTATTTCTCAGGGAAAGCTGAGCTTCCTCCTCTGCTCATTGAAAGGGCCGGGTCTCCCCAGCCACGAGAATACTGCTCGGCACGCACCAGCTGATCTGAACCGGAGCCCAGATCCGGACGGTTTCAGGCTATGGGTGGGTGGTCAGCATGTCCTTGGAGGTGACGCCTTTGCACTTGCCCAGGGACCACTAGGATGCCCGTTACAAATGCACACTCCTGCCCCGCCCCCGGAATCTTTGTTGCTATTCCTGTTTGCTCCCCGATGGTTTGTAAACACGTGAACATTGCAAAGCTCCCTGGGAGCCTTCACAAACATGGGGCAGCGGTCACTGGGGTCAAGGAGTGAATGATCCCTACATTCACACCGAGCTCTGGAGCCCACTGCACTCTGGGAGATGCCCTTGTAGGAGAAGCCAGAGTTGGGACCCCCACCCCACCAGAAGGCATCTGTGGGTCTCCTGGCGGGGACAGGACTCAGGCACAGCGACAGAGCAAAGGAGGTAGCACCAAGTCACAGCGAGAGTGTGTGGGTCAGGGAGGTCTGGGCTAAGGCCCCAGGAGCCGCCGGGCTTCAGGAAAGTCCTCAGGGAACAGGGGCACTCAAGGGGTGGCAGACAGGAAGGGCCTCCAGGCCTGGCACCTGCCACAAGAAAGGTTACACTCACACCTGTCCCCAGGGCTCCATCACACCTGTCCTCAGGGGGCTCCACATACCTGTCCTCAGGGGGCTCCACATACCAGTCCTCATGGCTCCATCACACCTGTCCTCAGGGGGCTCCACATACCTGTCCTCAGGAGCTCCATCACACCTGTCCCCAGGGCTCCATCACACCTGTCCTCATGGCTCCATCACACCTGTCCCCAGGGCTCTATCACACCTGTCCACAGGGCTCCCTCACACCTGTCCTCAGGGCTCCATCACACCTGTCCCAGGGCTCCATCACACCTGTCCTCAGGGCTCTATCACACCTGTCCTCAGGAGCTCCATCACACCTGTCCTCATGGCTCCATCACACCTGTCCCCAGGGCTCCATCACACCTGTCCTCATGGCTCCATCACACCTGTCCCAGGGCTCCATCACACCTGTCCTCAGGGGGCTCCACATACCTGTCCTCATGGCTCCATCACACCTGTCCCCAGGGCTCCATCACACCTGTCTCCAGGGCTCCATCACACCTGTCCACAGGGCTCCATCACACCTGTCCTCAGGGCTCCATCACACCTGTCCCCAGGGCTCCATCACACCTGTCCTCATGGCTCCACATACCTGTCCTCAGGAGCTCCATCACACCTGTCCTCATGGCTCCATCACACCTGTCCCCAGGGCTCCATCACACCTGTCCTCATGGCTCCATCACACCTGTCCCAGGGCTCCATCACACCTGTCCTCAGGGAGCTCCACATACCTGTCCTCAGGAGCTCCATCACACCTGTCCTCATGGCTCCACATACCTGTCCTCAGGAGCTCCATCACACCTGTCCTCATGGCTCCATCACACCTGTCCTCAGGGCTCCATCACACCTGTCCCCAGGGCTCCATCACACCTGTCCTCAGGGCTCCATCACACCTGTCCCCAGGGCTCCATCACACCTGTCCTCAGGGGGCTCCACATACCTGTCCTCAGGGGGCTCCACATACCTGTCCTCAGGGGGCTCCACATACCTGTCCTCAGGAGCTCCATCACACCTGTCCCCAGGGGCTCCATCACACCTGTTCCCGGGGCTCCATCACACCTGCTGTCCAAGGGCTTCTGCTTTAGCTCTAACTTGAAGAAAAGGCTCCACGGTTACAGAAATGCTTTAGGCTAGGGACGTTCTAGGGTTCAGGAAGAAGGAGACTGGGGTGAGCATCAGTGATGGAAGAAGAAGAGAACCTGGACCTGGGCCTCAGCTGGCCAGGTCCTCCCCGATCCTGGCCCTGTCTCCCACGGTCAAGTTCATCTCAGGCCAGGCCCGTCCCGGCTCACCACTCCCAGGCACTGACGTCTGCCCCTTCCCTATGGCAGGGCCCCACATGTGCCCTCCTCCCTGTGGGTCCTTCAGGAGGGTGTCCCGGTCTCACCACCAGAGTCCTCGCCGTGCCACCCTTAGCTCCCTCTGTCCCAGCACCCTTCCTTCCTGGCTCTCTGCACCGCGGTTTCCTGCTGCCGCCTGCTCAGTGTCTGCGCTCCCTGTGGGAGACACTCCTGTGCCCTGTCCCTGCCCTGCCCGAGCACTGGACACCACACCTGGCAGAGAGCAGGCTCTCTCCACTCCCCGGATGAGTGAACCTGTGCCGGCTGCAGAGGCAACAGAGAACATTCGAGTGGGAGAGACAAGTTCATCAGAGGCAGTGAGAAGAGGGCCAGGCTTTGCTGATGTCACCTTTTACATTTTTATTGTAGGTTCTGATGAAGGATGGAAACTGAGACCGAAGTTTCTTAATTAATGATTAATGTACGGGGCCAGTGCTGTGGCTACCTCCTGCAGTGCCGGCATCCCATACGGGCATCTGTTTGAGTCCCAGCTGCTCCACTTCCGATCCAGCTCTCTGCTATGGCCTGGGAAAGCAGTGGAAGATAGCCCAAGTCCATGGGCCCCTGCACCCATGCAGGAGACCTGGAAGAAGCTCCTGGCTCCTGGCTTCAGATCAGCTCAGTTCTGGCCGTTGCAGCCAACTGGGGAGTGAACCAATGGATGGAAGACATCTCTCTCTCTCTCTCTCTCTCTCTGCCTCTCCTTATCTCTGTGCAACTCTGACTTTCAAATAAATAAATCAGAGATGGAGGCAGACAGAGAGAAGTCTTCCATTGGCTGGTTCATTCCCCAAATGCCAACAACATCCAATGCTGGGCCTGCCTGGAACTCAGTCTGGGTCTCCCACATGGGTGGCAGGGACCCAAGTATTTGGCCCCCACCTGCTGCCTCTTAGGGTGCAGGAAGCTGGAATCAGAAGTGTAGACAGGATCTAAACAGACACCCTGATACGGGATGTGGGTGCCCAAGCAGTGCCTCCACCACTGAACCAAATGCTCTCTCTTGCTGTAGCTCTGAACAAACACTGGTATGGCACCTTTAAGGTGCCAGAGCCACTGCGGTGAGCAGGACGGGTAAGACCCCCACCCTGGTGGAACGGGCATGCCTGTGCACAGAGGTAAAACAACAGACCCGACAAATGAAGGTGATGATGTAACCTGTTAGAAGGTGAGACGTGCTGAGAAGAGAAAAATAGAGCCAGGCCGGGGGTGGGGGGGAGTCGAAGGGGGTCTACAGGAGGCCAGGAGCTAACCCTACAGAAGTCAGGAGAAAGATTCCCCAGAAAGAAGGAGCAGACACGAAAGAATCCTGCAGCTGTTTCTTTAAGGAACAGAGCAAGAGGCCGGAGCAGCTGGTGTGGGGTGTGTGTGGGAGATGGAGGATGAGAGGAGAGGTCTTGGTTAAGGATGGGCCAACTCGTGCTGAGCTCCGTGGGCCTGTGCTGTCCAATATGGTAGCTATGGGCCCCGCGTGATTGTTTGCCTTTAAATGAATTCAAACAAAATAAAACCTCGGGGGCAGTCCCTCATTTGCATGAGCCACATTTCGAGTGCTCAGTGGCCACATGTGGCCAGTGGCCGCCATGTTGGACAGTACAGATCTGGTACATTCTCACCACAGCAGAAAGTGTTGGGTGGGCAGCACCATTACAGACGAGAGTTTTTGCCATTAGTGGGGAACCAGGGAGGGTCTGAGCAGAGGAGTGATGCTCTCATAGTCTGGGCAGGCAGGAGTCAGTGCTGGGACACTGTCATGGCCGTCACAGGAAGAATCAGCGGTTGAGTTGTCAGCTCTCGGTTTCTACTATGAATTCCTGAAGCAGGCTGCTTGTAAAGGAAGAGAGATTCCGTTAGTTCTCAGTCTTGAAGATTCAACATGCAAATGGCACAGGTCTTACAGCGGATGCCGGAGCACAGACAGCGGAAGTGTCACACACACATGGTGGGCGGAGAGGGTCACCGGACCCAAACTCAGCTTCATAAAGAGCCTCCCCAAGAACTCAAGAGGTCACAGGACAGCCATCGTCTGAGGGCACGTTGCCCCCAAAAGCACCTCCCTGGGGACCAAGGGTTTCAAATGGGCTCAGCCAAGCCATGGTAACGAAGAGGACTCTGGTCAGGGCAGCAGCAGGGAGCTGGTGAGAAGCAGTCAGCTCTTGCTGTGAGTGGAGACTGGCGGGACTTGCTGAGGACTGGATGTGGAACATGAGAAAGGAGAGAGAGAGGGGGACGGGGTCCAGGATGACGCCTGTGTGTGCGTGGCTGGAGAGGTGGCCGTCTCCTGAGAACAAGAAGGCTGTGGGTAGGGCAGCTTTGGGGCAGGGAGGGAAACTGGGATATTTGGGGGGGTGACGTCTGCTGGGCACCCAAGTGGAGATGTTGAGTGGGCAGCTGGATGTATGAACCTGGTGCTCCAGAGAAAGGTCTGGACTGGAGATGTCTACACACGTTTGGCAATTGTCAGGAGGTAGATGGTGACAGAAACCCAGGCCTGCGTGCACTCACCAAGGGCATGAACACAGGAGGAGACACGAGAAGGGGCGGATGCCTTGAGGAAGGCTTTGAAAAGATTCTCCCATCAGCCATGGGCATCTCTGGGGGGATGTTCAGAAAGCGTTGCATGAGCCCACCCCGACTGCTCTCCAATTTCTTATTTCACAAGCTACAGAGAGAAGCTCACCCGCTATGGGAAGTAAGCTCCCCCCACCAAGACCACCTGCCCACCAGAGGACGGACTCAGAAGCATGAAGGAAGCAGAGAGAGGTGTTTATTGATTCCTGGTCTAGAGAGCAGTGACCAGCAGGCGGGAGCTGGTGATGCTCTCAGAAAATCCTGTCCTCTTATCCCTATCACGCAGAGGTCGCTCCCCTCAGTTTCTCATTGGCTGAGCCCTCGGGAGGCACAATCGAATTGAGATATGACACCTACAGCAAGTGGAGGGGGAGGCCATGGGGGTCGGGCACTGCTGGGCGGGCAGGGTGGGGGCAGCAGAGGTTACACTGTGGTCGCAGCAAAATCCATTCGTTCTGATCAGTTCTGAGAACTGACACGTGAGAGAAGCGTGTAGGAAGCAACTGTGGTTGCACAAAGCTGATAGAGAGAAAGTTAGAAATTAGCACACGCGTGTGTGTGCGTGCGTGTGTGTGTATGTCTGTGTGTGAGAGGGCCATGAGGACAACACAAGTTTCTTCTGAAAGGAACATAACAACCTTGGAAGCCCAGCTTAGAAGAGGCCCGGGATTTTGTACTACGAAGTCCTGCCCACACTCCAAGAGCCTTGCAGATGACCCCAACCCTCCCCAAGGAAAGCCCCCTAGGGGAATCGCCTCTGCCCAGCGCCAGGTGGGCTCCCCAGTCTGATGACACTGGACAGTAAAACCGGGGAGGAATTCTACCTAATTCCCACTCAGCAAGCCCTTTGTCCAGAGTGGGGGGAGGGCAGTGGGAAGAACGGGACCCCATTCCCTTAGAAACCCATCTAAGTGTAAACCAGGCGCACTCTCTCAGATCCTGTCCAGAGAGGTGCCCGTCCATTCTGACAGGTGCCCAGCATCATTAAACCTGGCCACGTTCTCCGTACTCCTGTCTCTCGCCCGAATTCTTTCTTGTGCAAAGACAAGAACCTGTCCCACTCACCTCCACTAAGAGAGCTCATCACTTCATCAACTGTGGCTTTTTATTGTTTTTCCACTTATCCCCCCTGGCAGCCGGGGACGAGACCCTGGCATCATGGCCGTGCTCGGGCTAAGCTAAGTTCTGACACAATGCACCACTGGGTCGGTTACTTCTCACACCGCCATGGCCGGCAAGGCTCCACAGCCCCACTCTTCCCCTATCTCATCCCCTGCTCATTCTACACACACCCCTGGCTCGCGGTTCTGCAGCCACAACCCAGCCTCCTTGCAGTTCCTCCAACACACGGGAAAAGTCTGGCCCAGGGATGTGGCCCAGGCTGTCTGCTCAGTCCCGAGCGCTCTTCCCCTGCATAGCTGGAGCTCTCCCACCCCCTTCCCTCCCCGGACCGCTTCCCTGACCACCCACATCCCCCGGTCTGCCTTACATCCCCCGCCCCGCAGGACCTGCCCCTCCACCTGACACAGGGTCACCCTGCTCCACTCAGGGACTGTCCCCCCATACTGCAAGGCAGCCTCACGGGCAGGGAATTTATTTTCCCAGTTTGTGTCTCTGTAAACGTCTATATTGAAATAATCAGCCTAGGAACGTGCCCCTAGGACTGCAGCCCAGAGACTGCGAGGGGATGACAGAGAGAAGCAGAGGACTGGGCTTTGGCCCCGAGAGCTCCCTGCCTCGGGCAAATAAGGACTTCTCACCCCCTCTGGGGATTTAACTGGAGAGAGAGGATGGGGTAGCGAACCAGGGAGCAAAACCCGGCGAAGAGCTGACTTGCTGTTTGCAGAAGAACCTCGGTGTGGCTAGCGCCTCTTGGAAGACAGAGCAGAGGGCCATATGTCAGCCCAGCTGGGAGATGACGGCGGCTCCTCCTCCTCGTGCTCCCGCCTCATTTTCCTTTCGGCTGTCACTTCAAATGCTGCCCTCTCTGACTTCCTTTAAATAGCCAGGGTAGAAACATAGCAGGGCCGGTATCACGCTCGGCTTTGAAGCCAGCGCCGCCCGCACAAGCGACTCAGCACCACCCGTGCGTCTCTGGCTTCTCATGTCTGACCCCGGGCTGCGGGGACTGTGGCTCCTGGCAGGGGCACAGCTCCTGGGAGGCGGAGACAGGGAGGACAGAGAGGATGCGGGCTGCCGGACAATGCTCCCATCTCCTCTTTCTTTTAAGAAAATGACGGCAAAATGATCCTGTTGGGGAAATTGGCCGATTATTTTTACAATGCGCTGCTGTTGCCCTCCAGGTGCGAGGTGCAGACGAGCGGACGGCAGGCAGGCTGGCCGGCTCCTCCGTGTCCAGCACAAAGCCACGTTTCTCACGATTGCGGCAAATTGCTCACCCGCCCCGGCGAGGGCTTGAAAGGGAAGGGAAGCCCCACAATACGCAGCGTTCCGTGGCTTTGTTCTCGCAATTACCCCAGGCGCTGGAAATACGCTCCGATCTCATGAGTTAAGGAGCGGGGATAGACCGGCAGCCGGCTCCAGCCCCTGGCTGAGTCAGGGGGCCTGTTGGGGCCGGGGAAGGGGTTCTCAGATCATAGCCGACGCGGTTTTATCTGGAGGACGTAGGCGGCTTTCTGAGGCTCCGAGGCTCTAACCAGGATCACCATCGTCTTTAGAAGCAGCTTCACAGAGGAGGGGAACGAAATGTGCTTTAGTATCTCTGGAGGGCGGAGGCACTCGATCCCGGGCAGTTGGGGAAGGGAGGTGGGGTCAGGCAGGGCAAAGGGGCTGAACCATCAACTGAGAAACATCAGCTGAGAAACATCAACTCCAGGGGCTGGCGCTGTGGCACAGCAGGTTAACATCCTGGCCTGAAGTGCCGGCATCCGATACGGGCGCCTGGGAGGCCATAGGCCATGTCCCTACCACCCATGTGGGAGACCTGGGTTGCATTCTTGGCTCCTGGCTTTGGACTGGCCCAGCCCCAGGTATGGGAGGTACAGGGGGAGTGAGTCAGTGCATGGGAACTTGCCTCTGTCTACCCATCTGTCTTTCTGCCTCTCAAATAAGAGAGAGAGAGAGAAAGAGAGAAAGAGAGAAAGAGAGAAAGTGAGAAAGAGAGGAAGGAAGGAAGGAAGGAAGGAAGGAAGGAAGGAAGGAAGGAAGGAAGGAAGGAAGGAAGAAAGAAACGGTTAAAAAGGAATTCTGGGGCTGGCACTGTGGCGTAGCAAGTCAAGCCACTGCCTGCAGTGCCGGCATCCTATATGGGTGCTGGTTTGTGTCCCACTGCTTCACTCCCAATCCAGCTCTCTGCTGTGGCCTGGGAAAGCAGCAGAGAATGGTCCAAGTGCTTGTGCCCCTGCACACATGTGGGAGACCCAGAAGAAACTCCAGGTTCTTGGCTTCAGACTGGCCCAGCTCCGACCATTGCAGCCATTTGGAGAGTGAACCAGCCGATGGAAGACCTCTCTCCGTGTATCTTTCCCTCTCTCTTTCTCTGTAACCCTGCTTTTCAAATAAACAAATAAATCTTTGGAAATACAAAGAAATCGCACATCAGTCCTCTGTTGGGTGGCAGGCGGGCTCCTGGACAGCAGCTCCAATTGTATTTGCAGCAGAGGAAGAGCTGAGCATCTCTGAATTCACTCCTGCGAGTCAATCATTTCAATATTTTTGGACACAATGGCAGGTGCTTTACACAGTCATGGTTTATTTTTACCTTGAAGAGCTCTGTGTGACGCAGGTCCCCCGTGCAGGTGTGCGAGTTGGCGTGGCTCCCGGAAGCTTGCCCCCCTCCCAGGTCCCAGTCCCCCACGCCGCCTCTCTTCTTTGCTTGTCCATGTCTCCCACCCCTCCCCTTGACGTAGACACCGAGATCCAGGAGACAGTGTCGGAATTGGTTGCGTAGAGCGCATCCTCGAGACGGGCTCACCTGTGGCAGGTGAGCTGGCCCTGGAGGGAGAGCAGCAGTGCCATGGCCAGCCTCACCCCTGGGAGTCGCTGATGACTCCTGCCCCTCCCCAGACAGGGGAGGGGCAGAGCGGTCAGAGCCCTGATGCGGGGGCTGCCTCCCTCCTCCCCTCCCTGCTCTCTAGAAATGCACACATGGGAGCCTGGGGAAGGCCTGGAGGGGCCCTGGTGGTGCTGGACAGTGCCTCTAGCGAGACCGAATCCTGCTGGCCCCAGCGTCTGTGCCAGGGACTCCTGCCAGCTTGCACCCCAACTCTGAGCCACCGGCGGGGGCCGAGGAGGGGGACTGGCAGTAAGAGAGGGGCATGGAAAGAACCAGGAACATCACAAGACTGCTCCTAGCAGGTGTCTTCATGATAGCCCCAAACTGACAACAGTCTCAATGCCCATCCACAAGGGGACGGACAGACAGGTGGTAGCAGAGCCTGTGGCAGAACGGGACAGAAGCGGCAAGGAGCTACTGTTAGGGCCAGGATGACAAAACACCATAGACACAAAGGCACAGGCACAAAATTCAGTGTGGGATCAGGGCCAGCAGGGCTGGGTCCTGGGGAGAGCCCTTCCTGACTTGCACATGGGCTTCCCCTGGGAGAGACACAGAGCTCGCTGGCATCACACTACAAGGGTATTCATTACATCATAGGCCCACTCGCATCTTGCCTTAAAGACATTCCAAAGGCTCCGCCTCCAAACACCATCACACAGGCGCTTGGGGCTCCAACATAGGAGTTTTCTGTCATGGTGAATATGGAAAACAGGATAGATTCCCAAAAGAATACTACGTTAAATGAAAGAAAACGGACAAGAGAGAGTGCACGCCATATCATTATTCTAAATGGAGTTCTGGAATATGCAAAACTGATCTCTAGTGATGGAGATCAGGGCACAGTTGTCCTTGTGGGGGTTGGGCAGTGACTGGGAAAAGACACGTGGGGGGCTTTTGGGGTGTTGGGGGGCCGGTGTGCAAGCAAGCAATTCTCACTGACCTGTGATAACATTACACTTCTGAAGGACTAGCATTAGGGATCAATGCATATGGCTGTAGCAGGAGTGTTAGGAGACTTGGAAAGAATAAAGAGAGTCTGTGTATGCATGTGTGTGTGTGTGTGTGTGTGTGTGCATCCACCTCCATAGTAACATTAACTCTTCACACACACACACACACACACACAGACCAGTGCTAGTGACACAGCTGGAGGACAGGTGGAGGTGTCAGTCTGACTGGATCAAGGCACGCCCAGAAACCTGGCAGGCCATCACTCGTGGGCAGGTCCGTGAGTTTGCAGAGGCCCTGGGCATGTGAGGCTGAGTGGACTGGGGGGAAGACCTGTCCTCAGGGTGGGTGGCACCATGCATGCACGGAGCTGGGGGCCCAGAACAAAACCAGAGGAGGGGAGAATGCACCTGTCTATCTCCCAGGTGCAGACAATTCCTCCTGTCCCGACCCTGGACATCAGCACTCCAGGATCCCTGGCCCTGGACTCCACAACTCACCCTGGCAGCCCCTTGGGTTCTCAGGCCTTTGGATATCCTTTGAAATGGATGTCAGCTGAAACCCTCCTCCCAGGGCCTTGGAACGAGGCCTGAGCCACACCATGGACAGCCTAGGGTTTCTGGCCTGCAGGTGGGTTGTCACGGGGCTCTCAGCCTCCCTAATTGCATGAGCCATTCTCTTAATAAATCCCTTCTCATCTGCCTGTCTATCCATCTATCCATCCATCCACCCATCCATCCATCCATCCATCCATCCACCCATCCACCCACCCATCCATCTACCCATCCATCCACCCATCCACCCACCCATCCATCTACCCATCCATCCACCCATCCATCCATCCATCCATCCACCCATCCACCATTCATCCACCCATCTATCCATCCATCCACCCATCCATCCATCCATCCATCCATCCACCCATCCATCCATCCACCCATCCATCCATCCATCCATCCATCCATCCATCCATCCACCCATCCACCCATCCATCCATCCACCCATCCATCCACCCATCCATCCATCCATCCATCTATCGATCCATCAGTTCTGTCTCTCAGGAGGACCCTGACTGTTCCACCACATCAAGGAACCAAAGGACAGCACATCTCAGCCCCTCTGTGGGAACCCCATAGGTCTATGTACCAAAGGGGTAAGACCATGCCAGTGCTGCTGGGGGCAGACAAGTTGACGGGGCCAGCTGGACCCAAACCAGCCTGGGAGACGGGTGTGATTCAAGTGCCGTCTCCTCTGGAGTGACATCTTAGAGCGTGTAGCTTTTCTTTTCAAGGAAAGACATTGTGATTGTGTACTGCTGCAGAACTGAACTGTGACTGACAATTCACAGTCTACATAGTTGATTTCATGACTTTTGAACATTGGACCAGCACACTCAAAGCTGTAGGAAAATGCTGTTCCTCTGGGAAGGTCGAGGGTGTGTGGCTTTTCCTCCTTCCTAGCAGCTGGGAGGCTCCCAAGGAGAACGGCAGAGCCGAGGATGGGAAGTCTGATTTCAGAACAGTTCCGGGCGAGCTTTTCTCTGTTGCTGGACCACTATCGGTGCTCATCTTATGATCCAGCCAGGGGTGTGGCATGGCCCAAGGCTCCATGTTTACCAGCTGTGTGGGCTTGGATACATTCATTCTCTTTGCCATTTGTGAAATGGACCTGTGCCCACCACTGATGGCTGCTCAGGGGAGGAAATGAGACATTCTTAGGGTGAGCATTTGACCTAGCAGTTAAGATGCTGGTGAAGAGACCCACGTCTTCTATTGGAATAGCTGAGTTTGACACCCAGCTCTGGCTTCTGGTTTCAGCTTCCTGCCAGTGCAGACCATGGGAGGCAGTGGTGAGGGCTCAAGTACTTGGGAGACCTGGATTGAGTTCCTGTCTCTTAGCTTCAGCCTACCCCAGCCCTATCCATTGTGGGCCTTTGGAGAGTGTATCAGTGGATGATCTCTGTCTGTCTTTTTGTCTCTGTCTATCCATCTGTCTCTCTCTTTCTCTGCCTTTCAAATAAATAAATTAAACAATAATTAAATGAGGAATTGTTTAGCCTCAGATCCGGGCTGTAAGAGCTTCATGTATTTCTGCCACTCTTGATAGTTCATCTGATTGCAACAAACTGCTCTATCTTCGTGCAGTTTATTAAGTATGGCCACTCACCTAGCCATTCATCCTTTCCTCATTCAATACATGTGTATCGAACACTCACACCATACTTAGGACCTGGGTTGAGTCCCCTGAAGACAGCACACATAATTTCCTGGGTGTGCTGTAGCAGAGCTCAGCAGAAGTCATGGGTCTGAGGGAGCGTCCCAAAACCAGCAGGTGGGATGGAGCCATGGCCAGAGGATGGGCTTTCGACACACCTGCACAGCCCAGCCTTCGTGGCTCTGTACAGGACGCTCCTCGGCCATGCATGGTCTTTGCCCTTCTTCCTACCAGTCCCAGCCCTTCAAGAATCACCTCAATCCCTGTCCCATCTGTGAAGTTGCTGCTCACTTGAGCGGCTTTTGCTTAAACCCTGGTGAGATCCTGTGCAACTTGGAGTCTAAGCCATACAACAACCAGGGCGCATACTGGCTAATCTCCACGCAGCTTGTGCACCTTAGCTCCTCAATGCAACCCTCAGCCCAGCAGAGCAGGAACTGCCTACTCTCCTGTGTGACCGTCATGATGCGGTGTGACCATTTGCCGCCTGCACTTCCATATGGACATCCTACCATGGACCAGACATTGGCACAAGCAGTGCACGGGGCAGAGTGGTGTGGCCAAGACCTTGAGAGTTGAATCACTGGGTGATTTTAACAAATCTTTTTTTTTTTTTTTTGACAGGCAGAGTTAGACAGTGAGAGAGAGACAGAGAGAAAGGTCTTCCTTCCGTTGGTTCACCCCCCCCAAATGGCCACTACGGCCGGCACACTGCACCGATCTGAAGCCAGAAGCCAGGTGTCTCCTCCTGGTCTCCCATGCAGGTACAGGGCCCAAGCACTTGGGCCATCCTCCACTGCACTCCTGGGCCACAGCAGAGAGCTGGCCTGGAAGAGGAGCAACCAGGACAGAATCCAGTGCCCCAATTCAACAAATCTTTACTGAGCTTCTCCTCGGTGTCAAACTCCATTCTAGGTGCTGAGACACTTTGAGTGAATCAGAAATCCCTTCCTGGAGGAATTCTCATCTGGCAGAGCCCAACACACGTACAACAAATGGGTAACTCAGTTAACTTTGCACTAACATACAAGATGATAAAGGCGAAGGGAAAAAGTAAGCCAGTTGGAGGTACTTGGAGGTCCCAGAGCAGAGCTGGTAGAGACAGGGCTCATTAGAACTTTAAATAGGGAGTTCACAAAAGAGTCTTTGAGAAGACAACATTTGAGTATCATCCTGAAGTAGGTCATGAGGTCCCTCGGAGGACAGTGTTCCAAGCAGAGGGAAAGGACTCTGGGTAGGAGCCCACCTGCTGTGTTTGAGGAGCAGCCAAGTGAGGGGGTCTGGAACCAAGTGATGGGGGAAGAGGTCGAGGAGACAGGGGACAGGGTCACGGGGGCCTCATAGACATCTCAAGGAATTTGAAGCTTATTTGTCCAAGCCTGTTGCTCTTGGTTGTGAGCACCCAGGGAATCAGCTCAGCCCTTCCAGCCTCAAGTTCAACAGGAGTGATGATGATGATGACCTGAGCTAAAGCCCTTGGCCCAATGACTGGCATCCAGTGATCTCCCAAATGAAAACAACTGTTGTTCTATCGGTTACATGGTGGCATGGCCGCTGCTATCATGTCTATTAGTGTCCACAAAGACACTGCCCGTGTTCGTTAGCTAATTGTTGCTATGACGAAGTACCTGGAGCAACCTAACTTTATAAAGAAGTGAATCAGCTCACAGTTTTGGAGGTTCAAAGTTCAAGATCAATTGCTCTGTTGGTCTGGCCTCTGGGGAGTGTGTGACAGCGCATGGTGTGGCATCACAGTGGACGGCACCAGTACAAGTGTGCGTGGGACAGGGGCTATATCTCAAACCAGGAAGCAGAAGGAGGGTGAGAGCCAGCCCTGTCCTTTTGTAACAGCCCCTCACAAAAACCACCAATGAGAAATATCTTCATCCCTCTCAAGGGCATGGCCCCTGATGACCCAAGGACCTCCCACGAGGCCCCAACCTCCTAGAAGCTCCACAGCACCGGCTGACATCACCCTCCTGGGGTCTAAGCTCCCAACATACGGATCTATTTGGGAAACCCAAACCCTATCCACACCATAGCACTGCCGTGCAGTGTGTACCTGCCGCTGGTCAGACTGTGCCTGCCTTGGTGTGTCCCATCTCTGCTGCCCGGTCTTTGGGAAAGAGGTTGTGTGTCTCTTAATAGATGAATAATGGACGGTTTCTGCGAAGTGACTTTCTGAGTGGCAGGCAGCAAGTGTGTCCCCGAGCAGGATTTCAAATCTGCCTGACTTCCAAGATGGAGCACTTCCTGGCTGATCCGAGCAAGAGAGAAGGGGACCAGAGAGCAGGTAAGGGCACTGTGGGAGTGTTTCTGCTGCCGGTGCCCTTGCCCTTTGTATACACAGAGTCTGGCACCCCGGGAAGGCTCTGCCAGCCTCATTTCTGGAAGATTCCACTGGAAATGCATGCCGCTGCTCCTAGGAGGTGCCGGTCCCCTCAATTCTGTTTACATGTTAAGTTCACATTTCTAGAGCTTTCCTGCAAGATCACAAACCTACATGACACGGCCCCTCCTGAAAAAGCATTACAAAATTATGAATTCCAAGTATCAACAGAGATCTAAATGTTTAGATAATTTCTAAAACTATCTTGACCCACCATACAGGGCCAGGACACACACACACACACACACACACACAAGGAAGCTTTGAAAGTTTATGGAAAGACAGAAGTAAAGAACAATGCAGCATTTTCCATAAACTTTCTGAGGCTTGTGTGTGTGTGTGTGTGTGTGTGTGTGTTCATGGATGTGGATGTATGACATTCACGGGTTTTGCAGCATCTGGAAAACGCCTTACAGAGTTCAGCTTGAGCACCAAATAGTGAATTATTTGTACTGAGTTCTTGTTTGATCTAGTCAAATAGATCCATTTTTCCCATGTCCCTCCTGTACCTGTTTTATGTCAAGAAATTGCAAAGACCTTCTAGAAAGAATCGAGGTTTCTGGTTAGAAGAGACATTTTAATTTGGAGGTGCGCCCTGCAGAATGTCTTGAAACAGCCAAGCTGCCAGACGTCCCCCCTTGACGGAAAGCCTGAGCCTGGCTGAACTCATTTATTAACTTAAAATCCTGAGCTAGCACCTTAGAGACTCACGGAATGTTCAGGAATTAGGAGCAGAGAATGTGCTAACTCGGCCCCCCACCTGAGTTCATTCTTCCTGACAGCCTTTAATTAAGATGAGCTGTCATAGGCGGCGTGTCGGGACTCGACATAAATCAGTGTGCGGCTTCCATGGCGATACCTGTCCCTGGCCAGGACCCTCATTCAAGCCTGACAGACTCCAGTGCAAGGAATTCAGCCAAACTGTTAAGGAATCCATTGAGTCCGGTGGTTGCCAGAAACCCACTTGAAAGAAATCCGTTCTCAAGATCTGCTGTCCCTCGCAGCAGAAAGCATCGGGGGGAGCGAGGTCTGAAGTTCATCACGAATTTCAGTGAAAATTCATATTGCAGAGGCGCTAGAGCTGCAGGACGAGCACAGGACTAAGGCATCTGCACCATCCTGCTTTGTAATGAGTGTGGCTTTTCTTTTTAAAGATTTATTTTTTTATTTGAAAGTCAGAGTTACCCAGAGAGAGAAGGAGAGGCAGAGAGGGAGGGAGAGAGAGAGAGAGAGAGAGAGAGAGAGAGAGAGAGAGAGAGAAATCTTCCATCTGCTGGTTCATTCCCCAGATGGCCACAGCTGCTGGAGCTGCACCGATCCCAAGCCAGGAGCCAGGAGCTTCCTCCAGGTCTTCCCACACTGGTGCTGGGGCCCAAGGACTTGTGCCATCTTCTACTGCTTTCCCAGGCCATAGAAGAGAGCTGGATTGGAAGTGGAGCAGCTGGGACTTGAACTGGTGCCCATATTGGATGCCGGCACTGCAGGTGGCGGCTTTACCCACTATGCCACAGCACTGGCCCCCACTGTTACTTTTCCTGGTAGGCATCGAGTCCACAGCCAACCACACTCTCCTTCAATGTGAAATCTCACTCCACAGCGGCTGCACATTTTTACCAAGAGATAAACATGCACATAACTACCTTACACACACACACACACACACACACACACAGACTTCAAAAAAAATTCATGGGAAATTAAATTAAAAGATAAGTTTAGGCATTTGGCATAGGCATTTGTTAAACCACCAGTCGAAAGCCTGCATCCCATACCAGAGGGCCTGGGTTCGAGTCCCAGCTCTGCTTCTGAGTCCAGCTTCCTGCTGATGCACAGCCCGGGGGGCAGCAGGTGACTGCTCAATGGTTGGGTCCTGCCACTCACGAGGAAGACCTGGATTCAGTTTCCAGCTCCAGGCTTCATGCTCGCTCAGTCGCTGCCACTGCGGGCATTTGGGGGTCAACCAGCAGATGGGCGCTCTCTCTGGCTCTTTTTCCATCTCTGTCTGGGGCTCTAACTTGGGCAAGAAGATTCCCCAGTGTTCCGGACTCCCCAGCTGGGGCAGAGGCTTGGCGAGACGGCGGCTCAGGCTGCTTCTTCTGTGGCCTGAGCCTACAGACAGGTGCTGCAGATGCAGAGGGCGAGCATGGACTCAGGCAGAACTCAGATGAATGCACTGAGGCCAGGAACCCTCCCCCCCACCACCCACTCGTATCCATGTTAGCCCTGACACTGACCCTTCAGTAGCCCCAAAGCCCCCTGACCAGGTAGCTTCGAGGTCCATTTTGAGGAAGTGATCAGTTTTTCATCAGGTGCTTTTGCATAACTATTCTCTCTGCTGGAGAAAGCCTATATAGGATGATTGATCGGGGATATGAGTTTAGCGCCTATTAAACCAAAACCCATTGTCAGCCCTGAGAGTGGTCTGGCGATGGCTCAGCAAGCACGGGGTGGGGAAGGGGGCTGGAAATCTGTCTGGTTCTTCTTTCTTCTCGCAATGCACCTTTGGAGTCTTCAGCAGGACTGGCTGGGGGCTCGGGCCAAGATGGGAGTGACGGGGAGAAGATGTGAGAGGTGGGTTTTTTGTAGTGTAATCCCCCTGTCTACCCCCTGGCCCTTCCTCAGATGGTGTGCTGTGTCTGTGGCTTTTAAGGCTGTGGTCTGTAGGGCCAGTTGTGTGCTGTGCCTTGTGTCACCATTCAGCTAAATGGCTTTGGACAGAGTGGGCACCTTGTGCAACTGTACGTGGTGGCTCCAAGCACATGTGGGTGGACCTAGCCTTGCAATGGGAGGACTCACCTGCTGGGGTGCAGTATGGCTCAGTGCACAGCAGCTGGACTGTGGCATTGGACCTGCAACTTTGGCCGTTACTTGCTGTAGACTTCTCTCTGCCATAGGTGTCATGCCTGCCATGTGAAGACAGTTCACCTGAACTTGGCCATGGAGTGGATGAGACGCAGCAATGAGAGTGATGTATAATGGCCATGAGAGTGTGGACTATGATCTCTGGTCATCATGGCTACGTGGGAGATGAGTAGGTACACCCTGGCTCTCAATTAGAAAGGAAAGCTGAGGCTTTGAGAGGTTAAGCAACTTGTGCAAGGTTATTAGGTTCCTCGGTTGTTATGTTCACTCCTTCAATCGTGTCAGAAACTCAATGGGAACCAGGTCAAGTGACTAGGCGGAACTTGCTCCATCAGGCAACAGAGGTGGCCAGGTTGCCTTTGGGAACACCTGCATCCGGGGAAGCCTACTGGCGAAATCAGTGTTCTGTGACGTTTTGGAGGAAGACGCCTGTCCATCAACGGTGAGCTCAGAATTTTATTTATAGAATCTGTATATGCTCCTTGGTTTGGGAAACATGGTTTATTTAACCCATGATGTTTCAGAATGAGCTTGTCACTGTCCTGATATGGTCACACTAAAGAAAGCAATCAACTGGGCTTAGTAGGATCTTTATGGAAGGTAGGTTTTAAGTCCTAAGCGGAGAATCAGGGCTGTGTCTTCTCCTAGTGTGGCTCTCCTGCGTCCCTATAGGGCAGAGAACCCAAAGCCACTGCTGGAAGAGAGATTATTGCTCCCAACAGAAACCATAAGAAAGGAAGACATAAGATGATACATGGTCAATGGCCAAGTGCTGGAGGGCGTGTTAGCGGTGCCCAAGCCACGCGAGAACCATCACCCTGATGACTCCAGTAATATTGTAAAACTCAGGGGAGCGCTTCTCAGACTGTGGGAGGGGGAGTGATCTTCGTAACTGGTACAAGCAGAGTACAGACTCCTCACATCTCTGTCACTGACGCTCCAGGGCATACTGTTGAAGACCAAGTGTTGCACCAGGAGGACATGATCCACTTCCGTGAGTACAGGAAATATGTGAGTGCGTCCTGGGTGGCTTGGATGGAGCACAGGACTTAGGCACGCACGCCTGTGCCAACACGGTGACCTCACAGGCAACGAGGTGGGAGGTGGCCAGGCAGGGTACAAAGGACACAGACTTAGACAGAGAAGGGTTCTTTCTGCCTTTCTCATCTCCCCACTTTGTGACCTTGGGAACAGCGCTGACCTTCTCTGGCTCTCAGTTTACTGATTTTAAAATGAGGGGAAAACAAAACCCAGCACCTTCACAGGGTCAGTGGGAAGACTAGCATCGTCCACGTATTACGGTGCGCGGCCTGAGTTGTCATGGTGGGTACTGCGCGAAGACGGTGAGCGCCCACTACAAGCTTCCTCCCATGGAGCACCCTCAGGAAAGCGTGGCTCGGGACATGAGATCAGCATCGCTTACTGAGCGCTTGTTATTGGTAATTGAAGTTGGATGGTGGGGGAGGGGTTGTTTCAGACAGGACTTCACAAGACGGAGCTCTCAGGTGGGAATTGGTCTCCACGAGCCCCCACCCGGCCACCATGTCTACAGATGCAGAAGCCTGATTTACCATTTTTACACACACAGGGGTGCTGGGGACTGAATCACAATAAACAAACTCACAAGAGACTGAGCGGTGATCCAGAAGTGACGTTCGTGACTTCAGTGGGATTCAAAGCTGGGGACACTCACTTGGTCGGTGCTACTTTGATTAGATCATTGCTCGGGGAATGCATGACTAGAAGACATAACTAGAATGGGTAACTAGAAGACAGGAATTAGTCTCTTGAAAAATCCTCCCTGTGGCCAGGAAAGTCAGATTAATTGTCCACAAAACAAGCCTTGCTTCAAAGGGCAAAGTCATTTTCTGTGCTTGATACTGATAGATTCTGACAAACTCCTAACCTTCCGTATCCTTTTCCTTGCACCAAGAACAAAATCCAGAAATGCAGGGATTTAAACCATTTTGCTCTAGAGTAAACTTATCTTTTCACTTTGTCTTCCGGGAACTGTTTAGGGCACCCAGCTATCTCAGAGAGTAACATTGTCTTGCATCAGTACATTCTGAAAGTAACAAAGTAGCAGCCAGGGTGCCGGCTGTGAGCCAGGCACACTGCCGAGTACTTTATCCTCTGCCTGGTTCCAGACTTTACTGATGAGGAAACAGTCTCTGAGAAATTCAATCCCTAGCCCGGTCGATGCTTTGGTGCAGCGGGCAAAACCCACAAGGGCGCCGGTTTGTGTCCCGGCTGCTGCACTTCTGATCCGGCTCCCTGCTGGGTAAAGCAGGAAGGATGGCCCAGGTGCTTGAGCCCTGCACCCGCGTGGGAGACCTGGAAGAAGCTCCTGGCTCCTGGCTTCGGATCAGCTCAGCTCCAGCCATTGTGGGGAGTGAATCAGCAGATGGAAGATCTCTCTGTAATTCTCCCTTTCAGATAAAATAAAAATCTTTTTAATAATAAAAAAAGATGGGGCCGGCACTGTGGCACAACGGGTTAAAGCCCTAGTCTGAAGCACCAGCATCCCATATGGGCACCGGTTCTAGTCCTGGCTGCTCCTCTTCCAATCCAGCTCTCTGCTATGGCCTGGGAAAGCAGAAGATGGCCCAAGTCTTTGGACCCATGCACCTGTGTGGGAGATCCAGAGGAAGCTCTTGGTTCCTGGCTTTGGATCCGCACAGCTCCGGCGATTGCAACCATCTGGGGAGTGAACCAGCAGATGGAAGACCTCTATGTTTGTCTCTACCTCTCTCTGTAACTCTGTCTTTCAAATAAATAAAACAAAGAAAATAAAGATATGCTTGTTTGCAAAACTATTTTGAAATTCATGCATAGTTTTTTCTTTTTTCTTTTCTTTTTTTTGACAGGCAGAGTGGACAGTGAGAGAGAGAGACAGAAAGAAAGGTCTTCCTTTGCCGTTGGTTCACCCTCCAATGGCCGCTGTGGCTGGCGCGCTGATCTGAAGCCAGGAGCCAAGTGCTTCTCCTGGTCTCCCATGGGGTGCAGGGCCCAAGCACTTGGGCCATCCTCCACTGCACTCCCAGGCCACAGCAGAAAGCTGGCCTGGAAGAGGAGCAACCGGGACAGAATCCAGCGCCCCAACTGGGACTAGAACCTGGGGTGCCGGCGCCACAGGCGGAGGATTAGCCTATTAAGCCATGGCGCCGGCCGCATAGTTTTTTCCTAGCATGTATTTTCCATTAACTTTGTGAGGCTCTCTCCTACCCATACAGACTGCTTGGAACTGCTGGGCTTTTTCTTGTCAGTCTACCTACAATAAAATTAAAATGTTCAGCAATCATTTTTTTATATTACTGTCAAGGCAAATGTTTTCTAATTCACTGCTAAAATCTCACTTGGGGGAAGCTGAACTGTTATTTGATGCTGTATCAAGTAGTCGCTCTCTGGTGACACTCAATAACATCTTATATCAAAGCGGAATCCGCAGCCCAAAGCCTGCTCTGCAGACGTGGCTGCAATGCGAATGTAAATACATCGACATTCCTGGGGGATTAGACACGGGCCAGCACATAATCAGGTAATACTGAGCTCCCAAGACTGCCGAGGGAATCCCTGAACACGGCACTGCTATAAGTGCTAGTCCAGGCGAGGGCTGGGAGGACCCCGGAGCTGACTGGTACAGCCTGGACTTCACTGGACCCCGCGATGCAGGAAGGTGGGGACTTTTGTCTGCAGATTCTTGAACAGCCCAACTTCTCCTCTGCCCTTCAGCTGGGCATTCGATCCCCTGGCCTGTGGTGCCTGCTGGCATCTCCCTGTAGCCCCTTGGAACCTCTCTCTGCCCCATCTCCCTTTGCTACATGGAGAGTGACGTCCTGGATGCACGTGGTGGCAGGTGCGCGTGCTTTGGCGCAGTGCCTGCTGGGTTAGTGTAGGTCCTTCCAGAAGCTGAGCAGAGACAAGGTCACAGGGGGAAGTGGTTTCTGGGGAAGTGGGAAGGGATATAGGGAAAGGGGCCTACACTGGTACACCTGGTGCCACGGAAGGCACCTGTGCCTGAACCCCATGCGGGAAGTCTGGGAAACAGAGCCAAGTCCAAGGCTCAGGGTTATCCCCGGTGAGAGGGAGCTGGGGTATTTACACACCAATCCCTGAAGGTCCTTGGTTGTGGTTGCAATCCTCAGCACATCTGGTCTACCACGTGGGGCAGCACAGCTGTCAGCACCGTGGGCTGGGGTTGGTGGGGTGAGACCCTCAGCACAGCAATGTAGACCCAGGCAGTTGAAACTCCACTGGAGCATCCAGGAAGGACTGGGAGAATGGACAGGACAGGGGCCGCATCTGCTGCATTCGCCGTATCTGAAACAGATTTCCCCATGACCCTCCATTTTATCCCCAAACACGATTCCTCTCCATTTCTCTGTCTTCAACATCTTCCTTAGTCCTAAAGAGCGTGATCTACTTGCCTGGATTAGTGTAATAGCCTGTGGACTAGTTTTTCCATTTGAACTAATTTTTAAAATATTTATTTTATTTCTTTGAATGGCAGAGTTACCGAGAGAGAGAGACAGAGAGAGAGAGAGAGAGAGAGAGAAAGAGGGAGAGATCTTCCATTGCTTGTTCACTCCCCAAATGGTCCCAATAGCCAAGGCTGGGCCAGATGTTAGCCAGGAGCCAGGAGCTTCTTCCAGGTCTCCTATGTGGGTACAGGGGCCAAAGCACTTGGGCCACCATCCACTGCTTTCCCAGGCCATTAGCAGGGAGCTGGACTAAAAGTGGAGCAGCTGAGACTTGAATTGGCGCCCACATGGGACACCGGCACTGTAGGCAGCGGCTTTACTCTCTATGTCAGAATGCGGCCTCTCAATTAAATTTTAAGAAATGTTTTTGTAACCAAAGATCTGATGCCTGCGGGGGAAATCAGAGTGAGGAAAACACAGCAACCACATGGAGCTTAGCCGCATCTCCACGCATCGCCTAACTGCGTTACTTCCTTCCTTAATAGCATTAAAGTGTTATAGAAAGAGCTGAAGCTCCTTCCATGTCCCTTCGTAATCTCATTTTCCTCCAGGCCCCCTCGAGGGATCGATGTTTATCAGTCCCACACAGGCTCTCCTGGTTTTCGCTACATATACATGTATTCTACATGCACGCACGCACACACACTCACACACATGTGGTAGGTGAGACTATTTTTTCAAGCTTACTGAATTGGCAAGAGGCTGAGTAAATCATTGACAAACTATTTTTGTTCTGTTTGGCTCAGCGTCACCCTTCTACAGCTTCTCCCGTGTTGCCCCCTGCAGCCCTGGGTCAGGCATCCGAACCGCTATGCTGTGCGGGCGCCGTGTGTACATGCGGTGCGCGCTCCCCAGTTTCTCTGCTCGTGGATCCGTTCTCTGCCGGCCTCCGACACCACACAGAGTGTCTGCTCCACTACACCTCGCGCTCCAGTCAATGCTCAGCTTTTCCAGTTCTTCCCCGAACGCTGGGCGGCCTCTTCTGGGTGCATTCTTAGAGGTGGAAATGCTGAGAACTGGAACGCGCACCTCTCCAGCGTTGCCGAATCCTGCCAAATTCCTTTCGAAGTTGGACGACTGTGCCCTTCCGCCCCCAGGGCCTGAGAACTCCTGTTTCTCTACATCTTCACCCACCCCGATGCACAATTTCTGCCAACCCAGTCCAAGCAGTGTCGGGAGCCTCGTACCTTTCTCTGCCCTCCTATAGACTCCGAGCAGAAGGGCGGATTGGGATGAAAAGGGCTTTGTTCGAGTCTGCGATTCCCTGACTACTAATGAGGTTACGTTTTTTATACGCTCATGAACCGTTCAGATCTTGCCTTCTGTGGATTCTCCATTGGTTGCCTTTACCTTCCTGTCCTCACTGAGCTCAAGAGATCATTTGTAGTTCCGGATGCTGATATCTGAGTGATTGTATTTGTGCATCCCTCTCACTCTGGGGTCTGTGCTTGGATTTCGTTGGCAGTGACTTTCGTTTTCTGGATGAGGTTTAATAGCAATGTCGGATTTGTCATATTTTCATGTTTATTTATGTCCTCGTGTGCAGATACTATCTGTACATCTTTGGGGGTGCCCTGTGGTGCTCCTGTCCATGTGTGCATTGGGTCTTGATCGACCCAGGTACAGTGATGCCTTGGTCCATGCGTGTGCTGTGGTGATCAACTCCTGAGACGGAAGCTATGCCTCATCTCACATGTTCAACATTTGTTCCTGATGAGAATACGCAAAGCCTCTCCCCCAGCTGTGTGCAATTCTAGAGCACAACGTTGTGGAATGTAACTGTCCTGCTGCCTTCTAGAAACCCTGCTGGGCTGTGACTGTGTCCCTGTCACCGCTCTCTCCCCACTCGTCTCCTCTCTTTGGTCTCCCAGATCCACTCTTCTGCTTTCTACTTCTATGATCTCAACCTCTTTAGAGTCCACCTGTAAGGAAAGTCTGCAGTATTTTAACAAGAATTCATCTACTAAAATGTTTACATTTTCCCTAAATTATGATAAAGGTTTGCCCTTTTTTTTTTTTTGACAGGCAGAGTGGACAGTGAGAGAGAGAGAGACAGAGAGAAAGGTCTTCCTTTACCATTGGTACACCCCTCACTGGCCACTGTGGCCAGCGCACTGTGCTGATCCGAAGCCAGGAGCCAAGTGCTTCTCCTGGTCTCCCATGCGGGTGCAGGGCCCAAGCACTTGGGCCATCCTCCACTGCATTCCCGGGCCACAGCAGAAAGCTGGACTGGAAGAGGGGCAACAGGGACAGAATCGGCGCTCCGACCAGGACTAGAACCCGGGGTGCCAGTGCCACAGGTGGAGGATTAGCCTATTGAGTTGTGGAGCCGGCTAAGGTTTGCCTTTAAAATACACACACACACACACACACACACACATGAGAGGCAGAGACAGAGCCACACAGACAGCTCTCCAATCTGCTGGTTCACATCTCAAATCCTTACAACAGGTGCGGTGGAGCTGGACCAGACTGAAGCCGAGTGCCAGTTGGAAACTCAATCCAGGTCTTCCAGGTGGGAGGCAGGGACCCAATTGCCTGAGTCTCCCTGGGTCTGCACAAGCAGGAAGCTGGACCAGGAGTGGGATGGGGGTGCAAACCCAGCCACTCTGATGCGGGACACAGGTGTCTTTTCCCAGAGTTCTCCCCTCTAGGCCAAATGCCAGCCCCGAGTTTGCCTTTTTTTATTTAGGTTTTATCTACCTAGGGTTGATCTTTGTGCATTGAAGGAAGAATCAAACTGAATTTTTTTCTCCCATATGGAAAAACAGCAATCCCAGGGCTGCTTCATTGACAGTCCACTTCTGTCCTCGATGATTTATGGGACTAATCTTAGAGCTCCGGTGCCATCCACTTATCTATTTGCTTCTGAGTCCGTTCACACTACCTCAGTGACTACAACTTTATGATGTCTTGGTATCTAGGGAAGAAAATCCATCCCCATGTAGTTCTCTCAAAAAAGTAGGTTGCCCGGCTGGCACTGTGGCATGGCAGATTAGGCTGCAGCTTGCGATGCTGGCATTTCATGTGGACCACAGTTCATGTCCGGCTACTCCACTTACCATCCGGCTCCCTGTTAACACACCTGCAAAAGGAAGTGGCCCTGCATCCACCTGGGAGAACTGGGTGAGGCTGCTGGCTCTCGGCTTCCATCTGGCCCAGTCCCTGCCATTTTACCATTTGGGGGAAAGAACCAGCTGACGGAAGACCTCTCTCTCTCTCTCTCTCTCTCTCTCTCTCTCTCTCTCTCTTTCTGACTCTTTCAAATAAATAAATAAACCTTCTTAAAAATGATGTTGCTTCTTTGCTTTTGCATGTAAAATTTCTATGGAAAATCCTGTTAGGTCCTTGGTTAGGATTATATTAACTTTATAGACTGATTTAAGAGAATTTTCATCTTATAATATTGATTCTTCCTCCTAATGAATGGGATCTATCACCCATCCCTTCATTTCTCTGGGTCTTTTTTCTCTTCTTTTATGTCTTTCAATAAAGTTTCATAAATTCCTCCATAAAGGTTTATTTCTAGGTACTTTCCAGCTTTTATTGCTGGCGTCTGTGGTATATTTTTAAAACTGCAAGTTCTAATTGTTTTGGCTGATCGATTCTGGTGTCTTCAGCTTATTCCAAGCAAATTGCTAAATTCTTTTTTTTTTTTTTTTGACAGGCAGAGTGGACAGTGAGAGAGAGACAGAGAGAAAGGTCTTCCATTTCCGTTGGTTCACCCTCCAATGGCCGCCGCGGCTGGTGCACTGTGGCCGGCGCACTGCACTCATCCAAAGCCAGGAGCCAGGTGCTTCTCCTGGTCTCCCATGGGGTGCAGGGCCCAAGCACCTGGGCCATCCTCCACTGCACTCCCGGGCCACAGCAGAGAGCTGGACTGGAAGAGGAGCAACCAGGACAGAATCTGGTGCCCCGACCGGGACTAGAACCCGGTGTGCCGGCGCCGCAAGGTGGAGGATTAGCCTGTTGAGCCACGGTGCCAGCCAAATTGCTAAATTCTTGATTCACTGTTATTAGTCTGTAGGTAGATTCCTTGAGTTTTCTTTCTAGTTGCCTTGAACTAAAGAGTTTCTTTTTTTCCCACCCTTCCAATTCTTGAGGACTTTTACTTTAGATGGCTTTCTTCCCCGGGGCAAGTAGAGCTTGCTTGTTCATCAGGGATTCTGCCTGTGTGTGCTGGATTTGGCTGTGACTGTTGACATCACGAGGTGTGTGTGCTGTCGCTGTGACCTTCGTTTTCCCAGTACAATTTTGAACTTGAAGTTTGTTCTTGTGTCCTTTCCTTCCTTCCCCTGTGAGCTCCGTCTTGGCCACAATTCTTTTTTTTAAGATGATTTATTTAAAATGTAGACTTACGGGGGGGCGGGGGGGGAGGTCTTCCATCCACTGGTTCACTCCCAAAATGGCTGCAATGGCCAGGGATGGAACAGGTCAAAGCCAGGAGCCAGGAGCTTCTTCCAGGTCTCCCATGTGGCTGCAGGGGCCCAGGCACTTGGGCCATCTTCCACTGCTTTCCCAGGTGCATTAGCAGGGAGCTGGATTGAAAGTGGAGCAGCAGGGACTTGAAGCAGCACACATATGGGATGCTGGTATTGTAGGCAGGCTGTGCCACAATGCCGGCGCCAAGCCACAGTTCTTTATTACATGTCTACTGTACATATAAAATCCAAAATGCATCAGTATACGTATTTCTGAACAACGCCAAGGCCAGGACTTTTTAACTCAGATACTTCCCCCTTAGCGGATGAGTCATCTGTCTGGTGTTTGAATTCCATCCCGTACGCCACGTTCTCCAAGTCATCGTTCCGTCTTTGTTACACCTTCTGCTTCTGTTAGAGCTGTTGTTTTGCACATTTGATTTTTCTGTCTAATCACACGTTTTCCAGGGTCATTCCGAGGATCATTTTTGTTTTAACAACACTGAGACCAAATGACTCCAAATTTCCTGCCCTCAGGTGCACAGGGAGTTCTCCCTCATCTGCACACTCACGGAGCAGGGCGTGTGCCTTCCCAGCATCCCAGCTTCCAGTGGGAACTTCTTTTCTCACCACCCACTTCTCTTGAGTCTGAAGCCTCAATCTCTCTACCTTTCCAGGCATCAAAAACACGAGCCCCTGGGTCACTAAGCCGGCTCTTCAGTTCCTGTCTGGTTTTCTGTTCCTAGAAACATTTTTAGTTTGTAGGCACTCATTTATATATTAATAGCAACGCCTTGGGATATGTTGTTGAGTATTTCCAAGTGTTTTGTGTGGGAGAGACTCAATATAGCCAGCCACGCTGGAGTTTCTGAGGGTTCCTAGAACACACATGATCCTTCTTTTAAAAAAATCTGCTTTTAAAATTTGTTTGCGAGATGGCATAGCAGGTAAAGCCACTGCCTGTGATACCTGCTGGTTCACGTCTTGGCTGCTACACTCTTGACCCAGCTCCCTGCTAATGGGCCCCTGCCACCCATGTGGGAGACCCCAACGAAGCTCTGGCTTTGGCCTGGGCCAGCGTTGGCTGTTACAGCCCTCTGGGGAGTGAACTAGTGGATGGAAGACCTCTCTCTCTGTCTCGCCTTTTCTCTCTGCAACTCTCTCAAAATAAATAAATAAATGTTTTCTATAAAAATGTTTGACAAGCAGACAGAGAGGTAAGAGAGAGAACTCCCCTCAGCTGGTTCACTCTTTAAAAGTCCACAATGGCCGGTGTGGGGCAAGGGTTGAAGCCGGACGCCGGGAACTCTGTCCAGGTCTCCCACGTAGGTGGCAGGATCCGAGTCATCACCCTGCCTCCCAGGGTGCTCATTAGCAGGGAGCTGGAGTCAGGAGCCCAAGCTGGGGATTGAACCCAGGCACTCAGTAGGGAAGGTGGGCGTCTTCACTGCTAGGCCCAACGCCAGCTCCATCGCCATCTTTCCTGGATAAAGCATCTGCATTTTAACAAATCCCCTCCATCTGGGATGCTGGTCCTCCATCAGCTCTTCCTCATCCCTCTGATCTCGGCTTTAACACGATCTCTTCTGCCAGACCCCTCCTGGGACGACCGCTCCCCCCGTGACTCTGTACCACACCCTACCCACAGCCTTCACGGAACCGATCCTGACCCAGGTTCACGGTTTACACACCTGTGCCCTTGCTGTTGGTCTCTCAGGCCTCCTCCAGGAATGCATGATGCAGGAGGCTTTCCTGGAGCTGTGGGCTGAGCTCCACCCCCTAGGTTGGTGCCTGAATCCCCAGCGTGTCTAACTTTGGAGGCAGAGCCTCTGAGGAGGAGCTAGAGCCCTGGGCGCTGAGATGGGTGGCAAGGACGCGGTGAGAAGGAGGTTGTCTGCAGGCCAGGGAGAGAGCCCTCACCGGAACCCGAGCACGCCAGCACCCCGACTTCAGACCTCCAACGTCCGGCGCCATTACTTGTGCCTCCCCGTCTCTAGTGTTTGTTGGAGCAGCCCACGCTGCCTAACTCACGTGCCTTGTTCTAGTCCGTATCTCCAGCACACCCAGCAGCACTACAGCATCAATGCTCGTCAGATGCACAAACTATGGCCCAAAGCTGCCACTCTCAAAGCCTCCCTCTGCACCCAGATCACACTTGCAACGAGGCTGTGGGACAGAGAAATCCTAGCGGCCCTTTGGCTTAAACCCTCACTCGTTCCACGCACAATCTAATGCTCAGAGCATCCGGACTCTGGCAAGAGTGGGAACATGTAAGAGTTTGCTGATGGGATCTGCTATTATAACCAAGACATCTGATTTCTCACCCTCCACATCCTAACCGGGGATCCTTCTCACCTTGGGCGATCCCCAGCCTAAGAAGCAGTCCCTGGGGAATCGGGTACCTGCCTACTCTACCTGAAGTCAAAGAAACCCTTTGCCCAGTTCCTCATCACCATGATAAAGGGAGCTGAGAAGGTTGTTCATAAACAAGAGTCGCATGAGGAATCCACGTAAGGAGAAAATAATGGAATTTTTGTAAAACAAATTAGTTTTCATGTTTTGAAAGCAAATAATCATTTTCCAGGAGTGCTAAAAAGATGAAAAAAAAAACACATAACTTAAGGGTTAGCTGATGCTCCGGTAACCATTTTAGTGCGTATTTGTCCATTTTTAAAAGCCACGTGGTTTTGATGGTTGGTTTGGCCGTCGAGCACTTCCCACAATCAGTTAAGATAACACTGTGAACTGGGGGAGGCTGTTCTCCTAAAACAAGCTCACAGGGCTGCGTGGTTGCAAGAAAGCAGCTCCGGGCTCCCAGGCAGGCTGTGGCCAAGTGCAGGCTCGACCCCGGGTCTGACCATGCCCCGTGGAAGCCTCTGTTGCAACTTTGGTGCCGGCTCGCTCTGATCCCCTCCCCTTTCCTATGCAGCTGTGACCACACTCAACTTCACACACCCCCTCCCCCCACTCACCACCACAAGAAGGCTGTCTGACTGCTATTTCTTCCCTCAACAAGAATATCTTAATGGTCATTCTGGGAAATAATTCAACCTGATCTTGTAAAGGTGAGTGCTTGCACATCCTATGACCTCACAGTTCCTCTCCCAGGTACGAATGCAAGAAGACACCCAGAGGTGGGCGCCAGCTGCCATCGACAGGAACATTGTGCAAAATGAGAAAACCAAGAAAGACCCACATCTCCATGGAAGCATGGGTTGATGTACAGGGCCAGCTGACTGCAGAGCTGCATACAACACAGACACATGCTGCTAATCAACGTTGAGGGAACCAAAGAATAAAGACAAGCAAGGCCAAGCAATGCACTGTCCACTCAGACCTGACCAGCAAACCTGGGCGTCCCTTGGGTGACCAGTCCCTGAGCGCCAGCTCTCTGCTTGCCCTGATGGAGAACACCATTTGCTCCTTCCTTCAGCCCTCTGAGCCGCTGGCATTGGTGCCTTTTGCAAATGAGGGAGCCAAGACTCAGAGAAGGTGAGCATGCTGGTGTGTGTCAGCGTGACTGGGCCTCAGAGAGCCCAGATGGTCCAACACTGTTCTGGCTGCTCCTGGGGTGTTTTTGGGTGAGATTCAGTTAAAGCAGTAGGTGGAGTGGAGCAGTTACCCTTCTGGGTGGGTGGGCTGCATCCAACAAAGCCAGAGGCCTCCATGGAACAGAGAGGCTGACCCTTCCCCAAGTAAGAGGGGATGCTGCTTTCACACATCGGCCTTTCCTGGGTCCCGAGCTGGCCGGGTCTTCGGACAGGGACAATGCCAGGGGCTCTCCTGGGCTCCCAGCTCCACAACTCACCATGAAGATCCTGGAACTTGTAAGTATCCATAACCCTGGGATCTAATCCCTGATAATAAACCTCTCTCTCCCTCTCCTCTGTCTAATCTACCTAACCATGGATTGATCCATCCATCCATCCATCCATGCATCTACACACACACACACACATACACACACACACACACACACACACATCCACACACATTCCTCACGCCTAGGGCTAAACAAAACAAAACAGAACCTTATCCAAACACACAGCTGGGAAGTGAAGAGGCAGGAATGTTGGACTCTCAGAGCTTACCCCTCCCCTCTACAATAGGAAACTTCTCTCCTAGGACTGACCGATTTAAAGACAGCTTTGAGTGTCAGAACTTTATCATCTCGAGGCACAGGCTTTCCTGGAAACCTGTGTGATTTTTGGCTTAGATGCTCCGTAAGTCATACATTTTCTCTCCTGCTGGGCACACACCCAATGACTGATATCACGTTTGAACTCTAACAGGCTCATACCCAGTACAAGTATTCTGCATTCTTCCCCGGATTCCATCGGAGTAAAAGGGGCAGAATCTGCATTTCAAATCACTGTGTGTGTTGTTATGACAACACGGGCTGGATCCCTTCTGAGCAGTCGTCTGCAAAGTTCCCAGCTGAAAGCATTTTGTACTAAGCGCATGCAGGAGGCGGGTTATTCACACACATCCCATCCCCCACGACCACCGCACACAAAGACGGATGGCTCCTTAGCTGCCTTGATGTCATGTAGGAAACATAAAGAATGCACAAAGGCATATAATTCTGGGAGAAGCCCCAGCAGGGGAGCTGAGCGAGTGCCCTCTCTCCCTGCTCAGCTTCAGAATAATACGACACAAGGTCAAGTCCAGAGAACGCAAGCAAGCTTGCTGCCTCTTTAGCAATTTAGGGAGCGTCCTTCAACTCCTCTCTCCTTTTCCTATCACGTTCCCACGCGTCAGTGACGACTCAGGCTTGCGGTCGTGTGTCTACGCTTTACCGCACAGCTGGGTTTTGTTATCACTCACCGTTTTCAAGAGTTCTCAAAAGTTCACTCCCTTAATTGAGTTAAAGAAGGCATCTTATGAATGGAGATCATCTATCTCTCCTCCTCCAGACACTTCAATTGTCCGTAGGTTTCCGGCTCTCTCGGAGTGAACAACGCTGGAATGGGCATCTTCGTGACTGGGTCCTCAGGCATGGGAGAGGGAATGTCTTTGGAGCCTATCACTGAAATGCAATCGCTGGCTTCTGGCAGGGGCACTTTTGTGGGTTCAGGATACTCTGCCTGTGCCTGCCCACCTTCCCCGCCCCCAGCTGCAGCCTATGCACCCTCAGCCACACTTGCTATCCTGGGATTTTGAACTCTCTGCAGGGAGTGCTTTGAAATCCTGTCTGCGTTGCCCATTAGGCTTCCCGGGCTGTGAGGGAGGCCCTGGCTTGCACATTTCACTTTCCTTCTCTATCATCTCACTGTTTTCTTCCTTTGGTTCTTTCATTGTTGGTCGCTTTCTTTCTCTCATTGAAATGTGTTGAAAATTCTTCATATTTTCCAGATACCAATTCGGTTATACATTGCAAATGTCTATCGCCAGCCTCTGATTTCTTTTAGTGTTTTCCACAAAACGTTTGTAACTGAAACAAAATAGTTCCCTTGATTTAGGGGGGAGGGGGCAGTCTCCACCAAGAACTCCTCCCCTAGCCTGAGGCTTAGCAGATCTTTTCTTTGATTTTCCTCTAGTAGATTTCAAGTATTTTGTTTGTTTGCTTTGCTTTGTTGTGTTTCACTCAGGACTTTGATCCATCTGGGTTTTATTTTTGTGTATGGCGTGAGGTAGGGATTTACTTCCAGTTCTGAGCGTCATTCCTAAGAGTGTTTATTGGTTCACGTCTTCCCTACTGGTGTGCAATGCTACCTGCCCAGATGTCAAGTTGCTGCTATTTACTTGGGTCTATCTCTGAGCCTTTTATTTCTCTCATCCATTTTTTATTTATTTGACAGATAGAGTTAGACAGTGAGAGAGAGAGACAGAGAGAAAGGTCTTCCTTTGCCGTTGGTTCACCCCCCAAATGGCCGCTACAGCTGGCGTGCTACGTCTATCTGAAGCCAGGAGCCAGGTGCTTCTCCTGGTCTTCCATGCAGGTGCAGAGCCCCAAGCACTTGAACCATCCTCCACTGCCTTCCCGGGCCACAGCAGAGAGCTGGCCTGGAAGAGGAGCAGCCGGGACAGAATCTGGTGCCCCAACCGGGACTAGAACCCGGGGTGCCAGTGCTGCAGGTGGAGGATTAGCCTAGTGAGCCACGGCGCCGGCCTCCCCATCCGTTTTTAAATCTAACTTCCACACCAATATCCCAAGCCTTTCCTGGGGATGGGGTTAGTCTTGGCAGCTAGTAGCGCAGGTCCTTCCTTCTTGTTCATTTTTAGGATTGTTTTAGCAACTCTTTGGATGCTTATAGAATTAGAATTTTAAGAATTAGCTTATTTAATTTGATTTTTAAAAACTGTTAGAATCTTGAAGGAGACATTCAACTTATAAATTAACTTGGAAAGAATCGATACCTGTGGCAGTTAGCTATGGAGCTGTCTCATCAAACACTATGGTGTAGACTGTCGTTCATTTGAGCCCTCTACGGCCTTTAGTTGCATTTTCAAATTTTGCCTATAAAGTCTGTGCAAGGCTTTTGTTTCGCTTCTTGGTTAGATTAGGTCATAGTGAGAATTCAGTGAGATGGGGGACGCACATGCTTAGAGCGCAGCTCAGAACTCAGGGAGGGTCACAGTCATTGCCACTCTCAGGAATTTGCTGTTATTGGGAACACAATAGTTTTTCTGCAGTTTTTAAAGTGCATTTTCTGTTCAATAGAAAGCTATGGATTTGCTAAATGTGAATCCTGTATCCAACATTTCCAAATTTTCATTTTAGTTCTTTTTTGAAAAAAGAGATTTGTTTTACTTATTTAATAGGCAGAGTCAGAGAGAGAGGGAAAGGGAGAAGGAGAGAGAGGGAGAGGGAGAGAGAGAGCAAGAGAGAGAGAGCAAGCTTCCATCTGCTGGTTCATTCCCCAAATGGCCACAATGACCCTGGCCAGGGCAGGCTGAAGCCAGGAGCCTGGAGCACCTCTGGATTTCCCAAGTACCTCTGTGGGTCCAAGCACTTGGGCCATCTTCTGTGGCTTTCCGAGGTACATGAACAGGGAGCTGGATCAGAAGTGGAGCAGCCAGTGCTGACACGGGATGCTGGTGTCACGGGCCACAGCTTCACCAACTTCGTCACAACGCTGGCCCCACAGTTAGGAAGTTTGGTTTGCAGCCCTCCTTGGGATTCTTACTGAGATGGTCATTACCTCTGTAACACTCGACGGGTTGTGTTTACACTTCAATTTTATGCTTTTTTCCTTTTCTTGCTTAGTGTATTGATAAATTAAGCAGAATGTTGAATAATAGATGTGATAACAAATATCTTGCTTTATTTCCTACTTTGCTGGGAACGCTCCCACATTTAGCCACTGAGTGTGGTGTTCATTCTCAGATGTTGGCAGTTATTTTTTTTTTCTATTTCCAATTTGGAAAGAGCTTTTCAATTTTTTAAAATATCATGAGTGAGTTTTGAAGTTTACCGGTCACTTACTCTGCAGCTCCAGAATGAATCCTATCGCCATGCCCCCATAATCAGTTCCTGTGCTGAGTTACACCGAGAGACCCAAACACCTCAGTATCACGCGTGCATTCCGTGGGCAAGACCTCAGCCTCAGTAAACTCATTTAACAAAGGATGCAGCTCTCTGGGGTCGTATCTAGGATTCTTCCATTTCTGTTCGCTGGTGACCTACTGGTAGGTTCTGACCCCAGAAACATCCTAAAATTGTTCTTCCCTCTTTGCGCCCACTTCTGGACAATCCGTATGTGAAAGGTATTCTCTGCGTTTGCAAGCTTTGGTAAAACTCACCTTTGCCATTTCTGGTCTCAAGCTATTTGGAATTTTCTCTCCCTTCTTGAATTGGAAAAAAAAATCCGAGTTTCTAGTTCTCAGTCAAATGTCACCACCTCCAGGAAGCCCTGTGAGATTCTTCTCCTACCCCCTCACCCTTTGGGGAAACCCGCTGTGTTCTCTCTGCCTGGCAGCCCCAGCCCCATGTGTGGGTGTGAACAGGTTAGAGCATTCGTGTTCAAGCTGCTCTCTGCACCCATCTCAACGCTCCCATGACAGACCTCCCCCTTAGCAGACGCACAGTACGCATTCCTGAACTGTGTGTCTGTAACATCACCACGGTGGCCCATCACATCCCAAATATCCCAGGTACCCACTGGCCAGACAGGAACGTTCTAGAACAACTGCCCGGAGGCTAGTTCCTGTGATCCAGTCCCATCCGGCAGGGCCTTGCTCTTACACAAGGAATGCAGCACTGGGGCTCCAAAGAGATGGACAGCGCAGCAAGGGCGGGGCCTAGGAGAGCACGGCCAGGCGGCAACACTGACCGCAGAATCATGGGACAAACGAATCCTCCGCCTTATACCTTAGCACAGAGATGTCTCGCTCGGTGCCCAGTAATTTCAGCGCCTGTGGGTGGTGCAGCCTGGGGACAGTAGCCCACTCCCTCCTTAGCATCCTGGCTCAGCACGGGTGGAAGGCGGGTGGTAGGAGCTGAGCCCTGGTCCGGGTGCTGCCACTGGCTCTGTGACCTTGGCCTTCCCTCTACGGGGGATGTGCAATGAACGAAAGCAGCTTTGAATGGGTGGGTGGGACAAGATGGTCACCCAGTGTCGGTCTAGCGCTCTGGATTTATGAGAGCACAGACGTGGTAGTAGGATCGCATCCCAAGTCTGCTGTGAGAGCCCTCAGCTCCCAGGCAACCAGAGTTCTGCAGCCCGAGTTACCTTCACCAGCTCTTAAAGACACTGACGCTCTTCCCTTTGTGGTTATCTTAGGACCGATGCCTCTGGAGCTCACATCAAAGACATACATGTGATCCCCAAAGACTTTGGCCCTGTCCCAGGTACCCCAAAGGTGGCTAGGGCCCCCCAGGGCTTACCAGAGGCCTGAGTGTGGGATTGTTGCATATCTGGGGGTCAACACCTGAACGAATGAGATAACCATGAAAGCATTCCTTCTTGTTTTGCTTTTCAAATCTGCCAACTCTATTCCAAGAGCGTGATGCGTGAGAGTTACCCGTCCGCGTCACGTGGGAGCTGAGGCTGATGCGGCCACCATCTTCAAGGAGCTCCTGGCCCAGCCGGGGACAGGCGAGGAGGCCAGAGGAGGAAGAGGGAGCTGGCTGGTGGCGCCTCTGCAAAGCCTTCCCGAGAGGGGCAGCGGTGAGAGGGCAGCCTGGGAGCCGGGGAGGGTTTTGATCGCGGGGCAAAGGTCCTGTGATGGGAAGCGAAGGGCACAGAGGCCATCACCCCAGAGCCACGTGAAGGCGTCCAGCCGTCCCCCAGCACAGAGGGCTCTGGGATGGCCTCAGGACTACCTCCAACGCCTGGGGCGGGGACTCTCGGGTCTAGCTCAGGGCCTGGGATTGGTTCTGATGCCTGGGCGCCTGCTTGCTACTGTGACCATCCTGAGTGTCTTTTTGCTTTCGGTTCTTCTTACCGATGCCCTGCAGGGTGTCTGGACTCCCTACTGTTAAGGCCACTTTTCTGTGAATTAAATGGCAATTTCAGAAATGTATGCAGTACGCAGCAAATGGGCTCTGGAGAAGTAGCTGATCATTAGCTGCTACAGGACGACTTTGTCCAGGGAGGCAGCTGCCCTTCGTGGGAAGGGGCACAGGGCGGGGGTCCAGGGCAGCCCCAGGACTGCCAGGGAGGTCGACCCCTGGGTCAGCTGGGAGCACTGAGGCCCTGAACCCTGGGGGGAGCAGGGCACACAGAGAGGCTGCCCACGCATCTGGAGTCCCGCGTGGCCGGCTCCTCCCTCAGGCACCTGCTGCGTGGGGGAGAAGCAGCAACACCCACAGGGTGCGGATGCCTGCGTCCCAGAGAACACGAAAGTGGCTTGATTGCGCTTCCTATTTTGGAAAAAGCTCAGCTCAGGCAAAGACGGGGCCTCAAAGCCCCCCCCCCACTTTTTAAAGCAGCAGCTGATGCTACCTGGGCCTCCTCCTGCCTCCCTTTGCCCATTCCCTTAGTCTCTGGCCCTTTCAAATAGATCGTCACCAACACTCCCACCCCGGGGTGCCTCACCCCAGGCACTTCGTTAATTGCTGTGTGTGCACTGATGCATTTGCTACTTACAACTACCCATATTTGATACTGTTCTTATACCCATTTTCCAGATGAGGGAACTGAGGCCCCAGATCACACAGTCAAGCAGCAGAGTCAGGATTAACACTCAAGAAGACAGGACCCACTCCATTAGCCATGGCTCTGCAAGGAATCACCCCACGAGGAGTCCTGTATGACACTGATGCATTCGCTTTTTGGGGAGCAGGCTGGGAGAACGCTGATGGCCAGCCTGAGTGGATCTCACCACATTCACTCATGCATGGCTGGGCTGACAGGGGACTTGGTTCCAGGCTGCCGAGGGCTAGGCCACCTCACCCGGGACACTCTTGCTAAGTCCCCTGCAGGGGATCGAGAGGAACCACATAAAGACTCCGGAAGGGTGAGGGTGGAGTGGCACACTGGCACTTCCACCCGATTCTCCGGGTCACCGTGGGTCACGTGCTGTCACAGACCGGACGCCGGCCTCTCCCCAGCTGTTGTGCACTGAAGCCCTGACCACCGTGTGATGTATCCGGGAGTGGGGTCTCTGGGGATGATGCCAGGAGGGTGGAGCCCTCAGGATAGGGTTAATGGCTTCAGAAGAGAAGACAAGACTGCAGGCCTCTCTCTCTCTCCTCCATGTGAGGACAATGTGAGAGGCCACTCACCGGCACTGTGACACAGCAGGTCAAGGCTGCCTGGGACACTGTACGAGCGCCAGTTCATGTCCCGGCCGCTCTGCCTCTCATGTGCCTGGGAAGGCAGCAGAAGATGGCCAAGGACGTGAGCCCCTGCCACCAGTACCCACGTGGGGGACCCTGATGGTGTTCCAGGCTCCTGCCTGACCCAGCTCCAGCTGTTGTGCCCACTGGGGAGGGAGCCACTGGGTGGAAAATCTCTCTCTCTCTCTCTCTCTCTCTCTCTCTTTCTCGATTTCTCTGTCTGTAATCTGCCTTTCAAATAAATAAATCTTTTCTTAAAAAACCATAAAGGCCATTGTCAGAACCCAGCCATGCTGGCCCCAGGTCTCAGACTTACATCCTCTGAAAGTTTGAGACGCCATCGTGTGTTGTTCAAGCTACGCGGTATTTTTGTCATGGCTGCCCAAGCTGATGAAGGCACGGGGGAGGGAAAACACACTCCACAGCGGGAGGAACACCCATGTCCCACAGCAAAGGGTATAGACACAGGCAGAGGCAAACGCATCAACAGACTTGAGCCGTGCTGCGGGACATCGACCCTAGTGCCAGGAAAGGGGAGGAGCACGCCTTTAAACCCCGGTGTCATGGCCAGCGGGAACATAGACCAAGACACAATTCTCTGTAGAAGTCGCTTTATTTCTCAGCTGTCAATCTTGTCATCGGTGAAAAAAAAAAAAGAACTCATAGGGCAGAGAAAATGGAATCTGTCTGAAAAGATGGCTGACGTTAGTGAAAGGACATTTGGGGGACAATCTCCCTGCTGTAAGGAGACGCAGCCTGCATGGCTTTCGCTGAGCGACATATGCCGCAGCCTCTATCAGACGTCCACGGCCAATCCAAAGTGTCCTGTGCGCTCGTGCCGCCATGCTGCGGGGGTCAGATGAGGGTAAAGCTGGCCTGCTCCTTAACTGCAGACGATCTTCCGGAAACGCAAGTGCACAGCCACAGAGACCGTCCCCAATAATTGCAAGCTGGCAGAGCCACGCTCATTATCCACAATTTCATGTGTCAAAATACTTTGGAAAATTCTCACGTGTTAGGGGAATGAGGCTGCTGGAGGGGGGGCCCTTCCAACACCCTGCAAGTTTCACAAGTCAGCAGAGGTGCTAGACGTTGGCCTTGGGCAGAGGGCATCTCCCCAGCCCCGTTTTGATGCCATATGTCTAAGCTATCAGGGCACGGTCTGTGGCTGGCAGGGGGCTGGCTCTGCCCTGTCGGGGCCATATCGCAGCCAGTGTGGCCGGGTTGGAGGAGCTGTGTGCACGTTTGTGCGAATCCTCCCGGAGGCTGGAGTGTCCCAGTCCTGCGGGGCACTGCCATCGTGGGGGCTGGTAGGGCTGGCACTGCTCTGGTAGGTCGGTGCCCACTTCTGCTTGGCGCCCCCTGCTGCTCAGGCTGTTCAATAGCCTGAGTCCCCCTCTAACTGCAGGGTGACTCTGTGGGCCTCTCCGATGCTCTTTCCATCTTCCCCTGGGAAGCTAATGTTTTTGCCTTCCGCTTCCTGTCGGCTTTGGTCATCGCGGGCAGTGGAGGAGGGAACTGAAGTATGAGAGGGGAAGGCGCTGGGGTCAGCTAGCACCCTGGATGGCTGCCTCGTGCAACAGCTGGCCAGCAGCTAGCTTCCTCTACCAGGGCCCGGGCAGCAGCTCCCATCAGCCAAGTCACAGCGTCTTCTCCGACTCCAGGAGCTGCTCTCCCTCCCTTCCTCAGGCCTGGAGATGGTAAGAGCCACACTACCACCTGCACCTTTCCCAGGGGCTCACGACCATGACGCGCGGTCACGGGCAAAGCTCCAGAGTCCAAAGCAACCAAAGGAGCCGCCAACCCTGGGCGCTCATTACTGTAGCCTCGCCCTGGATCTCCGGAGCTCTTATCTGGTTTCCTTAGACACGCGACCCCTCCTGCCCCACCCCCCTTCATTATTTATTGAGAATCTTGAAGTAGTCTGGCCAGGAGAGTATAGGAAATCAATCACCCACTGAGAAGGCACAGACAGCAAGAGTCCCAGGGTCCCAGGGTCCCAGGGTCCCAGGGTCCCAGGCCATGTCATTCCCCTGGTTGTCAGCGCACGCACCCGTCCTAATGCACCACACCTGGTGATCGCCTGCAGTAGACGGGACCGCTCAACGGCATGGCGTGGGTGTGCTCGCCATGGTCACCCCTGTGCAGGGGCCACACGTGCAGGGAGGTCCTGCACAAGGACATCAGAAGGCCAGAGCAGCTGCGCGCTGAGTGATAAACGCTGCTGCCTTTGATCATCAAATCCGCACCTTGCAGCTCTGATTCGGGTACCACGGAAACTGCTCTAAGGGCTTCCCAACTGCCCATTGATGTTTGCCGTCTCTCGCCCATCCGGGGAGTTTGCAGGGACAAGTTTCTTCCACTTTTACAAACAGCAATTCTCCCGATGCTGGTGCAAAATGACAGCCGTGGAGTCCTGGGACCTTCAGAGAAAACTCCTGTGTGCAACGACTCGGGGAGCTCAGAGGCGGGGGAGCTGCCGCGCGTCGTTCCGGCAAATGCGTCCCCTGGAACGAGCACCTCATGGCGATTGCTTCGTGCCGGGAGCGACTGCTCTGCAAAGGCTGCGTTTCCCTGCTGACTGTCCAAGCTCAGACGCCCGGGCAGGGTCCCAGGCACTGTGGTTTCTCTAAGACAGAGCGACGTCTGCAATGAGTCACGACCTGGATGTCGTCATTTATGTGCGTTTCTTGCCGCGCATTCGTCAGCCGGGTGAGACCCTAACACAGCAGCAGCCGGCATGGGCAGGTCCAGTCTGTGCCTGCAGGTGTCACTTCAGGGCCCTTGGACATGCTTTGGGGGGGGGGGGTGCCATGTACAAGTTGTCCTGGGGCGGTGGGCATTTGGCTGAGTGGTCAAGACTCCAGCTGAGATGCCCAAATCAGAGAACCTGGGTTAGAGTCCCAGCTCTGGCTCCCGATTCCAGCTTCCTGCTAATGCAGACCCCAGGGGGCAGCAGTGAGGGCTCAATTAACTGGGTTCCTGCCACCCGCTTGGGAGACCTGGTTGAGTTCTTGGCTCTGGCTTCGGCCTAGGCCAAGGCCCAGTCATTGTGGGCATTTGGGGAGTGAACCAGCGGATGCGTCCTCTCCCTGTTCCTGTTCCTCTCCCTTTCTTTCGGCCTCTCAATTAATTACTTTTTAGAGATTTATTTATTTTGAAAGTCAGAGTTATAGAGAGCGAGAGGTTGGTCTTCCATCTGCTGGTTCACTCTCCACATGGCCGCAACAGCCAGGGCTGGGCCAGGCAGGAGCCAGGAGCCAGGAGCTTCTTCCAGGTCTCCCATGTGAGTGGCAGGGGCTCAAGCACTTGGGCCACCCTCTGCTGCTTTTCTTAGACCATTAGCTGTGACCTGAACCTGTGCCCCTATAGGATGCCGGTGTTGCAGGCAGTGGCTTTACCTGCTGGACCGCAATGCCGGCTCCATCAATTTTTTTTTCTTTCTTTCTTTCTTTTTTTTTTTTTTTTTTGATAGGCAGAGTGGACAGTGAGAGAGAGAGACAGAGAGAAAGGTCTTCCTTTGCCGTTGGTTCACCCTCCAATGGCTGCCGCGGCCGGCGCGCTGCGGCCGGCGCACCGTGCTCATCCGATGGCAGGAGCTAGGCGCTAGGTGCTTTTTCCTGGTCTCCCATGGGGTGCAGGGCCCAAGCACTTGGGCCATCCTCCACTGCACTCCAGGGCCACAGCAGAGGGCTGGCCTGGAAGAGGGGCAACCGGGACAGAATCCAGAGCCCCGACCGGGACTAGAACCCGGTGTGCCGGCGCCGCAAGGCGGAGGATTAGCCTGTTGAGCCACGGCGCGGGCCCTTTTTTTTTTTTTTTAACAAAAGAGTTTCTTGGACAAAAAGTTTGAGAAAGTGCCTGTCTGGGTTTTGACAAGTCCCATGGCCTGACTGGGAACTTGAGTCGCTTGGCTTGGCAATAAAGAATGAGGGATACCTGGGAGAAAAGAACTCAGAGAAGCGGCGGTAGACCCTCAGGCAGGAAGTGGTCTCTGAGTGTGCATGACGATTGGCAGTGCACAGCATGGCGGCGGTGGGAGTGGGGGTGGGGGTTGGGATGGTCCTGCAGGAGGCCTCCTCCCTGAGCACTTGACCACACATGTGTTGCCCTCTGCACACACAGAAAGAAGTGCCCAGAGCAGATGGACAGTCAGGAGAGAACGGGGCCATCCCGCCCACCAAAAGACCCCTGTTTACAAACACCACGCACTGATTCTGTGCCTGGTCCCCATGAGAATCCACCATGAGAATCCCAAAGAGGACTCTGGTTCCACTGGGCTAACCCGGCACTTCTCAGCACCAGGGACGTTTGTCAACACGTGGAAACAGGGATCTGGCAGGTGGAGACCAGGGACGCAGCAAAACCTGACGCGGCGCACAGGATGGCCCCACAGCCGAGGACTCTGTGGTCCCGAAAGCCAGCGGGGCCATGGCCGGAAACCACGGACTTGACGCAGGTTGCCGATGGATAGAGAACCCTGCCGGTCTGCATGGACGTTGCATCTCCAGCTCCCTGTGCGTGTCTGGCTTGGCTCGCCCTTCAGACTGACCGAGTATGAACATGACCCAGCTCCACGAGAGACAGAAGAGCACTCCTAACCCTCCAGCGAGGTCCTACCCCGACTCCCCCCACCAGAGTCAGCCCGCAGACTCAGAAAGATGGCGGCGGCCATCAGCGGCCACACTGCAGGTGCACACACCCTCCCCATACTCCCCGACCTCCTCCCTCTGCGACTTTCGACAAAGACGCAACGGTTGTCTTTCTCTTTGTGCCCTGTGTGTCCTGCTAGCAAGGCCGTCTCTGGAGATGAAGAGGTTGGAGCTGTGTTTCATGCGAGGACAGCAGAGGTGGCCTCTGCCTCCACGCCACAGCCCCGCTCAGCCTCCCTTGCCCGATTTGAAGGAACCTGCTGCTATAACAGAACACCAGAGGCTGGGGAATCTACAAGCAGCTGACATCCACTTGTCCGTGGTGCTGGAGGCTGGGAAGTTCAAGGTCAAGGTGCCGGCAGGTTGAGTTTTCTGGTGAGGGTCCAGAGTGGTGCCGTGAACACTGCCTCCCCGGAGAGGGAGGTTGCTGAGCCCTCCCATGGTGGGAGGTGGGAGGGCAAGCTTGTTAAATGCTGAATCAGGTCTCCTCTATTTAAAAAAATATTTTATTTAGTTGAGACACAAGGGCTGGACCAGGCTGAAGGCAGGAGCCCAGAACTCAATACCAGTCTCCCCGTATGGATGGCAGGGCCCCATGCCTTGAGCTGTATCTGCTGCTCCCAGGCTGTGCGTGAAAAGGAGGCTACAGTGCAGAGCAGAGCCAGGACCTGAAGCAAGCATCTGCTATGGGATGTGTGCACCCCAAGCAACAGCTTAACCACTGTGTCAGGTGCCTGCGCCATGAGGCTTCCTTTGTAGGGGCCTGATCCACACCTGGGGGAGGAACCCTTGTGGCCTAGCCACCTGTCAAAGGCCCTGCCTCTGTGAGCTACACCAAACTTTTTATTGGTGGGGGCGGGGCACTCAGCCCCGCAGCAGAACCTGCTGTTGCTGGCATCATGAACTGGTCTCAAGGACAAGTCGGGCCCCTGGGAACCAGAGTCCACGGCTGACCCACGGATCAAAGTCTACAGCTAACCCACAGTGATCAGAGTCCACGGCTAACTCACAGTGATCAGAGCCCACGGCTGACCCACAGTGATCAGAGTCCACGGCTGACCCACAGTGATCAGAGTCCATGACTGACCCACGGTGATCAGAGCCCACGGCTAACCTACAGTGATCAGAGTCCACAGCTAACCCATGGTGATCAGAGTCCACGGCTGACCCACAGTGATCAGAGTCCACGGCTGACCCACAGTGATCAGAGCCCACGGCTAACCCACACTGATCAGAGTCCACAGCTAACTCACAGTGATCAGAGCCCACGGCTGACCCACAGTGATCAGAGTCCACGGCTGACCCACAGATCAAAGTTCATGGCTAACCCATGGTGATCAGAGTCCACAACTGACCCACGGTGATCAGAGTCCATGGTTAACCCACAGTGATCAGAGCCCATGGCTAACCCACGGTGATCAGAGTCCACGGCTGACCCACGGTGATCAGAGTCCACGGCTGACCCACGGTGATGTGGTTCAAGGGGGTGTGAAGAACCGAGGCTAAGAATTGGGTGTGCATGGACAGCACCCCTTACCCACCACTGAAGGTCCAGGGGTGCCACTGTGAGGGGGGGCAAGGGAGGAATAACCACACCCAGGGGCACCCTAGCTCAGCATCAAGGAAAAACCAAGCGCGCAGAGCTCCCGAGGAGGCAGGTCCCCAGTGCCTCCTGAGGGTGCTGCTGGCGGCGGCTTTGTGAACGAGGTCAGTAGAGGGTCAGCTTGCACCGGCCATTAATGCAGGTGGTGGGGTTCTGGAACGTTCCCTCCTCGTTGACTTTCGGATTCTAGTTTGCAGGTGGTACCAAGAGGACCTACTGGCCGATCAGCGGCAGGTGTGAGAGAGGGAGCAGGCGCTGCCTGGCTGGGGCATCTGCTGGCTGAGATGCAGGGGTGGGTTGGTGTGGGCGGGAGGGGCCCCCAGGATTGGAGGGAACCTTGGGTGACTTAAGGCTGAGCCACCCCCGTGGTGAGGTCAGGCAGAGGGCTGTGTCTGTGAGTGTGGGGAGTCGGACATCCGGACTTCCGGACCTACAGACACAATGAGATCACGGCTGAGCAGGTGTCTCTGCAAGAGAAGGTGTGGAGGACAGAGGCCGGGAGTGCCCCATTTGGAGGCGGAGCTGGAGGGGACTGGCGATTAGCAGAGAGGGTGGCCGGGCTGCTCTGCTCCAAGAGTCCAAAGGCAGTGGCCTTTTCCCAGGGGTGGCAAGCCCCTCCCATCCAGCCTCCTGCTCCCCACATCCATGGATTGGCCCTGATTCAGCATCCAAGTCAGAACCTCCAAGGACTCTCGTCTCACCGCGAGTCCAAGCCGATGTCGCAGCAACGACCTGGCCCTTGGCCACCTTTGGGGTCTGAGTGTTTGTCCCCTCCCAAACTCCTGCTGCACTGTGGTTGCCGCCGTGGGAGCACTGGCGGCGACAGTGGGGGCGACGGGGCTGTGCAGGCTGCACCTGCAGGGCTGGGGTGCGTGCGCCCATCAAAGACGAGTCTGGCCTCCTGCTTTCCACCACGTGGTCAGGCAGCAAGGAGGCCCTGGCCAAGTGCTGGCGCCCTGGTCTTAGATTTCTCTAGCCTTCAGCACTGTGAGTCTCTCGTTTCCTAGGAGCTACCCAGTCTCCGGTATTCTGTGATGGTGGCACAGAGGGACCAAGAGGGCCCCTCTATGAATTCAGTTCAGCAGGGTCGATGATGGAGGCTGGGATCACAGTCTCCCCCAGGGGCTCTGACTGTCCCTCTGTGGGACGCTCTTCCCCCAAAGTCTGCACAGCTCACGCCCACACCCTTGCTCAGTTTCAGCGAGGCCTCCCCGGGTCCCCTACAGCATGCTCACTCCCAGCCAGCTCCCTTCTAGGGAGGCGGGACTTCCCCCTCCAGGGAGGCGGGGCTTCCTTAGACCCACACACTAGAGTTTATTATTTCACATATTTCCCACTCGATTATCAGCTCCAGATGGGCAGGGATTTTTGCCAGTTTCACTCATGGCCTCATCCCTAGGGCTAGATTGATGCTGAGCACATAGTAGCTGTTGAATGCATGAATTAATCTAAATCAGAAATTGCTGTAATTTAACGTATTTTTATTGGCCCATAGCAGATTTTGTTTTTGCAACTGGAAAAAAGCACCAGTGGAATTTATTTATCACATTGTGAAATACTCCCATGTCTTCATTTTACTTTGGGATTTTTACTCATCTTTTAAACAATAGACCTCTTAAAATGGCTTTAAGTTAACCTTCATAGTTAGAACTAAATAACTGAAGTCTATTCCCATCACTGATAATTAGGTTCCCTGAAATTTAAAAACTCTTGATAAGAGAAATTCTGTAACTGTCACTTTTATCCAGCTGTTGACATACTGTGTCGATGACCCTTCCAGAAACTTCATTCCAGGGCTGACATTGTGGCATGGCAGGCTAAGCCTATGCCTGTGGCTGGCATCCCATATGGGCACCAGAGTGCGTCCTGGCTGCTTCTCTTCTGATCCAGCTCCCTGCTAATGCACCTGGGAGAGCAGCAGAATCTGGCTCAAGTCCTTGTGCCCCTGCACCTGCACGGGAGGCCAGAAGAAGCTCCTGGCTCCAGATCAGCCCAGCTCTGGCTGTTGCAGCCATTTGGAGAAGTGAACCAGCAGATGGAAGATCTCCATCTCTCTCCTTCTCTCTGTGTAACTCTGCCTTTCAAATAAATACACACAAAAAAAATCTTTGAAAGAAAAGGAAAGGAGAGAAGAGAAGAGAAGAGAAGAGAAGAGAAGAGAAGAGAAGAGAAGAGAAGAGAAGAGAAGAGAAGAGAAGAGAAGAGAAAACTTCACTCCATGAAAGCCGGGACCTGGTCTATTCCAAATTGCAAGTGGCTAAAGCAGTGCCCAGTACATCGTAGAGGTTAACTGCTAACTGAATGAATGAATCATTTGATACGTGAAGAACTGAATTTAACTCTGGTCCTTGGAAATGTTGGTTTATTGGAATCCTCAGTTACACCAGAGATTCTCAGTCAAAGGTGATTTTGCACTGCAGGGGACATCTGCGCAGGTCTGGAGACACTGTAACTGTCACTTTTGTGGTCAGGATTCTACCATTGTCGAGTGGGAAGACATCAAGGGTGGTGCCGAGACTCCTCCAGTGCATGCGACCACCTCTCACCCAAACAAGGGCCCAGGCTGAGACGGTCAAGGTGCTGAGGATGGAAAACCGCTGGCTTGGACCAAGCTGGCCCTGGACCTCACCTCCGGCAGCGGCTCACCCGACTAGCACAGCTCCTCCTGTGCCCGGAAAACCTTGGTTCTGTTGCTCTCCCCGGGAGACTCAACCCTGCATCCAGTGCTGGTCAGCTGCAAAGACGGAGTACGAGGAGTCGGGACTACCGAGCACCGAAGCAGGCAGAGGCTGCTGCTAGGCCCGGTGGACTTGCTCTTTCCAGCTTTTTCCGACAGCCATCACTGTCGTGGGGCACATCCTCCCTGAGCTACAGGGCAACAGGACGGAGCACCCTGGTAATACTCGGCATTGCCATGAATGCCATGGCCCTGTGCAACTGCACTGCCAGGGCCCGCAGGCTGCTCCACATCCGTCACCTCTGAAGCAGAGAGAAACTTAGCAGAGTGGTAGACGGGAGACCGGTGACCAGGGACAAGGGACCTCTGGGGTGGGTGGATTCCCACACCCATGCTATCTGAGAAACATCTGCATTGTACTGGGCAGCTACAGAACTCCAGGTGTCTTCCATTGAGAGAGAGACATACAGAGAGATCCCTTCTCCTGGCTCATTCTCCAAGTGCCTGCAATAGTTGGAACTGGGCCAGGGCTGACGTTGGGAGCCAGGCATCAACCCAGGTCTCCCATGTGCACCTGTGTCACTGCTGCTGCCTCCCATGGTCTGTAGCAGCAGGAAGCTGGGATCAGGAGCTGGAGCCGAGGGCTGACCACACAGACGTGGGCACAGGACGCAGGTGTCTTAACCTCTAAGGCCAAATGAAAGAGCCCCACGAAAGAGCCCAAGTGCAGGAGGAGAGGGTCTGTGTCACGCTGACCTGTGCACCGTTGATGTGCACTGCAGCGCCAGGCCATGGGGGACAGCTGCAGCATTGGTGTACACAGTTCCTACCCCTGGGGGACAGCTGCAGCGTTGGTGTGCACAGCTCCTACCCCTGGGGGACAGCTGCAGCGTTGGTGTGCACAGCTCCTACCCCTGAGCATAGCACTCTGTGGCGTCTCCGAGGCTCTCCTCCAAGTGTGTGCAAGGCTCTTGTGCCTCGGAGAAGACGCACCAGAAGTGCCACTGCTTTCACATCATCACTATTATCCAGCATCCCAGCCGGTGGACGCTCAGGTGTAGCTGCCTTCCAGTGGAGGTCAATGAACTTAGAGGGCCTCTTCCTGGAAACGGCTGGAAACTGCTCCCCTGGAGCCTCAGCGGGGATGCCCAAGGCCTGCGGAACGTCGGTCTGATCTCTCCCAGCCGAGCCGGGGTCTCTGCAGCTTGAGTAGGCTAGTCAAAGGGACTTTGAGCCTTGAGAAGTGGCAGCCCCAGTAGGAGGAATGGGATAGCTCTCGGTTAATCAGATTATTACATTTAAATTATTATACTTATTTAATAGTAGTTAATAGTATTAATATAATAAATGGTACCAAATGATGATAAGCCCATAACAGTATTAATATTAATATTATTATATGTACTATATAATATTTATAATGAATGTATCTTGTATATACAATATTTATGATATGTGCATCATATATCATAAAAACAATGTACTTATACATCATTGTAAACACTATTTTGATTATATCCATATCATTTAATATAATCAACAATTAATATTAATATAGAACATTAATTAATAATTAGTCTGATGTGATTAAAATAATTAATGTTATTTAACATATTGTTTACTGTTGCTAAATGCTTCTTAAATTATTCATCAGATCATTGAATTGACCAGCCTCTTTTCCCACACCCATTCCCAGGGCAGATTCAGCCTGGCTTGTCTGCTTTGATACATGCAATTGGCTGAATTCTCGCAGCACGGAGCACACGGGGTCACGTACATGGGAGCTGGTTAAGCCGCACTCCGGGGGCAGCCAGCAGTCCTGATGAGGAAGCTGGAGTGGACCCCAGCCCTGACTCATGGACCCCACTCCTCTGGGGACCCCAGCCCTGACTCATGGACCCCACTCCTCTGGGGACCCCAGCCCTGACTCTCGAGGACTCCACTCCTCTGGGGACCCCCACCCTGACTCATGGACCCCACTCTTTGGGGACCCCAGCCCTGACTCCTGAGGACCCCCCTCCTCTGGGGACCCCAGCCCTGACTCCTGAGGAGTCCACTCCTCTGGGGCCTCCCACAAGGGCCTCCTCATTTTCCTGTCCTCTGAACTCTGCCCGATAGCAGAGAATTTGCTAATGAGCTCAGAGAAGTTCCCAAAGGTGTTTTCGTGGCTGGAAATGGAGCTCGTTGTTTAGCATCGTGAATGTGAAGAGTGGGTTCTCATCTGTGGTTTGCAGGTGTTCAGGATGAGCAGGTTGGCTTCTCCCACGCTCTCCACCCTGGCTGTAGTAGGTACCAAAACCTTGCAAATAGGCCAGCGCCTCAGCTTACTAGGCTAATCCTCCGCCTTGCGGCGCCGGCACACCAGGTTCTAGTCCCGGTCGGGACACCGGATTCTGTCCCAGTTGCCCCTCTTCCAGGCCAGCTCTCTGCTGTGGCCCGGGAGTGCAGTGGAGGATGGCCCAAGTGCTTAAGCTGTGCACCCCATGGGAGACCAGGAGAAGCACCTGGCTCCTCCTTCAGATCAGTGCGGTGTGCCGGTTGTAGCGCACTGGCCGCGGCAGCCATTGGAGGGTGAACCAACGGCAAAAGGAAGACCTTTCTCTCTGTCTCTCTCTCTCACTGTCCACTCTGCCTGTCAAAACAACAACAACAACAAAAACCTTGCAAACATCTCCCCCTACGGAGATGGCACCTGAGAAAGAGCCCTCAACCATCCTGCCTCCAGCTGGTGGCTTAAAATCTTGAGTTTCCTGGTGCTCCCTGTGAGATGGGCTCTTTCCGCCTCTCAAACGCTGTTCTGCATGGCTGCGTAGGGGCTCCTGATTGGCTGTCATCAGAGCACCTGCGAGGACCACGGCTGGGATTTTTTTGACCTTGGAAGTTTCATAGTCCAGTGTCTGCTTGTTGATAAAGATTGGCGTGGGGCTCAGGGTTGGGAAGGAGCCATGATTTCATTATAACCTGGTAGCAAGGTGTCAGGAGGGTAGCTAATTCTCAACCCTCTCCAACTCCTGATGGCTGCCAATAGCTACCAAAAAGAATGTAATAGGTGTGCATGACCAAATTGGCCAGTTTTGAAAAAAAAAAAGGGGGGGGGGAGGATTCCCCTACCTCCACTTTAAGATTCATTTAAGAAGCAAGCCAGAGCACCAAGCCCATAGCAAATTACATCTTATTTAGCGAAGAGGCAAACTTTCATCTTTGAAATAATCTGTCATTCCCTCTGAAGTCTGAAGACTTCGTTTCCCTGATAACATTGCTCTGAGCTCAAAGGGAGCTCCAGGCCTGGCTCTTGGGACAGGAGAGCTGTGTGGGAGGCATCGGCTTTCCCGGGGAAGGGATACAAATCCACGCCTGGCCTAGAGGTTTGCATTGCTGCTTTTAGGTCAACTTGACTGGGCCGCAAGATTCCCAGACACTTCTGGTGGCCAATGTTGTGGCACAGTGGGTTAAGCTGCCCAGTGCTGGTTTGGGCCCCCACTGTTTGCTTCTGATCCAGCTCCTTGCTAATGTACCTGGGAAAGCAGTGGAGGATGGCCCCAGTGCCTGGGCCCCTGCACCCACGTGGAGACCTGGATGGAGCTCCTGGCTCCGGGCTTCAGCCTGGCCCGGCCCCTCTACTGTGGCCATTCGGGGAGTGAACCAGGGCTTGAAGATCTCTTTCTTTTTGTCTCTCTTTCCATTTTGCTTTTCAAAGAAAGAAAAAGGAAGGAAGGAAGGAAGGAAGGAAGGAAGGAAGGAAGGAAGGAAGGAAGGAGAAATATTTTTTCATTTTTATTACTTAAACTTGTATTAATATAAAGAGAACAGATTTCATGTGTTTCACGGATACAGTTCTAAGGTAATTACACTTCCTTCCCTTCCCCCCTTCCCCTTCCCCCTCACTCCCCCCTTCCTTCCTTCCTTCCTCCCTTTTTGCCCTCTATTTTTTGCAAAATCATACTTTCCATTTACTTTATAACCACAGGCTCAAGGCTCCCCTAACCACAATGGTCCACAAGTGAAAGCA
>CM027388.1:8422134-8437883 GCA_015711505.1 Sylvilagus bachmani | reverse complement strand
GGATTGTCCCATAGACGTACTATGAGTGCCTGTCTATGTGGGTGGATTGTCCCATAGACGTACTATGAGTGTCGATGTGGGTAGACTCTCCTGTATACATCTGTTGTGTGCCTGTCTATATGGGACACTGCCTCTGGTGAACCCTGATGCCGAGGCACTAAGCACATCCCACCCCTCCTAGGCTCCTGGCCGCCTCCTGCAGTCCTAGGCTCCTGCTGTGGCTTCCTCCTGCCAGGCCCTTCTTGGGTGTAAGCTCAGCTCTCCAGGTGTTCAGAGGGCTGAGCCCAAACGGCACGTCCTCAGAGAGCTGACCTTGGTGACCTGGCCTTCCCAGGCAGTGCCTATGCTAACCCATAAGGCCACCCTGTTTCTGGTGTGTGAGTTACAGTGCAGTCAGTTACGACTCCCTGACACTCCCACTGGACTGGAATCTCCCCGAGGGCCAGAGCCTTCCTCATCTTGCTCAGGCCCCGGTGCCTGGCCCAGGGTCAGCTCTTGGCACGTATTTTGTGAATCACTAATGAGTTTCCCCCTACTGTTTCCCTGCCACTTGCAGCATAATCAACGGTGAGCCTGCATGGTGAGCCGCCACTCACAAACAAGCGTGACTCCCTTTGAGAAAACTCGGAAGAGGATGGTCTGGGAAGAGGGGTGCTGACGATGTGAATATTCTTGGTCTCTTAGAGCAGTGCTCCTTGACTGGAGCTATTTTGCTAGCCTCCTCCCCCAGGGATATGTGACAACAGGGGGACATGGCAGGGGCTGTGCTGGGGAGGCATGGCTGGCATCCAGTGGGTAGAGGCCAGGGTTTCTGCTCTACACCCTACCAAGCACAGGATGGACCCCTCAGCAAAGAATCATCTGGCCCTTTGGGGCTAGCATTGTGGTAGAGTCAGTTAACTCTCCACGTGCAATGCCAGCATCCCGCATGGGCTCCACTTTGAGCCCCGGATGCTCCAGTTCCAATCCAGCTCCCTGCTAATGCTCTTGAGAAAGCGGCAGAAGGTGGCCCAAGTGCTTGGGCCCCTGCACCCATGTAGGAGCTCAGCATTGAGCTCCAGGCTCTTGGCTTCAGCCTGATCCAGCCCTGGATGCAGTCATTTGGGGAGAGAACCAGTGGATGAAAGATTCTCTCTCTCTCTCTCTCTCTCTCTCTCTCTCTCTCTCTAACTCTGCCTTTCAAATAAATAAATAAATCTTTTTTAAAAAAAAGATCATCTGGCACCAATTATCAAAAGTACCAAAGTTGCAAGACCCCGAGTGTAATCATAGTCACCAAAGCTCAGTGACCAACTACCAAAGTCCAAGAAAATCTATTTGTCACAGGCTTCACTCCTGGGTGACTACAGACGCATTCTCTGCTGCCCCCAGGTCAACGGTACAGCCCCCCCCCCCCCCATTCAACAGCCCTGCAACGTGAAGGTTGGAGTTGACTCAATGAGATGCAGTGTAAACGATGCGCAGCCCCAGGGACGAAGCTCGTCATTTGCTTTTCCCAGAGCAGGAACGCAGACAACTCCCTCCACCTTGCATTTCAGATGGCTCCCATCCACCAACATGAAAAATCGAACCTCATAAGCTCAATAATTGAGACCGCGATGATTCTCATTACTAAGTGATTCTTCTCCATTCAGGGGCTGCTCTGCCAGTTTCCTTAAACAGTTGGCTCTGCTCGTGCATTTGCAATCGAAGCCGGTTGACAACAACATTAATGTACGGGTGCGTTTCAGGCCTGCTGCCATGGGGAAATGCTACGTACGTGTTTCTTGACACGCACATCCTCCTCACCGCCCAAAAGCGATCCTCCTGCTCCTAGCATTTCTGCCCTGCAGCGTGCTGTCTCTGGACGCCAAGGGTTGCATCTCTGGGATACACTGGTCTGCTCCTTAGCACCCCAAACAGTCTAGGAGGCCACTAACTATTCATCGTTGCTGATGAGATGGACAGAACCAGAGAGGCGCCGTCGTGTGCTATGTGGGACATTTCATCGGCGCCTGTCACTGGGCCCCGAGAAAATCTCCTTTAAACACCCGGCCTCTCTCAGGTGCCGGGGTGCTTTGGGGATCCCCACGACCACTCTCCTTCAATGTAGCCCTTGTCAGTCTCCTACCAAACATTCCTGGGCATAAATTGGACTCTCGGCTGTGGGCAGTGGCCTTGACCTAGACCCCAGTGTGCATGCTCCCAGCTGTATGAGGTCTTTTTTGCATGCCTGTTGTTAATATGCAGACATCACATTGCAGGACTCCCTAGAGGCGTGACAGAGCAGTGGTTCTCAGAGTGTGGTCCTGGACAGGCAGCTCCCTTAGGTAGCCCAAATGCAGTTTACCTGGCCCCACCCCATCCCCACTGAATCAGACGTGCTGGGGTGGGGTCTAGCCACCTGTGCTTTGAGAAGTCCTCCAGGTGAATGTGGGGCATGTTCGAGTTTGAGAACTGCTGAGCTAGAGACTCAAGGTTTTTCTTGCGTCCTGAGCTTATCCCCAACTGCATGGTCAAGGACTGTCCATCACCTCTTACAGAAGACACAAGTCATGTGTGCTGGTTCGAGTCCTGACTGCTCCACTTCCACTCCAGCTCATTGCTAACGGCGGGGAAAGCAGCAGAAGATGGCCCAAGAGCCTGGACCTCTGCCACCCACGTGGGAGACCTGGATGAAGCTCCTGGCTTCTGGCTTCAGCTGGGCCCAGCCCTGGCTGTTGTAGCCATTTGGAGAGTGAACCAGTAGTTGGAAGATCTCTCTTTTCTCTCTCTCTCTCTCTCTCTCTCTCTCTCTCTCTCTCTCTCTCTCTCTCTGTCTTTTCCTTTCTCATTGTAATTCTGACTCTCAAATAAACAAGTAAATAAATTTCTCTTAAAAAGAAGAAGCTACAAGGTCATGACTGCCGGAAGAAATGAGGGGGAAGGCGCCGTACAATCCTGGTGCGTGCATTTCAGGGCTCCTTCTTTGGAGCTGCATAGACTCTGCTGTGCAGTTTTCTTCCACAGCAGATCCTGCGCTCTACACAGGAGGCTCCTTGCACGTCCTTTCAGGTAAACACGACCATCGCGCAAGCCCTGGGATGGTGTTGAAGTTAATGACCCGATGAGGACATGAGAGCTGGAACAATCCATTTCCGACATTTCTGCACTTGAGACAGCTGCGGCAGCACTGGCATCACACATTCAAACTAGAGAACCTTGTTCCTCCGGGGGGAGACACCCAGACCGAGGATCTCTCACCCTGCGTCTGGAAATGTGCCTGCGTCGGACTTCTCCTGGGGCTATGCTGCAGAGACGCATCTTGGGACAAGACGTCTCCCCCCTCCCGCAGGCACTGGCGAGCTGAGGCACCGCGACACTATTTATGCAACTCCCCAGAAGCCCAGAGCTCTGTGTGAGCCACCGCTGTCAATGGGGGCCAAAGGAAGGTGACCCAGGCAAGGCTGGGAACAGAAATGGACCTGCGAGACGCGGGTGTCGCTAACGTAGTTGGGGAGAAAGCAAAGCCACACGAAGGCCACTGTTCCTCCACCTGGCCATCCCTCAATCCTCCTTTATGGCGAATTCTCCAGCAAGTGAGGGAGTGTCGACTTAATGAGTTACTTTCACTACTATAAAAATCCACTTGCTGGGAGTTAAAACAATACCTTCTCCTTCTTTTCTCTTGGCTGCAAAGGACTATGGGAGCCAGCAGCTTGGGGAGGGGGAGCTAAGTCCAAGGCCTGGCAGGCAGGAGCATTCCAGGCTGCACCTCCTGCCGAGACACCCAGAGCCTTGCGTCCTCTGTCTGCGCTATGATGAAAACCGTTCTCTAGGTCACCGAGGAGGCGGCGGCCCGGGCCCAGTTACGGCACCAGCTGTGAAAGCTGATCGTGTGGTTGGAAAATGGTCAGAGGCCTGGCAGCTTTGGGGACTCCGCCTCATTCATAAACACCCTGGCCGCGACACGTGTATCCAAGTAAACCACTGTTTTCTGCAGAATAGGGTGCAGAAGCGGAAATCCAGCTCTCAGGATGCATCCCATCAGCCAACAGGCTCGCGCTGGTGCCCTGTGGCCCCCCGAGATCATCGGTTTCACAGAACCCCGCGCAGCGGAAGCATGCTCATTGAGAAGAGGCCAGCTCTGTCCTGGTCCCTAACTTCCTCCTCAGCAGGTGCACTGGAAGCCCCAGGCCGGCGGATCCTGGGGGATGACGGCACATTGGGGATGCCCCCATGAGGGCCTCGTGCCAGACGCCGTAATGGCACTGGCGTTCTTTTACAGATGGAGAGCCTGCCACCGAGGCCTTCGCGGGATCCTGGATGGCGGAGCCCACTTTTGCAACTGAGGGCCTGAAGCTCAAAACACCAATGAGACCTGAGCAGTGAATCCAGGCTCTCGCTCCCACTATGTCCTCCGTGGCGGCTTCGTATCCTTTCACGTGGCCTGGTCCATCCTGGTTCGTAGATGCACTCAATCAGAGGTCTCCAAAGAGCTGAGAGTAAGCTGCAACCGGGGGCTCTGCTGACTGTGGAGGGGGTTCAAACACCGGTGGGCACGGGAGGCTCCTTGGGGACCCCACATCACAACACAGTTGGACACCACCGTGTGTCCGCAGTCGGTGCAGCACCCAGTTTTTGATCGATTGGCTTGAAAGCAAAGAACAGCAGTGGGAGTGATGCTGGCACTGTAGTTGGTTCAGCCTGGGCTCTGCAGCTCTGTGGCCCGGAGAGAGGAGACACCAGTGCCCAATCAGCCGACCACCTCCATTGCAGCTAAGAAACACATTTTTTTGAAAATCTCTCAAGTTTCCTCTATGTGGAAGGAGGACTGACAGTGGGGTTGTCCAGGGACCCACCACCCCTGCACCGTCCTCACGTGGCCAATGGTCTCAGGGAAGACATGGCTGCAACATCTTCTTTCTCACGTGCACGCCCGGAGGGGCCCCTAAGAGCCACACACAAAATAACCCACGCTTGATTGCCAAGCCATTCCCAGACCTTTATGAATCCACTCTCTACCAACTTTCCACTCTGAAGGATTGTGTTTAGATCTTTCGTTTTTAAATGGGAACAGCTGCAATGGGCTAGCAGACAGCTTTAATGAACAGATGTGTATTTCGGGAGAAATCGATTTCCTTTTTTATTATTATGTCACCAAATTTGGTTTATTTCCAAGCAATTTACATGTTAAGCTGCGACTTGCTTTTGAACCAACCATAACAGCCATGGCCCGCAGGTAGGGAAATAAGAGATCTGCAGAGCAATGCAGAATTTGTAGTCATTATTATTAGCACTCTACCACGGGGATGTCTGCTTTCTAGCCTTTACGATCTGGCTGCCATGCCAGCCACTCCTCTGGTCCCACTGGAGGAAGTCTTTTTGTTTGGAGTTGGTCTAGAAAGTATGATTTTTTTAACCCAGCAGTTCTCAATCCCGGGCAGTTCTGCTCTCAAGGGGAATTAGGCAATGTCTGCAGACATTTTTGATTATTAGGTCTGGGGGAGGAGAGGCCAGGCAAGACACCACACATCTGCCGTGCCCAGGACCGCCCCTGGCACCATGGATTATTCTGCCCCGAACGCCAACAGGGCTGGGTCTGCAAAAGCCTGTTGTGAACAGTTGAACTGTGTGCCCCAAAAGATACGTGGAGATTCTAACTGCCCCCCAGTACCTCTGAATAGGGCCTTGTTTGGAAGATGGAATCACCAGGGCTGGCATTGTGGCACGGCTGGCTAAGCTGCCACTGGCAATGTCAGCATCCCAAATCAGAGCCGCAGATCTGATCCAGCTTCCTGCTCACGCCCCTGGGTGGGCAGCAGAAGAGGACACAAGGGTGTGGGCCCCTCCCACCCACATGGCAGACCCAGAGGAGTTCCAGGCTCATGGCTTCTGCTGGGCCAGCCCCAGCCACTGCAGGCATCTGGGGAGTGAAGCAGTGCATGGACCCCCCTCTCTCTCTCTCTCTCTCTCTCTCTCTCTCGTTCTGTCTCCCGGGGGGGGGCATCCTGGAGGAGAGCAGGCACTTAATCCAATGAGACCAGCGTCCCTCTGAGAAGAGAGAAGACTGTGTGCAGACAGACACACAGGGAGAGGCCCTGGGAAGATGGAGGCACAGGTTGGAGCGATGCTGCCTCAGCCATGGGATGCCAGGAGCCACTGGGACAGGAAGGATAACTTGACTTTGGACCTGTGGGCTCCTGACCATGAAAGAGCAAATTCCTCTTGTTTTAAGCCCTTTTGTTTGTGATTTCTTTAAAGATTTATTTGGTTAGTTAGTAGAAAGGCACAGTTGGAAGAGGCAGAGGCAGGCAGGGAGGGAAGAAGTGGGGGAGGGAGAGAGGGAGAGGGAGGGGGAGGGGGAGAGGGAGAGGGAGAGGGAGAGGGAGAGGGAGAGAGAGAGGGAGAGGGAGAGGGAGAGGACGATGGAGAGGGAGAGCATCTTCCATCCTCTGGTTCACGCCCCGGATGGCTGCAATGGCCAAGGCAGAGCCAGCTGAGGCCAGGAACTTGGAACCCCACCCAGGTCTCCCATGTGGGTGGCTGGACCCCAAATGCGTGGGCCATTTTCTGTTGCCTTCCTGAGCACATCAACAGAGGGTTGGATTGGAAGCCGAGCAGCCCGGGACCCTCACCGCAACACCTGCCCCTGTTGGCGGTGTTCTGTTGTAGCAGCCCGAGCAAATGAATTCATTTCCTTTCAATGAGGCAAACGTTCTCTGCTTTCCCCCTGGGAATGACAACGGCCCTGCTACAGGGAGAGAGAGACAGGGCTTCCTGCACCTGCCTCTCTTCCCCACGCACCAGAGGCTGCGACGCTGTCAGGCAGGCGTCCGCGTTCCCACACTGGAGATGAAAACCCCGACAGCCAGCGTCTGTCCCGAGCTTGCTTGTGTGAGCCCCGTGCCCCGTGCTTCCCAAACGCTATCTTGTGGGGCTGGCGTGGAGGCCCAGCGGGTTAGGCTGCCACTCATGACACTGGCCTCTCAAATCGGAGCGCTGGTGCGAGTCCTGGCCACTCCATTTCTGATCCAGCTTCCTACTAACGCACCTGGGAAGGCGGTGGAGGATGGCCCAAGTCCGGGCTCCTAGCATTGGTCTGGAAAGTTGCTGCCATTTGGGGGAGTGAACCGCAGCATTGAAGATCTCCCTCTCTCTCTCTCGCTCTCTGAATCTCCTGCCGCTCTGTCAAATACTTAATTAAAAAGATTCTACCTGCTTGATTATCCCAGCGGCCCTCGGAGGTGGCTGCTGTGGCTGTCCTCATTTTGCAGGGTAAGAAACCGAGGCGCCTTGCTCACGGTCCCACCATGGCAGGGGAGGAAGTCCTGAACCCAGGGAGTCCTGCCGCAGGGTCTTCCTCTCCAGCTCCGAATGGCAGAGACCAAAGGACTCTCAAGGCTCACGGCCCAGCTAGGGCCGATGGCACAACCTTGTCCAGCCAGAACCCTCAGCCCTGCCAACAGCACATCTCAGATGAAGAGGGCTTAGCACAAGGCAGATCTGAGCCACATCCCACGAGAAAAAGATTTTGAAGCAAAATAAGAGTGGTGACAATGCCTATTATATCCACCTCGTCTGTACTCAAAACCATCATGGATAAAGGCTCTGATAAGGCACGCATTTCCCCCAAACCCCAGCATCCTCTTGCTGTGTTTGATCCAGTGATTTCCCCAGACGATTTGGCCATAGAAACCCAGTTTGTAAGACAGATTTACAATCTACAGCAGACAGAACCCCGTCATGTAGAGGATCAGGAAACGTTTGAGGCCTTCAAGTCACATATGGTCTCTGTCCCGTATCCTTCGCTTCTCTGTTTACAATCCTTTAAAATGTAGAGAACCATTCTTAGCTCAAGACTCCTAGCAACACAGCTGCGGGCCGGATTTGGCCCAGAGGCCAAAGTTTGCTGAGTCCTCCAGAGACAGAGACTTGAGAAACATGGATGATAGATAATTGTTTGACGCATTATTTTTCACTAACACAGGGCTGAGAAATACAGTTGCAGAAATCCGGGAATAGAAAACCCAAATTATGTCCATTACTCCAGTGCACTTTTCCCTGGAACAAATGGGAAAATAAAGACATCCGAGCGGAACCTTGTTTTGGGTTGCGTCTCCTTGGCTAGAGGGAAAATGAGTCACAGCTGGCGAGTGGGTGGGAGTGAGCCCAGGCCCATCTGGGCCGGCTGCACCGGCTCAGGCCCTTGGAACAAGCTTCCTCCCACGAGGCAGGAGACACTGATGTTTAGACATCATCTCAGCACCATGCAATGATTCTGTCGACCAGGCTCAAGGGATGCCCGCCAGGTCGGCGTCCCCCTCTGCCACTCTGAGCCACGTGATGAGGGTTTTGTGGACAACACATTGGATTTCCAGATGCAACCGTGGCTCCCCCAGCAAAACACGGCGGCCTCCTGCAGCCGGGCGGGCAGCGCCCAGAGATGCACGTTTAGGGGCCGTTACTCCTTTGGAGAAGTGAGGCGAGACGCGACTCGGGCCAGGAGGCAGGGCCTGGGGTTCTGGCGCTACTGTCTCCCCACTGGGGGGCCGCATAGAGGACAGGCCCCTGCCTGCCTCAGTTTCTCTGTCCACAAGGTCACCTCCAGGGGTGAAATAAAGACACACACGTTAACAAAGGTCGGATCCCACCGTAAAAGCCAACGAAAACGCACTCTGGGGTCAAATGAGGCTGATTCGGAATCCTAGGCTGTTTGCTTCCTAATTCTGGGGACTTGGCACCCACGATTTCGCCTCTAAGCAGCTCCGTCTCCTCATCTCTGAAATGGCACTCCTAAGCCTGGTCTCACCTCCCTGGACGGCGGAATCTAGGATAGTTAGCTGCACAGAAGTCTGGGTGGGAGAGTGGTTCCCGGAGCCAGGGGAGGGGGAGGGGAGGATACACAGAGGTTGGGGAAGGGACGCACGTTACAGGTGGGGGCGGCCGTGCGGGTGAGAGCTGGACCACAGTTCACAAGAAGATGGGGTGCACTCACAAGTAGCTGCAGGAGAGGTTTCCAATGCTGTCACCCAAAGACAGTAAGCACAGAGGTGGGGACTCGCCAGCCGCCTTGATCGGGTCACTGCCTGAAGCCGTTACAGGCCGCACACTTGCACTGACTCATCACCGTGCACCCCCTAACACGCACAGTCATTGTGAGTCAGTTAGGTGCTGGGATCTTGCAGTGCTGGTGGGGGAACTACAGCAACAGTCCATGTGAAGGGCCTGGCGTGAGGCCTGCTGCGGCGTGGGCGCATGGCGTCCTAGAGGCACGGCCTCGCTGGCTGCGGCAGGCAGGCCCTCAGGAGGCCGGGCAGTCCCTCCAGTCCCTTCCCCTGCAGTGGGGACGGTGACCTGCTCCTAACTAATCAAGTGTGGTAGAGGTGACCAAAGGCCACTTCCCTGATATGACCTCACTTCCCTGATAGGAAGTCACTTCCCTGCTATGTTATCTAAGAGGACAACCTCCCACCTCTGTTTGCTAAGCAAGTCTCTCTCCTGGGGGCTTTGATAAGAGCCCATTGCTATACTGTGAGCTGCTTGCAGAGAAGAACCCCACCTGTGTGGACTCGGGAGTGGATCCTATCCCGATCAAGCCTTCGGATGAGACCACGGCCCTGCTGACGCCTGGAATGCAGCCTTGTACAGGATGCAAAGAGGCTGTACCTGGACCCGGCCGACGGCCCCTGAAATAATGAACGTGTGTTGTAAGCCTCTAAGTCTGCGGCAGTGTTGTTCAGCGCGATAGCTGACAAATGCAACGGCTTCCAAGCGGTGTCCACCCTCGGGCCAGAGGGCCTTGGCTGGCTGCCATCCTGTGCCTTGTGTAGCGGTCCGTTTGCTGTTACTCTAACAGAATACCTGAGGCGGGATTCTTTGCAAGGAAAAGTGGGTCACTCAGCTCAGAGGTTTGGAGATTCAAGGTTCGAGGCCAGCATCAGCTGGGTTCCAGCGAGGGCCTCAGGGCGATGACGTCACAATGGCAGAAGCTCCCCCAAGACGGAGGGACAGGCAGAGGCCCGGAGGGGTTGGGCTTGTTCTGCTATGACAATTCTCTCACGAGGATCCACACGGGGTCCCATGAGAACCACATCACTCCCTGCTGAGAGCAGCACGGCCAGTGAGCCCCCTCTAGGCTCTGCCTCTCACAGGTCCCAACAGTGCGGACTACACTCCCAGCACACGGACGGAGACGGACACACACCAAAGGCAAACCATAGCACCTGCTGCCGTCTCTCACCCCGACGGTCCTTCCCAAGGGGAGATGGTTCTCACCTCCTCCAGGGCTCTCACGACACCGGGGTCTGTCTACTCAGGCAGCGATCACTGTTGTGATTTCCTATCCGTGTGAAATCTGAGTCTTCAGGTGTAAGTTATATACAGTAAATGCACAAATCTTCAGTATACCATTGGATCAGTTTTGGAAAATGATCAATTTTGACCAGAATATAGACACATCACCCCAGTGAGCGCCCTCTCACTCCCATCCAGCAAAGACTTCCCTGACCTGAACAACCTGATTTTTAATGCTATAGATGGGTTGTGGTGGCATTGACACTTCCTGTAAGTAGAATGACACAGTGTGTGCTGTTTTGTGTGTATTGTTTCATAAACGTGTTTTCAGCATTTATCCGTGCTACATGCCCCCCTTCTCCCTCCCCCTCCCTCCTCCCTCCCTTCCTACTCACCCTTCCTTTCCCTTCCCTTCCCTTCCCCTCCCCTCCCCCCTCCCCTTCCTTCTCTCTCTCTCTCTCTCTCTCTCTCTCTCTCTCTCTCTCTCAGTGCTCTGTACTACTTCACTTAGGAATACACCATAATTGATTATTCTCCTGTTACAGAATGTCTGGAATCTTAACTGTTGGAGGGAGCAATTTGAAAAAAGCTTCCAAGAACATTCTTGTGTGATAATCTGCCAGGCACGCATTTTCATTTCTTTGTTTTGAATGTAACGTACGTATGTTTATTCCTAACCGACACATACAATTACACGTACTTGCGGGGTGCATTCCAACATGTGATGATTAGGTTAATTGGCACATCCATCACCTCGAACACTGATCACTTGCGTTGGGAACATTCAGACCCTGCTAGCTATTCTGAGACACACAATTAACTGTTCTCAATCCGTGACCTCGCTCTGCTGCGGATCTTCATGAGCTGCTCCTCCCACCCATCTGCACCCTTGCACCCATCGGCCCGCTCCTCCCTCTGCTCCCTGCTCCCCTTTCCCGCCTCTGTAATCACGACTCTGCTCTCTGCTTCTGTGAGATCAGCTCTCCGAGCTCGCACACGGAGGTGGGAACAGGCACTAGTTGCTTTCCGTGCTGTCTTGGGTTACCCAACACGAGGTCCTGCAGGCTCATCCGTGCTGCTGCAAATGGCAGGGCCGCGTCCTTTGCTGTGGCTGAGTGTCGAGTATCACCCCGTTGCGTGTAGGTAGCCACGTGCTCTTTATCCAGCATCGACCAACAGAGCTCCCTGGCTGTTGTGAACAGGGCTACAATGAACACAGGAGTGCAGGCGTCCCCTCAACACGCTGGAGGAAACCCCACCCGCTGTCTTTCACAAGGGCCACACTGATTCACATTCCCATCAGCAATCTCTGAGCCCCCCTTCCTCTACTTCCTCCCCAGTATTTGTCTTTTTTGTTAACGGCCACCATAACTGGAGCGTGGTAGTATTTCCTCATGGTGTAAATTTCCATTCCCACGGCCAGTGCTGTAGCCTAGTTGGCTAAGCCTTGACTTGCGGCACTGGCATCCCATGCAGACATCTGTTTGTGTCTCGTGTCTGCTCCTCTTCTGATCCAGCTCTCTGCTTACAATGGCCCGAGCGCTTGGGCCCCTGCACCTTGCGTGGGAGACCTGGAAGAAGCTCCTGCTCCTTCTGTTGGTCAGCCGTTGTGGCCATCTGGGGAGTGAACCACTGGATGGAAGATCTTCTCTCCATCTCTCCCTCTCTCCGCAACTCTACCTCTCAAGTAAATAATAAAATCTTTACAAGAATTTCCCCTTTCCTGATGATTTAATATACTTATTGACCATTGACCATTTGTGTATCTTCTTTTGAGACATGTCTACTCAGATCAGTTACCCATTTTTAAAATTGGATTTGGGTGGGGGAGCTTGTTGGGTTGAGTTGTTTGATCTCATCAGCGGAACAGCTTGCAAATATTTCCTCCCATTTTATTTCTGTGAACAATGTTTTTGGTGTTGTGACAGGGATTGTATTGAATCTGTAGAAAAACTAAAACCTCCACCCAAACAGAACAAAACCAAACCGTGTTAGAACCGATAAATGAATTCAGTAAAACTGCGGGATACAAGATCAGCTTGCAAAAATTGGTAGCGTTTCAATACCCTAGTAACAAATCAGATGGAAAAGAGATCAAGGAAGCAGCCCCAGTGACAATAACAGCTGCAAAAGCCGGAAAATTCCTTGGAATAAATTAAAACAAGGATGTAGAAGAGACTGAAGAAACCACTAAAAAGTAGAAAGTCGTTCCTTGGTCACGGATTCAAAGAACCAATTTTCATTTCTTTTTGGTAGAAACTTTGGAGTTGCTGGAGAAGAGGATATATGTGTTAAATGTTCTTACAAAATGCCAGTTTAAAGCCACTCCTGTCATGTCACACTCCCACCAGGAACACACGATGTTCCAGTATCAGATCTCGGCCGACTCCTGCTAGAGCCTCTGCTCCTGGCTTCTGCTCTTCGGGGTGTAAGACGCAGCTCTCCTGGTGTCTACGGATCCTGAGACTTCATCAAGGCCTCAGGATCACTTATTTACACACTTTCCTTCAAAAGTGTTAACGATTCAAGTGATTTCTCACTTTCCCCTGGAATGTGTTACTGCTGAACTCTAGGGGTTCTCCAGATATCCTGAGTACAAACCTTTGCTGGATGTGGGTGCTCTGAACGTCTTCTCTCCAGGCTCAGATTTTCATTTTCTTAGGGATATTTTTCAACAAACAAAAAATTTTAAGTCTAGTTTATTTTTTATCGTATGTTTTTCATGCTTCCTGTGCCTTACTTGAGGCATCTTGGCCTAACCTAGTGTTAAGAAGGTATTTGCCTATGCTTTCTTTCAAATTAATTATAGTTTGTTTTTGGTTTGTTTTCAAGAATTATTTACTTATTTATTTATGAAAGTCAGAGCTACACAGGGAGAGGAAGAGAGAGAGAGAGAGAGAGAGAGAGAGAGATCTTCCACCTGCTGGTTCCCTCCCCAGATGACTGCAATGGCTGGGGCTGGGCCAGGATGAAGCCAAGAGCCAGAAGCCTCCTCCAGGTCTCCCGCATGGGTGGCAGGGGCCATCATCTGCTGCTTTCCCCAGGCCATTAGCAAGGAGCTGTATACAAAGTGGAGCAGCCGGGACATGAACCTGCACCCATATGGGATGCCAGCACTGCAGGTGGCAGCTTTACCCACTATGCCACAGCACCAATCACTAGTTCATAGCTTTTATGTTGAGTCCATAAACCACCTCAAAGGGATTTGTATATGGTATGAGGTAGGGACTAGGGTCTGTTTCCACACCCGCCCCCACTCTCTAGCACTATTTGTTGAAGGACTTGCTACTCCCTGTTGAGTTGCATGCATACCTGCACACCATGCATACCTGCACCTTCTCTGGCCTCTCTTTCCTCAGGGCCACACTATTATGGTTATTATTGTAATCTTATTTTTTAAAAATATTTATTTATTTATTTATTTGAAAGTCAGAGTTAGAGTGAGAGAGGGACAGCCAGAGAAAGAGAGAAGAGAGATCTTCCATCCGCTGGTTCACTCCCCAAATGGCTGCATAGACGAGCGTTAGGTCAGGCTGAAGCCAGGAGGCAGGAGCCCCATCTGGGTCTCCCATGTGGGCACAGAGTCCAAGCATTGGGCCACCCTCTGCTGCTTTCCCAGGTGCATTAGCAGGGAGCTGGATCATAAGTGGAGCAGCCAGGACTCGAACCGGCGCCCATATGGGATGCCAGCATTGCAGACAGTAGCTTAACCTGCTGTGCCACAGTGCCAGATCCATAATATTATTTTTATTTTATTATTATTGTAACTTCATAGTCTTTTTAAAAGGTTTATTTATTTGAGAGGCAGAGTTACAGAGAGGGAGAGAGGGAGAGTCAGAGAGAGAGGTCTTCCATCCGCTTGTTTACCCGCCAAATGGCCAAAATGGCTGGAGATGGGTTCATCCAAAGCCAAGAACCAGGAGTTTCTTCTGGGTCTCCCATGTGGGTGCAGGGGCCTAAGCACCTGGGGCATCCTCCGTGCTTTCCCAGGCCATAGCAGATAGCTGGATTAGAAGTGGAGCAGCCGGGATTTGAACCGGTAACCATATGGGTTGCCAGCACTGCAGGCAGAGGCTTAACCTACTACACCACGGTGCCGGCCCCTTCATAGCAGGTTTTTAAGTGAGAAGGAATAAGTCCTCTAAGCTTGTTTTATTAAATATTGTTTTAGCGATTTTGCATCATTTGCATCTCAAATACATTTTGGAGTCAACTGTGTGTTCCCTGACAAAGAGCCAGCTAGTGTTTTGATTAGGAGCGCTATGGCTCACAGATCAATTTAGATAGGATTGATGTGTGGATAATGCTGAGTCTTCCCATCTAGAACAGTGCATGTTTATATTTAGTTAGTCCTTTCATTTTTATCATCAATATTTTATGGTTTTTAACTTAAAGATTTTGACAGTTTTTTAAAAAGATATTTATTTAGTTGTTTGAAAGGGAGAGTGACAGGGAGATCTTTCACCTGCTGGTCATTCCCCGAATGGCCATAACGTCCAGGACAGAGCCAGGCAGGGGCCAGGAAGGCTGCCCAGGTTCCCCACGTCGGTAGCTGGGACTCAAATACTTGGGACACCTTCCACTGCCTTCCCCAGTAGGACACGGGGCTGGGAGCTGAGGAGCCAGGATTCGGTCCCTGTCACTCTGATCCAGGACACCAGCCGTGTAAGCAATGACTTAACCTGTTGTGCCACGATGCCAGCCCTGGTTTATTTTTTATTTGTTTGCAAGCATTTAAAGACTTGTCTTACATGGATGACTGATATCCAAGGGCACTTTGTACAGACAGGAGAAGGGAGATTTACCTCTTAGTCTCCCCCTCCTTGGTCTCAGCCAGGAGCTCCTGGCTTCAGCCTGTGCGTGTGCTCCATGAGAATCTGCTTGGTTTTGATCCCTGCTCCCCATACTTTCAGGTGCAGGCTGTGATGCACGTGGTGGCTAGTCTCTGTAAGATTCACAGTACCTTCGGGGCAGCCGGTGCAAAATCCTCCTCCAGGTTGCTGTCTCTGGCAGGTGCACTTTGGCTGGACCCTTTCACGTACCTGTGCCCCACACCTACTCTTCCACCCCACCACAGGCTGCGGCTGATCTGTCTGTCTCTGCTCAGCTCCTGGACCCGCTGGTGGGAGCTGGCACTGGCATTTTCGTTGGTCTCACTGGGGTCCCACCAGACCCTCTTCTGGCCACAGCAGGGACGCAGGTACAAGCCACTTCCAGAACCTGGGAAAACTCAGGGCTGCAGCTGAGTCAGCAGAAGGAAAGAGCTCTGATTTTGCTATCTTTTCAAAATTCATCTCTAGGCCGGCGCCGTGGCTCAACAGGCTAATCCTCCGCCTTGCGGCGCCGGCACACCGGGTTCTAGTCCCGGTCGGGGCACCGGATTCTGTCCCGGTTGCCCCTCTTCCAGGCCAGCCCTCTGCTGTGGCCCAGGAGTGCAGTGGAGGATGGCCCAGGTGCTTGGGCCCTGCACCCCATGGGAGACCAGGAAAAGCACC